>CM035410.1:30604301-31204301 GCA_020310875.1 Ceratopteris richardii
ACCTATCTACCTATCTATCTATCTATCTATCTATCTATCTATCTATCTATCTATCTATCTATCTATCTATCTATCTATCTATCTATCTATCTATCTATCTATCTATCTATCTATCTATCTATCTATCTATCTATCTATCTATCTATCTATCTACCTACCTATCCATCTATCTATCTATCTACCTACTTAACCAACTACCTACCTAGCTATCTATCTATCTATCTATCTATCTATCTATCTATCTATCTATCTATCTATCTATCTATCTATCTATCTATCTATCTATCTATCTATCTATCTATCTATCTATCTATCTATCTACCTACCTACCTAGCTAGCTACACATACATACATACATACATACATACATACATACATATATATATATATATATATATATATATTCATCTATTTATGTAAATACCCATCTAGATGTGTATATATCTATTCATTCTCGAACTATCTATCTATATACCTATATATTGGTTTATTTATCCATTTATTTACTCATCTATCTATATATCCATCTATCTGTCTATTTATCTATTTATCTATTTATCTATCTATCTATTAATTTATTTATACATTCAATTATTCATCTATCTATCTACCTATTTATTTATCTATATATTGATCTATCTACTTATATTTATTTGTATTATTCATCTATCTATCCATTCATGTATTCATCTATCTATATGTCCATCTATCTATCTATTCATTTGTATAACCATTCTTTTATTCATCTTTCTATTTAATCATTTATTTATCTATATATTGATCTATATGTCTACTTAAAGATGTATTTGATTATCTATTATTCTATTTATGAGTCTACTTTTTTCATTATTGCTTTTATGAATTTGGATAGTGTTTAAAACATTAATTATATTCAAAATTTTAAATTTGTCTGATAGTCAATTTTTTATGTTTGCACATATGGTAGGTAAAATAAATAAGCACAAGAGGAAGTTTTTAGAATAGTTTTTTTGCTCCTACATGTATGGAATGAGAGAGGATTAGATACCATTATCAATGGATGTCTCGAAATACGAAGATTTCATTGAATAGTTATGTAGAACAATGTTTATTGATATGGAAAACAAATTTAGAAGAGTGTCAGGAGGAGCGAAAGTGTTAGGTGAGTAGATGAGAAAAGAGCTCGCTCAGGTATCTGGACAACTAGTAGAAGTGGAAGAATCTTTAACATTGGATATCAAAACAATTCCATGATCTATAGATAAAATAAAATTTGTTGATTTCACTACCAGATCATGAAGAGAGGAAAGTGAGGGAGGATGGATATTAATGAAGAAGTAGAGAGACCATCAGTAGTATTGGTGCCAAAATCTTGTGTAGATATGCATGTGAATATGGGAGATAAAACATCAAATAACCTATATTTGCTCCCATATTCTTCTATTCACTTCAAAGATGCAACCCTTGTGGGGGAAGGATAATATGGAATGATCCATAAAGGTAAAATAATCCATCAAAGGTTTTGCAATGAGATATTTTACAATTAAAGTATTCAAACTACATTGTGGTGACATGCAAACAAGAGAGAATGCATCAATGCATGAATCCACAATTTTACCTTATTACCCATAGTGGGATCATCAACCTACCAACACTTGCTAGACATCATATTAGAAGCCCATGTATTATTTTCAGACTATGGGAATGGTGGTATGCTTGACATGTGGCTTGAGAAAATGAAGAAAGAGTCATCAAATGTACCATGTAGCAGAGGCATCAACGACACAAAGGGTGATATAGCTTTAGTGATGCTAAATGTTTGGAATTTAATCGATTGAATATTGCAAACAATGTCATTTTTGTATACTTGTATTGTGTTTACATCCGATTGTGTGAATTTGGTAGAACAAAATGTTTTCCAACAAAGAAAAGTTGTCCAAAGCTACCACACCTTGAGATATCAACAAGGAATGAGTGGAGTTGAAAGCATTGGTGGATCACAGTAAAGTGCATATCCACTTACCCTCATTGATCTAATAAAAGTTAGGAGACATATACCAATGCCATGTTTATTTTGCAACTTTCAAAATATGTAGATTTAGATAGTTATCCCATTGATAAAAAGGGTGTCTATAAGTTCAAGTTTGCATTAGAACTAATTGTCGATAAGGATGTATTGAAAAGAGTAGAAATATATGAATTGCTTAGAGTGTTTTCGAACCTTTCTCATTATATTTTGAGGATATCCAATAGTGATGGTTTTGTTAGACTTATATGTTCCTCCAGTAGCTTGATGTGAATCTTCTCCCTATACATGGGAACTTTTTACTCTAGTGTTGGATAGAGGTTTTCTCCCCATGTTACCACACACATGATTGACTCATATGTTGTGCTACTTTGTACTAAGGGATATTATTCAGCTCTTACTTAAGTTTTGTACTACTTTGTACTAAGGGATATTATTCAGCTCTTGCACTTCTACACACACCCAATAGTGGTATCATATCATGTTCATCTCTTGCTCATTTTTTGGTTTTTTACATTATAGCATGCATGCACTTTTAATAGTACAAATCGACTTTGGAGCATAGAATAGTGATTTTCATCAGCCAAGAAGCCTTTCCACCAGTTCCACCACTAGCACTGGAGTTTTATCCCCATTTCAAAGCCATTCATACAGTCAAAATTTCCATCAGAGTCACAAATTATGAGCTAAAAATTCAGCATTCATTTCAACTTTCATTGAAGAAAGGATCTTGTCACATTCTTTTTCTTTAGTGAAATGGTGGGCAACAATGATTTGTTTGGCATGCTTCAAGCTGAAGATAAGCTTGATGGGACCAACTATCCAATGTGATCTTACATGATGAAACATTTTCTTGTTGCAAAACAAACTTTGGAACATAGTAGTAGATGTAGATCGAAGACCTGCAGGTCCTTCTACTTCATAGTCTACTATCACAGATGGAGCTTCTTCTTCAAGTACAGTAGTTACTCCTCCTCCACCTACACAAGAGCAAATTATATGGGATGGAAAAGATTCCCAATCTCATGCATTGATTGCGCTTTTTGTGAAGCTTCATATAGGTCCACACAATTAATAATTTTCTACATTAAGACTGGCATGGGACACTCTTGCTTCTTTGTATGTCATGTGTAATGAAGCATGTGTTGCATACTTGAGGAAGCAACTTGATTAGGTATGGATGGCTGAAAATGATTTTGTGGATGTTTATGTGATATGCGTCAAGGACTTGAAAGAGCGATTGGCAAACATAGATGAGATTACTTTGGATGCATCACTCATCTCTACATTGTTGAAAGGATTACCAGAATCTTTTCAAAGCTTTGCCACTACACTCTATTTGGTTTTAAAAGGAAATCCAAATATGTATGCATTTGATGAGGTTGTATCTCTTCTTTTGCAAGAAGAGAAATCTAGAGTGAATATGAGTGGTTTGATTGAGGGAATGCAAGCACTTACTACCTCACAAAAAGGTAAAAGCAAGTATGTTTTAGCTTTGCATCAAAACCAAAAGCCTCAACTTTCCACTTACACTCATTCCTCTAATGATGATGATTTTCAAAAGAAGAAGAGATGCAAATATTATCGGAAGGTTGGTCATACTATTGATGAGTGTAGAAAGCTTGCTAAATACAATGAAAATAAGAAGGAATCCGCCATCCCTATTGCTAAAAATTCTTCAAATGCAAAGAATGATGAAGCCAACATGGCTCAATATTTTTGGGCATGTGTTGTTACATAAAATTTCAAAAGGCACATTTTGAGCACATGATGTTTCATCTAAATCAACTAGACCATCTATACAATTCTCATCTCAAGAAATTTATAAAGGAAATTTACTAAGATGGAAAATCATATGGATTATAGTCCTTTGTTAACTACAACTTGTATGCAACATCACTAAACCTGTTTATGATTGGCCATGGTCAACCAAATCATGGTGACAACTTGGGTTTCTGAACCATTATCAAAGATAAATGAAGTGGAGTCTATTAAAAAACATAATGATCTTCTTGAAAAGTTCATGGTGTATGATGTTTTTCTACAAGATCTTTGGCTCTCTGAGCAGCTTGCTTAAGGTTTGCATGTGCTATCATAACATTATCTTGCATATTAGTGAGAAATTGTGAAGAACTAGGGGATTTACATGGTAAATTAATAGTCTCTAGATTGAATGGAACATGTCCATAAACCACCTCAAAAGATGCCAAATGAGTAGACTTATGCTTTCAACTATTATAGGAAAACTCTACCAAAGAAAGGAAAATATCCCACTGTTTGATTTTCAAAGATGTATGCTTGAAGGATATCTTCTAAAATTTGATTGAATCTTTCAATATGACCATCAATCGATGCATGCTCTCCACTTATCATCTTGATTTGACCTTAAAACTTATTAAACATGTGTTTCCAAAAATTTTCAGTAAATCTAGAATCTTTATCCCCAACTATGGGTTTCAATAAACCATGCAATCTGAAACTATTCTGGATAAATAATTTTGTGACTTGCAAAGCTTCCACTATTTCATTTGTAGGAATAAAGTTTTCCATTTTACTCAACCGATCAACAACTACAAGCATAGTATTCTTTTGCCAAGGTTTCCTTGGTAAACCCATAATGGAATCCATAGAAATATTGTCCCAACAGTACTATAGTATCTACAATGGTTGTAGTAAGGTTGGAGGATGTATCCTCTTTGATTTATTTACTTGGCACTTAAAATTTTGAGTAACATAGTTCTGAACATTGTTAGCCTAGGCCACCAAAATGTGCATTTGATTGTTTGTAAGGTTTTCTCAAAACCAACATGTCTTGCATAGGGAACATCATTGTAAAAATAACTTGCTTTCTAAACTTCCCATCATGTGAAGTAGGCACACAAATCTTTCCCTTATGTTGACGTAATCCTTGCTCAAATTGAAAGTTAGAGAAGAAATTTCATGGTTGGATAGATATTGTCTTCTTATCATGATCTAGTCATTGATTGACAATAGGCTAGAAATGATCATTGTCCCTCTGAAACTCCTTGATTCCTTGAATGAAATTATTGTTCAAAATAGTGAAACTAACATGATGCATAATATTTGATAATGCATTGGAAATTTTACTACTTTTTTCTTTTTTATAAAGAATTTATGTATGAAATTCTTGCATCAGCTTTTCCCATTTTTACTCTCCACCCCATAAATTAGGTTAGCAACAGAAATATTTCAAACTATGATGATTTTTATAAACCTTTAAGTATGGCTCCATATAAATAATGTCACCAAATTTTCAAAGCATGATCTATAGCATAAGGTTCTTATTCACGAACATGCTAGTTCCTTTGAGTCTGAGAAAGTTTCCTACTTCTAAAAGAAACTGGCCATCCTTCTTGACTTAAGAATACACCTATTATGCTTCCACTAAAATTAGTTTCTAATTCAAAAGGTCTTTGTGCATCAACTACCAACACAATTGGAGCACCTAAAACTACTTGTTCCAATTCATCAAAATCATTTTGTTGTGAAGTGGTTCAAGAAAAACTCTTGTCACTTTGTAACAAATTTATCAATGCCACAACTATGTGTGAATAGTTGACAATGACTTTATTATAAAAGTTTGAAAGTCCTAAGAATGATCATAATTGATCCTTTGCTTTTGTCAATGATTCATGCATCCTCTTGTGGAAGCTATGAGAATTTGAGTTGGATCGTGCCTCCAAATATATCTACCTTTTTTTGAGGATTGAATCTAGAATTTAGGGACCTAAGTGTGCTTAGTTTTCCTTAGAATTATTGTGTGATGTCTCATGTTGTTTCTTCTTCTTGGTGGTGCAACATTTTTGTTGTGTCGAAGATGAAATTGCATATTGCTTCATCTTTGGATGTACTTAAGAATGAATCTTTGGAATCCAGATTTGATAGTAACAATTTTATAGCCAAATGAGATATTTACGTATGTCATGAAGACTCAACCATAAATTAGTTTCCACTGGAGTGGCAATAGATTTGCTATCTTCAAGGCCAAAACATTGCAATAATGTGTCAATATATTTTCCTTGTCACAAAAGTATTCCCCCATCAACTTGCATAAACTAAATGCCCAAATAATGATGCAAATGCCCCAAATCTGACATCTCAAAAGAGGCATGAAAATAAAGTGAATTGTCTAACAAGATTTCATCAACAAAAATCAACTGCTCCTTCAAATCTTTGATCCTTGTCAAAAAACTATCCATAGAATCTCCTTCATTCATATGCTCACTCTCGAATTGTTTTCAAAGGTAAGCAACACAAGCCTCATTTCTTGCTTGGTATAAAGTTGTAAGTGTATCCCAAGCATCCTTTTTATCTTGTAGGAGCAAATGTGAGGGAGAATGGCACATTTGATAGACAAATCTATCAATGCATGTGCCTGAGCATCTATGTCATCCCAACAAATTTGTCCTATAGTAAGTGCAATAGGAATTACAACACAAATAGGAATTTTAAGATCATCATCTTCAAGATCATGTGCTTCACCTTCAATAATTGTATTTGCAGGTGTAATAGGACATCTTTCAATACCCTGCACAATACTGCACAACCCTTTTGTTACCAATACATGATGCATCATATATGGGGGTCATAGTACCATCCAACTTATCCTCAATAGCCAACATACAAAGTATATCATTGCTTTCAGCCATGGCCAATGACTAAATACCCTGATGCAACAAAATGATTGCATCTCAGAAAGTTGAACAGAAACACCATGTCAAGCTCTGCTAAACCATAGTAGACTTTGAGGCCTTGTAAAGGGGAACCAAAACCTATATATATGCTTGGTGACATTTTTGGAAACATGTGTTTAACAATTTAGAAGTTCAACTCAAGGTGAGTAGTGGAGAACATCCATAGACATATGGTTAGATTGAAAGAGTAAATCAGATATTGAAAGATATGCTTAGATCATATGTTTTAATAAAGCAAACAGATTGGGATTGTTTTCTTCCTTTGGTAGAGTTTTCTTATAATAGTTGGAAGCACAAGTTCACTAAATTGGTACCTTTCAAGGTGATTTATGGTTATGTTTCAGATAGTCCAACTACTAAAGGATTATCAAGAAAATCCTCTGTGTAAAGATAACACACTCAACATGTGGTGATCGAGGATGATACATACCAATTTTCATTTCTCTTACATGTATAGTGGTTACGTCGATATATCTTAGGGAGACTTTTAGTGATCTTTACCAGATTTATCTACCAAGAGTGATGGCACATTTGTTTTCTTGACAATTCACTCATTCCAAAACATTAGGATTTTCTTTATGTATTGTTCTTCACATATTGTACTAGTTGTATTGTTGTGTCGGTTCATTCTTCTATATTCTCTTTGTGTAATAGAAGAAGAAGAAGAAGTTCATTCTTCCTTACCTCGATTTGTGTGTGCTCCTCTCTTTGTGTGTGAGAATGTTGGAGAGCTCTCTTCCTTATCTCCTTTCTCTTGACATGGTATCAGAGCTAGTGTGGTTGTAGAGAGCTCGTGAAGAAGGCTGACAATTGAAGAGTTCATGAGAAGGTGTATGATTCATAAACGATCTCAAATTGCTAAAAAATTTGGTACAAAGGTAGAAGGCATCAAAATACTTTTGTGATTAATCTCTTTAGGATCACTCATTTTGCTTAGATTTCAATTTCGAAGCAATTTTTATCTTTGTTTTTTGCCCGCAAGGTAGAGCCCATGGAAAAAATAGGTCAATTTGCAAAACTAAAACTTGTGTTTTGTATGTCATCTCCCAAATATTTCAGATCCAAAATTTCAAGTGATTTCGTGTATTGTTGATACACAAAAATTGTGTTTTTCTAAGATCAAACTGTCGAGTCATAGTGTGATAGTGTTCATGCTGAGATATTGCTTGCAGTGTTTTCGGAGTATTGTAAATGGCAACAAAAATGGCAAATGCTTATGAAATGAGTCAACTTATAAATGATAGGTTGGACAAGAACAGCTTTCATGCTTTGAGATTTAGAATGACCAATTTCTTGATGGGAAAGGCTACTTTAAGTATATCGAAGGGGACAATGAAAACCCCCCCACAGTTACCAGAGAGGAATAGGATTATAGAATAGCTAAGAGCATATGAAGTGCGGATTCAAGAAGCATGAAAGGTAATGTGTTGGCTATCCTTTGGCATACAAGATAGCATGATTTGGCACATACAGGATGCCAAAACTCTATAAGAGTCTTACGAGACAAGGGGTTTGTATGGGTGTTCCTATGTGTGTATGTAGGGGTGAGTTTATATATATATATATATATATATATATATATATATATATATATATATATATATATATATATATATATATATATATATATATATATATATATATATATATATATATATATATATATATATATATATATATATCGGCACATGTTAGTTCAATTGATTGGGCCTTTCGCCTCTCGCAGTTTGGGGCAAGGTTCAACCCCTACATGCTGCGGTCGGATACCCATCACCACTTGGATGGTGACTCGGGAATCATTGGGGCTTCAAGATAAACCATTCAAACCAAATCACCTGATCCAGACTTTGGGCTGCCCCTTATGTTTACATTAACGAGCCTTCGAGCTCTGTATCCTAGTGGTTGCTAGGCATCTAACCTTTGCTTTTTGGGATTCGACGCATTGCATGGGTGTTATGCCTTCGCTTCATTGTACTTTCAATTTAAATTCAAGCTAATCCAAAAGAGTAGATCTCAATGTTCAAACTTTCTTTACGTTGTCAGTCCAAAATCAATGTCATGCAAAGAATTATCGAGTACCTTAAGAATCGCAATTTTCAGGTGCACCAACTCAAGCAACAAGTATATGTCAATCAAAGATCAACAATGGTATATATTGTATTCATGATAATATTTTGGAGAGATAATTCGATAGAATTTGATCATTAAATTATTCACACAGCGCATACGTAAAGCATAATGCTTGATGCCTTAATTTATCACCTCAAAATCAATGCCACACAATAATCACAAACTACCCTTCGAATCACATTTGCCAAGTGCAAGTTCACTATGGCATATGCTCTATTCATGATAATATTTCGTAACGAAAATACAAATTACATATCCCAATCAATCTGCAGCTTCATCATTATCTTCTCTTGGTACCTCATGACTACCCATTAGCAAGGTATAGTGGCCAAAAATGAAGCTATAAGACACCACACAAACACAATGACCACCCATGGGACATAGTCAACATGGACTTCATTACAAGGCTCCCACCTCTTGACCATATCACAATTATGGTCATCATCGACTCTCTTTCAAAGCATGCATGCTTCATTCCAACCATACGATTTTTGAATACTAAAGCAATAGTAGAACTTTGCTTCATTAATGCGGTGAAAAAGTTTCATGCGCTAGCCTTAGCAATCATTTCACTCAAGGATACTCGCATTTTGAGCAACATGAACCAATAGATTTTCAAATTAATAGGCAAATAGCTGCATTTCTCCTCAACTTACCACCCACAAACCAAAAATCAAACAGAGCTGCTCAACCAAACCCACCTCCAAAATAATGTCCAAACCTCTCAAAGAAATCAGGCCAAGTTCCTCAATGTTCTCACGCTGCATTACAACAATGCCATCTACAACAGTACAAACTTAACACCCTTCAAGCTACATGTTTCCATTTCCGTCAACCTAAATGAGGATGCCCTCTGCGACCGCAAAAAGTAACTTGTCAGTTGGAAATGAAGTTGCAGTAGGCCAAACACTACTTTCACCCCTTCGAGACCCAAGATTGTGGCTGCAAAAAGTTCCCCATGAACTGGCAAATGAAGTTGCAACAAGACAAACACAACCTATAACAACATAAAGGAAGTGAAGCATCATGCAGACCATCATCATTTTGAAATGGAGATTTTCCAAATAGCTTTCATCCTTGACAGATCTAAAAACATAGCCTTGTGAGCCTCATGCAAACAGCCATTGCTTCTGTAGACCTCACCAAATTATCGCAAACTTCAACAACACTTAGCACCTAGCTACACACACATCTGCATCCACAACTCATTTCCTGTAAGCCTCTCTAAGTGCTTCCATTCAGACACCGATTTCAGGTGACATGTTTTCTTTGTAGTAAAGTTTGAGCCACTATAGGAGTCAAAAGTTCATCCTAAAAGAATGCTAAGGGCACAGATAAACCAAGTTTTATGCAAAATCAAAAATTTAGTCACCACACATATTACTCAATGGTACTTGAATCTATCCTACTAGACACAAAACCCACTTCATTTCCTCCTTCTAAGAGGCTCAATCCAACATCGTTTCTATGTGCTTGGCAAGAATGCCAGGCCTCTGTTTAATCAGAGAGGGGGGTAAATGTAATCCCTATTCCCCTTCCTCTCACCCATCCTCCCTCTCAATTTCCCTTCCCTCTTCTCCCCTGTATTTCTATCCCATCCACCTTGCCACCAAATTCATGCAACTATATAAGGTAGTGATTGAATTAGCTGAAGTCATTCACTGGTGAAGTGTTGCAGCCTTCCCCCCCATACCAACTTGGACAATCCCCTTGTTGCATCCTCATTCTTGGGCGCCATTTTTCTATCATCTCAGATTTTGACCCACTTCTACAGTAATCAACCCTTCATATCATTTTGGAGATGAATATATTATCTCATAATCCTTTTCAGTAAATTGTGTTTGCAATTTTGTCAAGTTTACTGATAGACAAACTGGCTTTTGATCCCAAATTGAGGATTGTAGGTACCCATGGCATGGACATCTAATCACAAGGAGATCTTACATAAGCTAGTAATGGATCACACAAACTTTTAATTGGCTTAATCACAGGGATAGAAAATCCCCGACGTAAAATTGAAAACATATTGCCTAGCGAACCAAGTGGAATTTTGTACTTAATCAAAATGACAAATTAAAAAAAAAGCATAGCAGAGTGGATGGTCAAAAGTTGGCTGGAGTCAAAAGAGAGTTGGACAGAACTCTGTAAGAGAGTTTAAAAAGTTCTCTTTCAAGAAGCCCCAAGTTGGAGAAGGCCTGAATAATACATCATCATCACTTCCCTAAAAATGATGATCAAGAGGATCAAAATCAGTAGAACATCATAGCATGCTCAGAGCCAAATAAAAGAGGATTGCACTATCCATCAACATTGAAGATAGTCAGCAAGGATTAGACAAAAGAACTCCATCTCATTCTGCACAAAAAGGAACTGAGCCAAAACGAAAAGAATCTTTTCATAGAGTACAAAGTCCGAGGAGCAAGGAATTCAGAGTCCCTGAGAACATTTTACACAAAGATAATAATAGATCGCTTAAGAAGAAGTAGACTTCATCGTGACTTTTGATTTTACAGAGGAAGAGATGAATCTTTAGAAACATGAGCAAACTTCCAGCAGGCTTGAATGTTGGAAGTGGGGTGGGCCTCAATAACAATCAATCACAGGTTTACAGGATCTTCCAACATATGAACCTTAGCATGCACACCTTAAGACTCAGAGATAGAGAGAGAATAGACGAGATTTTCAAAGTGTACTGTAAGCTAGGATGCTCGCCTACATTGTCTATATTCCAGTGTTAAATTACAATGTTGTGCATATGATACAAACTGATAATATCTGAATCTAGGCAGAAATAGGAACTAGATACAAGAGATTGTGTGCCTAAGAGGTATGAAAAGAGTGTGTGTGTGAGAATATGGAGAATATGAACAGTTTAAAACTGTTTTATAGCAAACCCGAATTCTGATTATCCTAAATCAGAAACTAGTGAATGAACAAGGACAGAAATAGACTTGTTACTCACAGTAACTGAGCAAGTGATGCTGATGGTTGGCTGATACGGACTCCTCCAATAACTCCAGATGTAAAGCACACCTCTTCCAAGAGTGTAAAACTCTCCCTCAAAGTAAGAGGACCTCCTCCTTGATCACCTCAAGAGTGTGTAGCACTTGCCAGTGCTTCTTGAGCATAGTTGGATTGGAACACGTTCCAAACGCGATTTGAACGTTCAGAACGTTCCGAACAAAACATACATTCCAATCAGCATTCGGAACGCGTGATTTTTATTCTTTTTTTAGATTGCTTCTTATATAAAAATTCAGATTTTATCTTATATAAAAATAATATAATACATACTATAATACCTATATATAATACATGCATAAATACACATACACATGCATGCTTGATTCTTTGTTTTATATATATATATATATATATATATATATATATATATATATATATATATATATATATATATATATATATATATATATATATATATATATATATATATATATTATTTATGGTAACGTTCCATATCTTCACGTTTGGTACCGCACCACGTTCCGCACGCGTCCAGTACGTACCGTACTGGACGTTCCGTACCACCTTTTTCTTGAGTGATGATTTAGAAGTGACCCAAGGTCATTCCTTTATAGCTTTGATGATGCCCATGAAGGAACTCTCTAAAAGCAAAAATCCAAATGGTGCTAATCGCAAAAAAGCATGCAATTACAAATTCGCAATTCAAAAAAACAATGGACATTTTTTTCCATGCTGCACCCCTCAGGATTCGAACCCTCATGGTTGCTTTAGAAGACGTTTGGTTTAGCCACGCTGTCCACATCACTTCTTGAAGAGTGTTCTATAAAATATATATCATATGGCTGCAGTTTCAGGTGTTGGACATTTTTGACATTGTTTTCAACATTGAACCACCCAAACCGTAGTTGGAATAGTGCCAGAAAAGGAAGTATTGCACTGACTGAGTTTTCAAGATTCCATCAGGAGATAATGAACCAGAAATACTGCTAGAAAGGAATTTACAATACGTAAAAATTCCATAGTATATGACATCATCTAATATAGAAGAAGAAAACAGTATTTGTCAAGGAGTACCTAGATATGCAAAAGCTAAAAGCTAAGACAAAGAAGCCCAGCTACTTCTTTAATAGAATTCAGAATGCAACTAGAAGATGGATAAATGCAGTCTAACATCATACACAGAATCAGGGATGAAGCAGGCTGGCATTTGGGTTTCAAGGCATCATTACTTAATAGAGATCAGACATGCTTTTGGGACATACATGGGCTTCAGATCTCCTGTGAGAAGATCTTGCCATGTTTTCAACGATGACACAACATTCAAAACTTAACAATGAAGTAAGGACCTAGTGTCCGATCCATACTGTCAAAAAACGAACCCAATGGAATTTCCGTAAAGTCTTCTAGACCTTCATCTACAAAAGCCATCTGATTGCACATTAATATAAGACTCTAACCAGCTTTATATCCAGATAAAACATTCGTCCAACAGTCATGATGTACCATCCTACTGTTAATTCATTTAATATAACTGTTTGTCCCATGTGATTCTCAAGTATCACTTCAGCATTATAAAGCTGCAGCACTGGGTAAGTATATTTACATACAAGTTGGGCATTCTTCCAATGCTTTTGCCACTGTAACCCTGCACTAGTTCATGCTTTAGATTTGTGCAGACAGCTAAATTTGTTTCCCTACATTCTGTGATGCAAAAGCTTCATAAAGTCTGCCGGTACATGTTAAAACAAAGCACTTGCACTGTAGACCACAACAAAAAAAGTGATGCAGCCAAGATTTAATCAGGCAAACTCTGGGATTCGACCTTAATGACTGATGCTCCTGCCACCAAGCTTGGATTAGGTGGAGAGGCCTCCTTACCAGTGGCTGGGAAGGTGGTAGAGTGGATTGGCATCAGATGGCATTCTTTGGCAGGTGAGGATAAACATGCATCCAACTGAGGCCTTACAAAAGTCCTTCTCCACCATGTTTCAAATGCACGCTGCAAATTCGGGCAGTCATCTCCATTCTTCAAAAACCTATCAAACCATGCAACCATTATGCTCTGCTGCTGCTTCAGCGGAAGTGTCAAGATAGTCTGGCTGAGACCCTCTTCAACAAGCCCCCTGTCTAGTCCTTTACAGGCTCTTTGCATCCACCCAAAATCATCAATAAGAGGTTGCAACCAATTCTGCAGCAAGGCAAACCGTACATCCTTTGCAGCTAAAACTTCACCTTTTCCTATTGCCATGCAAAGCCGTGCTGTCAATCTGCTCACCTCATAACGGCCAAGAGCAATGGGAACCTGAGCATGTAAAGTGGCAAGCTCCCCTTGAAAAGCCCAGATCTTTACAAAATCATCTGCAATTTGCCTATCAATTAATATGTCCACGAGCCAGTTGAGATTATCAGCTTGCCGGGTGATGTTAGTCATCAGCATGCATCTATCTTCATTCATTCGCGGAAGATCAGGATTTATTGCCAGAGAAAATAGATTAAGAAGGGAATCCAGGCATTCTTGACAAGATCGATAAATACTGTCCTTACTTAAGTCATCAGGATCTTTACCCTGTGCAACATTCTCTCTTAACATTTTTGATACTAAACCCTTCATCTCTCGCCTTGCTTTCTCATCAGTACCCTTGATTACTGAATGCAGCAGCCGGACTAAGAGATCCTGTGAATCTATCGAATCTTCTGTTGAGATCCTCTTCAAGACCTCTCCAGTACCAACGCTTTCTAGATGTAGCTGTGCCAAGAGCATTTTTACTTTTTCTTCTTCCTCTTCAGCCCAAGGTACTGCTTCAAGATACTCAAGACAGGACAAAATGCCTGCTTCAAATAAGATAGAAGCTGACACCTGTTACAGCAAAAAAAAGAAGTTGATATCAGTGTATGATGAGTGTGCAAAATCCCTGCTTACTCTTAAAATGTTCAATTAAGAGAGGGGTCATAAAAAATAACTTATGGATGCTTCACATAAATGAAGTGAAGATGCCTATGCCCCGTGCATACTAGTAAATTCCATGTTTTATATTAACATATATTGCCATGCTCACCCCCATACCGCCTAGTTACTAACAATGCAACTTACCCTGCTCTCCAGCAACCCATAAAATGCACATTAGTACGCCAAAATACATCAGAATACATTCATCTTAACCTCAGCTTTTCAAGTCATATGCACCTTCAGTATGTTGAGGACCCGAGAAACGCTCTCTTTTAGAAGCTTTCTTTTCCTATCATGGCAATACATGAGGCGAATTGTATCAATGTAGGCTTCAACATCATTACAGTTGGAAATACGAACAGCATGTGGTGCTTGTTTTGGCTGCTTCAAGCGTACTTCTGAAAGCTTTGCAGCAAAGAAACGACTTTGGGCAGCCAGAATTTCTGAATGTACATGAACTGTAACAGAGATGTCATCTCTGCTGCTGATGAGGGTAAGCTTCACATCACTCGAAGCAGGATCATTGAATTGGTTACCTGGACTGTTTATTGATAGTATCCTCTCTTGCAAAGATAGATTCTTTGGGTTTGCCTGTTTAAAATGTAAAGAAAGTTGCTGTCTAGAACTATGTGGAAATTTATCCTGGAGCTCTTGCTCGTGCACCATCATCTCAAAAAGGGTAGGAGATGACCTGGTCTTCTCAGATAGAGGTGGAGATGCCTGGCTCAGAAATCCCGAGTGCAGTAAAGAGTTTAGTTTGGAAAAAGTTGTTGCAGATGGAGGAGAGACGGGCGAGGATGACACATCCATTAGTGGAGAGACTCTCCCAGGAGACACGCGAATTTTGAAAGGGGATGTACTTCCCTTCTCCAAGGTACCACTTCCTGCAATGAATCCCTGCTTAAGCAACGCAGCAATCTCTCCACTCTTTAAGACCTCTCCTGCTCTGTTCATTTCTCCGGATCTCCTCTTCTTCTCAAGCTTTCTGTATATTGCCTCTTGTGCGCTGTCTGTACTGACTGGGTTTGCTGAATTGCTCGCAGGATGATGGTTTTCTTTGATGGAAGTTTCATCACAGCTGGGTTTGTGGCTTACTTTAGGCTTGGAAGAATTTGAAGGAGTACGAGGAGAAGAAGGCATAGAGGAGGAACGAGCTAGGCAACACCAAGATGGCTCTGCTCTCACAGTCTCGACCGACTTGAGGTTCTGCTGGGGTCGTCCCTCCATTTGTTCAGTAGAATCCCTCTGTTTATTGTCTTCCATAGCCATTTGAAGGGGCCCACAAAGCTGAATATGACTTCTACTAGATGGGGATGACACAAAAAAGGTTTTCTGCTGTTGTTATGACGACTTTGATCTGATAGACGCCGCTTCTTGTGCTTGTCGACGAACAAGAATACTGAAAGCCTAGCTAGATGTATTCAGGCTCGCATGGACGGGAACGCCAGCATACTCTGGGTCGCACATGCTAAAAAAAATAGCGCCATTGTACATATGAGAATTTCAGCACTGCGATTGCCATAAACCAAAACGTCTAGAAGAATAAAGGATGGCACGTGATAGGCGAGATGCACTCTTACCAGATGTGCGTGATGACTACGAAGCTCTCCTTCTGCTCTGAGCGAGCTGGGTAATATGGTACTCAATTCTCCTTCCTACAACGCATTCAACTAGACAGGATTAGGAGATCTGAATCACCCTTGAGATAACCTCAACATACAAAATTGAGATAGAAAATGTACCTCAAATAAACCCTGCCCGTCCTCCAGCATTGTTCCTGTGTCGCCTTTGCAGGTGAATATTGACGCGTAGAAAGATGTTGAGGCAAGCTGCGCTTTGTTATCTGAATGCTTCGGCTATGGCGACAAGGAAAACAGGTGCATAATCAGGTACAGGCTCCACAGAATGAGACAAACTTCTCTGTTGGAGCGGATTGGTAACATGAGGAACAAAGTCCTTGGAATTCTTTTCCGGGAACTCGCGGAGGTGGGGAACTGTCCCAACGTATTGCTGCAACAGCAGAACATGTGGGTGCCATTGCAGGCCCTCCCTTTTCTTTATTGTGCCATTGGCACTCCAGTCCATTGGCCCATGTGAAAGCTTGGCCGTCATGCTTTGTTTGCTCTACTTGCGAAGGGCAGAAAGACACACCTCACTGAAGCCAAGCCTTAACCTTCTCCATACTATCGCCCAAAGTTGGTGGAGCTCAAACTAAGAGGCTTCTGCAGGAGTCGTACTCCAAAAACCAGACAAAAATGTGCTTCAACATGCCAGGATCATGGCATCTCTCAAGTGATGTGGAATGGCTTCATTGGCAAGCTGTCAAGAAAAAGACAGAGGGGTTCTTTTCTTGTGGGTGGTAAATTGTGAGGAATGAGTGTAAATAGGGAAACATCTTTTTGGCAACATGAATGAATTATTCATCACTACTTTGTATTCTCCTTTGGCTCAATTCCACCATCCCTTATAAATGGATTGATTCATCTATGTGGATATCCAAGTGTCTCCTTCCCTCCACAATTAACAAGCATATTTGTCTTCTAGGTTACCTTTTCTTATGATGATATTTTTTACCAAACTTAGATCTCCAATCTCATATTGCACCCTATAAAGGAAACAAATGCATCATCCCACATGTCCTCATAAAATATCAAGTCTAGGTGATATTGTGATGTTCAAAGATGAAGAGAAGGAATGACTTCATTAATCGACATAGGCTTATGGAGTCATGGCCAAATTCATGAGTCTTGGTAGTGTTAGTGAGATCTATCCAAGGACATATCAAAGTGTTCATGCAAAGTCTATGGATGTTGAAAATGTGGCTGGCCTTACACATCTCCAACTACACTCTATAGAGAAAAAAAATGGAGAAGGTTCTTTTGAATTATTGTGATTAATCCTTCCATACATCCCATTGGAGCGTATAGAGTGGAACTTAAGAAGATGGACTATTTTTGTGTACACTAGTTCATGTTGCAAGCCCTATGTGAGAGAAGATGTTTGTAAAGCAAAGTAGCAAGAAGTTTTACTAAAAAATGCCTCATAAATTAAATTGCAATAAAGATACAAGATTATTGTAGTATGTTTGACATATTTGACTCATATGATGAAGCCATTAGAGTTCATGTGTGACTGTTTTTTTAGAGGTTTAGATTTCAAACTCTATACTCAATGAGATTCTCAATCCACCCTAGTGAACAACCAAACCCATCATGCAAAGAGAGGTAGAAACTTTCTTATTAGTGTAACATCAAAGCAACCTTTTTTTTTATTTTTTTTTTTTTAAGAAAGTTCAACCGAATCCCTATTCTCTTGGATAGCTTGAATTAATGGAAAGGACAATTGTACAAGTGCAGAAGAGCATAGTATCTATGGGACCCCCCCTCCATATCCCACAAAGCGAAGGTTAGACATATCAAGCTTCTCAAAGGTGATACAAACTAGCCTAATACCTATTACATATGCACCACCATTGATAAGGATTGAACCCCATCCCCGCCTCAAAAGGCAAATGTTCCACCACATGCACCCCCAACAACACTCGAAGCAACTTGGATCCCTTAACTTGGAACTATATGCGACTAGTCAAGTTCATCAAAACCATATACTCTTTGTGCTTGCCCTGTACTTTGTGACTACTTGATTTGATATCTTCTTTATGAAAAACGGCACCTTCCTTATGATATAATAGCCCTTTTGTATCAATGTTAAGTAAGGCATCCCTATCATATCCTATGGATATGTGCACACGCGAGAATGGTGATCCCATGGGTTGGTGTACACACAAGAGTGGTGATGTCAATATAACCGCACACACATGCTAAGTAACCCTCCATAGTAGTAGGGAAACCCTCTCAAGAGTATGACATAAGTTGCTTACATTTTTTTTTAATAAAAGGAGGTTCGGAAGGTGCCTACTCCTCTAGGTTTAACTTTGAAAGTACAATTGTACATGTGAATGGGCATAGTATCCAGGTACATTCTTTTATTTGGATGATCTTTTTCCCATTTCATTAAGAGAGAAATTATTCTTTATGGATAAGTTGCCTCTATCTAGGAGGCACTATCAACTTGTTTCAACCTTGCTATTGTTGTCCTTGCATCAAACTCTATTGACAACACAAGTTTTCTTTTAGGAAGTTTCACCGGAGTCTAATCTCCCTAAGCTTGAATGTATTGGAAGAACAACTTTACAAATGAAGGGCATAGTACCCATGAGACACTTCGTGTTCAACAAATTAGAGGTTAGATTGTTGAAGCATCATAAGGAAAGGGCTTTTCAAAGGCATCTAATTTTAATGGCCCAAAAGCATTACAAAGATCGAGTGGCCACACTGACCCAAGCATGTCCAACAATCTGCAAGGATTAAACACACAACCTCCACCTCAAAAGGTTAGTGCTCAACCAAATCGTCTACAAGAGTATCGACATTTTTTTTCTGCATGGAGGTTCGGTCGAGGCCTACTCCCCAAGGCTTTAACTTTGAAATTGCAATTGTACAAAGAAGGGCATAGTACCCATGGGACCCCCCCTATCCCACAAGAACAGGGGTTTACAAAATTGGGTTAAGTTGTGATCACATCTACCACAGGGCACATCAAACGGTGGCACAACCACATGATACATTCCATGATTAACATGTCCCTTACATGTAGCCGGAGGAGGTTGAACCCTTGCCCCTGCCTCAAAAGGGAAGCGGCCCAACCACCCGAACAATGACCTAGGACAGAGTATAGACAAATTACCATGTTAATAGATTCGTTGAGTTATGACTCCACACAAGTTTCAACGACAAATCCCACAACGCATTTCATTCGATATGTCATTTTAGTTGAGAAGAAACCCTCTGTTTCTCTCTCTCACACACACATGGATATCACGTGCACTCTTTTCCAATATAGAGATACGTTTGTATCTCTCTCTCACACACATATACACACACATCATATCACGTTCACTCTTTTCCAATACAGAGATATGTTTGTAACAACCGTCACTCTAACCATGATTGAAAATTGTAACCACACCACACGAGACAACGCATGCAAACACGTGTGGTTTGGCATGAAGCTTGCAAAGGTGTCTAAGTTCCTTGCTTTGCTTTGGGCATGTAAAAAAGCCCATGTTACTTTCTCTCTTTCGATGCACTCGTGGATCATCGGCACAATCTTCTAGAAGCTTTTTACCCAAATGTTCATCCTATTGATCTCATGCAAAAGTGATCTTTGTGCACATGGAACGAGATTCTTGTCCGCCCACCTTTTTGACTCGTGAAAGTTAGTAAATTTTTTTTTTTTTTTATATAAAGGAAGTTCGGCAATAGCCTACTCTCCCGGACTTGAATTAAATTAAGAAACAAAGGTACAATAGAAGGGGACTAGTGCCCACGGGACCCCCCAAATCCCACAAAGCAGGGGAAATTTGATTGAATCCTAGGTTGCATTACAGAGAAGGTTAATCACCCTCTCATCGCCCTCATGCGGGGCCCACTTGGGTTTGAGCTTGTTGTTGATCAAAAGGAGAACTTGATGGTGTCTGAAGGGGGGGGACTTCTTACTGTTAACGATCCTTTTGCCCAGGAGGAATAGAGATTTCTCAATCGACCACTCCCTAGGGGGATCGCCGAAGTTGAGAGCACACCTCTCCCGCCAAATTTTCCACAGGACTTCCCCTCTGATGGCGTTCCAGAGTGTCGCAGAGCAGCCGATCGCTTCTCCCAAAAGGACTTGTTTCCAACTAAGTTGTTTTTGAAGTCTGATTTTCATTCCAACCGTCTGCCAGATTCTGTAGGAGTTGGGGCAAGTAAGGAAGATGTGTGGGACATCTTCGATAGCACGGTGGCAGCGTTTGCACCAGGGAGGGATCCCACAAAGTTTGCTAGCCTTATGGTTGGTCCAAATACCTCGATGAAGAATTTGCCATAAGAGGACAGACTTCTTAATCTCAATAAGGGGGTGCCAGATACCCATGAATTTCATGTCCCACCGAAGCCGCGTCCATGACAGGCACCACTTCTTGTTGAGGCTGATCTGGATGTCAGCCGTTTCTTTGATGTTCGGGATTTTGAGTAGGCTATTTCCGTTGTGCCATTTGAGACCAAGCGAGTTCGGTGTGTCGTGTCCCATGAGAAGGCGTGTCTTGTGACGATCCCAAGCGAGGCATCTGCTTTGCAAAGTGTTCCATTCTTCGTAGGAGATGTTTATGCGAGGGTCAATATCCTCGAAGTTGATCCAGTTGTTGGTGTCATGTTTCCAGAGGTGTTTCCATTTTTTGAATCCTTTGTTCCATAGCTTCTTGGCATTTTGAATGTTCCATGACTCCACACTCCGGATGCCATGTATCGGAAACCAGATAGAGTCGTTTTGTCTGATTCCGGCCGCCCACTTCCAGTCCTCACAAATTCTTGTGAAGCTTTTGACTTTATTCCAGCCCTTCCAAAGGGAGCACACGAGATTGGATCCTTTCGGGAAGACGGGGATCGGGGAGAAAAGCAGGGTCATGATGTCAAGATTCTTCCAGTTCGGGAACCCCGTGAGGGCCAACTCATTCTTGTTTCTGAAGATCAGCTTGGCCCACGAGGCCTCCCTATTGCACCAAGCCCTAATCATCCATTTGGCTGCCAGTTTGTTAGCCATACACCCAATGTCCAGGATACCAAGCCCCCCGCTATCTCTCGGGCTAGTGCACATGGCCCATTTGATTTTAGGCACCCCCCTTCTGTTATGATCGCCCGTCCAAAGAAAGTTTATACAAATACTATTCAGTTTGGACAGGCCTTGCTCATTCGGTCTCCAACAGGAAAGGAAATAGATGGTAGAAGAGAGGAGGAACGTGTTGATAACCATCGCACGCCCAGCGAGATTGATTTGCATACCTCTCCAATAGTTCAGTTTGTTTTCGAGTTTAGCCAACACCCAGTTCCATCGCTGCTCCATAGAGACGCCAAACCCCAAGGGGATTCCAAGAAGTCGAAGGATTTGGCCCTGCGGAATGATTTGACAGCCATGATCAATGAGAAGGCCAGGATGCTGTCCCACAATAGCCCTGAAGGCGGTCTTGGAGTGGTTGATTTTGGATCCAGAGGCATCACAAAAGGTAGCAAGACACCTCCAGAAAGTCTCCAGGCTGGTATTATCATTGTGGACGAACGCGTTCATATCATCAGCAAACAGTCTCATGATGATTTGACTGTGGTCGTGAGGCAGCCGGAGGCCTTTGATATTGCCAGCCTCCACATGATGAGCCACAAGTCTGCTCAGCCCCTCAGTGGCGATGGCAAAAAGAAGGGGGGCCAGCGGGCATCCTTGTCTAATCGATCTTCTAAGATGGATCACCTTCGAAAGTTTGTCGTTAACGTTAATTTGGGTCGTTGCGTTTCCGAGAAGGGTCGCGATCATCTTGGTGAATTTCTGACTAAGTCCAAGATCTTGGAGCGACTGCAGAATATAGTCCCATTCTAGCCTGTCGTAGGCTTTGTCAAAGTCGATCTTGAGGAAAACCACATCTTGATTAGACTCACTTGCAAATTGAATACCTTCCCAAATATCCATAATGGTTTCCAGGATAGACCTGCCTTTGATGAAACCTTTTTGGTCCTCACTAAGCCAAGATCTCAGGTGGCACGAGAGTCTGTTTCCAGGATAGACCTGCCTTTGATGAAACCTTTTTGGTCCTCACTAAGCCAAGATCTCAGGTGGCACGAGAGTCTGTTAGTAAATTTTTCTAGAGAGCCCGTGCAATATAAAATAATGATCGTGAAATCATGCTCTCTCATTTTATTATTTGTCCTGTGTTTATATATAAATATCCAGTTTTATTTATTTATGCGCACATACATTATTTTTAAACCATGCATGGCATGCTATAACACACACACACACACACACACACATATATATATATATATATATATATATATATATATATATATATATATATATATATATATATATATATATATATATATATATATATATCCTTCCTTTTTTTCCAAAATCACTCATACTCTACATACAATACCATATTGATGTTTCAACCCAATTGGAAAGAGAAAGAGAAAAAGATGAACAAAGAAAGAGAGAAAGAGAGAGAGGTATGAGAAGAGAGGAGATTGAAAGAGAATATAACTTTACTACCATATCAAATAACATTGATATTGATATTTGAACTCTCATTGAAATGAGAAATAAAATTCAATAAAGATGGAGAAATATGTGAGTGTTGAAGACATCTAAATTGCCCACTTTTGAGGAACTTCCCTCCTAGCAAGTAAGATGTGAATGTTCAATTTTTATAAGGCTTTCATATGAGGAGAGTCATGTGAGGATCTATCACTCTAGTACAATGGCAAGTACCAATGTGAGGAGATCCACCTCATAATTGTCAATCTATGGAGACATGAAGACTAGCATGAAGACTGTGAGCAAGTGATGGCACAAGTGCGTGAGTGAGAAGCATACAACCATGCACACACATACACACATACACCCATATGCGCACACAAGGCAAGAACAAAAAGAGGAACAATGCAGTTCTTTGTATTGCTCAAAAAGTCTCTTACAATATCTCAAAACTCTAATATGCTAACCCCAAAAATGAGCTCTCTAGCTCCTTTTATAGTTTTTAACTAGCTTTTGGCCCTCTCTAGACCTAGTGTCCCGCCTAGTTAAAAATTAGGTTTCAGGGCTTAGTTGAGGGCTCAAATGGAGCCTAAAAATTATGAAAATTGGTATGCAAGTACTTCTACTAGTCCTCAACTCGAGGACTCCTCAGCTTGGACAAAGTGGAGTCTATTCTACCAAAAACGGGATTTACAATGTATGTGTAGTGATGAAAATCACTTTTAATGGAAAATAAGTTACAAAAAAAAAAATGATTGGGCCTCTTCTCTACCGGATTGTACTTGGCTGCTCTGTCTCTTCCTTACTTGTAGGCCAACACTCCCCCCTCTCTAGCATATGTCGCCCCTGACAGACCTTTGTTCTATAGGTGGTCAATATAATATTGGATGACATTAGTGGCCAGCCACATTCCAAAACGCATAGACTCTTTTCCATATAGAGGTATTTGTGGAGCCTGTGCATTGCGGAATGTCTTAAGAATAATTTGCATCATGTCTAAAATATTCAACATCATTTGCACCGCAACATCTAGCATGGGCTTTAGCCAAGGGATCCAATGGTGGATGGTTGCCATCATGTAAGCTATTGATGGTGGTCCCTGCCGTGCCATGATGTATGGATAGTTGAGCCATTCCTTGCACTGTGCATTGTTCTACACTTTAATGTTGAATGCTTTCCATGATCTACATCGTGGAACTGGGCCATAACATGGGTTATAAATAATATGTAAAGGGGCATGGTTCCATGTGCGTAGCATCTTTAGGTAGGTCTCCAAAAGAGTCTTCCGCCAGTTGGGTTGGAAAATATTTCCTTTACGTGTTGCTGGTGGTAAGTCCTCTGGCTGGAATTGTGTAGCAAATGTTGGCCTTTTTCCCGTGACTCTCTGAATTTCTGTATTATAATCCGCCAAGATTACATAATAGGGCCTGTATTGTAATTCTGAGGTCGCAATCAATTGTCGGGGTGCTAAGTGTTGGAAGTATGCTGATTGTAGTATCATTTCTTTGATTAGTCTCATTGCTTGATTCTGCACCACCATTCGATCTTCATGGGTGCGTCCCATATCTTGGACTTTCTTTAACCGCGGTGGCCATGGGGCTTCAAATGTTTTTTGGCCTTCGTCAGTTACTCTCCCACCAAGAATTGGTTGCGGTTCGTAGTCATCTTCAAAAGTTTGTTCTACTGGAATGGATGTTATATTCTTCTTTTGTTGGGACCTCTGGTGGGGATAGCGGCCTTTTGTACTATAGGAGTCGTGTTTGTAATTCTTGGATTTGTTATTTGAGTTCCTCTAGTGCTTCTAAGTCAGTAATTGCCGAAGAGGTTGATATGGTGGTTGGGAGTACAACTCTAGTATCAGGTTTTTATTGCTTCTTCAGTTTATCCAATTCTTCTGATAACTGGTCATGTGCCTCGAGTAGAGTAGCATAGTCTTCAAGGATAATTTTGATGTTTCTGGGGTCATAGCTTGAAATTTGGAGGGACTGATGGGTGCCCCTCGTGTGATCTTGATGGTTGCCTCTAAATTCTCTTGGTTTTGGAGTTGTAGACATCGATTTTCCTCTTGAGCCGCTGCAAGGTGTCATTTTAGTAGCACCATATTGCGTTGGAGTTTTGAGTTGCGTTCCATCTACGTTCGTAAATGGCTTTCCACCACTTGGATCGCTTCTTGATCTACATTCTGTAATTGTGCTTTCAACATGCTATGAGCCTCCTATAAGGTATGAAATTGTGTTTGGAGACTGGTATTATCCTCTTCTAGTGTAGTGAGACGATGTTGTAGTGCTTCAGAGTGCTCTTGTAGTCACTGGTTATGTTCCTATAACTGATTGTATTATGTCCTTAATTGTGTCATACACGTGAACATGGTGTCAAATGCATTACCTATAGGTGAAGGTGTAGTTTGTACAGAGGAGGATGCAAGGGAAGGGAATTCGGGAATGGGAAGTGTGAATGTTGTGTCTACTGGAGATGTGTGTGCAGGTGAAATTGGTGGAGGAGGGATGGGGGATGGTGGAAGTGTGAGGGGAGGGGGAGGTGCCATGGGTGGTGAAATGTCCATGCTCTTGGCAATGGAGGTGAGAGTGGTGTCTACCATTTATATCAGAATGGTAGATGGTGTGTGTGTGATTGTGGTGAATAAGTGTGGTGTGGATGTTGGGAATGGGATCGATGAGAAGGGTTGGGTGATGGCTTGAAACATTCTAGAAAGGAATTCATGAGTAGGTTGAAGGACTGGTGGGATGGGGGCTTGGGAGTGAGAGCCTGGAGGCAGGAAGGCCATGAAAGGAGGTGGGGTGATAGGGAATCCAAGAAATGTAGACCTTATGTTTGGGTGTCCAATGACAGAGGTCATGGATGCTAGTTGTCCTAAGGTAGTCTCCATGAGGGATTCGGTTGTAATGGTGGTGGCACGATATATAGGGTTGTCAAAGGAGGAAAATAAGGTTGAATTGGAAGTGGGACTACAGAAGATGAAGGTTTTCTCTGTGGGGAGTCATCAAGATGATATCTACAGCTTTTGTACAAGGAGGTGATGGTGGGGGTGTTGGTGGTAGTGGCTCTGTTGACTCTTCATGGGTGACTGTGGGTTCCTGGTCAGGAGTTCTAGTTGCTTGAGGTGTTGTCACCATTGGTTCTACTGTGGTGGTAGTTTCCTCTGCAGTGCTGACGGGAATCTAAATGTTTTTGCATGGCATTATTCTGGTTTGGAATCTGCGTGGATTGTATTGAATGGGAGGTTGTTGATATATTTAGCTAGTGATGTGTGTGAACACACTAGGACCACCGGGGCACTTTTTTCCCTCTTTAGGAGGTTTTTTCCCTCAGCTTGTATATATGCCTATTGCCCTAACGGGCTACTTATCTTTGTACATTCTAGTGGTAATACATTCAATATTGTGTGTTGAGCTCCAAGCTTCTTCTTCTTCCTTGTGTTGTTTGCGTGCTTCCACAGATGTCTAGCTCCCACAATTGGTATCAAAGCATGTCACCGCTTCATCTAGGGCATCGTCGACACCTCTCTGGTTGCAGTCTCAGAATCGTACGAATTTTGGTGAGCATACTCCGAACGCACTATCGCAGCTCTTGTGCAGGCTATTTCATCTTTTTGTGCCAAAGGTATATACCAATTTCGGTTCGCCAATATAAGCATCTCGAAGTCTACTACAGGTTTAGCAGAATTCGTTTGGGCACTTATGTTCAGCTTTTTGAGATACAGTCAATTTTTTGCATCAAGGTATTTTAGTCACTAGCCATGGCTAAAAGCAGTGATGTATTTTGTATGTTGGCTGTTGAGGATAAGTTGGATGGTAGCAACTACCCATTGTGGGCTTATATGATGCGACATGTATTGGTTGCAAAAGGACTCTAGAACATTGTGTAAGGTGTTGAAAAACATCCTATCACACATGCAACTGTTACAACTGCGTACTAAAGTTGATGAAGAAGGTGTCGAAGACGATGATATTCTGCATATTCTTGTTCATGTTGCAATTTTTGCTGCACCTACTTCAGAGCATATTCATTGAGATGGCAGAGATGCCCAGGTACATGCATTGATAGCTTTGTCTGTCAAACGTGCCATTATTCCTCACATCGCTCTTGCATAACAACCAAGGATGCTTGGGATACACTTACCACATTGCACCAAGCTAGGAATGAGGCTCGTGTTGTTTACCTCCGAAAATAGTTGGAGAGCGAGCACATGAATGAAGGTGATTCTATGGATAGTTTTCTAACAAAGATCAAAGACTTGAAGGAACAGTTGATTTTTGCTGATGAGGTTATACTAGATAGCTCACTTGTGCAGACCGTTTTGAATGGTCTTCCTGATTCATATCAGAGTTTTGCTTCTACTCTTTGGTTGATGATGAAAGGCAATCCAAATGCCTTGTCATTTGAGGAGTTAGTCTCTGTTCTGTTGAGGAGCTCTTCAACTAGTAAGCTGAAATTTTCTAATTCTGCACAATCAAAGAGGGAAGACAAAGATGAAAAGAAATCAGAAAAGCAGAAATTGTTTTGCAAGTAGTATAAAGGAAATGATCATATCATAAAGAACTATCCAAAACTGGTTGCTAAAGAGGCAAAGAAGAAAGAGGCTGGAATGGTTGTTGTAGAGGTCTCTACACCAAAAATAGAATCTGCTAATCTTGTGAAGTAAGAAGAATTGGTGTTTAATATTGTTTGCGGTCTTGACCCATCTTCTCATGAGCAGTGCATGTCTATAGTAGACTCAGATGTTTGGTACTTTGATAGTGGGGCGACCAAACATATTACCTCGCAGTGCAGTTTCTTCTCTTCACTCGAGCCTACCCCTATCTTGTTATGGGAGTTGGTAAGATCATTTTGACTATTGTTGATGGTAGTTCTTTCACTTTGTTAGATGCTTTGTTTATGCCAGGGATCAAGAGAAATCTGTTATCAGTTTTTGCATTAGCCAAGATTGGCTTGGTTGTGAAATTTATTGATGACAAATGTACACTTCATCATCTGTTAAATGGTGACCTGATTATTGCTTCTGGCATTTTATGTCGTAGGCTGTATAAGCTCATAGAATATGAAAGATCTGTAAATGATTTGGCATGTGCAGTACATGATTCTCAGGCTATGTCAGATGCAAAGCTTTGGCATGCATGCTTTGGTCATCTAAATTTTGCTAGTTTGCTATGCCTGCAGAAATCTGAAATGGTGTCCTCTTTGCCCAAACTTGAGGCACCTGGAAAACATGTTTGTGAAGGCAGTATTTTGGGCAAAATGCAACGTTCCTCCTTTCCAAAAGATGGTTCAGTTCGGGTACTCAGAAATTGCAGCTTGTACATAGTGATGTCTGTGGTCCTATGCAGACACCTTCTTTTGGAAATTATCTTTACTTCGTGACTTTCATCGATGATTTTTCTAGGCGTGCATGGGTATATCCATTGAAGGAAAAGTCCAAAGTGTTCATGTGCTTCAAACAATTTTTGGTTTTGGCTGAAAATCTGTCAGCATGTAAAATGGGCACCCTCCGTTCTGATCGAGCAGGGAATATATGTCTTCTGATTTTAATACATTTCTAGCTGAACGTGGGATAAAACACCAGCGTTCAATGCCATATACACCTCAACAGAATGGAGTTTCTGAATGAAAGAACATGTCACTCATGGAGATGGTGAGGTGTATGGTCAAGAGTCAGGCTTTACCACATAGTTTCTGGCTTGAGGCTGTTATGTGTGCAGCATATGTACTTAACAGGTGTCCCACTAAAGCGCTGTAGTCTATCACTCCATATGAGGCTTGGCACGATCGCAAGCCATCTGTTGCTCATCTGCGTGCTTTTGGTTGTTTGGCATATGCATTAGTGCTTGAACAACATCACAGAAAATTGGATGGTAAAGCAATAAAATGTATTTTTCTTGGGTACAGTTCTGAAAGTAAAGGCTATCTTCTGTATCATCCACATAGTAAACGCATTCTGGTTAGCTGTGATGTTGTTTTTGTGGAAGATGCTATTCAGCCATTGTTTTCATGTACTAAGGAGACATTTGTTAGCTCCAAAGACATATATGATACTTTGCTTCCTCTTTTTACAGGTGGACAAGCTAGTGCTAGTCCTAATGAGGCAAGTTCTCAACCTTTGTAGGTTTCATGTGATGATACAGATCATCCCATTTTTTATACAAATTTACATGATGCACTTGTTGATGAGAGAGCTGATATTGAGGAGGCAAAAACTATGTCAAAATGGTTGGTGCCAACTTTGCGTGACAACAAATTAGATGCACCTTTGTCATAACGTACTCGATCAAGCTCTCATAGTGCCTCTTTTGCATCAGATTGCTATGTTATGGTTGCATCTAGTCTCTGTGATGAGATCGGGCCTGTTTTGTTTGATGAAGCACAAAATTCATAAAATTGGATGAATGCTATGCAATCTGAATATAATGCTATAATGAAGAATGGTACTTGGTCTTTATGTGACTTGCCTCTTGGCAAGAAGGCCATTGGCACTAAGTGGGTATACAAGGTGAAGCGTAAACCTGATGGTACAGTTGACATGTATAAGGCTAGGCTTGTTGCAAAGGGTTATGCGTAGGAAAGAGGCATTGATTTTGATGAAACCTTTGCTCCTACTTGCCAAATGACTACTGTTCGTAGCATCTGTGCACTTGTAGCTCATCATGGTTGGAATGTACATAAGTTGGACATTAAAACAACATTTCTAAATGGTGACTTTGCATGAAGAAATGTATGTTTTTCATCCCTGTGCCTTTATGCAGAGAGGGCATGAAAACCAGGTGTGCAAGTTAAAGAAGGCATTATATGGTTTAAAGCAAGCATCTTGTGCTTGGTATGAAAAGATACATGCCTTACTTATGCTCAGCTAGATTTACTTATGCATTACTCGACTAGATATTCAGTTTGTTGTCTCACAGATGAGTAGGTTTATGCATTGCCTAGGAGTCAAGCATTGGTAGGTAGTTAAGCGCATCTTTCGCTACTTGAGTGGTGTTTGGCTACTTGGGTTGTTTTATCCCAAGGGGGGATCACTACCGCCAGATTTGCATGCTTTTTCTGACTTTGATTGGGCTGGTTGCTATGACACTTGTGTGTCCACTAGTGGCTTTTGCTTCATGCTTGGTAGCTCATGTATATCATGGTTGAGCAAGAAGCAGCCTACCATGGCCACTTCCAATTGTGAGGCTGAGTATAGGGAAACTTTGATAGTGACTGTTCAGTGCATGTGGCTTAGGTGCCTTATGGCTGATTTGGGTGTTGGTCAGTCTTCTGCCACCACCATCTTCACTGACAGTCAGAGCGCATTGGAAGTTGCGAGGAACCCTGTGTTCCATGCTCCCACTAAGCACATTGAGGTGCATTATCATTATGTTAGGGAGAGGTTCTCTATGTTGAGATATCAAGCTCAACATGTAATGATCTAGGATGACACGTACCAGTTTTTCGTTTCTCTGACATGTATAGTGGTCATACCGATATATGTCAGGGATACTTCATTGAGCTTTATTAGATTTATCTACCGAGAGTGATGGCACATTTGTTTCTTGCCAGCTCACTCATTCGTGGATATTAGGTTTTTCCTTATGTACTGATCTTTATATATTGCACTGGTTGTATTCTTGTTTTTTAGGTCATTCTTGTACATTCCTTTTATGTAATAGAAGAAGAAGAAGAAGATCATTCTTCCTTGCCTCAATTTGTGTGTGTGCTTCTCCTTGAGAGTGAGAGTGTGTGTGTGAGCTCTCTTCCTTATCTCCTTCCTCGTGACATGGTATCAGAGCCAGCGTGGTGTAGAGAGCTCGTGGAGAAGGCGACGGTGAAGACTACGCGGCAAGGCGTGGAGAAAACGCGATTTCACAAATGGCCTTTGTTTGCTACGAAAATCACCGTGAAGGTAGAAGACCTCAAAATATTTTCGAGAGTTATCCCTTTAGGGCCCTTTAGGGTCACTTGTTTTTGTCAGATCGAAGTTTCGGAGCCATCTCGACCTCCGTTTTGAGCCCGCAAGGTGGGGACCATAAAAAAACCAGGTCAGTTTCAGAAATTCTAACTTGCCTTGTGTTCGACGACACTCATATATTCCAGATCCAGAATTTCAAGCGATTTCGTGTACTGTTGATACACGAAAACTGTGTTTTTCTAAGATTGAGCTGTCACGTCATAGTGCGACAGTGTTCAAGCAGAAGTGCTGCTTGTAGTGTTTTGCAGTGTTGTGAATTGTTGCAAAAATGGCAAACGCAGATGGAATGAGTCAGCTTATGAGCGATAAGCTGGACAAGAACAACTTCCATGCTTGGAGATTCAGAATGACGAATTTTTTGATGGGAAAAGGCTACTGGAAGTACATCGAAGGAGAGAATGAAAATGCTCTGCAGTTACCAGAAAGGAATCGGACTGCAGATCAGTTAAGAGCATATGAGGAATGGAATCAAGGAGCACGAAAGGTAATGTATTGGCTATCTGTTAGCATACAAGATAGCATGATTGGACACATACAGGATGCCAAGACTCCAAAAGAGGCTTGGAACAGCTTGGTCACTTTGTATGAGACTAATACAAAGGCACGGAAATTGCAACTCAAGAACGAGCTGCATACATTGGAAAAGAAGAGCATGTCGGTAAGTGACTACATTCTTAAAATCAAAGGCATATGTGAGTCACTTGCATCTATTGGCGTGAATGTAGATGATGATGATAAGGTGGAAGTGTGCCTTCGTGGTTTAGGAGCTGCATATAAGCAGTTCAGAACTTCCATACAGACCAGGGAAAATATTCCAAATTTTGTTGACTGGTATCTATGCTGATTATTGAAGAAAAGAATCTTGGTGAGGACTCAAACTCCCAAGGAAAGCCCAGTTCTGAACAGGTATTCTACTCTGGCAGAGGAAGAGGCAAAGGTAGAGGTTTTGGAAGTGGAAGAGGAAACAGTAACCAAGACCAAGGTCAACAACAGAATCATGCAGGAGGAATAGGATAGTTTCAAGGCAGGGGAAGCCAAAGAGGTCGCAGAAATTTCCAAAGAAATGATTCAGGTAATGATAGTAAAGAATGCTAGAATTGTGGTAAACCTGGACACTTTGAACGTGATTGCAAGTTAAAGAATCAAAATAACAAAAGGCAGCAAAACAACTATGCATCCACAAGTGCAGATGATTTTGAGAAGTTGTTTATGGTTCAACATCACATGATGAATACGATGTCTGCTGGTGTTTCAAAATCGAATGATAATGTCTGGTATGTTGATTCAGGTGCTTCAAATCACATGACCAGTCATGCAGAATGGTTTAGTAGTTTGCAGAAAATGCCAGTTCCTGGATATGTTGAAACAGGTGATGATACATCGCATCCTATTGAGCATACAGGAAACATAGCATTGTCTATGTAGGAGGGGAAGGTAAAACATCTTGCTGATGTGTTGCATGTTCCAAATATAACAAAGAATCTGGTTTCTGTTGGACAAATGGTTGACCAGGGATTACAAGTCAGGTTCAATGCTGATGGATTATATGTAGAAGAGTACAAGCAGGATGGATGATTGGTTGCCAAAGGAAACAAAGTGGGTAGGATGTTCACCTTAAATGTGAAGATTCCTTAAATGAATGCAGCCATGTTTGCAAAAGGTGCAGGAGTTATTGCAGATATAGAGATATGGCACAAACAGATTGGACATGCAAACTTGCAAAGGCTGAAAATGATGCAGTCAAAGGAGATTGCCCATGGACTACCAAATTTCAAAGTTGCAGAAATGCAAAAGGTATGTGCAGCATGTCAATTTGGTAAACAGTCAAGAGCATCATTTCCACATGACAAGCATGTTAGTGAGAATGTACTAGAAGTAGTACATACAGATGTTTGGGGTCCAGCAAAGACCACATCTATGGGCGGTTTCAGGTTTTATGTTACCTTCATTGATGATCATACACACAAAGTATGGGTATATTTCATGAAAGAGAAGAGCGAGGTGTTCACTCACTTCCAGAATTTTAAAGCTATGGTGGAAAAGCAGACAGGGAAGTACATTCAAACATTAAGATCTGATGGAGGAGGTGAATACATGTCAAATGAGTTCAGTAGTTTTGTAAAAAATCATGGAATTCGGCGTCAGTTTTCATGTAGGTACACACCACAACAGAATGGTGTTGCTGAATGCAAAAATAGACATATTGCAGAAATAGCAAGAGCCTTGATGGCTGAGAAGAATATGCCTCATTGTTATTGGGCAGAAGCTGTGCATACTGCTGTATACATCATGAACAGAACTCCGACTACTACTGTACATCAAGTTACACCTGAAGAGAAGTTTACGGGTAAAAAGCCAAACTTATCACATCTGAAAGTTTTTGGCTGTATTGCATATGTACATGTTCCAGATGAGTTGAGGACGAAGCTTGATCCAAAAGCAGAAAAATGTGTCTTCATTGGATATTCCCTGAGCAAAAGGGGTACAAATGTTATAACCGACTCACACGACAGGTGAAGGTGAGCAGAGATGTGGTATTTGATGAAATGTCAAGCTTCTATGCAGATGCCAAAGAAGGACTGAATCTTGAACCAAATGACAAAGAAAATGTTGAAAAATCTAGTGCAGAATCTCAAGTTTTGAGTGGACCAGATGCATCACCAAGCAATAGTTCCAACTCAAATCCATGGAGTGGAAGATTGCGTGGAAATTTCAGTCCAGCAAATTCATCAAATACATCCAAGAAAGGTAAAGAAAATCTTTCTGATGGTAGTAAAACAGGTGCAAGTTTTGAAGATGTTGATGGAGATTCAAGTGGTTCAGAAAAGAGTATTGATGAGGAACTTGGATTGCCCTCTATGAAGACTCCAGGAGTAAGAAGGACACATGCAGATGATACAAGAAGAAGTGACCTAGGACCAAGAAGATCTGGGAGGATGCGTAATTCAGTGCAACGATTGACATATGATAGTTACATGGCTCGCCATTGTGCCTACATGACAAAGGTAATACAAGATGCTGAACCTTCTTGTTTTGAAGATGCAATTGGTAATGCAGATTGGGAAAAAGCTATGGATGAGGAGATGGCTGCACTTTATGGAAATGATACATGGAAGCTGGTTCCATTGCCACAAGGAAAGAAATCCATAGGCTGCAAATGGGTTTACAAGGTAAAGCATAATGCTGATGGTAGCATAAGCAGGTATAAAGCACGATTGGTAGCTAAAGGTTATGCATAGACATATGGCATTGATTATGAGGAAACATTCAGCCCTGTAGCTAAAATGTCTACTGTCAAAACACTTGTTGAATTAGCTACAACAAAAGGATGGACTTTGCATCAGATGGATGTGAAGAATGCTTTCCTACATGGTGAGTTACAGGAAGAAGTATATATGGACCAGCCACAAGGATATGAAGATTCAAAGCATCCAGAATATGTTTGCAGGTTGCAAAAGGCTTTGTATGGGCTGAAGCAAGCCCCTCGTGCATGGCATGCAAGGATTGCTGATTACTTAACCAGCATTGGGTTCTCTATGTGTGATGCAGATCACTCACTATATGCAAGGAAGGCTGATGATGGCATCACTATTGTGGCTATTTATGTTGATGACCTGATTGTAGGTGGTGATAATGAAGAAAGCATCAAAGAGGTAAAGAAACTTCTTATGCAAGAATTCGACATGAAAGATCTTGGTGTGTTGCGCTATTTCTTGGGCATTGAGTTTATACATACAGAAACAGGTATATGGATGTCACAAAGGCAATATGCCTTGAATATGCTGCAAAAGTATGGTATGTCTGATTGTAAGCCAATTTCTATGCCATTAGATCAGAATTTGAAATTGGATACTACATCAGGTGAAGCGTTGGAAAATGCTACTATGTACAGGAAAATTGTGGGAAGTCTTATATATCTCACAATTACAAGGCCTGATCTAAGTTATAATGTTGGACTTGAAAGTCAGTTTATGCAGGTTCCCAGGAAGCCACATTTGGATGCTCTGAGGCGCACTCTACGTTATGTGAGTGCTACTTTGGATTATGCAAAGTTTTATGAAGCTGGTGTGGAGTTGCAGGTTCATGGATACACCGATGCAGATTGGGCTGGTAGTACTCCAGATAGAAGATCTACTAGTGGCTTTCTTTTCTCACTTGGAGGTGCAGCTATTACATGGAGCAGCAAGAAGCAACCCACTGTTGCTTTGTCGAGTACAGAGGCTGAGTATAGAGGTGCTGCAATGGCAGCATGTGAGGCATCATGGCTGGAGATGTTACTTGCAGATTTAGGTGTGGAAGTGCAAAAGCCTATCACTATCTATTGTGATAATCTTAGCAGCATACAATTAGCACAGAACCTTGTTTTCCATGCTAGAACAAAGCATATCGAGGTACATTATCACTTCATCAGAGAGAAGGTATTAGCAAGTGATATTGATCTTGTTTATGTGAGAACAGATGAGTAGATTGTCGATATTTTCACCAAGCACTTGGAGCTGAGAAGTTAAAGAAGTTTCGAGAGATGCTTGGATTACAGGATATGGCATTGAGCTTGAGGGGGAGTGTTGAGATATCAAGCTCAACATGTGATGATCCAGAATGAGACGTACCAGTTTTTCGTTTCTCTGACATGTATAGTGGTCATATTGATATATGTCAGGGATACTTCATTGAGGTTTATTAGATTTATCTACCGAGAGTGATGGCACATTTGTTTCTTGCCAGCTCACTCATTCGCAGATATTAGGTTTTTCCTTATGTACTGATCTTTATATATTGCAATGGTTGTATTCTTGTTTTTCTTCCTTGTGCTGTTCACGTGCTTCCGTAGGCATCTAACTCCAACAGAGGCTTTTGCAAGCAGATCAGACGGCTTCCACTATGCCATAGGTTTTTGCTAGCAAGAGTAGAGTCTCACTGTATTCAGAGTCTACCCTAGCCTTTTCCAAGAGTTGTGCCATGAGCATTCCGTTGTTTTTTTCAGAGAGTAATTGTTGATCCTACACACTTTCCATGATCTTCTATAGTCTAGGGAGTTCTGTAATGTAGGCTGGGGCCCCTGACAGTTTCTCCCTGTTCTCCTTCTTCTTCTTCTTCTCCTTCCTCTGGCCGTTCTAACTGTTGAGATAATGTTTGTTGCCTATCATCTTCCTAGTGGACATGATGACCTTCTGTTGCTTTTCCCCTCCTTTGTGTGGAGGTGCCAGGTCCTTCTGTATCTGAAAAGAATTCTACATCGGATAGTTGCATATTCTGCAAAAAGGATTCAAAGTAGAAGGTGCTCATCCCTTCAATGTCTACCTCTATGCAACCTTATGGTTGGAATCAGATTTTGACCACCATGGATCTAGCTAATGATGAATATGTGGGAGTGAAATTCCAAAATGAAGAAGGATATGATATCTTCCACATAGGAATACAAATGATAAAGGTGTCAAAAATAGAGGAAGACCAGGAGGAAGAAATAATATTAAAAAATGGGAAAACACAATTCCTGGAAGAAGTAGAAGCTATAGATGCCATAAAAGACAAAATCTCAGGAACATATAGAAAAAATAAACACAAAAAAATAGAAGAAGAACAAGAACTGGAAAAAAATAAAAAAATAACAAAATAACAAAAGAAGATCAACAATTTGATGTGCCTACAAACTTCAAGACTTATGAAGTAGAAGATAGGTTACTTCTAAAAATAAAACCAAAAAGAGAAAAGAGAAAAGGAAAGGAATATGACAATGAGGAACAAACTAAGAAGGTGATGATCACCCAAGAAGAGGGGGAAGAGAGACATATTGTCATAGTTGATGACATGACAATCAAGAGGAGGAAGCATTGAGGAATTTGGCTAGAAGCTATAGGGATGCATTTGCTTACAGTTACAAGGATTTGAAAGGAATTGACCCTAAAATCTGTGAGCATAAGATTCATATTACACCTGATGCAAAACCTAGTAAACAAAGACACTATACATTTAATGACAAATACTCTGCTAAAATAAAGGAAGAAATTGACAAGCTGATGGCTGCCAATTTCATCTATGAGATTGAGTATACAGAGTGGATATCTCCTAGAGTTGTGGTACCTAAGAAGAATGGGAAACTCAGGGTATGTATTAACTTGAAAAACATTAATGCTGCAACTATAAGGGATAGCTATCCATTACCCATAACAGACCATCTTTTGGAAATAGTTGCAAGAAAAGAGGTCTATAGCTTTTTGGATGGTTTTTCAGGATATAATCAAGTACCAATAGCTTTGGAAGACCAAGACAAAACTGCTTTTTCCACAGAATGGGGAATTTATGCCTTTAGGGTTATGCCCTTTGGGTTAACTAATGCCCCAGTAACTTTTCAAAGATTGATGTGTCACATCTTCAAAGAATTCCTTAGAAATATAATGGAAATCTATGTGGATGATCTTTGTACTTTTTAATAAAAAAGATAAGATCATCTAAAAGATCTGGAAAATATATTAAAAAATGTAGAACATACAGAGTATGCTTAAATCCAGAGAAATGTGTGTTCTTTGTGAGGCAAGGGAGAATGTTAGGTCACATAGTTTCGAAAAATGGAATTTCAACAGATGAAAGACAAATTAAGGCCATAGTGGAACTTCCAAGACCAACAAATGTAAAAGAACTTCAAACTTTCATGGGACATTGTGGGTATTATAGAAAATTTGTACACAAGTTTGCAGACATTGCAAAACCCTTGTATGATTTGATCACAAAATTTGAGTGGACCATAGAATGTGACCAAGCTTTTGAGACTTTAAAAACTTGTTTAGTAACAGCACCAATTTTGAAAACCCCACAATGGAATAAAATTTTCATGTCCATGTGGATGCTTCAAATTATGCTTTGGGATGTGTGTTAGCACAACCAATAGAAGGGAGCAAATTAGATTTCCCAATTGCTTATGCTAGTAGGAAATTGAATTCAGCAGAAAAAAATTATACAACCACTGAGAGGGAAGGGTTGGGAATGATATTTGCTGTGAAAAGATATAGACATTATCTTTTAGCCAACAAGTTTAAATTCTTTGTGGATCACCAAGCTTTACTCTATTTAGTGAACAAACCATGCCATATAGGTAGGATAGTCAGATGGTTTCTCCTACTAATGGAATTTGAATTTGAGGTAGTGGTCAGACAAGGAAAAACTCATTTAAGAGCAAACCATTTGTCCAGAATCCAAAACAAAGAGCAAAGTTCACCATTAGAAGATGACTTACCAGATGCATATCTATTTAAAATAGAGAGTATTCCTTAATGGGCCATGACTTTAGTACCTTTGCTAACCATGGGACCTTGCAGAATATCTGGAAACAACACACATCTGGTATTACAAAGTAGGAATTTTGTGCTACTAGCTGGACATTTGTATCATCTCAATCATATCGGTATATTAGAATATTGTACTCCAGAAGATGAGCAGCAAGAGTATTTGAGAAGAGCTCATTGTTGGAACCCTTGTACTCATGCTTCCATGATAGTAACCTTAAACAATCTCAATAGGATGGGAGTACATTGGCCTAATAAGATTCAAGATGTAAAAAAATATGTTTCCAACTGCTGGGAATGCCAATCCTTGCAAAATTCAGAAATTACCACTTTGTATTGGTTTCATAAAAATCTAGAGTGGAGTGCAAACATAGTTAAGGAGTTGGAAAGAAAGAAGAAAGGAGAGCCAGTAAGAGCTAGTGCAGACTCAAGGAATTTACAAATGATTTCTGAAGAGTATCAACTGATAGGGGATCAATTGTACAAGAAAGGGATGGATGGATACTTAAGAATCTGTGTTCTTGAAAATAAATATATGGAAATGTTAGAGATGGCACATTCTGGAGTGGCAAGAGGACATTTTTCAAGTGAAAGGACTGCTAAACTCATATTATATTCTGGTTTTTGGTGGCCAACTCTATTTCTTGATGCAAGAACATATGTAAAAAAATATGACATCTGTAGCTCAGTGATGAGTAGCACCTCCTTTAATGTCAATCCGGGAAGACATGAGGATGGTATGAAGACCACGAGCAAGTGGAAGCACAAGTGCGTGAGTGAGAAGCACACAAGCATGCACACACATACACACACACGCGCACACACAGTAAGAACAAAGAGAGTAAGACAATGGAATCACTTCTATTGCAAGAAAGTTCTCATACAAGCTCAAACTACAAGAAGCTCCCCCAAAAATGAGCTCTCTAGCTCTATTTATAGTTTTTGACAAGCTTTGGCCCTGTCCAGACCTAGTGTCCGGCCTAGTTAAAAATTAGGTTCCGGGGCTTATTTGAGGGCCCAAACGAGATCTAAAAATTATGAAAATTGACAGGCAACTACATCTAAGGCTCCCCAAGCTCGAGGACTCCTCGGCTTGTACAAAATGGAGCTACAAAAAGGTGAAATGATATTTACAAGGGTTTGTAGTGATGAGAATCACTTTAGAATGATGTGAGGGTTTTGAAAAAAATGAAGGGTTGCCTCAGTGCTAGATCTGCATGTGTGTCCATACTTGCTTCTTCCCGCATCCTGTCAACACTCTCCCCCCCCTAGGGTCTGTCGCCTCTGACAGACCTCTTTTCCACAGTTTGATCAATGTATTTCTGCAGGAGGTCGGTTGCCAATTCTTGTTCTTTGATTCTTAAACCTCTGACCAGGTCTCGTTGCAAAGCCTCCCAATCAACTATACCAGGCATGTCAGGTTGTGGCATCGTGTAAAGCTCGGAATGCATTGTTTGCTCGCATGCGAAGAGATGGAGTAAATGCGTAGGCCGTGGTGTGAATACCTCTGAATGTGCCTCCCAAAACCCCGTGGTGAACATATCGTCGAATGTTTGCTTGTAGCAGGCAGGGAGATATCTTATGCGTGCATGCCATGCGTAAGCCACTCGTATGCTCGGGGTTGTGCTCATATCATATAGCAGGTCGTAGTTACCATTAATAAACCCGGGAATAGGAGGTTGAATACGGCATACATTGCGAAAAGTTTTGAGTACGACCTGCATCATATCGAAGATCTTGAGCATCATCTGAGCAGCCACATCTGGCATAGGGTGGAGGCGTGGTATCCAATGTCTGATGGTTGCAATCATGTATGACACTGTGGGAGTACCAGTTGGGGGGGCGATGGCGGGGTAATTGAGCCATTCTTTACAGTTTGCGTTATTCTGAACCTTGATGGCAAAAGCTTTCCATGATCTGCGTCTTTGCACTGGCCCAAAACACGGATTGTACTTCAAATGCATGGGGGCGTGATCCCATGTTCGAAGCATTTCTGGGTAAGTTTCGAGTAACTTCTGCCTCCAAGTTGGTTGGAATATGGCTCCTTTTCGTGCCGCTTCTGGTATATCTTCTGGTTCGAACTGTGTGGCAAATGTTGGGCACTTGTTGGTGACCCTTTTGATTTCTGCATTGTAGTCGGCCAACAATACAAAATAGGGCTTGTATTGTAATTCTGAGCTAGTGATAAGGCGTCTAGGGGCAATGTGCCTGAAGTACTCTGAGTGAAGGATGGTGTCCTCAATGGCCTTCATTGCCAGCATCTGAGTTGATATCCGTTCCTGATGAGTTTGCCCCATTTCCTCTACCTGTTTCATCCATGCCGATGGGGGTTCCTCATAGGTATCTTGACCTTCTTCTGTTACGCGTCCTCCTGGGAATGGTTGAGGCTCGTAGGTGTCGTCGAATGCTTCCTCCACTGGAATAGTAACTGCTTCTTCTTCTAACGGTTGCTCTGGTGGGGAAGGAGGTCGTTCGTACTGCATCAACTTCAGTTTTAATTCTGCGATCTGTTGCCGTAACTCCAGTACGTCGTTGGTCGTTGAATATTCAGGTTCGGTTGAAGTAGCAGCGTCTGTCATTTCTTTAGGTTCCTGTCGGTGTGGTGTAGACTCTTGGGGTCTCTGTAGGTCCTTCAGCTGGTCGGCAAGCTGATCATGTGCTTCTAAAAGATTGGCATAAGTTTCCAAGATTTGTTGTATGCTTTCTGAGGGAACAGCTTGAAATTTAACCGGGTCTATGGGTGCTCCCGGGGTGTTCTCCATGGCCGCCTCGAGGTTCTCTTGGTTTTGTTGTTGAAGCCGTCTGTTCTCTTCTTGCGCTGCTGCCAGATGTCGTCGTAGCAAAGCCATGTTTCGTTGAAGCCTTGCATTGCGGCCCATTTGATCTCGCAGCTGTTCCTCCATGGCTTTGCTCTCTTCCATATGCCTCGCTTCGAGTTGCGCATTTGCCTGTTCGAGGGCGGATATCTTGCTTTGTGACTCCGTATGACTGAACTCCAAAGCATTGACACGCTCTTGGAGAGTTGCTGAGAGGGTGCAAAGCTCTTTGTTATTTTCTTCCAATAATGTATATTCCTGCTTAAGCTGAGTGGCAGCTTCGAGCATCGTGTCGAGTGCAAGACTAAATGAGGTGGATGCGGGGGTAAGGATGGAAGATGCAGGGGGTTGGGAAGTGGGAATGGGAAAAGTCGATGTTGTGCCTATCGTGTGTGGAAGTGGTGATGTGAGTGTAATAACCTGTGATGGTGTTGTGAGAACAGTGGTAGTGGGTGACCCAGCGGATGGTGAGATGTCCATGGGATCGGACATGAGAGAGTGTGATTCGTGAAATGTGAACACCGGGATGGTGGGTGGTGTGCTAGTGGTGGCTGTGAATGTGGGGAAGTGAATTTGGGGGAGGGACTTTTTCTTATGTTCATCAACCTGTTGAAGAATGTTTACAAGTTGGGTCCAGAAGGAGGGTTGGGTGATTAGTGTGGTGCCCGAGGCAGTTACAAGGGATGGGGTAGGTAGAGTTTGGGAGGGAGGAAATGGAGGGGTGGAGGGTAAAGATATGGAAAGAGTCTGACTAGTGATAGATGGTTGTCCAAAGGCATGGGGGAAGGGAGGGTGACCTAATTGGGGTTCAAAAATATGAGTGACAGAGATGGATGAGGGTGAAGGAAGGAAAGTGGACACGGGGGTGTGTACAATGGTCTCACTATAGGAGGAGAATGGTTGTGTAGAAAGACACGTGGAGAGAGGCTCTGAGGGTGGGATAGGAGAAGATGGGGGGGATGGTGCATGCGTAATGTCCTCCGGCTCATCATTGGGCCTAGGGCTAATCATGTGAACATCTTCTGATGTGGATGTAGCTAACGTGGTAGATACTTCCATCTGAATCATCTTTCCTTGTCGCGGCCGTGTATCAATTCTTCTTTGATCATAAGCAGGGTTCTCTTGATAGACCAAGGTTCTCATTGCTTCACTGATGCCACAGGTGTCCGCCAAAAGATTTAGCGATTCTACAAACTGGGGGTCGATATGTTCTGAGTGTAACATCTGGTTTACTAGGGCCCTATTTGCTTCTTCTGACATTTTATGGCGTCGTTGTACCTGCTTGATTGTTTGGTATAGTCGTTTGAGCTGTGCCGTATATGCAGGGGCTTCGTCTTCACTCTCTTCCGGGTTATCTCTTGGTGCCTTTTCCTGAGCTTGTGTGCTTAGTCTTTGAGGAAGTTGTGCCACTCTTATCTCCTGTACACTGCTTGTCTCGCCTCGTGCATGTTCTCTTTGGGCTGATGTCCCTGGATCGACATTGTCAGGGCAACCTTCACTGTCTGATAGATGAGCCGTCTGCAGAAATGTTTCAAAATCAAAGTTTGGGTCCTCGGTGAAGGTGGCCATCGCTGCAAATTCTGCATCGGTAGGTAGTGGAGGGGCAGAAGGAGTGGGCTGTACCACCTCTCTTGGTTGAGCCTCTTGGAGATGGATTGTGATAGGTGCCACCTGGGCTTCCTCTCTAGTGGAGACTTCGGCGGTGGTTACTGGAGGGATCAGGACCTGTGAAAGAGATCCACGCATTCTTTTTGCAGGCTGACTCCCTGACTTTCGCCCTTTGAACAGTTCCAGGTGTGCATACTTTAGGGCTCGAGCAACTGGCACATCATATGCCAGACATCTGTAGATGATTCTTGTCAACGCACAACAACCATGTAAAGTGGGCTTCCTCGCCCCCCGCTTGCCAGCCTCATATACCTGGTCTAAGATCCATACCGGCATCTTAATGGGCAAGCTTCCGGTCTCTGCTAAATACAACCCGTACCATATCTTCTTGTGAGGCTAGGTGAAACGGTCTTGAGCGGGAAATGCGAAGTGCTGGAGGCACATCCGCAGAGGTATGGCGATGTTGGGGGTGAGGGCGCACATTTCCTTGAGCTTCTTGACTCTATTGCTTTTCATTGATTCCGGTATCAAAGGGTCGCGATCTGAAGGCACATGAGTTCCATACATTTGAAGGGCTTCCCTGATTAACGTTACATTTAATTCAAACTTCCTCATCTCCTCCAGATTGGATAAGGAGGGCACCCAGAATGTGCCTGAATGATCTTTATCCCCGGTAGGTTTCAACGTAGCAATCAAGTAGTAGCACCTATGGAAACACCTATGGAAACATGACACCAACAGTTGGATCAACTACGAGGATATCGACCCTCGCATAAACATCTCCTACGAAGAATGGAACACCTTGCAAAGCAGATGCCTCGCTTGGGATCGTCACAAAACTCGCCTTCTCATGGGACATGATGCTCCGAACGCGTGTGGTCTCAAATGGCACAATGGGAATAGCCTACTCAAAATCCCGAACATCAAAGAAACGACTGACCTCCAGATCAGCCTCAACAAGAAGTGGTGCCTGTCCTGGACGCGGCTTCGGTGGGACATGAAATTCATGGGTATCTGGCACCCACTTATAGAGATTAAGAAGTCGGTCCTCTTATGGCAAATTCTTCATCGTGGAATTTGGACTAACCATAAGGCAAGCAAAATTTGTGGGATCCCTCCGTGGTGCAAACGCTGCCACCGTGCAATCGAAGATGTCCCACACATCTTCCTTACTTGCCCCAACTCCTACAGAATCTGGCAGATGGTTGGACTGAAAATCAGAGTTCAGAAACAGCTTAGCTGGAAACAAGTCCTCTTGGGTGAAGCGATTGGATGCTCTGCGGCTCTCTGGAACGCGATCAGAGGGGAAGTCCTGTGGAAAATTTGGCGGGAGCGGTGTGCTCTCAACTTCGGCGACCCCCCCAGGGAGTGGTCGATTGAAAAATCTCTGTTCCTCCTTGGCAAAAGGATTGTCAACAGTAAGAAGTCCCCCCCCTTCAGGCACCATCAAGTCCTCCTCTTGATCAACAACAAGCTCAAACCCAAGTGGGTCCCGCATGAGGGCGACGAGAGGGTGATCAACCTTCTTTGTATTGCAACCTAGGAATCAACCAAGCTTCCCCTGCTTTGTGGGATTAGGGGGGTCCCGTGGGCACTAGTCCCCTTCTATTGTATCTTTGTTTCTTAATTTAATTCAAGTCTGGGAGAGTAGGCTATTGCCGAACTTCCTTTAAAAAAAAAAAAAAAAAAAAAAAAAAATCAAGTAGTAGCACCTGAGGAAGTCAGGTTTAGGTAGAGCTGCACTGAAGTAAGCTTGTAGTCCTGCCTTTTGCCATATATCCTGAAGTGGAGCTGCATTCTGTAAGGTCTCAAATTCTCTTGAAAAGAATTGGAAGGTCCACCAAACCCCTCCACACTCCATCTTGGACTCCCAGATGTGATCTGCGTCTCCCAAATCCCCTGGCATTTCATTGAACCAATGGGAGTGCCCTTTTACTCTTTCGGTTAGTCCACTGGGTGGATCTGGAATAGGAATCCTTCGCACATTCAAGAATTCTTCAGGCCTAGCTGTTGGTGGAGCTTCCACTGGCATGGCATCCCAATTGATAGGAGCACCAGATCCTGCCTGAGAGCTTGTGCCTGCCGCTGTTGCCATGAGAGTAGGTTGCTTATCTGCTGGAAGACGAAAGGCACATTAGTGTTGCATAGGAAACAAGATGTAATGGTGTTCCCTTCACAATACTAACATGACAATCCCGGAGGTCAGTGGTTAGTGGTGAGGTGTTTATTATATGTGTGAGTGGTGATTAAAGGTCAATGTCATCCTAGATGCATACTTTGGTTATGCAATGGCTCAAAATGCTCCTGTGTTAGTGTGGACGGATTTACAGAATAGGGTCAGGGGGTTTAGTACACAGTTTAATTCTCCACACTTTGATAGAGGAGTCGTAGCTCTTAGAGCTAAGGACAGGTGAAGATTTCGGTATGAGAGTGTGATGTATTTGGGACCTTGTGGGTACCCATTTCCAGACACTCCTGGGGTTGATGGGAGTGGGGACAGTGAGAGGTGTAGGCATCTTGTCACTTTCTGAGTTGTTGGCCAAGAGTGCTTGTGAAAGCTGCTTCATCCTAGTACCTGAAGGTGAAGTACTTTGGGCTTGTAAGCAAGCCTTGGGCACCCATATCTGTCTGGCATTAGGGGTGGCCTTCATTGACCGCTTAGGAACCCAAATCGAAATGGTATGCCTAGGGGTTATCCTAGGGGGCTTCTTCACTTTGTTCCTTGATGGTGAGGCTCGTTTCTTGTCTCCTTGAGAATCTGCTATTGGAGCTGTGGGTCTCCCATCCTTGCGTATCCAGATCTGCCTCACGCCACGAGATGCTCCATTTTGTGCGGGTTGGCGCTCCTCCCTCTTGATCAGCGGTCTCCTTCGTATAGAGTGATGTTCGGCCCGTTCGTTTAGAATCTTCTTTGGATCAATTAGGAACTCCTTCTTGGCTCCTGAACCTTCAGTAAGATTGACATTCCTCTGCACCATAGAAGTTTGGACAAGCACAACGTGGTTATCTTCGTGTGGATTCCTGGAGGGACCAGGAGTTGGTGCCTGTTCTATTGGTTTGAGTGCTTGATTTTCTAATCCAATCGTGAGACGACTTTGGCCTACCCAAGCCTGAAGAAGTCCACTTCTTAGGTTCAGGTTGACTGCGTGATCATAGATCCAGTCTTGGCCCAAGATAAGCGGTTCGGTCAGATCCTCGTCTTCACACACTAGCACTTTTACTGGCATGAGGACCTCTTGTATGTAGAGGGGAAGATCCACCTCTCCCATGCAGGGGGTTTCAACACCTCCTAATCCTATCAGATAGGCTTCTATGGGTTTTACCTCCAATTGCAGCTACTGGCAATAAGAAAGCCGAACTGCACTTGTGGCTGCTCCTGAATCAATTAAAGCCCTCACACTTGTTGTGCTGTCTCTTTGTCCTCTTTCTAGGGTCACAAAAGGTCGTCGGTCCACTATCTTATGGATACGTTCACCTGAAGCCTCACACATGGCCATGTGATAGCCTGGAGACTCTTCGGTGTTAGTCATAGGCTGGTCCCTTCCTTGTCTTCTCAACTTCATTCGTTTGATACGCTCTAAGGCCTCTGCCTGTGCTTCTTCTCGAATTCGTTTTTCCTCCTCTTTACGTTGCTTAGCAATATTGAGTCGGCTTAGCATCTCCTCCGTGAGGGGTTCCTGATACAGCTTGACTCTGCATCCGCTAATATAGTTTGGGAGGACCTCCCCCTCTAATGTGGCTAGTTGTACTGCTCCACTCGTGGAGATCCTATTAATGATCATAGGTCCGTAGCCTCTCTTTTCTAGCTTTCTTGCGTGTTGTTTCAATGTGTAGACTAACACTAGATCTCCTGCCTTCAAGCCCTTATCCTTCACATGGGCATCAAAGTATGCCTTTTGCCGTTTCTTTGCAGCATAGATACCTGCTGCTGCTCGTAGCCTCGTCTCACCTAAACGCTCTAGATCTAAGATCCTAGAGGACAACTCATGTCCATTCCACTCATGCTCTTGTGCTACTCTTAAAGCTGGAATTAGGAAATCTAGTGGTAACACTGCATTCTGTCCGAAGACCATCTGAATTGGGGTGGCATTGAGTACCATTTTGTAGGCAACTCGGTATGCCCAAACAGCATGGTGAAGTTGTTTGTCCCAATCAGAGCGTTTATTATTGACCAGTTTCGTCAATACGTTACACAGGATCTTATTCGTGCTCTCGGCTTGTCCGTTAGCTTGTGGGTGATAGGGTGCAGACTTTTTATGTACCACCATGAATTCTTGAAGGAGATTTTCAATGACCTCATTCAAGAAGTGTGTACCTCTATCACTAACTAACTCTATTGGTAACCCATATCTAGTGAACACATTTTCGAATAAGAACTTAGCCGTTGTTTGAGCATCATTCTTTGTCGTGGCCTTTACTTCCACCCACTTCGTAAGGTAATCTGTGGCTACAATAATGTATTCTACATGGGAGTTCCTAGCTGGGGGGTTGATGGGACCGACAAAGTCTATACCCCACTTTGAAAACGCACGTCCTCCCATCATTGGTCTTAATGGCATTTCATCTTTTCTTATCGGATATTGGGTACGTTGGCATGTGTCGCAACTCTTCACATAAGTATGTGCATCCATATGAAGAGTGGGCCACCACAGTCCTGAGAATAGAATAGTCTTAATCACTCTGTCAGGCCCAAAGTGTCCACCTGCAGCACCGCTGTGTGCCGTTTCTAAGACTTTCAAGTAGTCTGATTCATGTACGCACAGTCTTAGGTAACCATCCTTGCCTCTTCGATACAGGTTGTCTCCTACTAAAGCATAGTCTTGAGCCTCTTGCTCCATGCTCCGTTTTCTTGCAAGACTAGCCTGATTGGGTAATGTTCCTGTTCTCATGAACTCGACCAGTGGAGCACTCCAATCTGGGATTAATGACATGTGATAAAGAGTGGCATGCTCCACTGGGGGTCTCTCCTGGCAACCTGGACAGCTCTGGATCCACTCTTGTATTTCTTTGTCCATGCTAGGCCAATACACTCCTAAGCGTTTTAGATTCTGCAAGGTTCATTGTTTAGAGTAGTGATTCCCTAGCCAAACTTCTTCACAGCATATACCATACCTAGGCCTTCTCTTTCCGTTGTGGTATAATTTCGTTCAGCTGCATTTAGTTGCCTACTAGCATATGCTATCGGCAAATCTAGGTTTCCTTCACCCGTGGGTTGCGCTAGCACACATCCTATTGCATGATTTGAGGCATCTACATGGACATGAAAGGGTTTGCTCCAATCCGGAGTAGTCAATATTGGTGCTGTGCACAAACGTCTCTTCAGCTCGTTGAAGGAAGTCTCGCATTCCTCACTCCACTCGAAATTTGTTAACAACCCATAGAGAGGTTTAGCTATGATGGCATACATGTGAATAAACCTACGGTAATATCCACAATGGCCCATAAAGGCTTGTACCTCTTTAACATTCCTTGGTCTGGGCAACTCTGCGATTGCTCTTACTTTGTCTTCATCTGTTGAAATTCCATTCTTAGAAACAATGTGACCTAAGATCTTACCTTGTCGTACCATGAACACACACTTCTCTGGATTCAGGCACACTCGATAATCTCTACACTTGTTGAAGATTTGCCTGAGCTCAGGGATGTGGTATCTTCTTTCTTGGGAATGAGCGCATAAATCATCCACATATACTTCTAAGCTCTTTCGCAAGAACTCTTTGAAGACATGACACATGAGTCTTTGGAATGTTGCAGGTGCATTGGTGAGCCCAAATGGCATCACACGAAATGCAAAGATTCCCCATTCTGTGGCAAAGGCCGTTTTGTGCTGATCTTCGGGGGCAATGGCTACTTGGTTGTAACCTGAAAATCCATCAAGGAAGCTGTAAACTTCCTTGCCTGCAACACGCTCCAATAGATGTTCGGTGATTGGAAGAGGATAACTATCTCGGATCGTAGCGGCATTGACTTTTTTAAGGTTAATGCACACTCGCAATTTCCCATTCTTCTTGGGCACCACTACAATGGGGGACACCCATTCAGTGTGCTCAATCTCATAGATGAATCCGGCTTCAATCAGCCTGTCAATTTCCTCTTTTATTTTGGCTGCATAATTGTCATTATATGTGTAGGGTTTTTGTTTGGTGGGCTTGGCATCAGCGGTCATCGGAATCGTATGAGAGCAAATCTCTGGATCTACTCCTTTCAAGTCTCTATAGTGCCATGCGAACACATCCCTATATTCCCTTAATAGCGCTACAAGCTCTGCTTCTTCTTCTGCACTTAGGTCGTCTCCTATGTACGTACATCGCTCTTCGTTCCCTTCAATGGTCACTACAATTTTTTTGGTCTTTTCTTTATTGTCATATGCTTCTCCTATAATGGCCTCTCTCTTAGGCATTCGTACCAAAATTTTCCGGTCTTCCACTTCCTATTTTTTGAAATTTTCTGGTACTTCAAACAATGATTCTTCCTCTTCTTGTCTCACTGCTTTCCTTTTTTTTTTCTTTTGACCTCCTTCACTTCCTTTCTTTGAACTTATCGTTTTAATACTCGCAAGGGGTTCTTCTTCCTTTTGGGTTAACACCCCTAGGTCTTCTAAGTAGTGTTCCTCTGAGTCAAAGTATGTATCCATCACAATGGATTCTAGATCATCGTCATTCTCTTCTTCTTCTATGAACTCACTAGGATCACACTCTTCCAACAAGGGCTGACACATGAACACTGAAATATCATAACCCTCCTCATCACAATGGGGTGTCCATTGTTCCTCATTGACTGCAATGTCCATGGTCGCTAAGATTTCTGCCCAACCATGAGGCTCAAATTCCTCATCTGGAAATATCATTGGTGTATAGGCTGGGTCTTTTATTGGTCTATCTCCTGGGGGAGTTCCTTCTTCTCTCGCTTTTAGGCGCTTTTCCTCTTCCTCTGCGACCTTGCACATCCACAAGTGAGTATCTTCATGCAACCAGGATGGTTCAGGTGAACTTCCAGAATGCACGGAGATAGAGTCCTCTTTCACTTTGTGGATAGGATTCCACTGTAGGGGTGGTACATCTCTGAAGGTGTGATCCTTCAGATTGACCTTGGTGGTGACCCCTAAGTGCTGTAAGTACAAGGAGTTGGTTCCCCAATCTTGTACTATTTGTAATTGTCGTAGGAAGGGTCTTCCTAGGATCATCTCGTAAACATTATTCTTCTCAAAGTCACATATGGCAAACGTATGTTCAAACTCTACACCACAAGTGGTTAGAGTTATCCCTTCAAGCAATCCGAGAGGTCTTTCAAAATGACCATCTGCCATTTGAAGTTTCATTCTCGTTGGTCTTAAGGTGGGTTTGCCCCATCGCTTCCACAGGGAGGTGGTCGCAATAGCAACACCGGCACCCGAATCCACAATTGCTTTGGTTGTGTAACCTTGATAGGTGATCGGAAGATAAGTGTTACCTTCTTCACCTTCGCTCATGTCTCCTATCTTGTCGAGAGGTACCTCGGTTATTTTTTGTTTAGAGCCTACTTTTGGTGCATTGGATTCAAGTTCTGGAACCTGATCCTTCACATGATCCCAGAGCTCCGGTTTTGCCTTGAGGAGTTCCTCTACAGTGAGGTGACATTGAACCTTAGTGTTCTTCACAACATCAGTGTTCCTAGGAATCACTGAGTCTTCATTTCTTACCAATATAGTGGGAGCTCGGATTTGAAGAGATTCAGCTTCCCATGGGCCTGTGAAATGAGGTAACTCCTATAAAGAATTAGATTCAAAATCTAATCTCTCATCCTCTTGTTGCTCTGTTTGATCTCCATAGATAGACGGAATGTCTTGGGGAAATTGATCATGAAGATCATCAATCTCAGGAATAGGAGGGGAATTACCCTTCTCCTTGGCCCATTTCTCTTCTTGTATTTCCCGCAAGAACTCTTGAGAGTACTGTTGAATTGAAGAAGGTATTCCAGCATCCGTGGAATTAGGAACATAAGCTCCCTTTGGTGGTGAGCTTCCTCTTTCAACAACTGGTTGAGCCTGTGGAGGTAAAGAAACTTGTGATTTGTTTACCAACTGCTCTAATCTTTCTAGTAAGCCTTGGAAATGCAAATCCGGCTTGACAGAGTTTGTCTGATTGAACTTTTGACTGGTCTCAAGTATAGCTTGAGCTTGTTCTACCATTTTCATGCACATTTTCATCCGTTCAATCTCTAAATCTGCTCTAGGGTAACTCTTGTCTAGGTTTGCAGCTGTTGGCCCTTCTTGAAGTCGAGCCTGGTAGGCTTTGAACATCATGTCCAAGCCTTCAGGAGTGGGGTCAGCTAATACTGATCCTACTCGGGGTGGTGGGTGGGGTACGAGGGGTGTGTTAGAGGGTGGATAAATGGAGGGTGATGGGGATGGTAGTGGTGGAAGTGTGTGGGAGTGCGGTTGAGATGTGATTTCTGTGATTTTTGCCTTGGTTTCTCTCACGCTTTCTTCGAGTTCGTTTATCTTTTTTGCCCATTGCCTCTTCATTCTTTCACGACTATCCTTCCAGGCGTTAGTTCTCTTTTTGGGTATGCTCTCTGTTTCACTCACCTCGGGGCTCTTTTCGGGACCCACACCTTGGTGTTGTTGTCGTGCCTGGGCTCTTGTGATCACCTGCACAGGTGCAGTGGAAGTCACACTCCCTGTGGAGTCTACAACTAACCCAATGACATTGATAGGAGTGATTTTAGGCATGTGATTAGGGTTCTTTGGGCAATCTCGTAGGAGATGCTCTTTCCCGCAATCTTGACAGAAGCCCTGAATGGTTACTGGTTGAGGTTGTGTAGGGACAGGTAGTGGACAATCACGTACAAGGTGATCTCCCTGACATCTGAAACATGGCCCTCTAGGAAATGGGGGTCGTACCTGCCTAGGTTGAGGTCTAGAGTTGGGGTTTGTGTACATGACATTAGAATACTCAGGTTCCCCACTATTTTCACTTGGGTCCTCATAATAGTATGGCTCGTCATGCTCGGGTGACTGCATGTAGTAAGCTTGTGGGCTATCAATATGTGCGGAGTCAAAACTATGGTCACTTGGATCGCTGTCTGATAGCAATGGGGTGACTGGGACTATGGCTCTATTAGGATTTTCTTCAGTAGAAGCATATTTCACTGGGATCGCATTGGTTGGAGCAGGGGGTTGCTGCACTAGGACTGGTTGAGGCCTCTGCTGCCCTTGATAAGATGGCCGATAAGTTTGCTGTGGTCTGTTGTATTGTGGTGATGGGTACTGATTCTGGTATCTACCATGTTGTGGATATGGCTGAGGATAATTTTGTCTAACAGTTTGTTTGTTATATGGGCAGTCTTGTGCCATGTGATTGGTGTACCTGCGCTCTATGGTGCAGTACTGGCTACTAAGATTCACCTGAGGTTGGGCCATAATGGGGCATACACTAGCCATGTGTTCACCGCCACAATTGTAACACCGCTTCACTGGAGCAAATCTTGGGATTTGCTTGCTAGAGACACCTAGTTTTTGGGCTACCTTCTCTGCAAGTTCCTCGATAGATGTGGATTGACCAGATGTTCGTTTGCTGGAGCTATCAGAATCCTTATAGGTTTTTGACAGTTCTAACTCTTCACCTAGATTATCCTCAATGTCTATGCACATGCGCACGCACTCCTCTATCGTTCTAGGGTCCTTCAGGTACACATATGACCTGAGCTTAGTGCTCAACAATCCGTCTAGGAACAAGGCCACTTGTTTGGCTGGTGTGGGTAACTCCGGCATAGGGCATCTCTCCATGTACTGTCTAAATCTTTCCAGCTAGTCTGACCGTCTCTTGAGGTGTTTGTTTGAAGCTATGAATTAGTGAGGAGGTGTTATGCCTGATTCCACTCTTAGAAAACTCAACAATAAATGCCTCTAAGAGTTGGTCTATGTTTCTGAAATGCCTCTCATTCAGGGGTTGGAACCACGTAAGGGCAGTGTTCCTAAGGGTTAGACCGAAAGCATTATATTGTGTGAATAGGTCCTCCACTTGTTCAGCTTTCAACACTTGTCGAAATTCTGCCACATGGTCATAAGGGTCTCCCGTGCCATCGAAATAATTCTTCATGGACTTCACCAGTTGGGTTGGTCGTAGGGTCCTAGTGTGTTCTCTCGGCCTTGGCAAAGGAAAATCATCAATGTCCCGGTGATTCCATGGGGTTCTATGTCTCTCAGGTTCTACTCTATTCCTTTCAGTTCTCGTTCTTTCTCTTTCCAGGGAGTTGGCAAAACTCACCTCAGGTTTGTCTCTACTTCTATCTCTTTGAGCTCCGTGAGATTGGGAGGTCCCAGCTCCTTGGTGACCAAAGGACACATTAGACCTTGGTTGGGGAAAAACAAATTCACCCTTCCAAGTGTAGGCATGTCTGCCCTGCTCAGTGACCACGAAGATTCTCTCTGATGCAGTGTCTAGGTAGGTTACTTGGCCTGGACTATCAGGGTCTTTAAACTCGTAGATTGTGAGGGCATTCACCTCCTGAGGTTGAGAAGATCTATATCTCCAAAAAGCCTCATCGGTTTCTCGATTTAAAAGCAGATCTATGCTTTTATTATCCTGTGGAATCCGCTCAGGAGTCATGATTCTGGTCAAGACAGACTTACCACGGGGAGTTCTTGGCTCTCTCTCTAAGTTCCCTTGCTCTATATCACCCATGTCGGTCTCCGCAATCACATTTCCAAACTCATCAGTTCTATCAGGAAGAGTGGTGACTACATATATAGTCCCCTCTTTATCTAGGTATGCTCCATTCTCAAACTTGACTACCGGGTGGTCTATTTCATGGGGTTGATCGGGGTTCTTAATCTGGACCACTGATCTTCTCAGTCCGTCTTCGTAGATGCGAGCACCTAGACGATTCGTCCTGATGTATTCCAGCTGAGTCTTGTAAGGTCCCTCTGGCTTTTCTAGATAAGCCAACCCTGAACTACCTACTGGTCTCTCCATGTGATAGGACATCTCAGAATCACTTGTTTCTGATCTAGGAATGTATGGATAATCACTCAACTGCTGGGCCCAAGACCTGACAGTGTGATTGACACTAGCTTCAGAAGATCTGAGGCTCTGTCTGTCTCGGCCTAAGTGTCTGCCTGATCTAAGGTTCATAAGCCTGATTTATTTACCCCCTGGAACCCAAGCACGCTCTCGTTGCAGGTTGATTTTGCACCAATCACTTTGTTCTTTTTAGTTGAATATTATGTTTATGGTCTTGTCTGAAATTGCATCGTCAGGAGTACTTAAGTGAATTTCCGCACTTGATGAGTGATCGATTCCCGTTTACCTTTTGTCCCTTAGGGTTTTCGCACTTAAGACCTATTCATTTTCTTGCACTTGGTTGATTAATTCTCTTGGACTTGATTCGTGTCTAACGTTGCCCTAATTAATTACCACACCTAAGTCGTACTTAGCCTAGGCTAGGAATTGACAAAGGAGGGTTGAGAGATCTTCCAACCTCAATTAGCTGGTTGACCAGACTGCTACACAAGCCCAGGAAGCCTTCTCCCAAGCTCGGTACTCACCCTTGCTAGCTTGCTTTGGATTGCCTTGAGTGCACACAAAGTTCCTGCAAAAATTCACCAGTTAGTATAGCTTTATTGCCACAAGTATTTGAAAGACACACTTCAATAATTTTAGCCCCCTTGGAGTAGCTCACTGTACCCCCTGAATCTGAGAACCACTTAGCTCCACCTAAAGGTCAACTTAATAATGCATGTTCTAAAACTCCGCGTATGATTCTTACAAAAACCAGTCAAGGTCCACGTGGGATTCTCAACGAGCTTTCCAACGAGACCAAAATCTCATCAATCGGAGTGCGTATGGTCAAGTTATGATCATTCAGGCACTAAAGGGTCAAAACAAGCACTTAGGGTTCAGGAGATCCCTCCCTGGTTTCTAGGCCTTTTGCCCACTTCCAAGGTTCTAAAGTTATACCAAGGTGCCTAAAATTTAAGCTCAACTACCCTTCCAATCACTAAAAAAATTAACCCTCAATTTTTATGCGTTAAAGGCCGTGTATCGCGATAGGTCGGGTCGAAGTGTCGCGATAGGTGGGAAGTGTCGCGATAGCTCGAAGTGTCGCGATAGGTGGGAAGTGTCGCGATAGGTGGGAAGTGTCGCGATAGGTGGGAGTGTCGCGATACCTCGGAGTGTCGCGATAGGTGGGAAGTGTCGCGATACCTCGGAGTGTCACGATACCTCGGAGTGTCGCGATAGGTCGTGGAGTGTCACGATACCTAGGAGTGTCGCGATACCTCGGAGTGTCGCGATAGGTCGTGGAGTGTCGCGATACCTAGGAGTGTCGCGATACCTCGGAGTGTCGCGATAGGTCGTGGAGTGTCGCGATACCTCGAAGTGTCGCGATAGGTCGTGGAGTGTCGCGATACCTCGGAGTGTCGCGATACCTCGGAGTGTCGCGATAGGTCGTGGAGTGTCGCGATACCTCGAAGTGTCGCGATAGGTCGTGGGGTGTCGCGATACCTTGAAGTGTCGCGATAGCTCGGGATATGGTGAATTTTTCTGTTCTATCTAGTGTTCCTGTGAGCTCTAGGCCTGCGCAGTGTCGTGGTGCACTCAGAATCGTGATTGGGTGAAATTTTCGGAGTGTCGCGATAGCTCGAGCTCAACGCCTCGGGGACTGTGCAGACAATTTCTGTACCTGCTGAGCTTGCTAGAGATGATGATGGAGCTGCCACCTGCAAGAAACATGCAAAAAACACACAAATACAAGTACGCACAATCGCTCTCTCTCAAACTCGCACACCACAAATGAGGGAATGATAATGAAGAGGGAATATGTAGTGGAGAAGGAGGTGGAGATGAAGAAGGAGGTGGAGATGAAGATGGAGATGGAGATGAAGATGGAGATGGAGAAAAATCAGAAATTTACCTACTACTTACCATTCCAACGCGTCCTCTCTACGTCTTACCATCACACGCTCGTCCTCAAAGCTCGATCCCCGGCAACGGCGCCAAAATTTGGTGTAGCTCAGTGATGAGTAGCACCTCCTTTAATGTCAATCCGGGAAGACATGAGGATGGTATGAAGACCACGAGCAAGTGGAAGCACAAGTGCGTGAGTGAGAAGCACACAAGCATGCACACACATACACACACACGCGCACACACAGTAAGAACAAAGAGAGTAAGACAATGGAATCACTTCTATTGCAAGAAAGTTCTCATACAAGCTCAAACTACAAGAAGCTCCCCCAAAAATGAGCTCTCTAGCTCTATTTATAGTTTTTGACAAGCTTTGGCCCTGTCCAGACCTAGTGTCCGGCCTAGTTAAAAATTAGGTTCCGGGGCTTATTTGAGGGCCCAAACGAGATCTAAAAGTTATGAAAATTGACAGGCAACTACATCTAAGGCTCCCCAAGCTCGAGGACTCCTCGACTTGTACAAAATGGAGCTACAAAAAGGTGAAATGATATTTACAAGGGTTTGTAGTGATGAGAATCACTTTAGAATGATGTGAGGGTTTTGAAAAAAATGAAGGGTTGCCTCAGTGCTAGATCTGCATGTGTGTCCATACTTGCTTCTTCCCGCATCCTGTCAACAACATCTGTCAAAGAGTGAGTCAACCAAATAAAAGAGACAATATGCCATTAGTACCACTTATTTCAGCAAGAGCATTTAGCAAATGGGGGTTGGATTTCATTGGACCCATACATCCTCCAGCAAAACAATCCCATGCTGACTATATACTTGTAGCCACAGATTACTTGACCAAATGGGCAGAGGCCAGGGCTACAAAAAGGAATGATGCTCAAACCATTGCAAGATTTCTTTATGAAAATATTATCACCAGATTTGGATTACCAATTGAATTGGTAAGTGATAGGGGGACTCATTTCTTGAACCATCATAGAAAGTTAGCCCCTTATCATCCACAAGCCAATGGATTAGCAGAAAGCACTAATAAGGTATTTTGCACTGTTTTGTCAAAATTGGTAAATACAAATAGAAATGATTGGGACTTGCAACTTAATCATGTCTTATGGGCTTATAGAGTGGCATACAAAACTGCACTTGGAACCACACCATTTAATTTGGTATATGGACAAAATGCAGTTTTGCCTTTAGAATTCCTTATTCCAACACTAAAGGTGGGTAATCAATACAAGTGGACTAGACATGAGTTATCTGAGAGAGTGGTGGAATTGGAAAAACTGGGAGCTTCTAGACTTCAAGCAATCATGAGCATATATGCAGACAAGAGAAGGCAAAAAGCTTATCATGCTGTTCCTATTAAAGAAAAAGACTTGCAAGAAGGAGATCTAGTTTTGGCATACATAGTAAAGGAACATCAGAAAAAATTTTAGAAGAAGGGGCATGGACCTTATATTATCAACCAAATCAGTAATAGTGGAGCTATCCAATTAGCAAATATAGATGGAGAAATCATGCCAAATTACATAAGTGGATGTAGGGTAAAAAGGTATGATCTTCCATTAATTGTTTCTGAATGAAGAAGAATACATCAAGCTCAAAACAGGAAGAAAGAAGAGTAAAAAAATTAGGCATGAGGCTAAACAAGAGGCTAAGGAAAGGATAAGAAAAATCAAGAAAATTAGAGAAGTTCTCTTATGTGAAACACCTTTAAGAGTGAAAGAGCATTTGCCTATTATAACAATGAATCTTCATAATGAGAAAATAAAGGTTTTGATAGATTCAGGTGCACAAGTTAATCTGATCAGTTCAGTTTTGTTGGATAAGTTTAACCTAAAAAGGACTGAGAGTAGAACATTTATCAAAACACTAGAAGGACAGATTGGAAAAAGCTTGTCTTCACCATCTATTAAAGTTAAGTTCAATGAAGAATATATGAAAATAGTTTGTGAAGAATGGCCTGATCATATGATGACTGAGAAATTGATTTTGGGACAATCATGGCTCAGGCAAGGTAAAGTGATTTTGGATTTTGAAAATATGAAGCTTAAATTGACAATAAATGACAAAAGGTTTTTAATGTTTTTATTGAGTGATGAAGAACATGAAAATCAATAGGATATCTATGACACAGATTTGGAGGGATTTACCTTTCCACTAGAAGCTACAAAGAAACTACAACCAACACTTGTTCATGAACAAATCTATTTCCATAAAAAATAGGAGAAAGTTGAAGAAACCAAAAGTGTTGAAAATATAGAAGAAAGGTGGAAGGTGTGTAATAATTAGAAGCACCTAGGCATCAAGACTGAAAGGATATGGAGACCTAGAAGGTTCAAGCACTGCTTATCAACAAAATGCAGCAACACTAAGTGGATGTGGAGACCAAAGATATCGAAGTCCTGTGTATCAAAAGAAGACTTTTATATTCCAAAAAAGGAATCAATAGGAATTAAGTATTTTTGGGTAAAAAAATCAGATCTGCTGCAATGGAAGGAAAACAAGGAAGAAGGTACTAAAATAGTTCAAAAGCATGAAGAATTACAGATGAAGGAAAAGGCAAAATGGTCATCTAATACACACTTGGGACTCTTGATAAAGAATTCAGAATTTCACTAGAAAGGAATTATGACATCCTGGAAATTATTTCCATTTATTTTACCTCATTCTTTTTCTAGGAAAAAGAATTAGGAGGGGAAGAAAGAAAAGAGTAAATCATTATTTAAAAAAAAAAGATAAAAGAAAAGAAAAGAAAAGAAAAAGAGGAAAGAGAGGAAAAAAAAAGAAGAGAAAAAAAAAACAATAACTCTTTTGTTTACATAAGTTATATAGCACAAGCAAGATATAGGTTATAACTTGTTAGGATTAAGTAGTCATTATTTTTCAGTCATTGTTTAATTATTTTTTCCTATAAAAATCTAAACCTTCTTTAAAAGAAAAATTTCATTTCTTAAAAAATTCATTCATTTTTTCTTTTTTATCAATTCATTCATTTTTTTATTTTTATTGATAAAAAAATTTAATAATATAAAAAAGAGAGAAGGGAAGAGAGCACTAGACATCTTGCTACACATGTGATGATCACTTCAATTGAGTTATATCTGTGATACAAATAAGGAAGTCAGGATTCATTTGAGATTGTATTTTCATTCTTTTTCATTACATCTCAAGACAAATGTGATTTCATTTATATTTCTTGTGACTCATGTGGGTGGAGTTTTCTTTTTTGTGATGTTATATTTTCTCCAGAATGGTGAATTCAAAGGAACTGCCAATTCATGACTTCAAAGCAGACTCATTAACTTTGTCTAGAGGACATTGGTTCTTAGACAGTGAAGCAGCAATGGAAAAGGTGGAGCTGGAGTCTGATGAAGAACAAGATATCCCAGAAGCCGAGAAGATAGTTAAAGAACTGAAGGAAACCCTTAGTATCATTGGTCAGCACATTTTTACAGTAGGAGTTGGAGGTTACAAGTATACAATGATGTGTCAAGAATTCTATAAATTTCAAAGAAGTGCAATCAATTATAAAAGATGGAAAGCAGTGGGATTACACAGACAAGACAACTGGATGAACCTCTATTCTTTATAGACTTTGAGAGAGTCTCACAAGTTATGAATAGTCTGTTGGAAGTTGGCAAAGGCAATGAAGCATATTTCAGATGTTCAGTCAAGGACAAAGAGAACAAAGAGGTGCATATTACTATAAAAGCAGAACTCATCAAGGCAGCCCTTCAATTCTATACCATGGGAACTAAGCTAGATAATAGTTTTGTCAAGAAGAATAAAGCAACTTATGCTGGATATTCCAAATTTGTGGACTTCAAAGGGAAAGAGAATGAAGAATATGCTATCAGAATGTTTCTTCAATATTTATGTTTCCCAAAGCTACCTAGATATACCATGCCACATAAGCCAGTAACTCTGATTATGTTCAATAATAAGGACAAGACTAAGCCATTTGGAGTAATGGATGTAACTCCTTACATCCATGATCAATTGAAGGAAGCAGCAAAGCATTGGGAGCAGAAGAAGTTCATGAATGGAGCACAATTCCTAACAAGGATTATATATCATGTTTTAGGAATGGAGGATCAGTTGAAATTGGCTCCAACAGCTCAATATTTGAGGAGCTTGATGGCACGAATAAAAAGTTATTCTAAAATGATGTCCATAAGAGACGTAGATGGCCAAACAAGCATGAGGGGAGCAGAGAGGAAAAGGAAGGGAGTATCAGAAGAAGTTATTCCAGTAAAGAAGAGAAGATTGGATCCCAAGAAAGTAGAATTGGAACAAGAGGAAGCAACAAAGGAAGAGCATGAAGCTGCTCAAAAGGAAGTACAGTCTTCAAACCCAATATCAGAAAATGTTGGAAGACTATTCTTGTAAAGCAACTGATTGGATACAAGAAGAAGTGGAACACTATGAAGAGCTACATGATCAGATGATGGCTGCAGAATCTAAAGAGGTCTTTGTTAAAAAGGAAGTGGAATTGTTGGCATATTTCAAAGAATTACAAGGTCCTCCTGAAACCAGAACTACAGTAGTAGTGAAGAAGAAGGTCCAGGAAAAACCTGTGCAGAAAAAGAGGCTAACCAAAAAGAATAAAGGGAAAACAGTTGAACATGTGTAGATGGAGGAAGCAGTAAAATTGTCATTAGAAGAAAAGAATAAGGAGAAATCAATGGCTACATCAATGGTAATAAAAGAACAAACAATGGACAAATCAGGAATAGCTGGTTCCTCATTGTTTTCTTCAGATTCAGATAGTGAAATTGAAAACTTTCTTTTGAAAAGTTTAAATTTCTCAGTACCTAGTACACCAATCATGAGAGTACATGCCTCTGAAAAAAGCAAAACACCAGAAGATTTGAGTCAAAAGTCACAAGGAATATAGGTCCATGAAGAAGCAGCAAAACAAGTTAGTCCTGGAGAAGAAAAAAGGATACTAAAAGGTAAAGCAGTAATGATGGAAGAAGAGGTTGAAGCAAGGAAAGAGTTAAGTAGTGGATTGCTGGACACAGGGTTTAAAGCAATATGGACAAAACCATCTCAACAAACCTACATTAAATGAGGAAAATCTAGAAGTAGAAAAGGAAGCTCAGATATGCAGCTCAGTGCACAAGAAAAAAGACAAAGATCAAATTGAGGAAACTGAGGAAGTATAAGAAAGATGGATCTCAAAGAGGGTCAAGAAGGGAATACAGAAAGGGAAATAAATCAAAGTATAGAAGAGGTACTTCATGATCTAAATCATGTAGAAGAATCCACACATGTAAGTGAACACGAAAAAGAAGAAGAATTGGATCTTATGGATATAGATGAGCAAGAGGAGGGACAAAAGGAGCAACAAATAAATGATCAGATATAGAAATTAGTGGAGAATGAACCAACCTCAAATCAGGATAACAAAGTACAGGAAGAGGAAAGACCAGATACCCAAGGAAAACAACAAGAAATTGTGGAAAAGAAGGCAGAAGAAAGGGAAGAAGAAAAGGGCTATGAAGAGCAAAAGAACCAGGTCCTAGAATATGAGGAAGAGGATGAAGAAGAAAATGAATACAAAGAAGAAAAGCAGATAGAAGTGAAGCAAGTAGAGTTAGAAGCTCGGTTAGAAAGGATACCCAAGGATATCAGGTCTGCTTGTAAAATTATCATGAGCAATATAGAGCAATTCTGACCATCTAGTAGGAATATGATTATATCAAGAATGGTGGCTGAATCAGAGTTTGTGAAAGGAAGTAGAATCATTACTGAGCAAAAGAAAGAAAAGGAACAATAAGAGGAACAACTGAGGATTGTCCAAGAAAGAAATGAGGATTTGACCAAAAGAATAATCTCATTAGAAGAACTCGAGGTTCAACAACAAAACAAAATTCAATTTCTTGAAGAAAAATGTGCTAAACAGATGGAGCATAGTAGCAAAATGGAAATGGAGCTGAAGAAAATGGAAGGAAGATTCACAACACTTCAAAGCTCATATCAGATTATGGTCAAAGCAAATGAAGAAATAAACAGATTATTGATGGAAGAAGGCCAAATGAAGGAAGAGAGTAAGATTGTACAAGTAACAGAGGATGAGAGGGAGGAATTGAATAAAGAAATTCTAAGGCTACAAGCAGAACTGAAAGAAGCCAAGGAATTGGAAAAACAGGCTAGTGTACATGCTGCCAGCTCAATGAGAGGATACAATAAACTACATTTGGATATAGCAAAAGAAAGGAGTGAATGGCAATTGAGTAGAGAAAAAGAAAGAAGTGAGTGGAAATCAGAAAGAGAGTTATGGACATCTCAGAATCGAAGCTTAATGTTGATGGTGGAGGAGCTACAGAAAAAATTGGAAAATCCATAAAAATAGGTTGAAGAGCATGTAGTGACTACACAAGGAGAAGAGTATGAAGGGGGAGAATATAACAAAACTCAACACTTTGATGAACAAGAAGACAAAGCAGATGTTGAAGAATATTCAGATGAGTTTGTTCAAAAGCTTTTAACAGATAGAGAATCGAGAATGGAATTTATCAGAAAAATGCATAATGAGTATGAAGAACAAATTGTGAATTTTGCTCTCAATAAAGGAATAAACCCAGACCAACACCATTGGGAAGCAGATGGTCTAGGTATACCATTTTGTATGATAATGGAGAGTATTAAAAATTACCAGCTTGCAAGGGTAGGATTATCATCCAATAGATATTTGGAATATGAAGAGGATATCAATGTCACTAAGGAGTTATTTGAAAAAGCCAATCCTAAATGGAGGAAAAGGTGGTTAGATGCCAACAAAGAGTGCAGGAAAATCTGGAAAGAGGCACCTTTGCAACTGAAGATCAATTCAGCCTATTGTCGAGTAGCGAGAAGAAGGGAATGGATAGTGTTCTGGGAAAGAAGAAATGTAGGGCAGATTCCTGCAAAATGGCTGAATTTTCCAAAGGTAGCAGGACATAAAGCAGGAACATGGCCAACAAAGAAATATATGGTTGGCATAGCAGAGTCTGTTATATCTACATATAAAGATGTCAATGATCCAGTCTACTTTCTATTGATCAGAGTGATGCAACTCGTATTGGCATGTATAGAAACATTTACAGATATAGATGTCAAAACCCTCAACTACATTGGTTTCAATTCACGAACTGATGCTTTACTTTTTGATTTAAGTGAAACTCCAGACCGAATTTGCTTAATGGCCTATTATAGCAGAATAGTATTTTTGGGTAGTCATTATCTCCAAATTTTCGAGGATGCCTTTGATTATGGATCTTTTGAAAGAGAATAAAAGATTTTGGGGAATTTATCAACAGTTACAAAATCCAGACTCACTGCCTATGAAGCTGCATATACAGAATTCCTAAAGAAAGATGTGATAGACAAACCAGAGGCAGCTGTACAATGGAGAAAAGCTCTATTGGAAATGATGAATAATTTGAACATTACATAAAGAAGAAGTCATGATCTATTGTCACAGGTTTATCAAAGAAAAAAGAAGTGAAGGAAGCTCTCACTACTTATCAGCAAGAATATTTTTTGTGAGGAGGCAAAAAGTCTAGGAGGGGAAGAATGTTAGAAGAAGCATTTTTTGAGGGAAATTATTTGTAAAATGTCAAAAACTTGTAGAAAAATATTTATACAAATGATGTAAAAATGAGGAAGAGTCTTCCTCATGTAAATTAGAATCATATATATTTTTTCTAGAATTTTTGGAAGCTCTTTTATAGCATATTTTTAGATTAGAAGGGAAAATGACCAAAATTCAAGTGTGAAAGAGGGCACTTGAAAATATATAAAAGATAATTTCCTCTATTTTGAGAGGGTTGGTTGTATTATTTTTTCTATCCAAGTAATATGAAGAGCTCTCTTGTAAAAGATCATATTTTCTCCTTTCATGTACCTTCTTTTGATTTGTTGAGTCTATTCTTTGTGTGATCCATGGAATTTGTGAGCTTCAGTTGTGTATTATTGAGTCATGTGAATGAAGAGAGGTGATTCTTAGTGTATTGAGTAAGAAAGTGTAGAAGAACAAAGCTGGAGATGAAAATTCTCAGTTTTCACAGAATCGCGATTGTCTCGTCTGTGTGATACAGGTATTGTTTTTGAAATTTGACTTCATAGTTGTGATCTATTGTGGAAATGGCACACTTTAGGCACAAAAATCATTGAAAATGTTGTTGTAGAACTCAAGATAATCAAAATCCTAGATATTTCTCTCCTTCTTCATAATTTCTCAGAAAAACAGTTATTTAACTCTTGTTCTTGGATTCCATTAACTAGAAGGGGTTGTGGTCTTTGCATACTTCCCGGATTGACAATTTAAAGATGTGTACTTGATCCTTTATGCTAAAATGATTGGAGAGGACAACTCTAAAGGGTAACAACAAACACTATGCCTATAAGAAATGGATACCTTTGCAATTGTTTACTTTCTAGGAGGAGAATTAACATGAATCGAAGAAAAAGAGTGACACACTGTTTTGCACAAATCTTGAAGAGCATCATATAATCAATAGAATCCAAGGAATCGACAAGGTCTATCCTCATAGGTCGCTACGATCTAGAAGAAACCATGAATACTCCAACTGAAAATTTCCAAAGTTGTTTTTTTTTTTTGAGAGTACAAGGAATTGGAAAGACACACACATCCGACCTTGTAAGGTAGAGGCACCCATCTTGGGGAACTTCATGGACACCCATCTTTGGGAATTCGTGGATATATCCAACCAAGATTTGAACTCAGCTCTTCCTCCTAGAGATTCAAAGCGTCAATTACTAGGCTATGCAAGCTTTGGGAATTCATGGATATGTCCAACCTCCTAGAGATTCCATACAAGTGAGCAAAGTGATTTGGGAATTCTTGGTATTACTAGAAAATCCTTGATGCAAAGTGAGCCACATGAATGCCATACAAGTAAGAAATCCACCGAATGTAGTATATGTGACTCTGGCAGGTATCAATCGTGGAGGTATGACCTATTACTGTTGTTGTTGTTGTTGTTGCTGCTGTTGCTGCTGTTGTTGTTGTTGCTGCTGTTGCTTTGTACTACTCATGTCATCTAAATCAAGAGAAAGTATCAATTCCGAATTACTTGAACAGATTGAATCTGTCGTGTAGTTGCTTTGTAAAATCTCTGGGCATCACTGAGTCGATCATACACATCTGAGTTCAACTGCCATTCATCATATTTCGTGTCTAAGATGAGCTTTTCACCAGAACTTTCACCTACAAATGTACTAGTACCACCGGAATTAGAACAAAAAATTGGGTGGTTATGGGAATTCTCCAAGCTATTATTGGAATGAGCAGTTATTCCACTAACCACACTTTCAACAGATTGCTCGGGTTGAAATTCTGGTATACTCTATAATCCTTGAACAAGAAAATACTGTGGTGCCACTCCACTAGTCCATGTATCACGCTTTCCTTCAGACAATTTTCCTTCACCACTACCACTAGAGGGTGTTCCCAACGTGCTAGTAACTTTCCATAGATGATGATCACTTCGATACTTCGGATAAGATTCACCGGAACGTGTTACAGACATATATCATAGAATTCTTTCTTCCAACCTTAATCTTCCCTTTGACTGGCTATTCCATGCCCCATGGCCAGCACCAGTGTTAACGGCTTACTCGAATAAATCAACTCCTCGATTCTTGGGATGGTCAGGGGTCTATATTACAGAGGCCCTATATGTATTTTCCCAGATAAAACATTCACTGTGTAGTGTTATTCATCACTTTACTCGGACTATTCCCTAGCAGACTTGTAAATAGTAATTTCATCCCCGACTTTTTAACATTAAGTGAATTACTTCACCATGATATAGTATGTCATTCAGTTATGCAGAATAACATAGACTTCTTCATAGATAGTTGACACATAATCACAATTAACTTATATCTTCACTAGCAAAGTATTCCGCAGACAAGATCACCAGAATTACTTAATACTCAAAACAATAAATGATCATTATACCAGTATGAGAAAAACTTGTGCTGAAAACGATCCATAGGTGCACCACCCATACACATAGTCCAGTATCATGCTTCTCTTGCACATCTACTTCTGCACACCTTTCTTCATTATCGAATGGTTATAATTTTTACGCTACATTCTTTCGATGTTTGTCCTTTCTAATTACATTTTTCAATAATTACAATTACATTTTGGCGGCCTAACATATCACACTATGGCTCTTCCTCTCAGCTACTGCATTTTGATATGGAGTGTATGGTTGAGTAACTTGATATTTGATCTCCTTTTGTTTTAAGAAGTTATCAAAATTATGATTAATAAATTCACCACCTCCATTTGATCGGATGGTCTTAACAGACTTGGAAGCTTCATTCTTCACTTGGTGATCCATTCATGAGACGTAGTAAAAGTATTTTCCTTTGATTTCAAGAAATACTCCCAAATATATCGAGAGTGGTCATCTATCAAAAGAAATAAGTAGAGTGATCCACTGAGAGCTGGGGTGTTCATGGGTCCACAAAGGTCCATGTGGATAAGGGGTAAAGGGTTCCTAGCTCTTGTCGACACTTCCTTTGGAATGGGAGGCCTATGTTGCTTGCCTCGAGTGCAAGCCTGGTAGACATCATTGAGTTGCCTAAGCTTGGTAATTCTTTCACTATCTAGGATAAAGAAATTCTTGGTAAGTAGGAGGTGTGGCCATATCTTTGGTTTATGGTAAACTAGATAGTAATTCTTTGGATAGAAAACAAGATACTTTATATAAACCTTTACTTTCGATACCTTGGGCGATTATGTCTTGCGTATGAGGATCAATGACTCTGATAGAGGTGCTATCAAGCAACACGTGTTTGTTATGATCGATAAGTGCTTTTATTGACAATAAGTTCATGCATAAATTAGGAACAAATAACACCTTTGAAAGTGATTTGCATTCCCCTTGAGCATTGGTGATTTGTACTTTGCCTTTCCCTTCTATAGGTAGATTTTGTTATTTCCAACGTACAATTCACATGTGTGTTCTTCAAGTTCTTTAAAGGAATCTTTATCTTTACACATATGAGAGGTCGCTCCACTGTCAAATATCCATTCGTGAGAGGAGCTAGATTTAACTAGTGCATTTGCCTCGATAGAGATAAAGAGTTCTTTGCTAGAGCATTGTGACTTGTGTTGCGAAGATTTGGATGAATGCTTAGGACTAGAAGCCTTAGAGGTCTGTTTCTTCTTATAAAAAAATTTCTCTAGATGACTCGCTTTTTCATAGAAGTTGTAGGTAAACTTCTTGGACGAAGTAGTCGATCCTAGCTTGGATTCATTGCTTGTATTATGATTGGTATTTTTAAAGGGCCATCTAGCCTTTATTGCAGTCTCTTGGGAGGAGGTTGACTTAGCTTGCGATTCTTGGAGGAGCAGACGACGACGGACTTCTTTCGAAATGAGAACTTGCCCTCAATTATACAAGGTCATTACAAAGGTTTCATATGGCCAAGGGAGTTTGTTAAGTAGCCTGATGGCAATATCTTCACTAGAAATCTCCCAGCCAGAAAGTGTTAACTTTCATTCGTAGTCTTCAAACTGAGCTATGGCTTTTGTGATTGTGTCTTGCGGCCTAATAGTTATATTATGGAATTTTTCTTCTAAAGTATAGATCTTTGAGGGTGTTTTATCTGCATATAAGGCCGCTAAAGTATCCGAGGCTTCCTTGGATGTTTTACATGCCATGATGTGCCCTTTGGTCAGTTCATCACAGGCTAGTAGCAGTTGGCCTAATGCCCTTTTATCCTTAACATTCTAGATATGCCATGATTCTAGGTTGCTAGCCTTAGTGGGCTCACGTTCGGACCCGTCAACTACATCATGAAGGACATTGGTGTACAAATATGCTCTCATTATATCTTTTCAAATATTATAGTTTTGCCCATTTCATCTTTCATCCTTAGGCATGAATATGGTATGAAGGAAGGTAGAAAATTGGCCATAGATGAGGTGCTAGCTTCACTCCTATTACAAAGCTTGAGTGAACTTGAACTCATAAAGAAGTGAGTTTGTGCTTTGCAAGAGTAAGTGTCAAATATTTAAAAACACTTTCAAAGATACTTGTGTGCGAAGAAATTACTTGAAAAATATTCACAAACTCAGGAAGGAAATTGAAAAGCTTGGTAAAACACTAGAAATCCTTGGGAAGGGGGAACGGGCTTGAATTAGCCCTACTCTTGCAGAAACACCGAGATAAGTTGACACGAGATAAGGGCTTGAATTAGCCTGTTCTAGAGATAAAGTCATGTTGGGGGCTTAGAGTAGCCTCCCAAATCACACACAGATACACCTCTTGCTTATGTTTTAGTTACAAATAAGGGGTACTTAGTGCTAGGTGTAGTGTCAACGTAGAGTTATGGTACCCTCACAAAGGATCCTTGCAAAGTGGATTGAGGAGTGTCAAATGATATGCCCAAAACGGGTTACAATGTTGGGCCAAAAAGGATTGGAAAATACAAACCAATCCCTTAGTGAGGGTTACAGTGGTGGGTAAATGGTGCTATTAGGTGCGGTTTAAATGGGCAGAGTTGGATCTTTTGTGTAAATACAAAAACAAACTTGTAGAAGTGGTGGAACAACTGAGGGTTAGACCCTTGGCGAATGTGATACAAATTAGCCCTTGAGGGGAGGATTACACAACTTAGAAGGCTACTATGTGTGCTTAAATTGAAGGTTAATATATACAGAATCAAGCTTTGCAGTTGTATGCACTTTGTGCAAAAGGGACCCAAATTACCTATTGTGGAAAACATAGCCACGTTCTTATCTATCTCACAATTGAAGTAATTTTAGATTCCACATGATTATGTAGTCGCAAGCTAGTGACAAAAACACATAACTGAGAAGAAATGGCATCCGATCATACCATATCTAAAGAATGAGCTATTTGGGTCAGGCGTAGTTCAACTACATAAGCAGGTAAAGATGAAGGGAATGTACATCAAGATTCAAAAACTACTTAATCAAAATGTGCTACAACAACTCAAATCAAGTGCGCATCCTTGCATGCCAAAGTCGGTTATCTATTCTGAGAGCTACCACACATTTATCGCACGTATGATATTAGCAAGACGAGCTAGAGGAAGCCAAGTCTGCGGCATGCAGAAATTAGTAGGTGTTATGAGCAGATTCAGCCATACCGAACAATAGTAATAGTAATGATGTCAACAAAAGAGTGCAATGAATTTGCACGATGATTTCTCCCTCAGAGAAGGGTCTATGAGCTGCACCTTTTGTGTGTTTACAACAGAGTAGAGCTCTTCGTGCTCTCTCTCTCTCTCTCTCTCTCTCTCTCTCTCTCCCTCAGAGAGTCATCCCTCTCTCTCTCTCTCTCTCTCTCTCTCTATCTCTCTCTCTCTTCGGTGTGGGCGCTATTCCAAGGGGCTCCGTTCTCTCCCGCTGCTTCGAAATCTGAGGTTCGGCACATTGTACTATGTCGGAATTCTCTGACAAAATTCTCCCTGCAGTCATCGTGCCACGATACAAGGTCCTCCTGAAACCAGAACTTCAGTAGTAGTAAAGAAGAAGGTCTAGAAAAAACCTATGCAGAAAAAGAGGCTAACCAAAAAGAATAAAGGAAAACAATTGAACATGTGCAGATGGAGGAAGGAGTAAAATTGTCATTAGAAGAAAAGAATCAAGAGAAATCAATGGCTACATCAATGGCAATAGAAGAACAAAGAATGGAAAAATCAGGGATAGCTGGTTCCTCACAATTTTCTTCAGATTTAGATAGTGGCATTGAAAAATTTCTTTTGAAAAGTTTAAATTTCTCAGTATCTAGTACACCAATTGTGACAGTACAAGCCTCTGAAAAAAGCAAAACACCAAAAGATTTGAGTCAAAAGTGACAAGGAATAAAGGTCCATGAAGAAGCAACAAAACAGGTTAGTCCTGGAGAAGAAAAAAGGATACTAAAAGGTAAAGCAGTAATGATGGAAGAAGAGGTTGAAGCAAGGAAAGAGTTCAGTAGTGGATTGGTGGACACAGGGTTTAAAGCAATATGGACAAAACCATCTCAGCAAACCTATTTCAAATTAAATGAGGAAAAGCTAGAAGAAGAAAAGGAAGCTCAGATATGCAGCTCAGTACACAAGAAAGAAGACAAAGATCAAATTGAGGAAAATGAGGAAGTATTAGAAAAGATGGATCTCAAAGAGGGTCAAGAAGGGAATACAGAAAGAGAAATAAATCAAAGTATAGAAGAGGTACTTCATGATCTAAATCATGTAGAAGAATCCACACATGTAAGTGAACAGGAAAAAGAAGAAGAATTGGATCTTATGGATATAGATGAGCAAGAGGAGGGACAAAAGGAGCAGCAAATAAATGATCAGATACAGAAATTAGTGGAGAATGAACCAACCTCAAATCAGGATAACAAAGTACAGGAAGAGGAAAGACCAGATACCCAAGAAAAACAATAAAAAATTGTGGAAAAGAAGGTAGAAGAAAGGGAAGAAGAAAAGGGCTATGAAGAGCAGAAGAACCAGGTCATAGAATATGAGGAAGAGGATGAAGAAGAAAATGACTACAAAGAGGAAAAGCAGATAGAAGTGAAGCAAGTAGAGTTAGAAGCTGGGTTAGAAAGGATACCCAAGGATATCAGGTCTGCTTGTAAAATTATCATGAGCAATATAGAGCAATTCTGACCATCTAGTAGGAATATGATTATATCAGGAATGGTGGCTGAATCAGAGTTTGTGAAAGGCAATAGAATCATTAATGAGCAAAAGAAAGAAAAGGAACAATTAGAGGAACAGCTCAGGATTGTCCAGGAAAGAAATGAGGATTTGGCCAAAAGAATAATCTCATTAGAAGAACTAGAGGTTCAACAACAAAACAAAATTCAATTTCTTGAAGACAAATGTGCTAAACAGATGGAGCATAGTAGCAAAATGGAAATGGAGCTGAAGAAAATGGAAGGAAGATTCAGAACACTTCAAAGCTCATATCAGATTATGGTCAAAGCAAATGAAGAAATAAACAGATTATTGATGGAAGAAGGCCAAATGAAGGAAGAGAGTAAAATTGTACAAGTAACACATGATTAGAGGGAGGACTTGAATAAAGAAATTCTAAGGCTACAAGCAGAACTGAAAGAAGCTAAGGAATTGGAAAAATAGGCCAGTGTACATGTTGCCAACTCAATGAGAGGATACAATAAACTACATTTGGATATAGCAAACGAAAGGAGTGAATGATAATTGAGTATAGAAAAAGAAAGAAGTGAGAGGAAATAAAAAAGAGAGTTACGAACATCTCAAAATCGAAGCTTAATGTTGATGGTGGAGGAGCTACAGAAAAAATTGGAAAATCCACAAAAACACGTTGAAGAGCAGGTAGTGACTAGACAAGCAGAAGAGTATAAAGGGGGAGAAGATAACAGAACTCAACACTTTGATGAACAAGAAGACAAAGCAGATGTTGAAGAATATTCAGATGAGTTTGTTCAAAAGCTTTTAAGAGATAGAGAATCGAGAATGGAATTTATCAGAAAAATGCATAATGAGTATGAAGAACAAATTGTGAATTTTGCTCTCAATAAAGGAATAAACCCAGACCAACACCATTGGGCAGAAGATGGTCTAGGTATACCATTTTGTATAATAATGGAGAGTATTAAAAATTACTAGCTTGCAAGGGTAGGATTATCATCCAATAGATATTTGGAATATGAAGAGGATGTCAATGTCACTAAGGAATTATTTGAAAAAACCAATCCTAAATGGAGGAAAAGGTGGTTAGATGCCAACAAAGAGTGCAGGAAAATCTAGAAAGAGGCACCTTTACAATTGAAGATCAATCCAGCCTATTGTCCAGTAGCGAGAAGAAGGGAATGGACAGTGTTCTGGGAAAGGAGAAATGTAGGGTAGATTCTAGCAAAATGGCTGAATTTTCCAAAGGTAGCAGGACATAAAGCAGGAACATGGCCATTAGAGAAATATATGGTTGACACAGCAGAGTCTGTTATATCTACATATAAAGATGTCAATGATCAAGCTTGCATTCTATTGATCAGAGTGATGCGACTCATATTGGCATGTATAGAAACATTTACAGATATAGATGTCAGAACCCTCAACTACATTGGTTTCAATTCACCAACTGATGCTTTACTTCTTGATTTAAGTGAAACTCCAGACCAAATCTGCTTAATGGCCTATTATAGCAGAATAGTATTTTTGGGTAGTCATTATCTCCGAATTTTTAAGGATGACTTTGATGATGGATTTTTTGAAAGAGAATGAGAAATTTTTGGGAATTTATCAGCAGTTACAAAATCCAGACTCACTGCCTATGAAGTTGCATATACAGAATACTTGAAGAAAGATGTGATAGACAAACCAGAGGCAGCTATACAATGGAGAAAAGCTCTATTCAAAATGGTGAATAATTTGAGCATTACAGAAAGAAGAAGTCATGATCTATTGTCACAGGTTTATCAAAGAAAAAAAGAAGTGAAGGAAGCTCTCACTATTTATCAGCAAGAATATTTTTTGTCAAGAGCCAAAAAGTCTAGGAGGGGAAGAATGTTAGAAGAAGCATTTTTTGAGGGAAATTATTTGTAAAATGTCAAAACATGGAGAAATATTTACACAAATGATGTAAAAATGAGGAAGAGTCTTCCTCATGTAAATTAGAATCATATATATTTTTTCTAGAATTTTTGGAAGCTCTTTGATATCATATTTTTAGATTAGAAGGGAAAAGGACCAAAATTCAAGTGTGAAAGAGGACACTTGAAAATGTATAAAAGATAATTTCCTCTATTTTGAGAGGGTTGGTTGTATTATTTTTGCTATCCAAGTAATATGAAGAGCTCTCCTGTAGAAAATTGTGTTTTCGCCTTTCATGTACTTTCTTTTGATTTGTTGAGTCTATTCTTTGTGTGATCCATGGAATTTGTGAGCTTCAGTTGTGTATTTCTGAGTCATGTGAATGAAGAGAGGTGATTCTTAGTGTATTGAATAAGAAAGCGCAGAAGAACAAAGCTAGAAATGAAAATTCTCAGTTTTCAGAGAATCGGGATTGTCTCATCTGTGTGATACAGTATTGTTTTTGAAATTTGACTTCATAGTTGTGATCTATTGTGGAAATGACACACTTTAGGCACAAAGATCATTGAAAATGCTGTTGTAGAACTCAAGATAATCAAAACCCTAGATATCTCTCTCCTTCTTCATAATTTTTCAGAAAAATAGTTATTTAACTCTTGTTCTTGGATTCCATTAACTAGAAGGGGCTGTGGTCTTTGCATACTTCCCGGATTGACAATTTAAAGATGTGTAGTTGATCCTTTATGCTTAAATTATTGGAGAGGATAACTCCAAAGGGTAACAACAAACACTATGCCTATAAGAAATGGATACCTTTGCAATTGTCTACTTTCTAGGAGGAGAATTAACATGAATAGAAGAAAAAGAGTGACACACTGTTTTGCACGAAGCTTGAAGAGCGTCATATAATCAATAGAATCCAAGGAATCGACAAGGTCTAACCTCATAGGTCGCTACGATCTAGAAGAAACCATGAATACTCCAACTGAAAATTTCCAAAGTTGGTTTTTTTTTTTTTGAGAGTACAAGGAATTGGAAAGACACACACTTCCGACCTTGTAAGGTAGAGGCACCCATCTTGGGGAACTTCATGGACACCCATCTTTGGGAATTCGTGGATATGTCCAACCAAGATTTGAACTCAGCTCTTCCTCCTAGAGATTCAAAGCATCAATTACTAGGCTATGCAAGCTTTGGGAATTCATGGATATGTCCAACCTCCTAGAGATTCCAAACTTGATATTGGTAGAAAATCCTTGATGCAAAATGAGCCACATGAATGCCATACAAGTAAGAAATCCACCAAATTTAGTATATGTGACTCTAGCAGGTATCAATCATGGAGGTATGACCTACTACTGTTGTTGTTGTTGTTGCGTACTACTCATGTCGTCTAAATCAAGAGAAAATATCAATTCTGAATTACTTGAACATATTGAATCTGATTTTTGCTATGTCGTGTAGTTGCTTTGTAAAATCTCTGGTCGTATGGTATCACTGAGTCAATCATACACATCTGAGTTCAACTACCATTCATCATATTTCGTGTCTAAGATAAGCTTTTCACCAGAACTTTCACCTACAAATGTACTAGTACCACCGGAATCAAAACAAAAAATTGGGTGGTCATCGGAATTTACTAAGCTATTATCAGAATGAGCGGTTATTCCACTAACCACACTTTCAACAGATTGCTCGGGTTGAAATTTTGGTATACTCTATAATCCTTGAACAAGAAAATATTGTGGTGCCACGCCACTAGTCCATGTATCACGCTTTCCTTCAGACAATTTTCCTTCACTACTACCACTAGAGGGTGTTCCCAACGTGCTAGTAACTTTCCACAGATGATGATCACTTTGATACTTTGGATAAGATTCACCGGAACGTGTTACATGCATATATCATAGAATTCTTTCTTGCAACCTTAATCTTCCCTTTGACTAGATATTCCATGCCCCATGGCCAACACCACTGTTAACTGCTTACTCGAATAAATCAACTCCTTGATTCTTGGGATGGTCATGTGTCTATATTACAGAGGCCCTGTATATATTTTCCCAGATAAAACATTCACTGTGTAGTGTTATTCATCACTTTACTCTGACTATTCCCTAGTAGACTTGTAAATAGTAATTTCATCCCCAGAGTTTTTAACATTAAGTGAATGACTTCACCATAACATAGTATGTCATTCAGTTATGCAGAATAACATAGACTTCTTCATAGATAGTTGACACATAATCACAATTAACTTATATCTTCCCTAGCAAAGTATAAAGCAGACAAGATCACTGGAATAACTTAATAGTCAAAATAGTAAATGATCATTACACCAATATGAGCAAAACTTGTGCTAAAAACGATCCAGAGGTGCACCACTCACACCCATAGTCCGGTGTCGTGCTTCTCTTGCACATTTACTTCTGCACACCTTTCTTCATTATCAAAGGGTTACAAATTTTACGCTACATTCTTTCGATGTGTGTCCTTTCCAATTATATTTTTCAATAATTACAATTACATTTTGGCGGCCTAATATATCACTCTATGGCTCTTCCTCTCAGATACTTCATTTTGGGATGGAGTGTGTGGTTGAGTAACTTGATGTTTGATCTCCTTTTGTTTTAAGAAGTTATCAAAATTATGATTAATAAATTCACCACCTCCATTTGATCGGATGGTCTTAACAGACTTGGAAGCTTCATTCTTCACTTGGTGATCCATTCATGAAACATAGTAAAAGTATTTTCCTTTGATTTCAAGAAATACTCCCAAGTATATCAAGAGTGGTCATCTACCAAAAGAAATAAGTAGAGTGATCCACTAAGAGATGGGATGTTCATGGGTCCACAAAGGTCCATGTGGATAAGGGGTAAAGGGTTCCTAACTCTTGTCAAAACTTCCTTTGGAATGGGAGGCCTATGTTGCTTGCCTCGAGTGCAAGCTGGTAGACATCATTGAGTTGCCTAAGCTTGGGCAATTCTTTCACTATGTAGGATAAAGAAATTCTTAGTAAGTAGGAGGTGTGGCCATATCTTTGGTTTATGGTAAACTAGATAGTAATTCTTTGGATAGAAAGCAAGATAATTTATATAAACCGTTCTTTTCAATACCTTGGGTGATTATGTCTTGCGTGTGAGGATCAATGACTCTGACAGAGGTGTTATCAAACAACACCTGTTTGTTATGATCGATAAGTGCTTTTATTGACAATAAGTTCATGCATAAATCGGGAACAAATAACACCTTTGAAAGTGATTTGCATTCCCCTTGAGCATTGGTGATCTGTACTTTGCCTTTCCCTTCTATAGGTAGATTTTGTTATTTCCAACGTACACTTCACCTGTGTGTTCTTCTAGTTATTTAAAGGAATCTTTATCTTTACACATATGAGAGGTCGCTCCACTATCAAATATCCATTCGTGAGAGGAGCTAGATTTAACTAGTGCATTTGCCTCGGTAGAGATAAAGAGTTCTTTGCTAGAGCAATGTGACTTGTGTTGCGAAGATTTGGATGAATGCTTAGAACTAGAAGCCTTGGAGGTCTGTTTCTTCTTATAACAAAATTTCTCTAAATGACTCGCTTTTTCACAGAAGTTGTAGGTAAACTTCTTGGAGGAAGTAGTCGATCCTGGCTTGGGTCCATTTCTTGTATTATGATTGGTATTTTTGCCTTTGTTAAAGGGCCATTTGGCCTTTATTGCAGTCTCTTGGGAGGAGGTTGACTTAGCTTGCAGTTCTTGGAGGAGCAGAAGATGACAGACTTCTTCCAAAATGAGAACTTGTCCTCAATTATACAAGGTCGTTACAAAGGTTTCATACAGCCAAAGGAGTTTGTTAAGTAGCCTGATGGCCATATCTTCACTAGACATCTCCCACCCAAAAAGTGCTAACTTTCATTGGAAGTCTTCAAACTGAGCTATGGCTTTTGTGATTGTGTCTTGTGGCCTAATAGTTAGATTATGGATTTTTTCTTCTAAAGCATAGATCTTCGAGGGTGTTTTATCTTCATATAAGACCGCTAAAGTATCCCAAGCTTCCTTGGATGTTTTACATGCCATGATGTGCCCTTTGGTTAGTTCATCACAGGCTAGTAGCAGTTGGCCTAATGCCCTTTTATCCTTAACATTCTAGATATGCCATGATTCTAGGTTGCTAGCCTTAGTGGGCTCACGTTCGGACCCGTCGACTACATCGTGAAGGACATTGGTGTACAAATATGCTCTCATTATATCATTTCGAATATTATAGTTTTGTCCATTTCATCTTTCATCCTTAGGCATGAATATGGTATGAAGGAAGGTAGAAAATTTGCCATAGATGAGGCGCTAGCTTCACTCCTTGATATTACAAAGCTTGAGTGAACTTGAACGCATTTGAAGTTTCTGGTTCATCACATTATGGATCAAACCTTGGCAGTTCTTCAACGTCAACTTGTACTTCATTGTTCTCTTCTTCATCAAATATCTAAACCATCGATTTACCTTTCTTCTGATTCAAAACTTCTTCATCACCTACATGATTATTGATTGTTCTTGCATACCAAGTACTTTGCTCATCAAATGTAACATCCTTTGGAACCAGGAATTGCTTTCTAGATGGACTCCACAACCTATAACCCATCTTGTTATCATCATATCCAATGAACACATACTTTTCAGCTTTAGGTTCCATTTTATACCTCAACTGAGATGGCACATATGCATAAGCCAAACATCCAAATACTTTGCAATGATCTAAGGTAGGTCTCTTACCCCACCAAGCTTCATATGGTGTTATACCCTGCAAAGCTTTACATGATAACCTATTAACCAAGAATGTAGCTATATTTGCAGCCTCAACCCACAAATAATTTGGACAATTTTTCTCCTTCATCATTGATCTTGCAAACTCAACAAGAGTTCTATTTCTCCTCTCTACTATACCATTTTGTTGAGGAGAGCACCTGCAAGTAACTTCCCTTTTTATACCAGCATTCCATAAGAAATCACTGAACTCATTAGAGAAATACTCTCCCCCTCCATCTGACCTTAATCTCTTCAACTTTTGACCTGTGATTCTTTTTGCATAAACATGATAATGTTTAAATGTATTGAATACCTCTGATTTATCTTTGATCACATATATAGTGATCCACCTGGTAGCATCATCAACATAAATCACATAATATCTTGAACCATTAATATTGAAATCCTTTGATGGTCCCCACAAATCTGTGTGTACCAATTCAAGCTTCTTTGAATACATAAATCCATGCTTATTGTATGATTGCTTATGAGCCTTACTTAATTGACATGCCTCACATCTGTATGTCATGTGTTGACCTACAACATTAGGCAATCCAAGCATTAAACCATTGTTAACCATATCCTTAATACCTCTTTCATTAAAATGTCAAATGCCTTTTATGCCAAAGATCTAACTGAGAGATCTTATGTCCTCCATAAGTGAACAAGGCATGACCAACATTGCCTTGAATCTTCAATGCGAATAACCTTCCTGCTTTCTTCCCTGAAACAATTTGTTTATACCCATTGCTAGGGTCTTCCACAAAAACTCCATCATTAGTGAACCTTAATTCATAACCTTTCTCAACAATTTGTCCTACACTTATCAGATTCTTTGGAACTTTAGGAACATACAAAAACTTACTCAAAAGAGTGCTTCCATCCTTGGCCTTCGTTGATTCAATTGACTTCACATTGTGCTTTGTATTATCACTTATTTAAACTACATGATTACTTACCTTATTTTCCAAATAAGTCATCAAGGCTATATTACCACTCAGGTGATTGCTACACCCTGAGTCAATGTAGAAGACTCTTTGGTCTTCACTTTGTCTTTCACAAGTTGCATTCATAATCAAAGTTGAATCTTCCTTTTGATTTGAAGCATAATTGTAGTAGGTATTGTTGTAGGATTGACTTTGGAATCATCTACCTGCATTTCTTCCAAAGTAAGCTCTACTACCTCTTTCTCTGAAATTACCTCTTTGGTTTCTACCACCTCTTCCTCTTAACTTAAAGTTCTGACTAAATCCTCCATTATCCCAACTCTCCGATGTAGAATTCTTCTTTGATGCATAGGGACTAGGCACCTCCACACAAAGAAGGGGAAAATCAATAGAAGGTCATCATGTCCATTGGGCACATGATAGGAAACAAACACTATCTCAACAATTAGGATGCCCAGAAGAAGGAGAAGAAAAAGAAGAGGAAGGAGAAGAGGGAGAAACCACCACAGCCCTAGCATACATAGCAGAACTCTGGAGATTATATCAAATCATGGAAAGAGTGAGGACACAACAATTACTATCTTAATAGAGTAGCCGAGTGCTAATGGCCTAGCTATTGGAAGAGGCTAGTATTGAATCAGAATACAGTGAAACTTTACTATTGATAGCAAAAACCTATGGAGTGGTGGAAGTCGTGCAATCTGCTTTTCAGAAGCCTCCCATTCAATACGATCCATAAAGATTCCAAACAAGAACAATGTCAGGCAAAAACATTCAGATTCTTGTCAGCACTGTAGAGGAAACTACCACCACAACAAAACCAATGGTGACAACACCTCAAGCAACTAGAACTCTTGGCCATGAACCCATAGTCACCCATGAAGAACCAATAGAGCCACTACCACCAATAGACCCACCATCACCTCCTCCAATAGAAGCTGTAGATATCACCTTGACTACTAACCCCATGGAGCAAACCTTCATCTTCTGTAGTCCCACTTCCAGTTCAACCTTGTTTTCCTCCTTTGACAACCCTATATATCATGCCACCACCATTACAACCAAATCCCTCATGGAGCCTACCTTAGGACGGCCAACCTCCACAACCTCTGTCATTGGACACCCAAACATGAGGTCCACACTTCTCGGATTTCCTATCACCACACCTCCTTTCATGGCCTTCCCGCCTCGAAGCTCTCACTTCCCACCACACTTCTCGGATTTCCTATCACCACACCTCCTTTCATGGCCTTCTCGCCTCGCAGCTCTCACTTCCCACCCCCGATCCCACTGGTCCTTCAACCTACCCATGAGTTCCTTTCTAGAATGTTTCAAGCCACCACCCAACCCTTCTCGTCAATCCCATTCCCAACATCCATGCCACACTTATTCACCACAATCACACACACACACCACCTACCATTCAGATGTATATGGTAGACACCACTCTCATCTCCAAGACCGAGAGCATGGACATTTTGCCACCCACAACACCTCCCCCACCCCTCTCACTTCCACCAGCCCCCATCCCCCCACCACCAACTTCACCAGCACACACCAATCCCTTAGGCACAACATCCACACTTCCCATCCCCCCTCCCATTCGCTTGCATCAACCAAAGTATACACTACATCTTCATCTGTGAATAATGCATTTAATACTATGATTGAGTGTATGTTGTAGCTAAGAATAGAGTATGAGCAGCTAGAAGAACATAAGAACATATTACAAGCACACTTGGAAGAATTATAACAATGCATCACTACATTCGACGATGAAAATGAAAGTCACCAAATGCAGATCCACACATTATAGGAGGCAGATAGCATATTGGAGGCAAAGTTGCAGAACATCGACAAAGAGTTTGTGCAACTAGTTGAAGGACACCTATGCACATAGATGGTATGAAACTCAAAACTCGAGTGCAATATGGTGCAACTAATAAGACACCTTGCAGTAGCTCAAGAGGAAAATCCATGTCTACAGCTCCAAAGTCAAGAAAATCTTGCTACATTGGAGGACGAAAATGAAAGTCTCCAAATGCAGTTCCACACATTACACGAGTCAAATCTTGCTACATTGGAGGACGAAAATGAAAGTCTCCAAATGCAGTTCCACACATTACACGAGGCACATAGCATATTGGAGGAAAAGTTGCAGAACACCGACAAAGAGTCCGTGCAACTAGTCGAATGTCACCTATGCACACAGATGGAACGAAAGTCAAAACTCTAGCGTAATATGGTGCTACTAAGAAGACACCTTGCAGTGCCTCAAGAGGAAAATTGATGTCTACAACTCCTTGAAGAAGGCCAAGATAATTGAAGAGGAAAATTGATGTCTACAACTCCTTGTCTAGTGGGAGAGTAATTGAAGAAGGCCAAGATAGTTTTGAAGCGCTGTCGGAAAGAATTTGTTACTCTTAAAATATTACAAAAATTAAAAGATTAATTGATTGATATAAGTTTGGTTAAATTATGAAAATTTTTACTAATGTTTGATTTTAATTTCTGCAGGAAAAGAAGTTTGATGATCAATATCAAGATGGGAAGTATTTATCTAAGTGTTTTCTTAATATAATTAAGGGTATAGATGAAAAAGCAAGGGTCAGTTAAGGGTTTGTTTATGTTTTGAAAGTAAATGCAAGGGTATTTAAGGGTTAAATATAGGTTTTGATCATGTTTTATAGGGTTCTAGTTTAATTTCAAGGTTAATTAAAAGTTAATGAATAAATCTAGAGGGTTATGGAAGGGTAGAAGATATGTTTAAGGGTTAGTTGGGATTAATTAACATGGTTTGAAGTTAGTTGAAGGATAAACCTAAGGTTAAATGATTAATTAAGTAAGTTTTAGTCTATAAATGAATTATTAGATAGGCTAAATATAACAAATGGAACCTTAGCAAAATATTTCAAATAAAATATATATAAATTATTTAGATCCACTAAGCTTATGGTAATAAATAAATTTATTGATGGTTTAAATTAAATTTATTCTAAATTTTTGTATTATTCCAAAGTAATTAAATGAATAAAAAAGAAGTGAAAGGTTGTATTTAAATCTAAAGTCTTTGGCCAATAAATATTTAATTGTATGGTTGTGAGTATTTTGGGAAAAGAACTAGGAAAAAAATCCCACGCCTATTTTTCTTGTTGGAGTGATGTGGAGTTGAAGAGAAGTTAATTTACATAGCATGGATCAGTTATCTAAGGGAAAATGTGGGCTATGGTGGGCTACTCTCATCTATTTAAAGAGGGGAGTACATACTCACAAGCTCATGTGATTTTCAGGTACTTACTTTTTGCTCTAGATTATAGTCATTTTTGCACTCATTTCTATGGCAGTCCTCTGATAGGAGGGGAGAGAAGGCTATCTCTCTTGCTTTTGTCCTTCATTCACTGTAGAGCAAATTTTTTTATCTTGGAAAATGGTCGATGCAGAAAGATAGGGGAGGCGTTTGGTTTTTTTTTCTTCTCTTCTAATTTATTTGGCCTTCCTTTCTATGCTCCTTCTTTAATGTTTTCTTAGCTTCTTTTTTTTCCCACTCTTCATTTAATGCTTCTCTCTCTTTGTCCCTCTCCCTCTTTTTCTCTGCCGGCGGCGCATCACACAGAGAGAGAGAGAGAGAGATGAGAGTTTTTTCCCCTTTTTTTATTTAACTTTATATATAATTTGTTTTTTAAATTTCCCCTCCACCTCTCTTTCTCTGTCGGTGGCGCAGCAGAGCTGCACGTGTAGCAGAGAGAGAGAGAGAGAGAGAGAGAGAGAGAGAGAGAGAGAGAGAGAGAGAGAGAGAGAGAGAGAGAGAGAGAGAGAGAGAGAGAGAGAGAGACTGAGAGAATTTTATTTTTGTTTCTTTCTTTTTTTATTATTATTTATTATATTTTATTTCTTTATGTTTTAAATATTACATGATTTAGTATATATATTTTATGTGTTTTATGTTATTATTTATTTGGTTTATTATATGTTTGTGTTCAAAAAAATATATATATATATATGTGTGTTTAAGTATGAGAATATGTATTTATGTGTGAGAATGTATGTTTTTTATGTGAAAATATATATATGTCTTAATATATGTCTATGTGTTAATATTTGTATTTGTTTTAATATAAGTATATATGTTTATGTATCTATTTATGTATACGTGTGTGTGTGTTTAATTAATTAGATTGGTTACATATTAAATGTATGATTTGTTATTCTAATGTTTTGTGTGTTCACAGGTTAGCAAAAAGATGAAGCAACATAGCCTTTTTCTCTTCCAAAGAACTTATTTTTCCTACCACTTCTCTTTTTCCAAACACTTATCCTATCCATTCTTAGCTTATCCTTTCCTTTCTTACCCTTAATCCAAGCTTCTTCAACCCTTAGCTTGTTAGTCACATAGTAGTAAAAGCATTAGATTTAGTGATGTTTATACCCATGTTAGATGTTGTTAGAGATAATTTCTTTTACCCATGTATCATGATAGGCATGTTTAGTAATGGTTGTACCCGTGTTAGTTGTTAGTGATTGAACCCATGTTTGATGTTAGTGCATGATAGGTATGTTAGTACATATTAGACATGATAGTGTATGTATGCATGTTATTAGATATTAAGTAATGAATGTATATGGTAGGTAGTGCATGTTAGAAGTTAGGAATTGCAAATTAGATGTTAGAAGTTAGGAATGTTAATGCATGTTAGTTAAGATAGTGCATGTTAGATGTTAAGATATGCGTGTAAATGATAGGAATATTTATGAATGTTAGATGTATATTAAGTGCATGAATATGTTATTGCATGTAAATGTATATTTAGCTAATGCATGTTAGAAATTTATCCATGTTCATTAATGCATGTCAATTAATGTATATAATTTAGATGTTATGTGTATATCATGTATGCATGCATGATGATAGTGTTTGCATGTATGTATGCATGTCATGCATGTTTGCTTGTTGCATGTTAGTGCATGTATGTTCATGCATGGTTGCTAGTGCATGTGCATTTATGCATGTGCATGTATGTTTATGCATGGTTATTAGTGCATGTATGCATGTTGTATGCATGTTCATTTAGTGCATGTGCATGTGTGTATGTGTGTAAGGGTGTAAGGTAGCGCATGCATGTTCATATATATGTATGTTATGTATACATGTTTATGCATGTATGTGTGCATGTCATGTATGTATGCATGTATATGTATGATATGCATATGTGTGTTAGTGTGCATGTATGCATGTTCATTTATGCATGTGCATGTATGCATGAGAGTTATGTTAGTGCATGTATGTTTTGCATGTGTGTTTGTGAATGTATGGTTATGTGTGGTATGCATGTCATTTATGTTAAGTGTATGTATATGCATGTTAGTTTATATAATATGTTTAAATATGTATAAGTATATGAAACAATGTACTTATATGAATGATTGTTGTATGCTAAAGAAATTGTATGAATGTAATATTTTATTGTAATATGTATGTTTAAATAAATGAACGTACTTATGTGTGTGTTTCAGAAAAGTTAATTATCTTAAATTTAAGTCAATTTGTTTTAAGTTTTAAATGAGTGTTAATTTTTTATAAAAGCATACTAATATTTCTCATGTGATTTTCAGATGTGATTTCCTGATGAATTGCAGCCCTATTGGTGAACTGAAGATTTGAAGTGTGAAGAATTTACTTAGCTTAAACTATTGATTAGCTTGTATAAGTTATCCTTTAAGCTTGAATAGGTTATCATTTTATGAACATTATCTTATAGCTTTGTATAGGAATTTGATCATTAATCTAGTGTCATTTCATCTTATGTCTAAAGAGGCTTCATCAAGTAGTTCCTTTCTACCTCCATCTATATTTGAGTTATTATTTCCTAAACCAGTTGAAGTTGAAGAACTAGTAAAAGAAAAGATAGTAGAAGAAACTTTGCATGATCCTAGAATATCTAGAACTTTACATTTACTTTCCATTGTTCCACCTAGCATTGAGAATAGTAAAGAACTTTTCCCACCATCCGTAGATAGAAACGTCGATAATTTTCAAGAAGATTTAAATGAAACTAAAAGCATTAAAGATCAAGTAGTTAGTGAAAAACTAACCTTACCATCCTATTTTGACGCTATAGAAAGATATAGAAACGCTTTGCCCTACGGACCTTAGGAAAATTTATACTTGTTCTGCATAGTCACCCTGCGTGCGCCGTTAGCGAGACGACTGAATTGATCTGCCAATCGTCAGAAATCGCTCCCACATTTGAACCCGACGTGAAACGAACACACAACCTTGTGATAGGAACGTGGTTGAAACGAAGATAGGGATTAGAGACCTATGGCTGTCATATGAATAGTTGAAGGAACCCTTAACTTGCAACTCCTAGTAGAAGTAGGCTTGTTTTATATAGGTAAGCTTCCTTAAATCTGACCCATTTTACTAAAGAGATCCTAGTTCCCGCTTTAGCTTACCTCTAGATCCTTTGCTCTGATTAGGGGTTAAGCCTTTCCCCTTCATCAAAAAAGTTGCGAAGAAAAATTGAAAGCAGTACATTAATGGTTGCTGCATATGAAAAGAGGAAAAATGACAAAAAGAAAAATTATGATGAAAAAAGAGATGAAAGAAAAATCAAATGATTTCAATAAATCAGTTGTGGTCTTGAAATCACTTCTGAATTGAAAAGCGGGCTACATAAGGCAGATGTATGCTAGAGGGGAATTAGTTTTTTTGTATCTTAATGGCAAGTGGCTAGGAGATGAGGATAGAAGGCTTATATAACATATGCTTTACTTATGAACAGAGTTAATAGAAGAGTTAGTACGAACACTATTTGAATGACTTATATAGTTTCTTTCTAAAACCTGTTTTCCAACTCATGCACTGAACGAAAAGGTTGAAATTCAAGCTTACATAATTTTATAAGTTTTCTTTGCTATCAGAAGATGTACTAATGATAGAAGCATTTTTTTTATAGACTATTTGCATTTGAGTCATGAATAATTTTTTCAAAAGAATTTGATATTGCATCTCTGATCTGCAGGTTTGGTGCATCCAGAGGAAGCACAGGTTTGGTGGGGATGAATGTCGGAGAGATTCTCTCTCCCTAACTGGATATCTCAATCCTTTATTTTAACATATGAATTATCGAACTAATGAATAGAATTATTGAAGACATGGCGCAGGATCGGAAGTGGAATTTTGATGGTGCAAATGAAAAGTGTGAATAAAGTGGTTCATATGTAAAGTCAGAACAGCTCACGGTCATATGTAAAGTCATTGTGCTGCTACTAACTTACTCTTTCATGCAAATGGTTGCATGTTTATTAGGGGAGAGACTCTACAGTGTTGGTGTCTGATGTATCGTTTGAGAAGGCATCTTGTCTCTGATTTTGTACAGATTGTATACCATGAGTTTTATGTCAAATAAGTAAATCGCAGTGTCTAATTGCTCTATGCTTTTTCCATCGAAGCTAATTCGGGTTATCAGTTATTTAATTGTTTAGATTGTCTAGGGTATACATCGCCCTCGGATTGCTTGTCCGGAATAAGTATATGAGAGGCAGAGGAAGACAAATGGCAGTTCATGAGAGAAGTGGTAAATCAGAACAGTTCGTTCCGACTCGAGGGGCGGAAGGTGAGAGATCTCAGAGATAGCTTTCTATTCGAGGGGGGGAGAGCTTCATAGAAGGACGCCCGGTCAGAGAGGGAAAGATCCCTCGGAGTGCGCATATGTCAGAGGAGAGCCTATCAACAATATTCTGAAGGAAAGTACTCGTAGTAGCAAGCGATACCTGCCGAACAGTCTACGTGTTGATGATTAAAGGCAGGAGACAGTTGACCCTTATTCAGGCTGCATTACAATCTCAGACGAAACAGAAGATGTTGGCGATGCATGCCCGTTTTTGTTCAAGGAAGTAGACGTTGCTTTTCTGACTTCTGGAGGGGAGTTCAAATCCTATACAGTCGGTATTGCTAGCATCAAGCGTGATGAAGGAGGTCTGTGCTTTATGGAGGAAAAGTTAAGATGAATGGATTAACCTCCATGATTTTTTGTTCGGCTAGTGCTACATCTAGAAAAAATCATTTTGTCTACGCGCTTCATCTCAACACTGATGGTTTCAACACACGCTGATGGTTCCCGTAAATTGCGTACCTATGTCTCTTCAAGATGATGGAGTTTCTTTGGATAAATGTTCCGACAATCTCTGATCCAAGATGGCTGTAATGGTTAGCTTATATTCTATTATTCTGATGCATATAGTTATCTGAATATTTGAGCCTAGTTCTGTGCTTTACTTATCTGTTAATTATAGTTATTGAATAGTTCAGATCTTAACATATTCATGCACAATGATATGGAGGGTACAGTCAATGACTGATGTTGAAGACAACAGATAACTCATATTCATGCAGATGAAGAGCTTAGCTTTGCATGTCTGGAAACCATGATGCAAAAATTCAATTCAAAGGCAAACCCTGTACAATACTAGAGAAAAAAAGCAAATTGATAGGCGTTAGGCATAAATGTGAGTTAATAATATACAGTTTTTTGGTGAAGGTTTCATCTCTTTCTTATACAATACTAGAGAAAAAAATCAAATTGATAGGCGTTAGGCATAAATGTAAGTTAATAATATACAATTTTTTGGTGAAGGTTTCATCTCTTTCTCTCTTGATGCTGAAATATAGAATTTATCTGCTTGATTGTATATGCGTAAAATCGTAACGGTTTTCACGATAATTTATAGACGAATAGTTTCTGAAAAACTCTTTACTTAATTATATAAACGTTGTTTCTGCTCCAACAGTTACATTTGATTAATTATGCTATTATCTGAAGTCCTTATTTGATAAGCGCATGTTAAAAGATGTACTAAATCATGTGCCACAATTGTTCATAGCAGTAAAATGATATTCTGGAACTAATCTAAACGATCAAGGAAAAAATGCAGGTGATTACTAATGTAAATTCGATCAAATGAAATTAAGCTCACGCTCTTTGCTTATTTACCTCTTCATTAATCAAGGCAGCAATTGCGCACAACTTTGAAGACACATTTGCTCCGCTTAACCGATGTAAGTTTTGATGATAGACAATAAACAATGAACTGGCAGCAGGAATTTATCAACACCGTTGTGTGGTAGTGAGTGTTAGCCCACAAAATGGTTGGTTTTGATGCACTAATGTGGTTCTATTTGGCAGGAAAATACGTTTGATTTCAGGTACTTGCAGAGTAGATTTGGTGATTGATGAGAAACATGTGGAGATATCGATTGCAGGGATGTGGAGAAAAGGGATTGAGCATGGAGGTGCCTCGCCTGTCGGTCCTACATCTTCTCGAAATGATGAAGGAGCATTGCACAAGTAAACAATTGTTCAGCAGTGCCATGGAGAGGGAAACTCTTAGCTTATTCGATTTGTATGGAACGCCTAGATAGAATGATGTGGTTTCATGAATAGTGCTTTTGAGGTCTCTGATAATCTGGCTGCTCATGATGTGGCTTCATGGACTGCATTAAAATGTGGATATGCTCAACATGAATGTGACAAGGAAGTCGTGTGTTGATTGAGCAGATGAGGTCAAAAGGTATCCCAATCAATAATGTTATAGTTTCTTGCTCATTGAAAGCTTGTGGTAGCATGGATGACATTTAGCAAGGGCGAGGAAACACGTAGGATGATTGTGAAATATGGGTTGTTTGAAGAACATGTGCTTGTTGGTAACACTTTAGTAGATATGTATGGCAACTTCCACATGCTTTCAGAGCCCATGAAGTTTTGATAAGCTTCTAGAATGTGATATAGTTTTCGAGGACTACCAACAAGGGTACATAAAAAAAAAGGGAGCTTAGTTAGAAGGAGGGATCCGTTTTGGGCTTGTGGATAGAAGAGACTTGTTTGGTGCGTGTTACAGGGGGGGAATACCGTGTCGGATAGCTGGAGATTACAACAGAGAAGGGGGTATGCCTTATTTTCGCGCACGAGCAAGGGCAGATAGCAGTGCTCTGTTGGGGGTTTTAGAGAAGGACAGCACGAAAAGGGGGGGGGGGTGAAGAGTTCAGTTTTTCTTTTGATTCGTTGAAGGAGGTAACGACCAGCTTGCTAGAGCTCGATGGCGACGTCATGGAGGTGATTCTGGAGTTTAAGGAGGACGTCTGGAAGAGCGAAGAGGTGTTTTTACTCGTGAAGGAGTTCTTTGATAACAGTCTGGCTACCCTCGAGTTCTGCACTGCTGCGGAGAGCGCATTGGTAGGGTGCTCTCTTCTATGGGAGGGGGGGGCGTGATCAAGTTCATGCTGTCCGTTTGGGAGTTGATAGTGTGTTTGGCATTGGGGCATCTACGAGTACAGTTACCGAGGACTCTTCATCCAAGCCATCTGGCTTCATAACTGGTGTATCAGGCATTCCTTTAGGAGATGAGTATCAGTGATCTCCATTGTCTGGCACAGTACTATCAGGCACTTGGTGGTCTTACACTCAAGTCTTCAGCTTGAGAAGTGACTCTCAGTACGGTCCTTTTGTTGATGGAATCTGGGGGTGTGTATACTACAGATGACACTTTAGCGTATTGAATATATTTCAGGTGAGGGAAGGTTCGGTCAAGTTGAAGTATTCACTGAAGGCAGAAGTAGTATTGCATAACAGATTTCTGGGATGCTCATAGATGCTGAATGGTGTGGTGCCTTTATGTCTCCGCTGATTACAAAGTGATCCATTTTAGAATTTTCTGAGTCTTGTCTGCCCTCATCTTACTCAGAGCTATGAAGGCTTGTGGTGTGCACAGTCTATGCACAGAGCAAGAAGCCGTCCTAAGTTCCAAAGCTCTGTTAACATATTTTGTTGGATATGTTGGAAATTATCCCTTAGGGCAGGTGAAGGGTCCTGAGAACTAAAGTATTTTTGGCATCCAAGGAAGATTAACATGGGGGGGGGCAGAAGAACCGAGGAGGTACATCAGAAGAGCAGACGGAGTCGGAATGGGGAGGTTCTGTATTAGTCTTCCGGGTCTCTGCGAGGAAGCGAGCATATCACAGTTGCGGAAGCTTGATCTTTCTTGTTGAAGATGTTTGAAAACCGATCATTGTTGAAGTCTGATTCGGTCATTGTTGAAGTAAGTGTCCAGCACTTTTTAACTTACACTGAGTGAGTTTCATAGAGCTTCTCATTCTTTGCAGTGATACTGGATCTATCTGTGTAACGAAGTCTTTGATCTGTGTTTGTGGGAACACGCAATGATTTTTGGATCTCAAAGTTTTGTAGGGTTAAGAAACAAAGCTCCACCACTGATAGTGATCTTCTCTGCTAAATGCTTTTAATACAACTCTTTTGCGACAAAATCATCTGTGGGAGTTAAATTCTATGTGTGCATACAGTCCTGAGTTGTAGGCTGCTATCTTCTGACGTGGTATAAGTTTTCTTTGAAATGATTATGCAAAGGCACATAGGTCCCACCATGTTTGTTATACGCATGATGCTTTACATTCGAATTAGAATAGTGGATGTATTGTCTGCCCACGAGAGCAAAGAGGTAAAAGATCTGTTGTATGAATGCTTCCAGATTTTATTTGCGTGGTTGAACAGAGAAAAAGGTTTGAGCTCTGATTTCTTCTAGATTTTGTCTGCAGAGAATTTCTTCACAAATTATCTAGCTTCGTATTCCCTCTCCTTATTGGTCGGCTCTGAATTCCTATGCCTTTTTTTCGTTCTATGATGGTGTTGCCTTGATAAGCTCTGCGTGATGGAAATTTCTTATAAGTAAGTTGGGATAGATTACAATCGATGTTACCGTTGTCCATTTTCCATTGTTGTCATGAAACAATTATCAGAATCACGTAGTAAATTTGAGGTGGTTAGGAGCGAAAGCCTAGCAATTGACATCATATTCGATATTCTATACATGGAAGTCTCGTTGTTTTACCTTTCCCAAGGACTTAATTGAATACATGAATGAGTACTTTTCTCTAACAACACTTTTCTATTTGGATGAGCGTTTTTGTTAAAGGATGCATGGTCATATATTTTTTGGGAGTATTGATGAACAACTATTGAGCGAAACGCGGACTCTCTATGAATGCAAGAACTTGACTTTGCTCAATAAAATTTAACGAAGATTGAGTTTTATGACACACAACTAGAGGTGCATAATGTCCAAATGATTCTGAGTAATTGGACCAAACAAATGAAGCATCTATTTTGAGTGTGTGCATGTGTGTTGAAGAGAGAGAGATGAGCACATGGGAGTGAGAGAGAGATAGGGAGAGCAAGAGAAAGGGGTTAAACAAAATAAAGCCTCGTAAAATCATTTTCTTCTCGGGCTAAGGAAGCATTCATTTTGGTGCGTTTGCCGGGAAATATATGAGCTAGGGCATAGACACAGGAAGAATCCATTGCGAGATAATTGTGGGCTCTAGGTAATCCAAGAAGACCGATTCCGAGGGATTTAAACCAAATTAAGCCTCGTATAATCACTTTTTCCTTGGGCTCAAGAGCCTTTCATTTGGTGCGTCTGCCGGGAATTGGCTTAGCACATCTCATAGAGAGTGCTACGAGTTCGCTTGGTGCCCCAATCGTGTGGCACAGCCAAGTCGATCCCAAATCTGCTTTGACCTTCATGAAAGAAATGGCTCAACAAAAGCCAGCATGTGGTTTGGAGAATGCCAACATGAGGCAACCGAATTTTGGACAAAATAGGAGATGGATAGATTCTCGTCCGACCATGAGACATCATGTGAACCGAGGGTGGCGATTTGGCCCGATATCAAATTATGTGAGATGCTGGTGTTGCGAGCAGATTGGGCATATAGCCAAATATTGCCCTCGTGTATGCACCCCGTTGGATTTTGTTCCCACATGTGCGGACTGCGGGAAAAAGGAACTATGCGAGCACGTGTGTGGCTCAAAAGAGGTGATTGACCTAAAGGTCGCAACGAATGAACCAGATAAGTGCTTATCCTCTTTGTATGTGGAAGTTGACAAAGGTGGAGTTACTTCATCGACGGAGACTGCGAGAGCAAGTGAAAGCAAGGACACTGGATCTCATGATCGAGACTTGGTAGACCTTGTGAAGAGCTTGGAATGTCAAGTCAATTTGCTTCGGGTAGAGTGAGATAACGAGAGGATCAAAATAGCGAAATTAGAGGAAAATCAAGAGAAAATGGCCGAGGTCCTAGGAACTTGGGAAAAGTGAGTACGAATGTTGAAAAATGAAAACAAGGAGTGGAAAAGAGTAAACAAAAGCTGGAGGCAAGATCTTGTGAAGCCCGAGAGTGAAAACGTGGTCTGGGACTTGAGATCCGGCTTGATGGTAGCCGACTGCTTTGGAATTGCGATCGAAGAAGAGCTCTCAAGAGACGAGGATGACCTGATGAGGAGAGTCGAACGAATGGAGCATGAAATTGAAAAGGTACAAAGCATAATCCGTCGATACAGTGACCAAGCGGGTAAGGCATGTGACGAGTTCCACCTGGAGTTAGAGAGAATGAAAAGTGCCCAAGCGGAGAGTGATGAGAAAATGAGACGTGTAGAGAAAGAGAATGCAAAGCTGAGTAGCAAGCTCGGTAGGTGGATGAATCAGAAAGAAGATGAGACCCGAGAACGAGCAGAAGATCCGAAAGTAGGTAGGATAGAGGAAGAGCTAAAAGTGATGTTGGACCAGTTAGAGGCGACAGGCGTGGAGTTAGAAAAGGCGAAGGAGTTGTCGAAAAAAGTGGATGATCTGGAAGTAGAAAATATGAGTAGAATCTGGGAGGAGAGGTCGATTCGAGAAGAGGTTGAAAAGTTGTCTGGCCAAGTCGAGAGGAGCGAGGAGGTTCCTTTGGAAATAGAAAGAAAGATGAGCCATTTAGAAGAGGAGAAGAAGAAAATGTGGGTTCGGTTCCATCAAGTGGATGATGAGATTTTTCGACTCCAAGGCAATGATGAGCGAAAAGAAGAAGGGATAAGGGATTTAGCAGTGAAGCTTGAGACATTAAGAGGTGTAGTAATGAATGGTGGCCTTCCAGACCGTATCGCCTGGCTAGAGGACAATATCAGCAAGCTGTCGAATCAGGTGGAATCTCTGCGAGGCAGAGGATGGAGATGAAAAAGAAAAAGATGATATGATGGATGTGGGTTAGGACGGCTGGAGTCTGATTAGGGTTTGCTTTGCGGATTGCGAGTCAGAGATGTGAGGACGGATGGATCGAGTTGACTGTACACTTAGGACTGAAGTGACACTTTTTGAGGTTTCAGGTCGACAAAGTGGTTAGTATGTGAGGGTTTTGCGAGGACGGGTTGACCATGGCATTAGTGGCTGGATTTTGGCTTGAGTAGCAGCAGAGAGGAGATATGTCTCATTGGGATGTCCACGGGGGGATATATGTGTGTGTGTCATGATTGGTTGGGTTGGGAAAAAGTCCTTTCTTTTGTCTCCTAATTCTCGAGATGCGAGAATGAAAAAAGATGAGAAAAATATATGTTTGTGTATGTGTGAGTGTGGCTACGCACCTATGTGGGCCGATAGGTGGGTGGATCCACTTTGGCCGGGTGGTCAAAGCCACGAACCGACGTCGGTTTCGCACAGGGCTAGCTGTCTGTGTGTCGCGCGCTACGTTGGATTGGTAGATGGGTGGAACAAACTCGATCGGGTGGTCGAGTCCACGAGTCGCATCCAGCTTCGGCGTAGGCCGGCAAGTGTGAGTAAATATGAAAAAAAATGATGAAAAAAGAGAGAAAAAAATGTGGAAAAAAATGAATGAGAAGAATTCCTTGCTTGAGGGGGGACAGAAGAGAGGTGAGAGAGCATGATGCTCGGATGGGAATATATGTGTTTGTGTTGTGGGGATTTGGGTTATGTGTGGGCTCCCGATGAAACATGTCAAATTGAAGCTTAAGCTCGGCTAGGGTTTTGGTTGCGATGTGTCTATGGAAAGCTTGGACTTGAAGAATCCAATCGTGCTAGTTGCATTGTTCGTCTGCAAACCTTCGACAAGTGTTCAACTTGGCTCTTAGGTGGTATGACAACTTGAGAAGTCCTGAATCGCGTTGACGATGAGTGATCTTGTTAGAGTGAGCTCGTGTTAGGCTTGAGTGGTCTTTGTCGTGTGTCCATCAATTTAGGAGTGGTGTGGTGGTGACCTAGCATCTGATCTAGTTGACGAGCAAGAAAAACAGAGAGATAGACAGGAAGGCAAGCGGGTAGTGAAAACCCTAGGTAGAAGGGGAATGAAAAATCGGCGAGAGAACTCAGCTAGAAACAAGAAAAAGAAATCAGGAAAGCGATCGTATGGCCAAGAAGAGTATCAAAAATAAAAGTGGGGAATGGTTTTGGTTATATATGGTGTGTGTGGAAAGTGTGTTGAGTATGCATGTGGAACAAAGATTTGTGACGTGTTGAATGAGTAGTCGAGAAGAGTGACGAGAGCGATTGTGGACATGTCTTCTGTTTGCATGTATGTATGTTGTGTGTGATGAGAATGCATGTGTGACACGGATCATGATGTGTGTGCTGAGTATATATGTGTGATGTGGATGAAGGATATGATTGTCTTTTCATTTTGGTTGTACATATTGTCATTTGATGAAAAATGATCTAATGTTTTAATGAAGTTTGCAGACAGGTGGACATGGCGATGAAGATACATCAAGATGGACGAAGATGGTAAGTGAAATGATTGATTTTGGTACTAACAAATGATTGTATGAGGGTGATTGCAGGTGCTACATTGAGGAAGAAGAGAATAGGCCTACAAGGTAAAGATTTGTATTTGATTGAGTGATGAGCACATGTTGGATGATTTGAGCGCAGGAACAACTTGGCTCGTCGAGGACGACTTCGCAAATAAGAAGAGGGGAGTATGTTAGCCCACAAAATGGTTGGTTTTGATGCACTAATGTGGTTCTATTTGGTAGGAAAATACGTTTGATTTCAGGTACTTGCAGAGTAGATTTGGTGATTGATGAGAAACATGTGGAGATATCGATTGCAGGGATGTGGAGAAAAGGGATTGAGCATGGAGGTGCCTCGCCTGTCGGTCCTACATCTTCTCGAAATGATGAAGGAGCATTGCACAAGTAAACAATTGTTCAGCAGTGCCATGGAGAGGGAAACTCTTAGCTTATTCGATTTGTATGGAACGCCTAGATAGAATGATGTGGTTTCATGAATAGTGCTTTTGAGATCTCTGATAATCTGGCTGCTCATGATGTGGCTTCATGGACTGCATTAAAATGTGGATATGCTCAACATGAATGTGACAAGGAAGTCGTGTGTTGATTGAGCAGATGAGGTCAAAAGGTATCCCAATCAATAATGTTATAGTTTCTTGCTCATTGAAAGCTTGTGGTAGCATGGATGACATTTAGCAAGGGCGAGGAAACACGTAGGATGATTGTGAAATATGGGTTGTTTGAAGAACATGTGCTTGTTGGTAACACTTTAGTAGATATGTATGGCAACTTCCACATGCTTTCAGAGCCCATGAAGTTTTGATAAGCTTCTAGAATGTGATATAGTTTTCGAGGACTACCAACAAGGGTACATAAAAAAAAAAAGGGAGCTTAGTTAGAAGGAGGGATCCGTTTTGGGCTTGTGGATAGAAGAGACTTGTTTGGTGCGCGTTACAGGGGGGAATACCGTGTCGGATAGCTGGAGATTACAACAGAGAAGGGGGTATGCCTTATTTTCGCGCATGAGCAAGGGCAGATAGCAGTGCTCCGTTGGGGGTTTTAGAGAAGGACAACACGAAAAGGGGGGGGGGGTGAAGAGTTCAGTTTTTCTTTTGATTCGTTGAAGGAGGTAACGACCAGCTTGCTAGAGCTCGATGGCGACGTCATGGAGGTGATTCTGGAGTTTAAGGAGGACGTCTGGAAGAGCGAAGAGGTGTTTTTACTCGTGAAGGAGTTCTTTGATAACAGTCTGGCTACCCTCGAGTTCTGCACTGCTGCGGAGAGCGCATTGGTAGGGTGCTCTCTTCTATGGGAGGGGGGGGCGTGATCAAGTTCATGCTGTCCGTTTGGGAGTTGATAGTGTGTTTGGCATTGGGGCATCTACGAGTACAGTTACCGAGGACTCTTCATCCAAGCCATCTGGCTTCATAACCGGTGTATCAAGCATTCCTTTAGGAGATGAGTATCAGTGATCTCCATTGTCTGGCACAGTACTATCAGGCACTTGGTGGTCTTACACTCAAGTCTTCAGCTTGAGAAGTGACTCTCAGTACGGTCCTTTTGTTGATGGAATCTGGGGGTGTGTATACTACAGATGACACTTTAGCATATTGAATATATTTCAAGTGAGGGAAGGTTCGGTCAAGTTGAAGTATTCACTGAAGGCAGAAGTAGTATTGCATAACAGATTTCTGGGATGCTCATAGATGCTGAATGGTGTGGTGCCTTTATGTCTCCGCTGATTACAAAGTGATCCATTTTAGAATTTTTTGAGTCTTGTCTGCCCTCATCTTACTCAGAGCTATGAAGGCTTGTGGTGTGCACAGTCTATGCGCAGAGCAAGAAGCCGTCCTAAGTTCCAAAGCTCTGTTAACATATTTTGTTGGATATGTTGGAAATTATCCCTTAGGGCAGGTGAAGGGTCCTGAGAACTAAAGTATTTTTGGCATCCAAGGAAGATTAACATGGGGGGGGCAGAAGAACCGAGGAGGTACATCAGAAGAGCAGACGGAGTCGGAATGGGGAGGTTCTGTATTAGTCTTCCGGGTCTCTGCGAGGAAGGGAGCATATCACAGTTGCCGAAGCTTGATCTTTCTTGTTGAAGATGTTTGAAAACCGATCATTGTTGAAGTCTGATTCGGTCATTGTTGAAGTAAGTGTCTAGCACTTTTTAACTTACACTGAGTGAGTTTCATAGAGCTTCTCATTCTTTGCAGTGATACTGGATCTATCTGTGTAACGAAGTCTTTGATCTGTGTTTGTGGGAACACGCAATGATTTTTGGATCTCAAAGTTTTGTAGGGTTAAGAAACAAAGCTCCACCACTGATAGTGATCTTCTCTGCTAAATGCTTTTAATACAACTCTTTTGCGACAAAATCATCTGTGGGAGTTAAATTCTATGTGTGCATACAGTCCTGAGTTGTAGGCTGCTATCTTCTGACGTGGTATAAGTTTTCTTTGAAATGATTATGCAAAGGCACATAGGTCCCACCATGTTTGTTATACGCATGATGCTTTACATTCGAATTAGAATAGTGGATGTATTGTCTGCCCACGAGAGCAAAGAGGTAAAAGATCTGTTGTATGAATGCTTCCAGATTTTATTTGCGTGGTCGAACAGAGAAAAAGGTTTGAGCTCTGATTTCTTCTAGATTTTGTCTGCAGAGAATTTCTTCACAAATTATCTAGCTTCGTATTCCCTCTCCTTATTGGTCGGCTCCGAATTCCTATGCCTTTTTTTCGTTCTATGATGGTGTTGCCTTGATAAGCTCTGCGTGATGGAAATTTCTTATAAGTAAGTTGGGATAGATTACAATCGATGTTACCGTTGTCCATTTTCCATTGTTGTCATGAAACAATTATCAGAATCACGTAGTAAATTTGAGGTGGTTAGGAGCGAAAGCCTAGCAATTGACATCATATTCGATATTCTATACATGGAAGTCTTGTTGTTTTACCTTTCCCAAGGACTTAATTGAATACATGAATGAGTACTTTCCTCTAACAACACTTTTCTATTTGGATGAGCGTTTTTGTTAAAGGATGCACGGTCATATATTTTTTGGGAGTATTGATGAACAACTATTGAGCGAAACGCGGACTCTCTATGAATGCAAGAACTTGACTTTGCTCAATAAAATTTAACGAAGATTGAGTTTTATGACACACAACTAGAGGTGCATAATGTCCAAATGATTCTGAGTAATTGGACCAAACAAATGAAGCATCTATTTTGAGTGTGTGCATGTGTGTTGAAGAGAGAGAGATGAGCACATGGGAGTGAGAGAGAGATAGGGAGAGCAAGAGAAAGGGGTTAAACAAAATAAAGCCTCGTAAAATCATTTTCTTCTCGGGCTAAGGAAGCATTCATTTTGGTGCGTTTGCCGGGAAATATATGAGCTAGGGCATAGACACAGGAAAAATCCATTGCGAGATAATTGTGGACTCTAGGTAATCCAAGAAGACCGATTCCGAGGGATTTAAACCAAATTAAGCCTCGTATAATCACTTTTTCCTTGGGCTCAAGAGCCTTTCAATGACGATGGTTGTGTTGATGATAAAGAAAAACTGTGTCTACCCTTGCTACAACTCCATCATTGTTACCATAACCTTCATTAGTATCAAGCATATCTTCTCAAATTTCCTTTATCCTCACAATCCTTGTTATTTGGTGTGTGCCATGTGCTTTGTTCTCTTCACGAAACTCAATCTCTGTGGCCACAAATCTCTTTAATAAGCTGATAGAGCGCTTCCTTGCATTCTTGCCTGTCTCATCCATCTTCAACTTCTTAGTCTTGTCATCTAACCTCATTATGCTTGGATCATTACATGGTTGACATTCAATGAACATATTGATTTCCTTTGAATGTTGTTTTTGCTTCGTCAACATAGGCATGTCTTTATAAAGGATTTTGTTTTGGCATAATAAATGTTAAAATTTTTTTGTAGAGAACTAAAGATCGAATGGATCATGGCACATGAAACATAAATAATGATTTGAACCGTAAAAAAAAACCTTGCACGTTCTTCTTGAGTTTCTGCATCACGTCTTGTTCTAGTTACAAAATATAAAAGATGCATTTAAATCTTGAAAGTTGAAACCGGATGCATTTAAATCTTGAAAGTTGAAACCGTTTTCGTTTGTTTTGTTCTTATTAATTCTAAACATCATTCTATCTTTTCCTATTAAAAGTTGCTTTCGGTCCATCGGAAATTGCAATACCTTGAATCGATAAGTGCTTTTCCTTGTCAAATAATCTTTACAATTATGTTGAGGAGTGCTATAGTAACGAAATGGCATTAACAAGAATTGAGTGGAATTGAGAAGCATGACATTGAACTGGCATGAGCACACTTATAAGTTGATATTCATTTGAAAGTAGAATAATTTTAATGTGAAAGAAATCATCTATGTGAAAGTGTAATTAAATCATTCTCTTGAGTTTGATTTTCTCTTTGAGTCACCTTCATCCTACTTGAGCTTGCTCGAAGCACCCGACGTGCGCCGTATTGCGAGATGGTTGACTTGATCCACCAGCCATCACAAAACGCTTCCACGACGCCATGACTACCATGGATAAAACATGTCAAAGACATGGGACACACACATGGAGATCGAACTGTGGTGTAGAATCAGTTAATGAGGATAATAGAAGAAATGATACTATAGTCTGCATTCTTCAAGAACCTGACACCCAAACGATTGATTACGACCTCTAAACTACAATACAGGCCCTATTTTGTAATTTTTTCTGATTATAATGGAGAAATTTAGAGAGTAACGAGTAAAACACCAACATTTGCTACACAGTTCTAGCATGAGGACTTACCACCAACATCACGTAAAGGAAATATTTTTCAACCAAATTGGTGAAAGACTCTTTTGGAGACCTACCTAGAGATGTTACGCACTTAGAACAATGCTTACACATCTTGTACAACCCATGCTATGGACCTATTCCAAGGCTTAGATCATGGGAGGCATTCAATATAAAGGTACAAAATAGTGCTCAATGTAAGGAGTTGCTCAACTATCCATACATTGCACCACTGCAGGAACTAGCCTCTATTGTTTATATGATGGCCACAATCTACCACTAGCTCCCTCGCTTGAAGCCAATGCCAGATGTCGTAGCACAAATGATGCTCAAAATTTTGGATATGATGCAGATCGTGCTCAAAACTTTTAGAAATATAGAAGCACCACAGGTAGATCTACCAGGTTTTACCAATGGCAATTACGATTTGGTGCACGACATGAGCATCACCCCAAGTGTTAGAGTAGCCTATGCTTGGCACGCATGAATCAAATACCTTCCAGCCTGCCACAAACATACATTCGAAGATATGTTCACCACAGGCTTCTGGGAGTACCACTCGGAAGTGCTCACACCAAAGCCAACACACCTACTTCATTTATTCACATGCGAGCAGGCCATGTACTCAGAGTGCTACACAACATCACAATCAGATATCCCAGGTGCCATCCATTGGGATGCATTGCAAGCTGATTTTGAAAGAGGATTAAGGCTCCACGAATAGGAATTGGCAATGAACATTGTCCAATACTATATTGACCACCCTCAAAAATAGAGGTCTGTCAGGGGTGACAGATGCTAGAGAGGGGGGACTGTTGGCATACAAGCTATAAGAAGATCATGCAAGCACCAAAGAGCAATCAAGCACAATCCAAAAATAAAGCCTAATCATTTTTTTCTAAAGTTACTTCCAATTAAGAGTGATTTTCATCACTACACAAACATTGTAAATCCCATTTTTGGTAGAATAGACTTCATTTTTTCCAAGCCGAGGAGTTCCCGAGCTTGAGGAGTAGTACAAGTACTTGTGTACAAATTTTCATAATTTTTAGACTCCTTTTGGGCCCTCAAATAAGCCTGAAATCTAATTTTTAACTAGGCCGAACACTAGGTCAAGACCGGGCCAAAAGCTAGTCAAAAACCAAAAAAGAGCTAGAAAGCTCATTTTTGAGGTTAGCTTGTTAGAGTTTTGAGCTATTGTGAGGGACCTTTTGAGTAATACAAAGAACTCCATTGATCCTCTCTTTGTTCTTGCCTTGTGTCCACGTGTGTGTATGTGTATGCATGCTTGTGTGCTTCTCACTCACCCACTTGTGACTTCACTTGCTCATTGTCTTCATACTGGTCCTGACATCTTCACAGATTGACAATTATGAGGTGGATCTCCTCATGTTGGTACTTGCCATTGTGCTAGAGTGACAGCTTAAAGTCTTCAAGGCCAAAATGCTGCAATAATGTGTCAATATATTTTGTTTGGCACAAATTCATTCCAACATCAACTTGCATAAATTGAATGCCCAAATAGTGATGCAAATGCCCCAAATCAGACACCTCAAATGAGACATGCAAATCAGCCTTAAAATCAGCAATATGCATGTCATGAGGACCAGTGAGCAACATGTCATGAACATACACAATAGTGATCAGAAGCACATCATTAGCACGCTTAACATATAAGGTGCTTTCAATTGGATTGTTCTCAAAACCATGTGCAATGAGATAGGCATGTATCTTTTCATACCAAGCACATGGTGCTTGCTTTAAACCATATAATGCCTTCTTTAACTTGTACACTTGGTTTCCATGTCCTTTCTACACAAAGCCACGAGGCTTAAAAACATTTAGAAATATTGTTTTAATGTCCAACTGATGTACATACCAACCATGATGAGTTGCAAGTGCACAGATACTACGAACAGTAGTCATTTGGCATTTAGGAGCAAAGGTCTCATCAAAATCAATGCCTCTTTCTTGCACATAACCCTTTGTGACAAGCCTAGCCTTATACCTATCAACTATACCATCAGTCTTACACTTCAGCTTGTATACCCACTTAGTGCCAATGGCCTTCTTGCCAAGAGGCAAGTCACATAAAGGCCAAGTACCATTCTTCATTCTAGCATCATATTCAGATTGCATAACAACCATCCAATTTTTTGAATTTTGTGCTTCATGAAATGAAACAGGCTCATTCTCATCATAGAGAATAAATGCAGCCATAGCATAGCAATCTAATGCAAAAGAGGCACTATGAGAGCCTAAGCGAGTACGATATGACAGAGGTGCATCTAATTTGTTGTCACGTAAAGTTTGTGCCAACCATTTTGGCACAGTTTTTGCCTCCTCAATATCAGCTCTCTCATCAACAAGTGCATCATTCGAATCTCCATCAGAAATGGAATGATGTGCATCATCACATGAAATTTGCAAAGGCTGAGAATTTGCCTCATTAGGACCATCACTAGACTGTCCACCTATAAAAAGAGGTAGCAAGGTATCATACATGTCTTTGGAGCTAACACATATCTCTTTCGTACATGAAAGTAAGGGCTGAATAGCATCTTCAACAAAAACAATATCATGGCTAACCAAAATGCCTTTTGCCTGTGGATGATACAAATGATAGCCTTTGCTTTCATAATTGTATCCAAAAAAAATAAATTTCACTAGTTTATCATCCAATTTTCTACAATGTTGTTTAGGCACTAATGCATATGCCAGACAACCAAAAACATGTAGATGAGCAATAGATGGCTTGTGACCATGCCAAGCCTCATATGGAGTGATAGGCTATAGCAATTTGGTGGGATACCTGTTAATTACATACGCTGCACACATAACAACCTCAAGCTAGAAACTATGTGGTAAAGCCTGACTCTTGACCATACACCTCACCATCTCCATGCGTGAATTGCTCTTATTTTTAGAAACTCCATTCTAGTGAGGTGTATACGGTACTTTAAATTGATGTTTTATCCCATGTTCAGCCAAAAATGCATTAAAGTCAGAAGACATATCTTCCCCTCCTCGATCAAAACGAAGGGCGCCGATTTTACATGCTAATAGGTTTTTAAACAAAACCAAAAACTCTTTGAAGCACATGAACACTTCCCACTTTGCTTTCAATGGATATACCCATGCATGCCTAGAAAAATCATCAATGAATGTCATGAAGTAAAGATTGTTTCCAAAAGAGGGTGTCTACATAGGACCACAGACATCACTATGAATAGGTTGCGATTTCTGTGTAGCTTGAACATAATCATCTTTTGGGAATTAGGAACATTGCAATTCTCCCAAAATACAACTTTCACATACATGTTTACCAGGTGCCTCAAGTTTGGGCAAAAGAGGACACCATTTTAGATTTCTGCACACATATAAAACTAGCAAAATTCAGATGACCAAAGTGTGCATGCCAAAGCTTTGCATGTGACATAGCCTGAGAGTCATGTGCTGCACATGCTCAATCATTCACAAATCTTTTATAGTCTATGTGCTTATAGAGCCCATGACATAAAATGGCAGAAGCAATAATCACATCGCCATTTGATAGATCATGAGTTGTACACCTGTCATCAACAAATTTCACAACCAAGCCAATCTTGGCTAAAGCTGAAACTGATAACAGATTCTCCTTGATCCTTGGCACAAATAAAGCATCTGACAAAGTTAAAGAACTACCATCAACAGTAGTCACAATGATCTTACCAACTCCCATGACAAGATAAGAGGAGTTGTTGGCGCATGTGACAGTATTCCCTGTAGGGGAAGGTTCGAGTGAAGAGAAGAAACTATGTTGCGAGCTAATATGTTTGGTCATCCCACTATCAAAGTACCAAACATCTGAGTCTAGTGCAGACATGCACTGCTCATGATAAGATGGGTCAAAACTAGAAACAGAAGAAAAGGCCCATTCTTCATCCTGCACAAGATTAGGAGAGCCTATTTTTGGTGTAGAGACCTTTGCAATAACCATTCCGGCCTCTTTCTTCTTTGCCTCTTTTGCAACCAATTTTGGACCACTCTTAATGAAATGATCATTCGCTTTATAGTATTTGCAAAAAAACTTCTGCTTTTCTGATTTCTTCTCATCTTTTTCTTCCTTTTTTGAATGTGCAGAATTAGCAGATTTCTACTTACTAGTAGAAAAGCTCCATTTTCCTTTGCCCTTCTGACTAGCTAGGAAAGCTTGATCTGCAACACACATAATAGACCTATTCTACCTAGACTGATCTTCTTGCAACAAAAGAGATACTAATTCTTCAAATGTTAAGGCATTTGGATTGCCTTTCATCATCAAACAAAGAGTAGAAGCAAAACTCTTATATGAGTCGGGAAGAACATTAAGAAAAGTCTACACAAGTGACCTATCAAGGAGGACTTCATCAGCAAAAATCAAGTGTTCCTTCAAATCCTTGATCTTTGTCAGCAAACTATCCATAGAATCACCTTCATTCATGTGCTCACTCTCCAACTGTTTTCGGAGGTAAGCAACTCGAGCCTCATTCCTAGCCTGATACAATGTGGTAAGTTTATCCCAAGCATCCTTAGCTATTCTACAAGAGTGAATGTGAGGAATAATGGCATGTTTGACAGAAAAAGACATCAATGCATGTGCCTGAGCATCTCTCCCATCCCCATGAATTTGCTCTGCAGTAGGTGCAACAAAAATAATAGCACGAACAAGAATATGTAGAATATCACTATCTTTGATACCATCTACATCAGCTTCAGTACTTTTATTTGCACTACCTGTGTTGGCAGGTGTAATAGGTCATTTTTCAGCACCCTGCACAATATTCAATAGCCCTTTTGTGACTAATACATGGAGCATCATATAAATTCACAATGGATAATTGGTACCATACAACTTATCCTCAATAGCCAACATACATAATACATCACTGATTTCAGCCATGGCCACTGACTAAAATACCTTGATGCAGAAAAATTATTATATCCAAAAAGGTTGAGCAAAACTCCCCAAACAAGTTCTGCTAGAACTCTAGCAGACTTTTAGACCCTTATACTAGCAAACCAAAACAAGTATCTATCTTTGGCACAAGAAGACCAAATAGCATGCACAAGCACTGCGATAGTGCATTTGGAGGCTGAAACGAGCTCATATCGCAGTTTTGGCAGGTCACAATGCGAAGCCCTTTTGGTCTCCTAATCACCATGAGTATGCACACCAAATTTTGTTTGATTCTGAGACTAGGACCGGAGGAGTGTCGACGATGACCTAGATGAAGCGATGACCTACTCTAATACCAATTATTGAAGTAAGACATCTGCAGAAGCATGCGAACAACATCGGGAAGAAGAAGAAGCTTAGATCACAATACATAATACTGAATTTATTACCACTAGAATGTAGAAAGATAAGTATCTCATTAGGGAAATAGGCATATATAGAAGCCGGGGGAAAAAACCTCCTAAAGAGGGAAAAAAGTGCCCAGGTGGTCCTAGAGTGTTCACACACATCACTACCTAAATATATCAACAAATCATATGTACACACACATAGATTCACATAATCATATATATACATATTTCATGTATACACACATGTTGATATATTTAGGTAGTGATGTGTGTGAACACTCTAGGACCGCCGGGGCACTTTTTTCCCTCTTTAGGAGGTTTTTTTCCCCCGGCTTCTATATACGCCTATTGCCCTAATGGGCTACTTATCTTTGTACATTCTCTAGTAATACATTCAGTCTTGTGTGTTGTGCTCCAAGCTTCTTCTTCTTCCTTGTGCTATTCGCGTGCTTCCACAGACGTCTAACTCCAACAATTGGTATCAGAGCAGGTCGTTGCTTCTTCTAGGGCACCGTCGACACTCCTCCGTTTGCAGTCTCAGATTCGCACAAAATTTGGTGAGCATACTCAGGGTGTTTCTGAGATCAAAACAGCTTCGCTATGTGGTGCCGAAATCGCGATCTGAGCTTGTTTCGGCCTCCGAATGCACTATCGCAGTGCTTGTGCAGGCTATTTCGTCCTTTTGTGCCAAAGATATATACCAGTTTCTGTTCGCCAGTTTAAGCGTCTCGAAGTCTGCTACAGGTCTAGCAGAACTCGTCTGGGCAGTTTTGTTCAACTTTTCGAGATACAGTCAATTTTCTGCATCAAGGTATTTTAGTCACCGACCATGGCTGAAAGTAGTGATGTATTCCGTATGTTGGCTGTTGAGGATAAGTTGGATGGTACCAACTACCCATTATGGGCTTATATGATGCGACATGTACTGGTTGCAAAAGGATTGTGGAACATTGTGCAGGGTGTTGAAAGACGTCCTATTACACCTGTAACGACAGGTACTGCAAATACAGGTGTTGGAGCTGATGAAGATGGTGTCGAAGATGATATTCCGCAGATTCCTGTTTGTGCTGCTGTTTCTGTTGCACCTACTGCAGAGCAGATTCGTTGGGATGGCAGAGATGCCCAGGCACATGCATTGATAGCTTTGTCTGTCAAACGTGCCATTATTCCTCACATTCGCTCTTGCAGAACAGCAAAGGATGCTTGGGATACACTTACCACTTTGTACCAGGCTAAGAATGAGGCTCGTGTTGCTTACCTCCGAAAACAGTTGGAGAGTGAGCACATGAATGAAGGTGATTCGATGGACAGTTTTCTTACAAAGATCAAAGACCTGAAGGAACAATTGATTTCTGCTGATGAGGTTATACCAGATAGCTCACTTGTGCAGACCGTTCTGAATGGCCTTCCTGATTCATATCAGAGTTTTGCCTCTACTCTTCGATTGATGATGAAAGGCAATCCGAATGCCTTGTCATTTGAGGAATTAGTCTCTGTTCTGTTGCAGGAAGATCAGTCCAGGCAGAACAGGTCCATTATGCGTGTTGCAGATCAAGCTTTCCTGGCTAGTCAGAAGGGCAAAGGAAAATGGAGCTCTTCTACTAGTAAGCAGAAATCTGCAAATGCTGCACAATCGAAGAACCAGGATAAAGATGAGAAGAAATCAGAAAAGCAGAAATTGTTCTGCAAGTACTGTAAAGGAAATGATCATATTATAAAGAACTGTCCAAAACTGGCTGCTAAAGAGGCAAAGAAGAAAGAGGCTGGAATGGTTGTTGCAGAGGCCTCTATACCAAAAACAGAGTCTGCAAATCTTGTGCAGGAAGAAGAATGGGCGTTTACTACTGTCTGCAGTTTTGACCCATCTTCTCATGATCAGTGCATGTCTGCAGTAGACTCAGATGTTTGGTACTTTGACAGTGGGGCAACCAAACATATTACCTCGCAGCGCAGTTTCTTCTCTTCACTCGAGCCTGCCCCTACAGGGAATACTGTCACATGCGCCAATAACTCCTCTTATCCTATTATGGGAGTTGGTAAGATCATTCTGACTACTGCTGATGGTAGTTCTTTCACTTTGTCAGATGCTTTATTTGTGCCAGGGATCAAAAAGAACCTGTTATCAGTTTCTGCATTAGCCAAGATTGGCTTGGTTGTGAAATTCATTGATGACAGGTGTACAGTCCATGATCTCTCAAATGGCGATGTGATTATTGCTTCTGGCATTTTATGTCGTGGGCTGTATAAGCTCATAGACTATGAAAAATCTGTGAATGATTCGGCATGTGCAGTTCATGATTCTCAGGCTATGTCAGATGCAAAGCTTTGGCATGCACGCTTTGGTCATCTGAATTTTGCTAGTTTGTTACGCCTGCAGAAATCTGAAATGGTGTCCTCTTTGCCCAAACTTGAGGCACCTGGAAAACATGTTTGTGAAGGCTGTATTTTGGGCAAAATGCAGCGTTCTTCCTTTCCAAAAGATGGTTCAATTCGGGCTATGCAGAAATTGCAACTTGTACATAGTGATGTCTGTGGACCTATGCAGACACCCTCTTTTGGAAATTACCTTTACTTCGTGACTTTCATTGATGATTTTTCCAGGCATGCATGGGTATATCCACTCAAAGCAAAGTCCGAAGTGTTCATGTGCTTCAAACAGTTTTTGGTTTTGGCTGAAAATCTGTCAGCATGTAAAATGGGCACCCTCCGTTCTGATCGAGGGGGGGAATATATGTCTTCAGATTTTAATGCATTTCTGGCTGAACGTGGGATAAAACACCAGTGTACAGTGCCGTATACACCTCAACAGAATGGAGTTGCTGAACGAAAGAACAGGTCACTCATGGAGATGGCGAGGTGCATGGTCAAAAGTCAGGCTTTACCACATAGTTTTTGGCTTGAGGCTGTCATGTGTGCAGCATATGTACTGAACAGGTGTCCCACGAAAGCGTTGCAGTCTATCACTCCATATGAGGCTTGGCATGACCGCAAGCCATCTGTTGCTCATCTGCGTGTTTTTGGTTGTTTGGCATATGCATTAGTGCCTGAACAACATCGCAGAAAATTGGATGATAAGGTAGTAAAATGTATTTTTGTTGGGTACAGTTCTGAAAGTAAAGGCTATCGTCTGTATCATCCACAGACTAAACGCATTTTGGTTAGCCGTGATGTTGTCTTTGTGGAAGATGCTATTCAGCCATTGCTTTCATGTACTAAGGAGACATCTGTTAGCTCCAAAGACATGTATGATACTTTGATGCCTCTTTTTACAGGTGGACAGGCTAGCGCTGGTCCTAATGAGGCAACTTCTCAACCTTTGCAGGTTTCATATGATGATGCAGATCATTCCATTTCTGATGCAGATTTACATGATGCACTTGTTGATGAGAGAGCTGATATTGAACAGGCAAAAACTATGCCAAAATGGCTGGTGCAGACTTTGCGTGACAGCAAATTAGATGCACCTTTGTCATATCGTACTCGTTCAGGCTCTCATAGTACCTCCTTTGCATCAGATTGCTATGCTATGGCTGCATCTAGTCTCTGTGATGAGAATGAGCCTGTTTCTTTTGATGAAGCACAAAATTCAGAAAATTGGATGGCTACTATGCAATCTGAATATGATGCTATAATGAAGAATGGTACATGGTCTTTATGTGACTTGCCTCCTGGCAAGAAGGCCATTGGCACTAAGTGGGTATACAAGCTGAAGCGTAAACCTGATGGTACAGTTGACAGGTATAAGGCTAGGCTTGTTGCAAAGGGTTATGCGCAAGAAAGAGGCATTGATTTTGATGAGACCTTTGCACCTACATGCCGTATGACTACTGTTCGGAGCATTTGTGCACTTGCAGCCCATCATGGTTGGAATGTACATCAGTTGGACATTAAAACAGCATTTCTGAATGGTGACTTGCATGAAGAAGTGTATGTTTTTCAGCCCCGTGGCTTTGTGCAGAAAGGGCATGAAAACCAGGTGTGCAGGTTAAAGAAGGCGTTATATGGTTTAAAGCAAGCACCATGTGCTTGGTATGAGAAAATACATGCCTATCTGATTGCACATGGTTTTGAGAACAGTCCAACTGAAAGCACCTTATATGTTAAGCGTGCTAATGATGTGCTTTTGATCATTGTTGTCTATGTAGACGACATGCTGCTCACTGGTCCTCTTGAGAAGCATATTGCTGATTTCAAGGCTGATTTGCATGCCTCATTTGAGATGTCTGATTTGGGGCATTTGCATCACTATTTGGGCATTCAGTTTATGCAAGTTGATGGTGGAATGGCTTTGTGTCAAACGAAATATATTGACACATTATTACAGTGTTTTGGCCTTGAAGACTGTAAGCCTATTGCCACTCCTATGGAGACAGGTTTACGATTGAGTCTTCATGATGCTGGAGATGCATTTGATGCTGTTCTCTATCAGCAGGCTGTTGGATGCTTGATTTACTTATGCATTACTCGGCCAGATATTCAGTTTGCTGTCTCACAGATGAGCAGGTTTATGCATTGCCCAGGAGTCACGCATTGGAAAGCGGTTAAGCGCATCTTTCGCTACTTGAGTGGTACTCGGCTACTTGGGTTGTTTTATCCCAAGGGGGGATCACTACCGCCAGATTTGCATGCTTTTTCTGACTCAGATTGGGCTGGTTGCTATGACACTCGTGTGTCCACCAGTGGTTTTTGCTTCATGCTTGGTAGCTCATGTATATCTTGGTTGAGCAAGAAGCAGCCTACTGTGGCCACTTCTAGTTGTGAGGCTGAGTATAGGGCAGCTTTCACAGCGACTGTTGAGTGTGTGTGGCTCAGATGCCTTATGGCTGATTTGGGTGTTGGCCAGTCTTCTGCCACCACCATCTTCACTGACAGTCAGAGCGCATTGGCAGTTGCGAGGAACCCTGTGTTCCATGCTCGCACTAAGCACATTGAGGTGCATTATCACTATGTCAGGGAGAGGTTCTCTGCTGGGGAGATCAGCTTGGCATATGTGCCCACGCAGGAGAACATTGCAGACCTTTTCACGAAGGCTCTGCCTAGGGAGAAGTTTGAAGCTTTCCGCAAAGCTTTGGGCTTACTTCCTTTTGTGGAGTGATTTCCACATAGCTCGGCACTTCCTTATACATGAGTGCCAGCTCCTTGTTCACCGCATCACTCCCAGGGGGGATTTGTTGATATATTTAGGTAGTGATGTGTGTGAACACTCTAGGACCGCCGGGGCACTTTTTTCCCTCTTTAGGAGGTTTTTTTCCCCCGGCTTGTATATACGCCTATTGCCCTAATGGGCTACTTATCTTTGTACATTCTCTAGTAATACATTCAGTCTTGTGTGTTGTGCTCCAAGCTTCTTCTTCTTCCTTGTGCTGTTTGCGTGCTTCCGCAGACGTCTAACTCCAACAACACACACACACACACACACACACACACACACACACACACACACACATATATATATATATATATATATATATATATATATATATATATATATATATATATATATATATATATATATATATATATATATATATATATATATATATATATATATATATATATATATATATATATATATATATATATATATATATATATATATATATATATATGATTAGGATATGTAGAAACCCTATTCAGCCTTTTTTCCATTTGGTTGAAGTATATGTACACATTGCATCTATTCCTCCCACCACCTACTAGAGAGATGTCTGTACTCCCAACCTTAAGCTTCTCTCTCTCTCTCTCTCTCTCTCTCTCTCTCTATATATATATATATATATATATATATATATATATATATATATATATATATATATATATATATATATATATATATATATATATATATATATATATATATATATGAATGATTAGGATATGTAGAAACCCTAATGCAAACTTTTTTCCATTTTGTTGAAATACATGTATACATTGCATCTATTCCTCCCACCACCTACTAGAGAGATGTCTGTCCTCCCAACCTTATGCCTCTATATATAGCTACTCAAATTAATGAGGACCATAATATATATAAAGATACATACACATCATGTAGATACACATACATAAATATAAAAAGATGGCGTAGATACATATGCATCACACATACATGCCTATATGCACACCTGTATACATATACATGCATACATATTTACATGTACGCTGTCGGAGAGATTTTCTCTCCTCGCTTGGAAAGACGATCAAAGAGCAGCACAAAAGAAAGTGGATTACCACTCAACACTTTAAGAATCCAGTTATAAGGATGCCGAAAGATCAACCGATAAATTCAACCATTATTGCATATTACGAACATCAAAATTCCATATTGTGCTCTTCGATATTGAATTTCATTGGGGTATCTTAGTGATCTTTGTTTATCTCTATATTGCAATTATAGTGCTAACTTGATATACACTTGCTCATACTATTAAAAAGTCTACGCCAACATAACATTCATTCATATTGATACTCTTTTGTATTGATCACAAAAGAAGCAACGAGTGGATGATGGTTTTGCATGGAAAAAGAGACAGTCCGCTAACTATGAAGGGTAGCGCTTGCTATTTTGCACTTAAACTGGGAGACAAGGTGTGCGGAAGGTTTGGAAGTGGTGGCACTCATGCAAAGGGATAGCAGCGCATGCAGAGGCTGAAAAGGTACGCTGCACAAGAGAGATAGGGGAACAAAGAAGAGATATCGGGGCGCATGTTTTAAGAGCTGGAGGAAGAAGCGCTGAAAAAAAGGGGGGATTATTCAGGGAGAATTGTCAATTTCTGAGAAGAAGAGGGGCTATTCATGCGATGTTTTAGGCAAAACACAGAGATCGATCTCAGAAGGCAGGTGTGCGCAAGAAAAAGACATACGAGAGCAGCTAGAGGAAAAGGGATTCACCTTCTTCATCGGAAAATTCAGAGCTGACGACTGGAGGGAGGAGTAATGGATGCTCGCTGAAGAGAAAGGCGGATTCACCTTCTTCATCGGGAAATTCAGACGGACCTTCAAGAGGAGAATAAGATAATCATTTGTGGATTCTGATGAGAAAAGGTATAATCCTTCGATTTTGATGTACATCATCTCTATCTGCTATAGTGGCGGCAACTGTATTTGGGAAGGGGGCAGAATCTCCATGCCTGTTGTTTTTTTCCTCAGAATTAGCAGAGCTCACACTTTTGTTTAACTACTGAGAAATGAGTTTTTTCGAAAAAGTTGATTCGGCTACTTCAATGCCGTCCAGACACAAGATTTGAGGAAGAATTGTTTATGTTTACATCACTCCTATCCGGGCTTGTGAGGTTTGGAATAATAACAGAGTATTACGTAATTTTCATGCACTTACTATAGACATGTTAAATCGATTTGATTATTATGTATGAGTTTTTTTCATTGGCTTGCGCTTGATGCATGCATGAATCGGATGGCAGGATAAATATGAATTAAAGTAAATGATTAGAACTCATTGAATCATTAGTCATTGCAGACATGCACAGTGAGTCTTTGAATTTTATTTAATCAATTGTATTATTGGTAGACAAATATCAGTGAGTCTTTGAATTTTATTTAATCAATTGTATTATTGGTAGACAAATATCAACGCTGCTTATTATTCATCTCTGTCGATCATTTAATGGCGCTTGATTCTCTTATATGAATAATCTAAAGAGTATTTAATATTGTTAAGTCGCATAAATCTCTTATATATTTTCGAACCTGATCATAACACTCTGGATTATTCGGGAAGAGAATACAAATGTCTTGCATAATTACATATATACTATGATTCGAGCTTGATGCAGTCAACGATACTAAGCCCTGGAGTTTCACATCTGCTATATACATGAAGTTAACTGTTCACAATAAAGTTTCACGAAGATGCTTCACAGGGTACTACTTTATTTTCTGTTTGCTTACTTGTTTAAACTAAAAAACTATTTCAAACAATGAATTCTGTCATCATAAACACATTTGCTCTATTTACTTTTCATACAGAAGTTCGATATCACTTACTGAAATGAAAGATAGTATTGAATAGAATGATAGAGACTAGGATTACAACGATTTATACAAACAATTGTCAAGTATTGCTTTTGGTTCAACATGGTTGATCAGAATGATTCAAGGAATCGTACTTCTTGTGAAATTATTATACAGTAAAGCTTGCGGAAAAATTTTAATGGAAAAGATTACCATTTCTGTACGTGAGTTCTACAAGGTCTGTGTGTAGTATAGTAGAGGTGAATTTTACTGACTATTTCAGGCATGTGCTCTCATCCGTTGATGCATTGAAGCATAAAGAGCATTTGCGCAAAGATTTTGGGATTGTGAAAACAGTGGGCACAGAAGAAAATAATTGATGATAATTTCTTTTGTTTGAAAGAACTGTGGACATCTTTGGTTTACAAAGCGCTAGAGATTTCATGGTTTTAATTGAACTGTTATGATGCATGTAGTTATGCTTTAAAGTATTTCTATTGTTTGATTATTTGGACGAATGCAACGAAACTCATATTCAAATGATTTCCGATGACTGCCATGTCTAATCTCTATGTTGAAACAGAACACATGATGTATGCTGAAACTCAAGCCACTCCACGTGATGTTTCTTAGGATATGCACTGAAGCTCAAATTCAAATTGATTTTCTTTTATGAAGGTTGAGAAGTTTAGATGACCGATGCTATCTATATACAGCGATTTCAAAGGATCGTGCCTTGAACAACGATGCAAGAGTTGGTTATATCATTCTACACTTTCACTTCACTTATTAAATACTAAATTAGAAGAGATAGTTGTGCATGCATACGAATCCAAGCTCATTCAAAGGTCTAAGCTTTCGATTGTGCCTTGTTTTAAAAAATTGCCATTCTCGTAGTATTTTAATTAGCTTTGGCTAGAGCATAATTGTTGTTTGAATGAAGGGTGATTGACATGTTTGAGGAAGAAGAGGCATAAACATCTTGATTTTGATGTTAAACAAGATCTAATCCACCTTTGCATTTGCACGTGAAATTAGTTACATTTGAAAAGCTTTTGATGTGTATGAATGAGCATAAAAGCTCTTTAATTTCCATATGAGATTTTTCTAAATGAAGGAATTCCATAATAAGGAAAATTGTTGCTCATCGTATATGATCTTGACGAAATATTGGCATGAGAAATCTGCTTAAGGTACTCTTACCCTAAATTTCCTGTATATCACTTAAAGCCGCTAGACACACATGGTTGAACTTTTATTTGCGAATGTTTCTGAATTATTTATGAAGGAGCTTGGAACAACTATGAAAACCTGAATTGAATCAAGTGACTAATCATATAATTGAATTTTCTTTGAGTCCCTTTCTTTTTCCCTATACCTGAGCTTGCTCCAAGCACCCTGCGTGTGCCGTATTTTTTGGTGGTCGCCCTGATCCACCGACCGTGACTTTCGCGCCCACACCATCAGAAGCCATTCTCTTTATTGATTGCACCATTAATTTTATACATGCATATTCAAAGTGTGCATATAAATAGGGCTAATTACGCAGCCGTGCATAAGGCACTTTGATTTTAAAACCCATGCACATATTATGCTATGAAATTGACTTTTATCATGAAGCAGAAAATAGGTTTATTCTCAGGTTATTTGGCGCATCCGGAGGATGCACAGGTTTGGTGGGGGCGGATGTCGGAGAGATTTTCTCTCCTCGCTTGGAAAGACGATCAAAGAGCAGCACAAAAGAAAGTGGATTACCACTCAACACTTTAAGAATCCAGTTATAAGGATGCCGAAAGATCAACCGATAAATTCAACCATTATTGCATATTACGAACATCAAAATTCCATATTGTGCTCTTCGATATTGAATTTCATTGGGGTATCTTAGTGATCTTTGTTTATCTCTATATTGCAATTATAGTGCTAACTTGATATACACTTGCTCATACTATTAAAAAGTCTACGCCAACATAACATTCATTCATATTGATACTCTTTTGTATTGATCACAAAAGAAGCAACGAGTGGATGATGGTTTTGCATGGAAAAAGAGACAGTCCGCTAACTATGAAGGGTAGCGCTTGCTATTTTGCACTTAAACTGGGAGACAAGGTGTGCGGAAGGTTTGGAAGTGGTGGCACTCATGCAAAGGGATAGCAGCGCATGCAGAGGCTGAAAAGGTACGCTGCACAAGAGAGATAGGGGAACAAAGAAGAGATATCGGGGCGCATGTTTTAAGAGCTGGAGGAAGAAGCGCTGAAAAAAAGGGGGGATTATTCAGGGAGAATTGTCAATTTCTGAGAAGAAGAGGGGCTATTCATGCGATGTTTTAGGCAAAACACAGAGATCGATCTCAGAAGGCAGGTGTGCGCAAGAAAAAGACATACGAGAGCAGCTAGAGGAAAAGGGATTCACCTTCTTCATCGGAAAATTCAGAGCTGACGACTGGAGGGAGGAGTAATGGATGCTCGCTGAAGAGAAAGGCGGATTCACCTTCTTCATCGGGAAATTCAGACGAACCTTCAAGAGGAGAATAAGATAATCATTTGTGGATTCTGATGAGAAAAGGTATAATCCTTCGATTTTGATGTACATCATCTCTATCTGCTATAGTGGCGGCAACTGTATTTGGGAAGGGGGCAGAATCTCCATGCCTGTTGTTTTTTTCCTCAGAATTAGCAGAGCTCACACTTTTGTTTAACTACTGAGAAATGAGTTTTTTCGAAAAAGTTGATTCAGCTACTTCAATGCCGTCCAGACACAAGATTTGAGGAAGAAGAGGCATAAACATCTTGATTTTGATGTTAAACAAGATCTAATCCACCTTTGCATTTGCACGTGAAATTAGTTACATTTGAAAAGCTTTTGATGTGTATGAATGAGCATAAAAGCTCTTTAATTTCCATATGAGATTTTTCTAAATGAAGGAATTCCATAATAAGGAAAATTGTTGCTCATCGTATATGATCTTGACGAAATATTGGCATGAGAAATCTGCTTAAGGTACTCTTACCCTAAATTTCCTGTATATCACTTAAAGCCGCTAGACACACATGGTTGAACTTTCATTTGCGAATGTTTCTGAATTATTTCTGAAGGAGCTTGGAACAACTATGAAAACCTGAATTGAATCAAGTGACTAATCATATAATTGAATTTTCTTTGAGTCCCTTTCTTTTTCCCTATACCTGAGCTTGCTCCAAGCACCCTGCGTGTGCCGTATTTTTTGGCGGTCGCCCTGATCCACCGACCGTGACTTTCGCGCCCACAACGCATTTACACATATACACATATACATATACACACATCACATATACATGCCTATATGTACACATGTATACTTATACATGCATAAACAATTATAAACACACTTGCATATATTACACAAATGCATATGCATACATACACGTGTGCATACTAACACATATATACATATATCACACACATGCACACACATACATATACATGAAACACACATGTGTGCATACTACCACATGTACACATATAATACACATGAATACACACACATATGCATACATACATGACAAAAATTTTGTTCTAAGAAACAAATCTATATATAAAATTTTAGGCATACCCCCAAGCTTCATGTTCTAACTTAAAAGAACACGATTTCATCTCTCTAGTAGGATTCACCAATATTCTAGTTGAATAAAGAAGAATCCATTATCTGATATCCATTCAAATGATTCAAGTTATCGATTGATAACTAGAGTAGGATTAACTATCTAATCTACTCATATGTTTTCATTATTTCCATCATTTTGGTAAGACATCAATATAGTGTCATCTTCATTATCCTTATTGATTTCGTTTATTTCTTCTATTGTTAAATATGTGTTCTCATGAATTCCATCATCTATTGATGGACTAATATCCATTTTTGGTAATTCCTCTTCATCATCAATAGAATAATCATGTAGAGTATTATCCTCTTCATCAAGAAGATTAGTATCATTGTCATGTACAATGATTCTTATTTCTCTTTTAGATGTTGATGTATTAATATGTGATGGTGAATCATCAAGAGGACTTTCTTGGATCTCTATAACAATAAACTCTTCAAACAATGACCTACCTCTAGGTTGAACATGAATGACTTGCCACTAACGATGAGCATCAAGGATATTATAAAAAGAAAGTTTATTCAATATGCTTAGGAAGAATATATGGTTCTCTAGTAGATCACATTTCCATGGAAGAATCAATTGCCCAAAACCCAAATAATTCCTTTCTGAATGTGAAATTACTACCTTTATACTAGGCTCAAAACCAGTCAACCTTCAAAATGACCTATTAAAATATATAAAACAAAAAAACCATTATTAGGTGCTTAAAAAATAATAAACTCTACCATAAAAAATATAAAATTTCTTTTACCTTCTTTAATGTATGAAACAATATTTCATAGATACCAACAATATTTCCCATGTAACCAAGTTTTCCATGTATAAGGTTCGTGTCTTTTGAGCTAGCATGTGATAGTTGCTTGAAAGAAGCAACAATGCTAGAATCCTCTATTTTAGCTAAAGAATCAATAGCTTTGATTCTAATATGCTTTCCAAAAGCCCACATATTAGTGAAAATTCAAGCCTCCAAAAGATTAAATTAGTAAAGAGAAACTAATATACATATAGGAAAAAAAAATATTATTTAAATTAAATTACTTTTCGTTCGCAACCTATCATTAACTCTCTCTGCTCATCTAATATTTCTTCATTATTTGCATTGGCTAATTGCAAATGCATATATAGCATTTTTGTGAAAGAAGATATATTTGTAATCTCATTATTATCAAGATTACGTCTATATCTTTTGTTTCTGTATGTTTTACTTCAGAGATTTTCAAGTTCTTGTTCGTACTCGCCAAGGAATGCTTGCATGCATTTGCTATTATATGCTACAAAAGTAGAAACATCATTTTTTTCTTGAAATGTAAATAAAAATGGAACTTCCTTAAATGTGCTTCAAAAAGTTATGCCAATCATGGGTCTTTAACCTAGAGAAGCTCTTATCATCCACAATAAACATGTTCTAGAAAGATGCTCCATATCTTGTGGGAATCCAAATCAATTGAATCCTATTGTTGGTAGTCTGCATCTCTTTTGTCATAAGTACCCAAGGAGCAAGTGCATAAGTTGTTTCCTGTCGATGTCTATAAAAAACTGGCCTTAACTTTGGTTTTCAGTTTTGGTCCTTCAAATCATTCCTTGATGCTATGTCATCTTTTAATCCAAGAAGATGCTGCCATAATGAATAACCAATGTTTTTGAATATATGCATAGGATCAAGAAGATGACAGACTTTTAACTCTTTTCAATACTCCAAAGAATAGTATATTGATATATTAAATATCACCACAAGATATAGGGCTTTAACCATGGTTATAGGAAATCCCATTTCCCATGTCATGCATCTAGGCAGCCCACATGCATAGTTAGGCACACCATTGTACACTTTCACCACAGTCACCACACCTACCATCCCCATATATATATGGTAGCCCCCACGATTGCATCCACTCACGACCAAATGGACATATCACCCCCAACTACACCAATCCCTCCCCCCATATTTCCACAATCTCCCATTCCCCCACCACCAACATCACCATTTCCCACCACGACATCCACCACCCCTTTCCCTCTTCCCTATCCCCCTACATTCTAAACCTTTCTTGCACCCACCCTTGTAAATAATGTGTTCAACACTTTATATCAATGTGTTTCTCAGCTACAACAGGATTATCAGCATTTGGACGCATAGCATACAAACCTGTTTAAAGACCATGAGACACTACAAGAACAAATCATGGCCATGGAGAAGGACAAGGTGGAACTACAATGCAGCTATGATACCTTACAAAAGTAGTATGAGGAGTTACTAGTCAACCCCCCCGAACGAGATAAAAAGGTGCAACAACATCTTGAGGAAATGCTACATGTACAACAAGCAGACAATCTCAAGATACACTGTAACCTCACATTATTGAGGAAGCTCATGTCCACAGCATTAGAAGAGAACAAAAGACTCCAAAAACCTAATGAAGAAAATCTAGAAGTGGCAATGGAAGGTTCACCTCAAGAGATCAACTCGGAGCAATTTAAAGCCCTCCCTTCAGCCACCATGCAGACAATTGAAAGAACTATTGAATGCAACTTCAACAACCACAAATTCGTGGGATTTGGGCTCTATATTTCTACCTTTACATGTGTAAAGCTCAAGGCTTTTACAACAGTAAAAGAACCATAAAAAATTTCTCAAAAAAATACAATAAATGAGCATATGCAAAAGAACTCTCGAACGGATATTCTTTCGACGCGATAGCCTTTGATGTAGATCAAATCCACCTCAAGCATAGTGTAAGCTTGATGTTCCAACAGCTCCCCCTCAAGCTAAAGTATGCTTGAGTCTTCATTCTCTGATAGGTTGAATACCTGCCATAGCTTTGAATCTACAAAGCTTTATTCCATCAAGTGCCTTCGTCATCATATCTGCTACTTGCTTTTCAGTAGGAACAAAAGAAATGTCAATCTCCTTTGCCATGAGCTTCTCTATGATGAAGTGGTAATGGACTTCTATGTGCTTGGTTCTCGCATGGAAAATAGGATTTGCCGCTAGATGCATGGAACTTACATTATCTCCAAATATGTGAGGTTTGGAACTCACAAGTCCCAAATCTGTATACAATGCTTTTAACCATATTGCCTCTTGAGTTGCTATGGTCAAGCCTCTGTACTCTACTTCAGTTGAAGATAAAGCAATTGTTGGTTGCTTCTTGGAACTCCATGACACTAGCTTTGAACCTGCAAATGCTAAGTAACCAGATGTACATTTTCTATCATCCTTAGCTCCTGCCCAATCTGCATCTGAGTAGATTTTGATATCCAAATCTGAAGAGTAAGGATAGAATATACCTTCGTTGATTGTACCTTTGAGATACTTAAGTACTCTCTTAGCCGCATCCATATGTGGTCTTCTCGGTGAGTGCATGAACCAACTAAGCACTCCCACACTATATGAGATGTCTGCCCTTGTATGAGTAGCATATATCAAGCTACCTACCAAGCTTTGGTACTCTTTAATGTCTTCAATTTTCTCACCTTCATAAACACTTAATTTATGATTCATCTCCAAAGGTGTACCTGCATGTTTAGTGTTCTCCATTTTGAACTTGAGAAGAACATCCTGAATGTATCTTCTTTGAGTCAAATACATTCCTTCATCTGTATATATCACCTGCATACCTAGGAAATATGTGAGCTCACCTAGGTCACTGATTTTGAACTCCTCTTGCATGTGTCTCTTGATCCTTTGAATGCCATTTAGATCATCACCTGTCACAATAATATCATCTACATATACATAGATAGATAACCTCATTGTGATCCCTTTTGATGAATAGAGAAGGATCTGAGCTGCTAGCTTTGAACCCTTGATCTTGAAGATATGTAACCAACCTGTAATTCCAAGCTCTTGGAGCTTGTTTCAATCCATACAATGCTTTCTTAAGTCTGCAAACATAAGATGGATGATTAGGGTTTTCAAAACCTCGTGGTTGTAACATGTATACCTCTTCACTTATCCAACCATTTAAGAATGCATTTTTCACATCAAGTTGGAGGAGTCCCCAATTCCTTGTAGCAGCTACACTTATCAATGTCCTGATTGTAGTCATCTTTGCAACTGGTGAGAATGTTTCTGTTGATATATTTAGGTAGTGATGTGTGTGAACACACTAGGACCGTCGGGGCACTTTTTTCCCTCTTTAGGAGGTTTTTTTCCCTCGGCTTGTATATACGCCTATTGCCCTAATGGGCTACTTATCTTTGTACATTCTCTAGTAATACATTCAGTATTGTGTGTTGTGCTCCAAGCTTCTTCTTCTTCCTTGTGCTGTTCACGTGCTTCCGCAGAAGTCTAACTCTAACAATTGGTATCAGAGCAGGTCGTCGCTTCATCTAGGGCACCGTCGACACTCCTCCGTTTGCAGTCTCAGAATCGTACGAATTTTGGTGAGCATACTCAGAGTGTTTCCGAGATCAAAACAACTTTGCTGTGTGGTGCCGAAATCACGATCTGAGCTCGTTTCGACCTCCGAACGCACTATCACAATGCTTGTGCAGGCTATTTCGTCTTTTTGTGCCAAAGGTATATATGAGTTTCTGTTCGCTAGTTTAAGCGTCTCGAAGTCTGCTACAGGTCTAACAAAACTCGTTTGGGTAGTTCTGTTCAACTTTTTGAGATACAGTCAATTTTCTACATCAAGGTATTTTAGTCACCGGCCATGGCTGAAAGCAGTGATGTATTCCGTATATTGGCTGTTGAGGATAAGTTGGATGGTACCAACTACCCATTATGGGCTTATATGATGCGACATGTATTGGTTGCAAAAGGATTATGGAACATTGTGCAGGGTGTTGAAAGACGTCCTGTTACACCTCTAACAATAAGTACTACGAATACAGGTGCTGGAGCTGATGAAGATGGTGTCGATGATATTGTGCAGATTCCTATTCGTGCTGCTGTTTCTGCTGCACCTACTGCAGAGCAGATTTGTTGGGATGGTAGAGATGCCTAGGCACATGCATTGATAGCTTTGTTTGTCAAATGTGCCATTATTCCTCACATTTGCTCTTGCAGAACAGCTAGGGATGCTTGGGATACACTTACCACATTGTACCAAGCTAGGAATGAGGCTCATGTTGCTTACCTCCGAAAATAGTTGGAGAGTGAGCACATGAATGAAGGTGATTCTATGGACAATTTCCTAACGAAGATCAAAGATTTGAAGGAACAGTTGATTTCTGCTGATGAGGTTATACCAGATAGCTAACTTGTGCAGACCGTTCTGAATGGTCTTCCTGATTCATACCAGAGTTTTGCTTCTACTCTTCGGTTGATGATGAAAGGCAATCCGAATGCCTTATCATTTGAGGAGTTAGTTTCTGTTCTATTGCAGGAAGATCAGTCCAGACAGAACAGGTCCATTATGCGTGTTGCAGATCAAGCTTTCCTGGCTAGTCAGAAGGGCAAAGGAAGGAGCTCTTCTACTAGTAAGCAGAAATGTGCAAATGCTGCACATTCAAAGAACCAGGATAAAGATGAGAAGAAATCAGAAAAGCAGAAACTGTTTTGGAAGTACTGTAAAGGGAATGATCATATCATAAAGAACTATCCAAAACTGGCTGCAAAAGAGGCAAAGAAAAAGGAGGCTGGAATGGTTGTTGCAGAAGCCTCTACACCAAAAACAGAGTCTGCTAATCTTGTGCAGGAAGAAGAATGGGCGTTTACTACTATTTGTAGTTTTGACCCATCTTCTCATGAGCAGTGCATGTCTGCAGTGGACTCAGATGTTTGGTACTTTGACAGTGGGGCGACCAAACATATTACCTCGCAGCGCAGTTTCTTCTCTTCACTCGAGCCTGCCCCTACAGGGAATACTGTCACATGCGCCAAAAACTCCTCTTATCCTGTTATGGGAGTTGGTAAGATCATTCTGACTACTGCTGATGGTAGTTCTTTCACCTTGTCAAATGCTTTATTTGTGCCAGGGATCAAGAAGAATCTGTTATCAGTTTTTGCATTAGCCAAGATTGGCTTGGTTGTGAAATTTGTTGATGACAGATGTACAGTTCATGATCTGTCAAATGGCGATGTTATTATTGCTTCTGGCATTTTATGTCGTGGGCTGTATAAGCTCATAGACTATGAAAGATCTGTGAATGATTCCGCATGTGCAATTCATGATTCTCAGGCTATGTCAGATGCAAAGCTTTGGCATGCATGCTTTGGTCATCTGAATTTTGCTAGTTTGCTAGGCCTGTAGAAATCTGATATGGTGTCTTCTTTGCCCAAGCTTGAGGCACTTGGAAAACATGTATGTGAAGGCTGTATTTTGGGCAAAATGCAGCGTTCCTCCTTTCCAAAAGATGGTTCAGTTCGGGCTACGCAGAAATTGCAGCTCGTACATAGTGATGTCTGTGGTCCTATGCAGACACCTTCTTTTGGAAACTATCTTTACTTCGTGACTTTCATTGATGATTTTTCGAGGCATGCATGGATATATCCATTGAAGGCAAAGTCCAAAGTGTTTTTATGCTTCAAACAGTTTTTGGTTTTGGCTGAAAATCTGTCAGCATGTAAAATGGGCACCCTCCGTTCTGATCGAGGGGGGGAATATATGTCTTCTGATTTTAATGCATTTCTGGCTGAACGTGGGATAAAACACCAGTGTATAGTGCCGTATACCTCAACAGAATGGAGTTGCTTAATGGAAGAACAGGTCACTCATGGAGATGGCGAGGTGTATGGTCAAGAGTTAGGCTTTACCACATAGTTTCTGGCTTGAGGCTGTCATGTGTGCAGCATATGTACTTAACAGGTGTCCCACTAAAGCACTGTAGTCTATCACTCCATATGAGGCTTGGCATGACCGCAAGCCATTTGTTGCTCATCTGCATGTTTTTGGTTGTTTGGCATATGCATTAGTGCCTGAACAACATCGCAGAAAATTGGATGATAAGGCACTAAAATGTATTTTTGTTGGGTATAGTTCTGAAAGTAAAGGCTATCGTCTGTATCATCCACAGACTAAACGCATTCTGGTTAGCCGTGATGTTGTCTTTGTGGAAGATGCTATTCAGCCATTGCTTTCATGTACTAAGGAGACATCTGTTAGCTCCAAAGACATGTATGATACTTTGATGCCTCTTTTTACAGGTGGACAGTCTAGTGCTGGTCCTAATGAGGCAACTTCTCAGCCTTTACAGGTTTCATATGATGATGCAGGTCATTCCATTTCTGATGCAAATTTACATGATGCACTTGTTGATGAGAGAGCTGATATTGAGCAGGCAAAAACTATGCCAAAATGGCTGGTGCAGACTTTGCGTGACAGCAAATTAGATGCACGTTTGTCATATCGTACTCGTTCAGGCTCTCATAGTGCCTCCTTTGCATCAGATTGCTATGCTATGGCTGCGTCTAGTCTCTGTGATGAGAATGAGCCTATTTCTTTTGATGAAGCACAAAATTCAAAAAATTGGATGGCTGCTATGCAATCTGAATATGATGCTATAATGAAGAATGGTACATGGTCTTTATGTGACTTTCTTCCTGGCAAGAAGGCCATCGGCACTAAGTGGGTATACAAGCTGAAGCGTAAACCTGATGGTACAGTTGACAGGTATAAGGCTAGCCTTGTTGCAAAGGGTTATGCGCAGGAAAGAGGCATTGATTTTGATGAGACCTTTGCACCTACATGCCGTACGACTACTGTTCGGAGCATTTGTGCACTTGCAGCCCATCATGGTTGGAATGTACATCAGTTGGACATTAAAACAACATTTCTAAATGGTGACTTGCATGAAGAAGTGTATGTTTTTTAGCCCCGTGGCTTTGTGCAGAAAGGGCATGAAAACCAGATGTGCAGGTTAAAGAAGGCATTATATGGTTTAAAGCAAGCACCACGTGCTTGGTATGAGAAGATACATGCCTATCTGATTGCACATGGTTTTGAGAACAGTCCAACTGAAAGCACCTTATATGTTAAGCGTGCTAATGATGTGCTTCTGATCATTGTTGTCTATGTTGACATGCTGCTCACTGGTCCTATTGAGAAGCATATTGCTGATTTCAAGGCTGATTTGCATGCCTCATTTGAGATGTCTGATTTGGGGCATTTGCATCACTATTTGGGCATTCAGTTTATGCAAGTTGATGGTGGGATGGCTTTGTGTCAAATGAAATATATTGACACATTATTGCAGCGTTTTGGCCTTGAAGTCTGTAAGCCTATTACTACTCCTATGGAGACAGGTTTACGATTGAGTCTTCATGATGCTGGAGATGCATTTGATGCTGTTCTCTATCAGCAAGCTGTTGGATGCTTGATTTATTTATGCATTACTCGGCCAGATATTCAGTTTGCAATCTCACAGATGAGCAGGTTTATGCATTGCCCAGGAGTCATGCATTGGAAGGCGGTTAAGCGCATCTTTCGCTACTTGAGTGGTACTCGGCTACTTGGGTTGTTTTATCCCAAGGGGGGATCACTACCGCCAGATTTGCATGCTTTTTCTGACTCAGATTGGGCTGGTTGCTATGACACTCGTGTGTCCACCAGTGGTTTTTGCTTCATGCTTGGTAGCTCATGTATATCTTGGTTGAGCAAGAAGCAGCCTACTGTGGCCACTTCCAGTTGTGAGGCTGAGTATAGGGCAGCTTTCACAGCGACTGTTGAGTGTGTGTGGCTTAGATGCCTTATGGCTGATTTGAGTGTTTGCTAGTCTTCTGCCACCACCATCTTCACTGACAGTCAGAGCGCATTGGCAGTTGCGAGGAACCCTGTGTTCCATGCTCGCACTAAGCACATTGAGGTGCATTATCACTATGTCAGGGAGAGGTTCTCTGCTGGGGAGATGAGCTTGGCATATGTGCCCACGCAGGAGAACATAATAGACCTTTTCACAAAGGCTCTGCCTAGGGAGAAGTTTGAAGCTTTCCGCAAAGCTTTGGGCTTACTTCCTTTTGTGGAGTGATTTCCACATAGCTTGGCACTTCCTTATACATGAGTGCCAGCTCCTTGTTCACCGCATCACTCCCAGGGGGGATTTGGTGATATATTTAGGTAGTGATGTGTTTGAACACACTAGGACCGCCGGGGCACTTTTTTCCTTCTTTAGGAGGTTTTTTCCCTCGGCTTGTATATACGCCTATTGCCCTAATGGGCTACTTATCTTTGTACATTCTCTAGTAATACATTCATTATTGTGTGTTGTGCTCCAAGCTTCTTCTTCTTCCTTGTGCTGTTTGCATGCTTCCGCAGAAGTCTAACTCCAATACTTTCCTCATAGTCTATACCATGAGTTTGTGAGCATCCTTTGGCAACTAATCTTGCCTTGTACCTGCAAACTGATCCACTTTATATACCCATCTGCAACCAATTACCATTTGATTCAACGACATTGGAACCAAATCCCAAGTGTCCATCTCCTTCAATGCATCTATCTCTTCCTTCATGGCCTTTTCCCAATTAGGGTTTCCCTTTGCCTCTTCATAGGTTGAGGGTTCCTCTGACATAGAGTCTTTTGCCAAGTATATTGAATGCTTCGTAACAAATGTGGAATCATATCCATACCTTTCTGGTTGTTTCTTCTCTCTTGCTGATCTTCTAGGTGCTTGTTTTGAGCATTGTCCATCTTTGCTTTGCCTCTTGACTTCCATAGCTTGTAAACCTTTTCTCTTTCATCTTTGTCATCGTCTGTATCACTTCTTGGATCCTGGACCTTTGTATCATGCTTGCTTCCTAATTGATGAGAGTCAAAATCAAGATCATATGGTAGTGTTAACTTTTGTTTCTCTTCATCATACCAAGACCTATGTTCTTCAAACACAACATCTCTACTTGTAGTGAATTGCCTGGTTGAAGAACCTGTAACCCATCTGAGTTGAATCATATCCAATAAACATTGCCTTTGTTGCCCTTTCATCTAGCTTACCTCTTATTTGTGATGGTACATGAACATAAGCTAAACAACCAAAAACCTTGCAATGTCCAAGACTAGGTTTTCTTCCATGCCATGCTTCATAAGGAGTCATACCTTGAAGTGATTTGGATGGTAGTCTATTAACAAGGTACACAACAGTTGAAATAGCTTCTGCCCATAGATAATGTGGCAACTTCTTCTCTTCAAGCATTGTTCGGGCTGATCCAACCAATGTCTTGTTTCTCCTCTCTACAATTCCATTTAGTTGAGGAGATTACCTAGTAGTCACTTCCCTTTTGATACCTTTTTCCTGCAAGAACTCATCAAACTCTTTGGAGAAGTATTCTCCCCCTCCATCAGATCTGAGCTTCTTTAGTGATCTACCTGTATGATTCTCCACATGTGCAAGATACTTCTTGAAACAATCAAAAACTTCCTTCTTACTCTTGATAAAGTATAGAACAGTCCATCTACTATGGTCATCAATAAATGAGACATAATACCTTGATCCTGCCAATGAAGGTTCTTGACTTGGTCCCCATACATCTGTATGTACTAGGTCCAATAAGTTGTTGTGGATATAGCCTTTGTGGTTGAATGGTTGTCTTTGTGCCTTCCCAATCTGACATGCATCACACTTGTTGATCATGTGTTGCTTTGATATGTTCGGCAGTCCTAGAACACTTTGATCCCTGCATATATCCTTCAAGGTTCTTTCATTCACATGAGCAAGTCTCTTATGCCACACTTCAAGCTCACTTAGGGTTTGAGACCCAAAGTTGAATAGAGCTATGTTCTTGGTTTCTCCTACTTCAAAAGTAAAGAGCCTACCATGCTTCTCACCTCGGGCTATCTTCTTGAAGCCTTGACATGGATCTTCCACAAAAGCTCCATGTTGGGTGAACCTAACTTGCAAGCCTTTTTCAACTATTTGGCCTACACTTATTAGGTTTTTAGTGATAGTGGGTACATAGAGAACCTTAATCAGAATTTTTGTCCTGCCATTGGAAGCTTTCACATTACCAATCTTCTCCACATTGTGCTTCGTGTCATCCCCTGTTTGCACTTCATGTCTATGCTTTGGACTTTCCAAATCAGATAGAAGAGCAATGTTGCCTACAAAATGATTCGAACATCCTGAATCTATGTAGAACAAATGATCATCTTGTTTACCTTCTTTGTGGCTTAGATTCATAAGAAACAATGAGTCTTCATGTGGTTGATCTTCTGAATAATTGTTGTAGTCCCTTCTATTATAGCCTCTATTGTTATTGTTGAAGTTGTCTCCACCTCTGCCTCTATTGCTGCCATATCCACCTCTTCCACTTCCTTTCTGGGTCTTCCCGTTGAACCAACAATTCTGAGTGGTGTGGTTGGTCTTATCACATATGGCACAAGGTTGAACATTCCGACCTTTGGCTTTGTCTTGCTTTGGTCCTTTCTTCTTCCCTTTCCACTTTCTCTTGCTTGTGAAGTTGGCTTGAGAAGTCTCTTCTTCATCTTCTTCCTTCTTCTTGCCTTTTTGCTTCTTATCCTTCTTATCTGCATATAGAGCACTACTTGAATTACCATGATAAGAGTTACCTTCCTTTATGCTATTGTTGGCTTCTTGATTGAAGAGTTGTCCAAGAAAGATGTTGAATTCTGGAGTTTCTACATCCATGATAAGATCATAAGCCGTCGTGAAGGATTGCCATTGCTTATCACTTCGAATGCCGTTGAGAATTTGCCTCATGATGACCTCTTCTTCAATCAGCTCTCCAATGGATGCTAACTGATCCGCAACCTCCTTGACCTTGGTAACAAACTCGGTGATGGTTTGTTTAGGTGTCTTCTTCATTTGGTTGAACTCGTTCCAAAGATGATTCTTTCTTGCTTTGGTACTAGCAGAAAAGAAAGTCTTGAGGGCATCCCAAGTCTCTTGGGATGTCTTGCATCCTCTAATATGTGGTAATAGAAAGTCAGAGATAGAGTTTAGTATGTACGACCTTGCTTGAGCATCCCTTGCGCACCAAAGTGTGAGCTTATCTGTCTCCTTTTGTGTAGGTCCTCCTTTGGATCTTGGAATATGCATAACTTCATCACCTGCTACAATTCCATAAAGATTTCTACCTTGCAAATAGGCCTCCATTCTGATTTGCCAAGCCGCATAGTTGTGTCGATCAAGCTTCTTGATCATTGAGGGAAAGCCTTCACCCATCTTGATCTAGCTCTGATACCACGAAAGAACTTGGAGAAGCTTGTAGAAGGTAGAAAAGTGCGTTTTGAAGCGACGAAGTTTGGTCAAGCCAACCGGCACAAGACCAGCCCTTGAGCTTATGGATACTCAAATAGACCTTATAGGCATGCAATAAGTGCAAAGAAACACGCTATGTACTTTGGAGCATCAAGGAGAATGAGTCGGTACAAAACAGATACGTTCGCGGGTCGACTAGCTCAAAAAAACTTACTATCTATGGAAGAGACAATGAACTTCAAATGCCCATAGCGACTAGCGTGATTACAATTAGAAAAAAACCTTTTATGGGAGTGATACAAATAGGGTTGACTGTATTGAATGCACAAAAGTATAAGGAATAAAAAAAATATTCTATAGGAATGAATGCGACATTCACCGGTGGTACTTCCTATTTTTCAGGAATATGTAGAGATTGACCCTGAGACAGAAAAGCTGCAATTTATCCCAATCTACTGAACCAAATGCTTTGAAAATGTATAGGCATAAACTAGACACTAATACCTTTCCAATGAGTGATCTTTCACTCAATTTGGAGCTCTAAAGAGAGAGCAGCATCCTATGCAAGATCACTGTTGGCGAAGAAGATGATGTAGAGAATTGAAGGAGCAAGACAATGATGGGCACAAGTGTATGTATATTGCTTCCATGTAATGTACAAGTGATTTCAAGTCTTTATATAGACTCTATGAGTGTTCCAAGACTTCTACAAGAGAAATTTGAATTCAAATGAAGGTGGCAATGGTTGTTGGAGGGAATCAATTCACTTTCCTACAATTTAGGAAAAGTGAAGATCTAGTTTGATCTACTTTTAGGTGATTGATTGCTTGATTGAATGCAACTTCAACCACCACAAATTCATGGGATTTGGGCTCTATATTTCTACCTTTACATGTGTAAAGCTCAAGGCTTTTACAACGGTAAAAGAACCATAAAAAATTTCTCAAAAAAAATACAATAAATGAATATATGCAGAAGAACTCTCCAACGGATATTCTTTTGACGCGATAGCCTTTGATGTAGATCAAATCCACCTCAAGCATAGTGTAAGCTTGATGTTCCAACAACAATATTGGATACACATGTAGACCTCCTAAAGGAATATGATGCATTAGAAAAAGAGCATGACGAACTATGAAAGCAATTAACTAGTCAAAGAAAACAGAACCGGGAAGCGGCACCTACAACCACCACTCTTGAAGAGGTAACTAAGTTGAAAGCACAAGTGGCCGCTTTGCAGACCAAACTTCTACAGTATGAATGGCAACCTTCTTCAATTGTGGAGTGAAAGCCTGAAGAGCTAGTCCCGATTGAAGTTGAAGAGACATTTGAGGACTCCTACGTAGCCATGCCCGCACTTGGAGGCCGAAAAACAGAGGAAGGGATCGATACATTCGAGATTGAAGCCCCATAATGGATGTAGAAGTTAGAAAAAGTTGATCATACTCATGATGATAGAGTGGAAGTTCAGATACAATCAATGTCTCGTCTGGAAGAAGTTGTAATCAAATCCAACTACTTCAAGAACTTATCTCATCATCGGTGGATTAACACTTCTGATGATCAGTATGTACCATTTTTTGTGTTAATGGAAGATTATAATACAAAGATCAAGCATCGCACCAAGAAGGAGCCAACCTTTGCAACCTAGTTTGCCTCGGAGGACATTCTTGAGAGCGCCACATAGGGCTCCATCTTCCAGCCTACATGGAGGATACAGTTACTAGAAACCTACCCGGAGATGGTGCGCACTTGGAACAACATGCCCTTGTATATCAAGTATAACAAATGGCTCAACTTTTTTTATCTGGCACCGTCACGTGGTACAAAAATGGTTGCATATATGATTTCCACCATTAGGAATTGGAGCATTAGGTTCAAGAATGTACCAGATGTAATGGCATAGATGTGCCTCAAAATATTTGAGCTTATGCTTATCATATTTCGTACATTTAAAAATGTTAAAGAGCCTCATCTATCGGCCCTAGGCTCTAACGAAGGCAACCTCGATCTGGTATATGATATGAGCACCACCCCATTCGTAAATGTTGTATATGCATGACACACTCGTGTCAAATATCTCCTAGCATGCTTCAAAGACATTTGAAGAAATGTTTGTCAGAAGGTTGTGGGAGTATCACTCAGAAATCTTCATTCCCAGACCCTCTCATCTATTACATTTATTTGGTGTGGAGTAGGCCCTACACTTAGATAAGTTGCATATGCCACATCCGAAGGTACTAGGACTAGTAGATTGGGATGCTTTACTCACAGACCTTGCAAGAGGACTAAGGCTCGAAGAACATCACTTGGCCACAGATGTGGTCGAATATTACATCAAACGCACAGCTCAACAAGGGTCTATTAGAGACGATAGCCATGAGAGAGGGGGGAGTGTTGGCACTAGTCAGGGCATCTTCCGACAAGGGAGCCAACATAAGGAATCATAGCAAGCAAAAGGGCCAAGAAGGAAAAGCAGGCAAATATGTCAAAGATACAAGATGAAAAGCTTTCATTAAAAGAAAGGAAATGTTCTTCTTAGACTTAACTATCGAATAAATTATAGAAGTAATTGGTATAGAGTTTTAATAGTGAAAAGGCAAGAGAAATGCAGGGGTTAAAAGATATCATCAAGAAAAAGATTGGAGGATTTGTTTTGGAGCACCATAGTGAGTATAAAAAAGAAGGGAATGAAGGTAGAGAAACGGGGTTCCATAGCCAGAGCTTTAGAAGCACTATACATTTAGAAGGAGTAGTCTCTACTTGAAGAAAGGGGAGGAAACATTAAGCTTTTGGAGTCTTTTTTCAAAGATGCTATTGATCATAGGAATCATATGGGAGAGCTGAAGGAATTTGTCAACCATCGTTGTTGGAGCTAGTAGAGGATGCAAGTTGGAGGTCTAGGGTAACAATGGAGGAGAAATAGAAAGAGAATTTTGATGCTTCTAGAGTTGGATGTTGAAGGATGGAGTTGGAGCACATTGCAATTGTTCTGATGATCGACAGAGAACTATGAGGAGAATGGATGGAGTCAGAAGCAAGCTAAGTGATGAGCAATTACTTTTATCAAAGTATGATGAATTTTGGAGAGTACTTTGCTAGCACACGTTTTACCACAATTATTGGATGATTTGTAAGAACTTTCCTATATCGTATGAACTCATAGAGAATGGTGCAGTTGTTCTTGCCTCTTCGTCATGTTTTTTGTGCTTTATAAATTGTTAATAGTCTCTATGTATTCATAAATTCTTTTGCATCATTGTCTGCACTTTATCATTGCCACTCCATCAGTTTGATATTCATAAAGTCTTGTGAATCATCGTCTGCACTTTATCCTAAGGCAAATCCTACCTCTCCATAAGACTCCTTCAAAGTCATAGTCCATTAGAAAGAGAAACAATCTTAACTATTGACCTATATTGCAAGGCTTAGTTCACTTGGTAGGGTAATTCTTGATGATAGAGAATTAAACCTATTTGCAAGCAAATAGTGGCTACATTTTCTTAACCACATATACAATGCTTTATTGTTCTCTTTTCATATCGTATAATTTTGTTTTGCTTCATTTAACTGTCTGATTGCACATGCTTTTGGAAGGTCAATGTTCCCTTCATCTATTGGTTGTGCTAACACACATACAATAGAAAAATTCAAGCATCCACATGAACATGGAATGGCTTACTCCAATCTAGTGTTGTTAAGATTGGGGTTGAGTATAATCATCTTTTCAGCTCATTGAAAGATGTCTCATTCTTTCATCCACTTAAAGTTATTGAGAAGGTTGTATAGAGGCTTTGCAATGATAACATACATGTCGATAAACCATCCATAATATCCACAATGATCCATGAAAGCTTGTACTTACTTGATTGTCTTTGGTGTAGGTAACTCAGGTATAGCTCTTACCTTTTCTATGTGTGTTGAGATCCTATTCTTTAACAATATATGTCCTAAGGTATTGTATTGCCTAACCATGAAAACACATTTTTCTAGGTTCAAGCAGAATTGATATTCTCTACATTTTTCAAAGATCTGTTTGAGTTTTAGAAATATGTGTTTACCTAACGTGGGAATGATCACATAGAGCATCCACGTCAACCTCTAAGCTCTTCCTCAAGAAGTCGTTATACACATGATGCATCAACCTTTGAAAAGTAGAAGTGCATTGGTGAGCCCAAATGGCATCAAAGAGAATGCAAAGATACCCCATTCAGTGGCAAAATCCATCTAGTGTTGATCTTCTGGGGCAATGGCTACTTGATTGTAACCAAAGAATCCATCAATGAAGCTATCAACTTCCTTTCCCACTACTGGTTCTAATAGATGTTCAATGATATGAAGTGGATAGCTAGCTTGTATGGTGGTCGCATTAACTTTCTTCAAGTTAATGCAGGCACACATAATTTTGCATTCTTTCTAGGCACTACCACAATGGGGGATACCCATTCGGTATGCTCAATTTCATAGAGGAATCCTACTTCTATCAAATGATCGATTTCTTCTTTTATACTGGATGCATTATTATCATTATATGTGTAAGTCCTTTGCTTTGTTGGATTTTCCTCTAAAGTCATTGGGATCCTATGAGAATAGATATCAAGATCCACTCCTTTTAGATCCTTATAGTTCCAAGCAAACACGTCTCTATACTCTCTCAACAATTCTATCAACTTGGGTTATTCCTCTTCACTCAAATCATGTCCTATGTAAGTACAACTGTCTTCTTTATCTTCTATCGTTACTATTTAGTCCATTCCTTATTATCAAAGGCTTTTATTGTGAGAGCTTCTCATTTAGGCATTCTGATCATGATTTTCCTATCCTCTAACTCATATTTCTTCAAATTATCTAGCACCTCAAACAAAGAATCTTCATCGTCTTGTGTGGTTAATTTCTTCTTTCTTTTCTTCTTATCATTCTTAATGTCTACCTATGTATTCATCTTATCCTTAGGTTTACTTACTTCTTGTTCTTGAGTCCTAGAATCTATCAAATAAAGGTACTGTTCTTCTAAAGCACAAAAGGGTTCCACGATGGTGGATTCAATATCCTCATCACTAACTTCCTTTGATGTACTAGGCTCACACTCTTAGACAATAGGGTCAAAGATGAGGGGTTGATTCATGAATACCAAGATGTTTGTGGGAATTGAACTCATGATCTACCATCTAAGACTATGGTGGGCTAATCATTTGCTTGAAAATTCATGGTTGAGAATTACTTCCTAATCCTCCGTCCTCAAAATTCGTGTGCCCTAGACCAAATGAGTGCCCTTTGGATTGGCACCTCGTATGCAAGGCACCGATACACAATTCTAGTAAGTGCACAACATCCATAAAGTACTGAATTTTGTTTCTTGTACCAATGCTCATGTGCAAGATGGATCTGGTCGATTATCCAATGTGGCACATTGATCGTAAGGTTCAGCGTGTCTACCAAATATAAGCTAAAACAGATCTTCTTGGGCGGCATTGTAAATCTCTCTTGGGCTGGGAATGAAAAATGTTGCATGCACATTCGGAGGTGGATGGCAATAGTAGGGGTCAGTGCCACCATGTCCTTCAGCTTAGTGAGGTTCTTGTTCTTCATGTTCTCAGTGATCATTGTTTCCTTCTCAGTAGGGATGTGCATGCCCCTCATGTTTAGAGCTTCTCTCACCAAATTATTGGTTAATTTGAAATGCTTAACTTCATTCCCTCGTGTAAGAGATGGAAGCACAAAGGTGCTTGTCCCTTTTTTATCTCTGCTAGGAGTGAGTGTGCTAACTAAATATGAACACCTCAAGAAGTCTGGCTTAGGTAACTAAGCACGAAAATAGTTGTCCAATCCGGTCTTCCTCTAGAACGATTGTAATCCTTCGCTATTCTGAAGCTTTTCAAATTCTCATGTAAAGAAATGGTATCGGCCCCACTGTCCATTCAACTCTATCTCAGATTCCCATAAATAGGTTCGAAGAAACAAAAGCTTGATAATACTTGAACAACATGTCCACATCCTTAAGGATAGGATCTACAAGCTCTCTAGCTCTATTTATAGTTTTTGACTAGGTTTTGGCCCTGTCCAGACCTAGTGTCCGGCCTAGTTAAAAATTAGGTTCCAGGGCCAATTTGAGGGCTTAAACGGAGTCTAAAAAATACGAAAATTGATATGTAGGTACTTCTAAGGCTCCTCAAGCTCAAGGAATCCTTGGCTTGCACAAAATGGAGCTACAAAAATATGAAATGGTATTTACAATGATTGTTAGTGATAAGAATCACTGTTATAAAGATGTTGATTTGGAAAAATTTGAAGGGCCTATCTGCCAGATTTGCGTCGACTGCTTTGTCTACTCAATCCTTCACCTCGCTCTGACTCTCTCCGCTGGCTTCCTTGTCTAGTCAGTCCTTGGGTGCCCATACTGCTCTCAACACCCCCCCCCCCCTCTCTCGCATCTGTCGTCCATGACAGACCCTTGTTGCTGGGAGTGTTGGATGTAATATTCCACAACCTGAGTGGCAAGCTGATGTTCTTGTCTGCGTAGTCCTCTGGCCAAGTCTGTCATCATACGATCCCAATCAATTGGTCTTGGAATGTCCGGATGTGGCAGACGTAACTGATCTGCATGGATCGCTTGTTCTACTGCGAATAGATGTAGCAAATGTGTGGGTCTGGGAATGAAAATTTCTGAGTGATATTCCCAGAATCCCGTAGAGAACATTTCCTCAAATGTCTGCTTGAAGCATGCGGGTAAGTACTTTATTCGTGCATGCCAGGCAAAGATTATAGTAACGGAGGGAGTCTGGCTCATGTCGTAGACTAAATCCTTGTTACCTTGAGAGAATCCGAGGGCAGAGATGTATGGAGCTTGTACATTCCGAAAGGTTTTGAAGACAATGGTCATGAGTTCGAATATCTTCATACACATTTTCGCTGCTATGTCGGGTACATTATTTAGACGTGTAGACCAGTGCCGAATTGTTGATATCATGTAGGCTACGGTTGGGGTCCCTCGAGGTGGAGCAAAATATGGATAGTTAACCCACGTCGAGCATTCTTTATTGTTGCGTACCTTGATCGCAAATGCTTGCCAAGATCTGCGACGTACCATTGGGCAATAGCATGGATTATACTTGATATACAGTGGCATGGTTGCCCAGGTGCTCATCATCTCAGGGTAATCGGTTAGTAGACGTGCACGCCAATTAGGCTGGAAAATCGAGCCCGCACGCGCATCTGTCGGTAAGTCCTCTGGCTCAAATTGAGTGGCAAATGTGGGCTCCTTCCCTGTATGTCTTTTAACTTCTGCATTATAATCATGTAGCAAGACAAAATAAGGCATGTATTGCGACTCTAATGTTGTGATTAACCGTTGGTGGGATAGGTTCTGAAAGTAAGAAGACTGAAGGACAGTTTCTTCCAGATTTGTGAGAGATTGCATTTGCACAGCAACACGATCATCATGTGTCTTACCCACTTTCTCGACCCTTTTGACCCAATCTGGAACTTGAATTTCTAAATTGTCCTGTCCTTCCTCTGTAGTCCGACCACCGGGTGTTGGCATTGGCTCGTACGGCTCTTCATAGCTGTCATCGATGGGGATTTCCACTACTGTTTCAGGTTCTGGTTCTTCAGTGTGCGAGGGTGGCCTTTCATATGGTAAGAGGCGTGCTTGGAGTTCTGCCACCTGTTTTCGGAGGGTCTCTACTTCTTTTGTAGAGTGTTGCAAGATTACCGGCTCCTGTTGAGCTGTGGGGGCACTGGCTATCTGTTTCTTTAGGTCTGCACATTCAGTCTCTAACTTTTCATATGACTCCAAGAAATTTGCATGCTCCTCAAGTAAGATGCGAATGTCTTCCAATGGGACTGCTCTATACTTGGTAGGGCTAATGGTTGCTCCTGCAGTTCCTTCCACAGCCGCTTCAAAGTTGTCTTGGTTTTGTTGTTGAAGCCTCTTGTTCTCTTCTAGTGCTGCTGCCATATGCTTCCTTAATAGCCCAAGGTTGCGTCTGAGTGTAGCATTAGATATCATTTGCGCTTGGAGCACTGTTTCTAGTTCCTTGACTGCTTGATCATCTACTGTTGATGTCTTTGATTCCAATTCGGAGTGAGCTTGCTGTAAGGTGGTATGCTCGGTTAGGAGCGTTTGGTAATCAGCTTCAAGAGTGGTGACTCTAGCTTGCAGACGTTGAGATTCTGCCTGGAGGGCAGCAATGCGTTCTTCCAATTGATGGTATTCTTGTTGTAGTTGATGTGCACACTGAAGTAATGTATTGAACGTGCTATTTACATTATGAGATGCAAGGGGAAAAGTTTGGAATGCAGGGGAGGTGGGATTGGGGAGGGAGGTAGTGAATGCTGTGTGTGCCAATGATGTGGTGAGTGGTGAGGTGGGGGGTAAGGGAGGGGGAGATGGTGGAATCGTGGGGAGAGGTGCTGTGGTGGGTGAAATGTCCATTGGGTCAGACAGAGTGGTGTGTACAGGGGCTACCATGTAGGTGGGTATGGTAGGTGAAGTGAGTGTGGTGTTCGTGTAAATTGATGTCGTTGCGAACAGCGGGGAAATGTGCCTCTGAAACATTGGAGAGCGGATGAACTGCTCCACAAAGGACGGGTATTGGGGTGGTGAGGTCAGGTTGAAAGAGGTGTAGGGGCCAGATGGGAAGTGAGGGTCATGGAATGGAGGTACCCGTATTGGGGAATAGGCTAGGAAACACAGGGTGCCTTCGGTGGGTGCCGGGTTTCCAACCACACTTGGAATTATGGGATGGCCAATTATGGGTTCGGAGGGTAGAAGGGTTGAAGTGTACAAGGGATTGGTGACGAAAGAGAAGAGGGTGTCTTGTGAGGTGGGTTCTCGAAAGGAAAATGATGTGACTGAGGGTGGGTTATAAGTGAAGGTAGAGGTGATGACTGGCGTTTCTTCCATGGTGGGAGGTGGTGGTGGGGTTGGAGAAGGTGGTGATGGGGGATGTTGGGGTGAGATGGGTGATGTCTGAACGAAGGTTTCGGTAGAGAGGTCAATGGTGGTGGTGGGGGTAGCTGTGGCTTCAATGGTTACCTCTTGTTCTGTGACGGGCATCCTGATAGTCTTACCTGCTCGTGGTAATGTGTCGACTCTGCGTTTGTCATACCTCACGGACTGACGGACTGCAGTGTGGACAGCCTCCGGAACTCCTAAAGACTCTGACACTAATTTGAGGGTGTCAATGAAATGTTGATCCACCCCATCATCTGATAGCATTTCTTGCATCAAAGCTTGACCTGACACAAGAGAGAGTTGATGCCTTTCTTGCACTGCTTTGATTGTGTCGTATAACCTTTGTAGTTGAGCTGTATATGTAGGTGCACCTACAATTTCTGGCACTTCTTGTTGCTCATCATGATGCTCTTGATCATAATCCTCCTCATCTTCCTCCTGTTCTTCATCTTCATCATCCTCTTCATCCACTTCCACTGTGGTGGCAGGTACTTGGGCGGTTGTTGCTTGCGTTTGCACATTCTCCACTTGTTGTGCCTCTTCTGCCTCGAGCTCTACATCCTGTAATAATTGTTCGAAATCTTCATTCGTGAGTTCTTCCAAAGGTGCACCACTAGGAAATTCAAGATCGGTTGGGATGGGAGGGAATATCAAGGTAGAACCATCGGTGCTGCGTCTTGGAAGTCGGAGTGTGAATGGTCGGACTCTTCGGGGTGGAGGGGTGACTTCTGGTGTTAGGGTGGCTCCACGTGGTTGAGCACATGGGACTTGGACAGTGCCTCTCATCTTCTTAGAAGGGGGTCCAGTGGATGTCCTGCCTCTAAACTGCTCTACACGATTCCACATTAGGGCCCGTTGAATAGGGATGTCATAAGCCAAACACCTATAAATTATTCTCGTCAGAGCACAGCATCCATATAAAACCTGTTTCCGCGGCCATCGTTTGTGAGCCAGGTGTATCTGATCAATTATCCAGTGGGGTAAGTTGATGGTGAGGCTCTGTGTCTCTGCCAGATACAAACTAAACCAAATCTTTTTGGGCGGCATGGTGAATCTATCTTGTGTAGGAAAAGCAAAGTGTTGCATGCACATGTGAAGGTGTATTGCAATATTAGGCGTCATGGACACCATGTCCTTGAGTTTGGTGAGGCTTCGATTCTTCATGTAATTCGGCACTAGGGTTTCCTTCTCTGTAGGAATATGCATTCCTCGCATATCTAGGGCCTCTCTCACCAAGTTGTTTGATAGCCTGAACCTCTTGAGCTCATTCCCCTTTGTCAGAGATGGAATCACAAATGAGCTTGCACCTTTTGGGTTCTTGTTTGGAGTCAAGGTGTTGATGAGATAGTAGCATCGCATGAAGTCAGGCTTTGGGAGCCGTGCACTGAAATATGCATCCAATCCTGCCTTCTCCCATATCGAACGTAGACCTTCTGCATTTTGTAACTTCTCAAATTCTCTTGTAAAGAAATGGTATTTGCCTTGCTTCCCATTGAAGTCCAACTCTGATTCCCATAGGTACATTCCTTCTCCCAAGGGTCCTGCCACTTCACTAAACCAGTGGGAAGCTTTTCCTATAGGCATGGTATGGCCACTGGGCGGGTCCGCAATAGGTATGATTTTGATGGCCTGCAATTCTTCTGGTTTTTCATTTGTCTCAGGCAAAACGGGTAAACTGTCTAAGTCCACCACTTGCTGGCTCGTTTCTGTTTGAGAGCTAGTTCCTGCTGCCTCAGCCATGTTGAAAACTTCGCAGCTGGCTCTGTGAGAATATATGAATAAATGTTAACATTGCAATGGACACAAAAATGACACTGTGTCCCCTGTTACAACATTAACATGAGGTTCGGGAGAGGTTAGGGGGTTAGTAAGTGCTCGGTGCTTGTGTGTGTAGTTAGGAATTGGGTAGACCTAAGAGCTAAGCGGGCTGAAACAATTGGCTCTGCTCCTTTTTTTGGCCTCTAGTATAGGTAGTGTTTTGCTTCTTTTGTATTCGATCTGCCTTTGGTTGCTGTATCCTTCTGGCCTTTGGAACAAAAGGGAGTGCCTTCTTATCCTTGACTCCGTTGTTGAGACAATCCTCTTTCTGCATCATACAGTTTTGGACAAGAATAGCATTTTCAACTTCATGTGCACCCCTGGAAGGACCAGGAGGTCGTGCCTTACCTAGTTCCTTGAGTGCCTCATTTTCCAATTCAACTCTAATTCGGCTATGATTTATCCATACCTGAAGAAGTCCACTTCTTAGGTTTAGGTTGACTGCATGATCATAGATCCAGTCCTGGCCCAAGACAAGAGGCTCAGTGAGGTCCTCATCTTGACATACTAGTACCTTGACTGTCATTACTTCATCTTGAATATAAAGGGGAAGTTCCACCTCGCCCATGCAAGGGGTTTCCACACCTCCCAATCCTATGAGATATGCTTCAATAGGATTGACAGTTAATTTCAACTCTTGACAGTAAGACAATTTAACAGCACTAGTGGCTGCACCTGAGTCAATCAAGGCTCTTACAGTCCTTGCACCCTTTCCTTGTCCTATCTCCACGGTTATAAAAGGACGTCAATATCCTATGAGAGCTGACACCTGAAACTTCACACATAGCCACATGATATCCTTGATCTACATATGCATCTGTCCTAGGTTGCTCTCTACCCTGTCTTCTCAATTTCATTTTCCGTATGCGCTCTAAGGCTTCAGCTTGGGCTTCTTCTCGAATTCGCTTTTCTTCTTCTTTGCGTTTCTTAGCAGTATTGAGTCGACTTAGCATTTCCTCTGTGAGAGGTTCTTGATACAGCTTGACCCTGCATCCGCTTATGTAGCTCGGAAGAATATCACCTTCTAAGGTGGCTAGCTGTACCGCCCCACTCGTTGAGATTCTATTAACGATCATGGGTCCGTAGCCTCTCTTCTCCAGTTTCCTCGCATGTTGTTTCAATGTGTATACTAGTACTAGGTCGTCTGCCTTCAAACCTTTATCCTTAACGTGGGCATCAAAGTATGCCTTCTGTCGTTTCTTAGCTGCATATATCCCTGCAGCCGCTCTAAGTCTTGTTTCTCCTAATCGTTCAAGGTCAAAAAGTCTTGAGGAGAGTTCATGACCCGTCCATTCATGCTCTTGTGCTACTTTCAATGTAGGTATTAAGAAGTCCAGTGGTAGCACTACATTTTGGCCAAACACCATCTGAAGGGGGTGGCTTGGAGTACCGTTTTGTAGGCCACTCGATATGCCCAAACAGCATGGTGTAGCTGTTTGTCCCAATCAGAGCGTTTATTGTTCACTAATTTTGTCAGTACATTGCATAAGATCTTATTGGTGCTCTCAGCCTGGTCATTTGCTTGAGGGTGATAGGGGGCAGACTTCTTATGTACTACCAAGAATTCTTGGAGCAGATTTTCAATAACTTCATTCAAGAAGTGAGTGCCTCTGTCACTAACTAGCTCTATAGGTAGCCCGTATCTAGTGAACACATTCTCAAATAAAAACTTAGCTGTTGTTTGAGCATCGTTCTTTGTTGTGGCTTTCACCTCTACCCACTTGGTTAGATAGTCCGTGGCAACGATGATATATTCAGCATGGGAATCCTTAGCTGGGGGATTAATAGGACCTACGAAGTCTGTTCCCCACTTAGAGAATGCACGTCCACCCATCATAGGTTTCAGTGGCATCTCGTCTTTGCGTATAGGATACTGAGTTCACTGACAGACATCACATCGTTTCACATAGGTATGTGCATCCATGTGAAGGGTCGGCCACCAGAAGCCCGCAAATAGTATTGCCTTGATCACCCGATCTGGTCCAAAAATGTCCTCCTGCTACACCTTGGTGAGCAGTTTCCAAGACCTTGAGATATTCACTTTCATGGACACATAGTCTCAGGTAACCATCCTTACCACGCTTGTAGAGATTATCACCAATGAGTGAGTACTCTAGGGCTTCTTGTTCTAGACTTCTTTTCCTAACCAGAGTCATGTCTGGAGGGAATGTTTTCATCCTCAGGAAGGATACTAGTGGTTCACTCCAATCTGGCACTATGGACACATGATAAAGAGTGGCATGTTCCACAGGTGGTTTAGTGCAACAGATTGGGCATTCCTTGCACAACTTTTGGACATCAGCTTCCATAGTTGGCCAATGCACTCGGAGTCTCCTTAGTGTCTATAGGGTTCGTTGTTTTGAGTAGTGTTGCTCTAATGCACCTACATGTGCTAATTGCAACCATTTAGCGTACTCATCCTCTTCCACACAACAAGCCAAGATCCCTTGATCTGTGTGCTTGTACATACTACCTGCCATGATGTGATACTTTTGAGCTTTTACTACCTCTCTATCCTGTGTGTTTACTACTGGGTGGTTAGGCCCGTATGTCAATACTGGCACTAATGACTTAGCCCACTGCGGCACCACTTCCAAATTAAACAAGTAAGCATCAGGAAGGTCATCTGACACTCCTTGTGGGGCTTCTCCAGATGTGAGCCTAGAGAGATGGTCTGCTCTCAAGTGAGTCCTACCTTTCCTTACCACAACCTCGAAGTCGTATTCCATTAGTAAGAGAAACCATCTTACTAATCTACCTGTATTGCATGGCTTGTTCACGAGATATAGTAGTGCCTGATGGTCAGTAAAAAATTTAAACTTATTTGCAAGCAAATAATGTCTAAACTTTTTAACTGCATATACCATGCCTAATCCTTCTCGTTCGGTGGTTGTATAATTTCGTTCAGCTGCATTCAATTGTCTACTAGCATAGGCAATTGGAAGATCCATATTACCTTCACCAGTAGGTTGCGCGAGTACACACCCAATAGCATAATTGGATGCATCCACATGAACATGGAAAGGCTTATTCCAATCTGGTGTGGTTAAGATTGGTGCTGAACATAATCGCCGTTTAAGCTCATTGAAGGAATTCTCACATTCATCAGTCCACTCAAAGTTAGTCAGAAGTCCGTACATGGGCTTTGCTATGATGGCAAACATGTGTATAAACCGTCGGTAATAACCACAATGCCCCATGAAAGCTTGTACTTCCTTGACATTCTTTGGCCTAGGTAACTCTGCTATGGCTCTCACTTTCTCTTCAGCAGTGGATATGCCATTCTTTGACACTATGTGTCCTAGAATCTTGCCTTGCCTCACCATAAAAACGCACTTTTCGGGGTTCAGGCAGACTTGATATTCTCTACATTTGTCAAAGATTTGTCTGAGTTCAGGAATATGAGTTTGCCTAATGTTGGAATGAGCACAAAGATCATCAACATAGACTTCCAAATTCTTCCTCAGGAACTCTTTAAATACATGGCACATCAGCCTCTGGAAGGTAGCTGGTGCGTTGGTAAGCCCAAATGGAATTACTCTAAAGGCAAAAATGCCCCATTCCGTGGCAAAAGCCGTCTTATGCTGATCTTCTAGAGCTATGGCTACTTGATTGTAGCCCGAAAATCCATCAAGGAAGCTGTACACTTCCTTGCCTGCTACTCTTTCTAAGAGATGTTCTGTGATGGGAAGCGGATAGTTATCTCGAATTGTGGCTGCATTGACCTTCTTCAAGTTAATGCATACACGCAGCTTGCCATTCTTCTTGGGCACCACTACGATGGGGGATACCCACTCAGTGTGCTCAATTTCATAGATAAATCCAGCTTCAACCAGTCTATCTATCTCCTCTTTGATCTTGGCAGCGTAATTATCGTTATATGTATAGGGCTTTTGCTTAGAGGGTTTGGCATCTGAGGTCATGGGGATAGTGTGTGAGCATATGTCAGGGTCAACACCTTTCAAATCCTTGTAACTCCAAGCGAATACATCTCTGTATTCTCTTAGCAAGGCTATTAATGCATGCTCTTCTTCCTCTGTTAGGTCATGGCCTATGTACGTGCATCTCTCCTCTCCTTCTTCTAGGGCCACTACTATTTTCTTGGTGGTTTCTTTGTTATCATAGGCCTCTCCTGATTGTGCCTCTCGTTTAGGCATTCTTATCATGACTCTCCTGTCGTCTATCTCATACTTCTTAAAATTTTCCGGGACCTCAAACAAAGATTCTTCCTCTTCTGGTGAGACTTCTCTCTTCTTTCGTTTCTTTCCTTCTTACTTCGGGGTCACATGTGTGGCTAATCTTACATAATTTGTAAGCTCTCCATGCCTCTGGGGTTGAAATTCTAGTTCATGGAAGTATTCTTCATCTGATGCAAAAGGTGGGTCCATAATGATTGACTCTAGATCGGAGTCACTCGCATCCTCAAATGCATGAGGGTTAGGTTCACACTCTTCTAAGACTGCCTCTCCCATAATTGGCTCTATGGAGAAGACTGAAATGTCATAGCCATCCTCATCACAGTGGGGTGTCCATTGTTCTTCGTTGATGGCTACATCCATTGTTGCTAAGATTTCTGCCCAGCCATGGGGTTCAAATTCTTCATCAGGAAATACTACAGGTGCATAGGCTGGGTCTTGAATAGGTCTATGTGTTTCGTTTGCACCTATTTCTCTGGCTTCTTCTTTCTTCTCTTCTTCTACTGCTACTTTGCACATCCATAAGTGGGTGTCTTCATGCATCCATGAGGATCCTGACCCTATGGAATGCACAGATTCCGTATCATCTTTGGTTCTATGGATGGGATTCCATTGGATAGGAGGGACATCTCTATGAGAGTAATCTTTGAGATTTACTTTGGTCGTAACACCTAAGTGTTGCAGGTACAAGGAATTGGTTCCCCAATCCTGTACCACTTGCAACTGTCGCATAAAGGGTCTTCCCAAAATCATCTCATAGGCATGATTTTTGCTAAAATGGCATATAGCAAATGTGTGCTCGAACTCTACACCACAGGTGGTGAGAGTTATTCCTTCTAACAGCCCTAGGGGTCTCTCTATGTGACCATCGGCCATTTGCAATTTCATCCTTGTGGGCCTGAGTGCTGGCTTGCCCTAGCGCTTCCACAGGGAAGTGGTAGCAATTGCAACACCTGTGCCTGAGTCTAGAATGGCCTTGGTGGTGTATCCTTGATGAGTGATAGGAAGATATGTGTTTCCCTCTTCGCCCTCACTCATGTCTCCTATCTTGTCCAAGGGTATTTCTCGCACTGTTCTCGGAGATCCTACCTGGGAACAAGGTTTTGCTATCTCTGGTACTTGTTTGGCTACATGTTTCCATAGCTCTGGCCTTACTTTGAGTAGTTCTTCTAAGGTGAGGTTACACTGTACTTTAGTGTTTTTCACTACCTCTGTGTTCCTAGGTATGATCGAGTCTTTGTTTCTTACCATGACCGTGGGTGCTCTCATACAAGTAGACTTAACTTCCCATGGGCCTGTGAAGTGGGGTAATTCTTGTAAAGAATTAGACTCAAAGTCTAGTCTTTCCTGAGATTGGGTGCTCTCCTGCTCCTCATAAATAGATGGGATGTCTTGTGGGAATTGGTCGTGTGCATCATCCACAAGTTCAATAGGAGGTGGGACTTCACTCTCTTTAGCCCATTTGTCTTCTTGAATCTCGCGTAGGAATTCTGGTGTGAACCGATTCATAGAAGATGATGTGTCTGGCTCCGTAGAGTTAGGCACATAGGCTTCAGGCACATAGGCTTCCTGGGCAGGAATGCTTACTCTTTCACTTACCTTGTCCTTATGTTGAGGGGTGGGTTCCTTTTCTGATTGTGCAATTAGTCTCTCTATTCTTTCTAACAGTCCATCAAAGTGCAACTGTGTCTTCGCTGAAGTAGAGATGTTAAATAGGCGACTGGCTTCAAACATGGTCTGAGACAATTCCACCATCTTAGCACAAATTTTGGTTCGTTCTAGCTCTAGTTCTGCTCTAGGGTAACACTTTTCATGATCAGTTACATTTGGCCCTTCTTGGATTCTGGCCTGATATGCTTTAAGCATCATATTAAGGTCCTCGGGAGTGGGATCTGCTAGGACTGATCCTACTCTAGGGGGTGGTGGAATTAGTTGAGGCGGGTTGGAAGGTGGCGGGTCGGATGGAGACGGGAATGGTGGTGGTGTGGTAGTGTGAGAGGGAGTTTGAGATGTGAGTTCAGTTATCCTGGCCTTTGTTTCTCTGAGGCTTTCCTCGAGTTCACTCATTTTCTTTGCCCATTGCCTTTTCATTCTTTCACGACTATCTCTCCAAGCTCTAGTCCTTTTCTTTGTCGTGCTCTCTGCTTCACTAACATCTGGGCTTTTTTCCTGGCCTACCCCTTGGTTTTGCTGCAATGCTTGAGCTCTAGTGACTACCTGTATGGGTGCAATGGAAGTGACACTTCCTGTGGAATCTAACACTAACCCAATAACGTTAATAGGAGTGATTTTTGGCATATTATTAGGATTCTTAGGGCAGTCTCGTAAGAGATGCTCCTTTCCACAGTCTTGGCAAAAGCCCTGGATCGTCACTGACTGGGTTTGTGTAGGTGGAGGCACGGGACAATCACGAATGAGATGATCTCCTTGACATCTATAGCATGGTCCTCTAGGGAATAGAGGTCTTACTTGCTTAGGTTGAGGTCTAGGGTTGGGGTTTGCATACATGACGTTTGTGTAATCTGACTCCCAACTAGGTTCATTTGGCTCTTCACTGTAATAGGACTCACCATGTTCTGGAGATTGCATGTAGTAGGCCTGGGGGCTGTCAATATGCGTCGAATCAAAGCTATGGTCACTCGGGTCACTTTCTGAAAGCAATGGAGTCACTGGGACTATGGCTCTATTCAAATTTTCTTCTGCAGCTGCATACTTTACCGGAATCACATTAGTAGGAGCAGGTGGTTGTTGTGCTAGCACTGGCTGGGGTCTCAGTTGGGCCTGATATTGTTGTTGGTAATTTTGCTGAGGCCGAGTATACTGTTGATATGGGTATCGACCCTGATATCTGCCTTGTTGGGGGTAGGGCTGAGGGTAGGTTTGCCTAACCGCTTGCTTATTGTATGGGCAGTCTTGTGCTGAGTGATTTGTGTATTTTCGTTCTATAGTGCAGTACTCGCTACTAGGGTTTACTTGGGGTTGAGCCATAATGGGACAGACATTCGCCATATGGTCGCCACCTCACGTATAGCACCTCTTCACTTGGGCAAACCTTGGGATCTGTTTGCTAGTGACACCTAATTTCTGAGCTACTTTCTCTGCAAGTTCCTCAATTGATGTGGATTGCGTGGAAGAGAGGCTAGAGGCACTATCTGAATCTTTGTATATTTTGGAAAGCTCCAGTTCTTCCCCTAAGTTATCCTCGAGGTCAATGCACATGCGTACACACTCTTCTATGGTCCTAGGATCCTTCAAGTACACATAAGATCTCAATTTGGTACTTAGCAACCCATCCAAGAACAAAGCCACTTGTTTAGCTGGCGTGGGTAACTCAGGGACAGGGCATCTCTCTAAGTATTGCCGAAATCTTCTTCCAACAAGTCTCACGGTTTCTTGAGGGGTTTGCTTGAAGCTGTGAATCAGCGAGGAGGTGTTATGTCTTATGCCACTTTTAGAGAATTCGATAATGAATGCCTCTAGAAGTTGGTCTATGCTCCTGAACTGCCTCTCATTTAGTGGCTGAAACCATGTCAGGGCAGTGTTCCTAAGGGTTAGACCAAAGGCATTGTACTGCGTGAATAGATCCTCCACTTGTTGAGCTCTCAAGACTTGCCTGAACTCAGCCACATGATCGTAGGGATCTTCAGTGCCATCGAAGTAGTTTTTCATGGACTTAACTAGCTGAGTCGGCCTCAAAGTCCTTGTGTGCTCTCTAGGTCGTGGTAAAGGGAACTCATCCGCATTTCTTTGATTCCTGGGAGCTCTAAGTACCTCAAGTTCTACTCTGTTTGTTTCCGTCCTCGTTCTTTCTTTGCCCCCTAGGTTGGCAAAGCTTACTTCTGGCCTATCTCTACTTCTGTCTCTTTGAGTTCCATGAGCTTGGGATGTTCCAGCTCCAAGGTGACCATAGGACACATTCGATCTTGGTTGGGGGAAAACGAATTCACCCTTCCAAGTGTAAGCATGTCTATCATGTTCTGTAACCACAAAGATCCTCTCTGAAGCGTGATCTAAGTAGGTCACTCTGCCTGGGCTATCTGGATCTTTAAACTCATAGATCATGATTGTTCCTATATCATTTGGTCGATCAGATTTATACCTCCAAAAGGCTTCATCAGTCTCTCGGTTTAGAAGCAGATCTATGCTCTTGTTATCCTGGGGAATCCACTCTGGTGTGATAATCCTAGTGAGAACCGATTTGCCACGAGGGGTTCTAGGTTCTGTACCCATGTTTCCTTGCTCTAGGTCACCTAAGTCCGCTTCTCGGATCACATTTCCAAATTCGTCCGTCCTATCTGGGTGACTGGTGACTACGTATATGGTTCCTTCTTTGTCCAAGTATGCCCCGTTTTCAAACTTGACAGCTGGGTGCTCTAGTCCTATGGACTGGTCAGGGTTTTTAATCTGGACCACGGATCTTCCTAGACCGTCCTCATAGATGCTAGCACCTAATCGGTTGGTTCTAAGGTATTCCAGCTGCGTCTTGTACGGGCCTTCTACCCTGTGCAAGTATGGCACTCCTGAACTTCCCGTAGGTCGATCCATGCCTTGAGACATCTCTGATTCACTAGTCTCAGAGCTAGGGTAGTATGAGTGGTGGCTCAACTGTTGGGCCCAAGACCTAGCAGTGTGGTTGACACTAGCCTCTGAAGACCTAAGACTTTGTCTATCTCTCCCTAGATGTTGCCTTGATCTAAGGTTCATAAGCCTAATTGAATAGCCCAATTTTGCCCAAGTACAACCTCGTTGCTGAGTTCTTTTGTATCAGTCACTTGATTCTTTTTTAGTCGATTATCGTGTTTATGCTCTAGTCAGAAATCACGTCGTCAGGGATATTTGAGTTAATTTTCGCACTGTAAGTTGATCGTTCCACGTTAGATTCTTTCCTTTAAGGTTATCGCATCACGAAGAGATTATGTTTAATCTTGAACTTGAGTGCATAGGTAGTCTTCAACTTGATTGATGCCTATCGTTGCCCTGACTTACTCCTATCACTAGTCGTTCTTAGCCTAAGCTAGGAATTGACAGAGGGGGTTGAAAGTTTCCAACCTTTTGTTTCCTGCTTGGTAATGCCCTCAAGTGCTCTTGCTGGACCTGTAAAAGTCCCACGGTTAGCTCAAGACTTAGATTCAAATGACACCATAGACCACTTTCATGCATGTAACTCACAGACCAAATTATCCTTTGCTTTTATGGAAAACATTCCCAAGGATCCCTCAGTTTTCCTACCTCGGGGTATGGTCAACTTCAAAATACCCTATCTAATAATCCTGATATTAATTTTCACATAACCAGTCAAAGTTTTGGTTGTACTCCCCACGAGCTTTCCAACAAAACAAGAATCACAACAAACGGATTTCGTATGAGAAAGTTATGTCAGTTCAGGCTTCAAGGATTAAAACAGGGTTCAAACAGGCCAACAGACAAACATGTTTTCCTCGAGCTTTTTGTCTATAGCCTCCTTATGTGCTCTAGAGTCCATGATCCATGTCCAAAATTAGACAAAATCCTCAAATTAAAAACCCTAAAAAAATTGGCCTAAATTGGCTGTCAATCGCGATCGACTGGGCTGTCAATCGCGATGGACAGGTGTCAATCGCGATGGATAGGGTATCAGTCGTGATGGACAGGGTATCAGTCGCGATGGACAGGATATCAGTCGCGATGGACTGGAGTCAATCGCGATGGACAGGTGTCAATCGCGATGGACAGGGCTGTCGGTCGCGATGGACTGGGGTCAGTCGCGATGGACAGGGTATCAGTCGCGATGGACAGGGTATCAGTCGTGATGGACAGGTGTCAATCGCGATTTTTTTTCTGTCGGTCGCGATGGACAGGGGTGTCCGTCGGGGTCTGTCAGTCGCGATGGACTGGCTGTCCGTCGCGATGGACAGTGTCAATCGCGATTGACTGGCTATCAATCGCGATGGACTGAAATTTTGCAATTTTTTCAAAAATTTTTGTGGATCTGTGCTGTGCAAGGCCTCTAGACTACTGTGGTGCACTCAGTTTTACCAAAGGATGAAAATTTTTGTCAATCGCGATCGACAGAAGCTGGCGACTGCGAGACAGTTCTGCACATTTCCGTACCTACGCAACGTGCTGGAGGGGATGATGATGCTGAAACCTACAAGAAACTCCAAAAGCATGCAGAAAATAGCACACAACAGTTCGCTCTCTTGCTCTCTCTCACAAGTGAAATGAGGGAAATGAAAGGAGGAAGGGGATATAGTAAAAAACTGAAATTTTTGCGATGATGGAGATGGAGGTGGGAGATGGTGATGATGATGATGGTGATGAGGTAAGGAAAAGAAAAAAAGGAAAAGTGAAGAAGTTACCTACAACGCCAACGTCCCAAATCTACGTCTTACCATCACACGCTCGTCCTCAAAGCTCGATCCCCGGCAACGGCGCCAAAATTTGGTGTAGCTCAGTGATGAGTAGCACCTCCTTTAATGTCAATCCGGGAAGACGTGAGGATGGTATGATGACCTCGAGCAAGTGAAGGCACAAGTGCCTGAGTGAGAAGCACACTAACATGCACACACATACACACACACGCGCACACACAACAAGACAAAGAGTGAGAAGCAATGGAGTTCTTAGATTACTTCCAAAAGCTCATACAAGTCCAATTCAAATACAAGCTAACCTCAAAAATGAGCTCTCTAGCTCTATTTATAGTTTTTGACTAGGTTTTGGCCCTGTCTAGACCTAGTGTCTGGCCTAGTTAAAAATTAGGTTCCAGGGCCAATTTGAGGGCTTAAACGGAGTCTAAAAAATACGAAAATTGATATGTAGGTACTTCTAAGGCTCCTCAAGCTCAAGGAATCCTTGGCTTGCACAAAATGGAGCTACAAAAATATGAAATGGTATTTACAATGATTGTTAGTGATAAGAATCACTGTTATAAAGATGTTGATTTGGAAAAATTTGAAGGGCCTATCTGCCAGATTTGCGTCGACTGCTTCATCTACTCAATCCTTCACCTCGCTCTGACTCTCTCCGCTGGCTTCCTTGTCTAGTCAGTCCTTGGGTGCCCATACTGCTCTCAACACCTATCTATCTGTTTTGATTTTATCATTTGTGCATCATCTTCCAAGCAACATATAGGATCATTTATGCTTATTAGCTAGCTAAGGAGGCCCAGTACACTCTTCAATGATCACTTATAGTAGGTGTGAAGCAGATTTTAGCTACACCAACTCATCTCTTATGATTATCCACCATCTCCTTCAACAATTCATATGGTGCTATAGGTGGTAATTGTTGCATTGCAAATCATTGTGAGTCCAATTAAAATAATCCATGTCATGGGTAATCAACTATTGGATGTGAACAAGATATGTGATGAGCGAGAGGAACTCTATGATGTGGGAGTTATCGTTGATGTTGAAAGATGAGAATTCTTCATGGGGGGACGAGAAGGGAAGGGAGGTTAGGAACATCAAAGGGATTAGGTGCAGTCTAGGGTTGCATAGGAGAACCAACAAGTGACCAATTGGGACTCTAAGGGGGAGCATTGAGAGAGGGTGAATAGTTGGGAGATGAAGGGGTGGTAGCTTTAGGAGACAATGAAGGTTGATAAGTGTTGAGATATCAAGCTCCACATGTGATGATCCTGGATGACACCTATCACTTTTTTATTTCTCTAATATCTATAGTGGTCATGTCGATATATGTCAGGGATACTTCATTGAGTTTTACTAGATTTATCTATCATGAGTGATGGCACATTTGTTTTCTTCTCAGCTCACTCATTCGTGAACATTAGGATTTTCTTATGTACTATTCTTTATATATTTCACTTTTTGTATTGTTGTTTTATTCCTTTTATGTAATAGAAGAAGAAGATGATGATTCTTCTTTGGCTCAATCTGTGTGTGTGCTCCTCTTTGAGTGTGAGAGGGTGTGAGTGAGCTCTCTTCCTTATCTCCTTCCTTGTGACATGGTATGAGAGCCAATCTGGTTGTAGAGAGCTCATGGAGAATGCTAAGAGTGAAGAGTACATGAAAAGACATGGAGAAAGTGTGATTCACAAATGGCCTCAAATTTCTATGAAAATTAGTGTGAATGTCAGTTTTAAAAATTGTAAGTTCTATCCTATTTGAAAACACTCAAACATTCAAGATCTGGACTTTCAAGTGATTTCATGTACTTTTGATACATGAAAACTATGCTTTTCTAAGATCAAACTATCACATCATAGTGTGACTGTGTTCAAACAGTACTCCTTGTAGTGTTTTTGTAGTGTTGTGAATTGCTACAGAATTGTTATTGAAACACGGATCGAATGATTCAACGTATGAGTGATAAGTAGGACAAGAATGATGAATTTGTTAATGTGAAAAGGCTACAGGAAGTACATCGAAGTAGAGAACGAAAACACTCTGCAGTTACTAGGCTTGGAGATTCAGAATGATGAATTTGTTAATGTGAAAAGGCTACAAGAAGTACATCAAAGTAGAGAACGAAAACACTCTGCAGTCACTAGAGAGGAATCAGATTATGGATGAGTTAAGATCATATGAATAATGGAATCAAGGAGCACAAAAGGTAATATATTGGCTATCTGTTAGAATATAGGATAGCATGATTGGGCACATACAAGATGCCAAGACTCCGAAAGAGGCTTGGAATAGTTTGGCATGTTGGTAAGTGAATACACCTTGAAAATCAAAAGCATATGTGATTCACTTGCATATATTGGCATGCATGTAGACGCTGATGATAAGGTGGAAGTGTGCCTTTGTGGTGTATAAAAATGGAGAAAATTGGCATGTTGGTAAGTGACTACACCTTGAAAGTCAAAAGCATATGTGATTCACTTGCATCTATTGGCATGAATGTAGATGCTGATGATAAGGTGGAAGTGTGCCTTTGTGATGTAGAAGCTCCATATAAGCAGTTCAAAACTTCTATACAGGCCATGGAAAGTATTTTGAATTTTGCTGATCTGATCTCCATGCTGATTATTGAAGAAACAAATCTTGGTGAAAACTCAAACTCCCAAGGAAAATCTAGTTCTGAGAAGGTATTCTACTCTGGTAGAGGAAGAGGAAAAGCTAGAGGTTTTGAAAGTGGAAGAGGAAATAGTAAACAAGAAGATCAACATCAAAATCATGGAGGACGTAGAGGAGAGTTTCAAGGCAAGGGGAGCCAAAGAGGCCACATAAATTTCCAAAGAAATGATTCAGGTAATGACACTAAAGGATGCTGGAATTGTGGTAATCCCGGAGACTTTGAACATGATCGAGGTTGAAGAATAAAAATAAGAAAGACAACAAAACAACTATGCATCCACAAGTGTAGTTGATTCAGAGAAGTTGTTCATGGTTCAACATCAATATATATACATGCGTGCTGATGTTTTGAAACCAAATAGTAATGTTTGGTATGTTGATTCACATGCTTCAAATCACATGATCAGTCATGTAGAATAGGTTGAAAGCATTGCTCGTTCCAAGATAAGTTGAAATAGGTGATGACACATCACATCCTATCGAGCATATAGGAAACATAGCAGTATCTATAAAGGATGGGAAGGTAAAACATCTTGTTGATGTGTTGCATGTTCCCAATATAACAAAGAATCTGGTTTATGTTGGAAAAATGGTTGAACAGGGATTACGAGTCAAGTCCAATGCTGATGGGTTATATGTAGAGGAGTACAAACAGGATGGAAGATTGATTTCCAAAGGAAACTAAGTGGATAGGATGTTTACCTTAAAGGTGAAAATTCCTTAAAGAATGTAGCCATGTCTACAAAAGGTACAAGAGTTATTGCTGATATAGAGACATGGCATAAACAAATCAGAGATGCAAATTTGCAGATGCTAAAATTGATGGATTCAAAGGAGATTGTCAATGGAATAAAAAATTGCAAGGTTGCAAAGATGCAAAAGGTATATGAAACATGTCCATTTGGTAAACAAACAAGAGCATCATTTTTTAATGACAAGCACATTTATTGGAATGTTATTGAAATAGTACATACAGATGTTTGGGGTCTTGCAAAGACCACATCTATGGGCGGTTGCAGGTTTTATGTTACTTTCATTGATGACCATACATGAAGAGTACGGCTATATTTCATGAAAGATAAAAGTGAGGTGTCCACTCACTTCTAGAATTTTAAGGCTATGGTGGAAAAGTAGATAGGGAAGTATATTCAAACATTAATATCTGATGAAGGAGGTGCACAGACTTGTCAAATGATTTTAGTAGCTTTCTAAAAAGTCGTGGAATTCGATGACAATTTTTGTGTAGGTACACACCACAATAGAATGGCATTGTTGAAAACAAAAACAAACATATTGCAAAAATAGCGAAAACCTTGATGGCTAAGAAGAATATGCCTCATTGTTATTGGGCAGAAGCTTTACACACTGCTATATACATCATGAACAGAACTCAGACTGTTGTTGTACATCAAGTTACATATGAAGAGAAGCTTATAGGTCAAAAGCCAAACTTAAAGTATTTGGTTGTATTAAATAGGTACATGTTCCAGATGAATTGAGTATGAAGCTTGATCCAAAGGAAGAAAAAACTTCATTGGGTACTTCCTTGATGAAAAAAGGATATAAATGCTATAACCCACTCACCGACAGCTGAAGGTAAGCAAAGATGTGGTGTTTGATGAAATTTCAAGCCTCTATGTAGATGCCAAAGGACTTAGTTTTGACTCAAATGAACAAGGAAATGTTGAAAAATCAAGTGTAGAATCTCAAGTTTTGAGTGGGCCTGATGCATCCCAAGCAATAGTTCCAACTCAAATCCATGGAGTGGAAGATTGCATGGAAATTTTTGTCTAGCAAATTCATCAAGAACATCAATGAAAGATAAAGAAAAGCTCTCTACTAGTAGTAAAACATCTACAAGTTTTGAAGACATTGATGGATATCCAAGCAGATAAAAAAAGAGCCTTGATGAGGAACTTGGATTGCCCTCTATAAGGATTCCAAGAGTAAGAAAGACACATGTAGATGATACAAGGAGAAGTGACCCATGACAAAGAAGTTCTCGGAGGATGCAAATTTCAGTGCAAAGATTGATGCATGACAGTTACATGGCGCATCATTGTGCCTACAATGTGGAGAATGAGTTCTCCTATGCGCAATGGAAATGTGTAGTGAAACCTTGTATGTCGAGCACTTAGACAAACAGCTGCACCTTAGATAGCTTGTTGCTCTCAATACAAAACTCAAATGGACTTGAGCCTTTAGTCAATCAAAGTAGACAAAGAGAGCTTTCTAAGAAGATATAAATAACTTAATTCGGACCAGCTTTGATTAAGAAAGACAACTGACAAAGATGAACTACCTGTCCACACACGTATGCTAAAGAACTGAGCTTCACTCTCGGACTGATAACTCTCTGAATATATATCCTTTGAGAAATATATTTGGTCTAAAGAAAGTAGACAGAAATAGATTTCCAGCAAGCTAAAAAACAAGTAATTTTGATGTGTTTTGGTTGGGAAAGTCAACTAACCAAAATAGATCACCTGCACACATAAGTATACTCTAAAACTAGGCTTTACTCTCTGATAGATATCTCATAGAATATTAAACTTCTAAGTGTGATATTTGGGATAATGAAAGTAGTTGCCAAGAGCTTTCCAACAAAACAAAAATCAAGTAATTTGGATATGTTTTGTTTGGGAAATTTAACCAACCAAAATAGACTACTTGTCTACATAGGTATACTAAAAAACTAGACTTCACTCTTTCACTGATATCTCACAAACTCTATAAACTTTCAAAACGATATTTGGTATTTTGAAAGTACACAAGATAAGCTTTCCAATGAATGTTTAAATGCAAGAAATGGTTACATATATGTTGGGTGTGTGTAGAAGTGTGAGAGACACACGAGAAGCACACACAAAGAGCACAAACGCAGCAAGACACACGGAGAAGACGATGGCTGGAATAGCTCTCTCTATTGATCGATAAACTGAACTGAAGTAAGAGCTGAACAATATCCCTAAGTACAAAGTACCACCACATATGAGAGTATCAAGTATGTGGTAACATGGGGAAAAAACCTCTAGCCAACACTAGAGTAAAAAGTGCCCATGTATAGGGAAAAGGTTCACATCAAAGCTACTCGAGGAACACATAAGTGTAACAAACCCCCCTGGAGCAAATGATGTGAACACATACAGAGAGTGACAGATTAGCCACCACAAGGTAACAAGCCTAAAGCTTTGTGAAAAGCTTCAAACTTTTCCCGTGGAAGAGCTTTAGTGAATATGTCTGCCACATTATCTTGTGTAGGCACATATACCAAATCAATATCTCTTGCATGAAGGCGCTCTCTCACATAGTGATAATGCACCTCAATATGTTTGGTCCGTGCATGAAACACTGGGTTTTGTGCAACAGCCAAAGCACTCTGACTATCTGTGAGAATATGTGTAGCAGCATCAATCTCCATGCAAAGATCCATCAATAGGCGTCTCAACCATATACAGTCCACTGTAGCTGTGAAAATTGCCATGTACTCAGCTTCACAACTTGATGTCGCCACTGTAGGTTGCTTCTTACTCAACCAAGATATGCATGAGTCTCCAAGGAAAAAGCAATTACCACTAGTGGACACACGAGTATCATAACAACCAGCCCAATCACTATCTGTAAAAGCATGCAAGCATGGCTGAACATCTCTGCGAGACCTAAGCTCAAAGTGCCTCGGAGATATCTAAACACAGGTTTCACCGCTTGCCAATGCTTAGTGCCAGGGCTATGCATGAATCGACTCAACTGGGAAACTGCATACTGTATATCTGACCTTGTGTTGCATGCATATATAAGACATCCCACAGCTTGTTGATAAAGAGAAGTGTCAAATGCATCACTAGAATCCTCAATTGAGAACCTGAATCCTGTCTCAATTGGTGTGGAAACTGGCTTACAATCCTCAAAATCAAAATGCTGAAGTAGTTTTTCAACATAATGTGCTTGATGCATAACAATTCCCCCCTCAACGGATACAAACTAGATGCCAAGATAGTAGCTCAAAAGACCAAGATAAGTGACATCAAAAGTATGCTACAAATCAGCCATAAGAATGTCAAGTTTTGCATCACATGACCCAGTCAAGAGTATGTCATCGACATAAAGAACAAGCACTATAAGATCAGCCCCATTTTTGCGTACATAGAGTCTGCTTTCAATCGGACTACATGTGAAGCCAAGAGCAATCAAGTGCTTATGTATTTTGTCATACCATGCATGTGGAGCTTGCTTGAGACCATACAAGGCTTTATGCAAGCGACAAACCATATGCTCTTTCCCTTTCATAGAAAATCCAAGAGGTTTCTTCACATAAACCTCTTTTTGCAAATCACCATTCAAGAAGGCTGTTTTTATATCCAACTGATGCACTTTTCAACCTCGATGGGCAGCCAATGCAACCACGGTACGAATGGTAGTCATGTGTGAAGTAGGTGCAAAAGTTTCCTCATAGTCAATGCCATATTGTTGCGCATATCCTTTGCCAACCAATCTACTTTGTAGCGATCAATGGCACCATCAGATTTTCTCTTAATCTTGTAAACCCACTTTGTACCAATGGCATTCTTTCCTTTTGGCAATTCACATAACTCCCACATACCATTCCTATGTATGGAATCCATTTCTGATTGCATAGCACTCATCCATTGTGGATCGTCACATGCATCTTCAAAAGATAGTGGCTCTTCATTACATGTTGTAGCAATAAGAGAATAATCCACAAAATTACTTGATGCATGGTGAGAGCTTGATCTTGTTCTACCAAGTAAAGGTGCACTCAATTTGCTGTCCTGCAAAGTTTGTTTCAACCACTTTGGCATAGATTGTGCACTCTTGATAGACATGCGTTCATTGTGTAATACATCTTCAACATGTACATCATGCGTGGGTTGAATTTCATGCTCATTTTCAGCCATATTTTGACGCAAATGTTCAGCCATATGTGGCTCAAAATTTCCAATAGTTTTGACAATTTTTGGCTAAAATTTTTCAGCCATGTTTGGCTGGAAATTCTCTACATTTTCAGCCCTATTTGCTGGAAATTTTCAGCCCTTTGAGCCTCAGTTGGCTGGTCTACATGGCCATAGTCAAGTGCACCATTTTGGAACAAAGGCATGAGTGTATCGAACACATCTTGTGAGCTAGCTGTTGGCAGTTTTTTGCATTCAAGTAGAGGGAAAACTGAATTTTCAGTAAATACCACATCTGGACTCACAATAATTGTGTTCTTCAATGGATGGTACAACCGATATCCCTTACTTTCAACACTATAACCAACAAATATACATTTATTTGCCTTGTCATCAAGTTTGTGATGTTGTTGTGATGGCACAAGAGCATATGCCAAACAACCAAACACACGCATATGACTAACCATAGGCTTATGACCATTCCAAGCGTCATAAGGAGTGCTGACTCTCAATGCTTTTGTAGGACAGCGATTCAACACATAGTTTGCACACATGACCGCTTCCATCCAAAACTTATGAGGAAGATGCTTTCCTTTAACCATACATCGTGCCATTTCAAGTAAAGTTCTATTTTTACGTTCGGAAACACCATTTTGTTGAGGTGTATATGGCACCGTACATTGGTGTGAAATACCTCTTTCACGAAGAAAAGCATTAAAGTCATGTGACATGTATTCACCACCACGATCCGTGCGTAGAGTCAAAAGCTTTTGTGAAGAAACATTTTCAACCATAGCTAAAAATGCTTTGAAGCAAGAAAATACCTCATTCTTTGCTTTCATAGGATACACTAATGTATGGTGAGTAGCATCATCAATGAAGGTAACAAAATATGCATGCTTCCCAAAAGATGGAGTCTTGATCGGACCACATACATCACTATGAACAAGTTGCAATTTTCTTGTAGTGTGTGTCTTCGATCTACATCTGTCACTATGTTCCAAAGTTGTTTTGCAATAAGAACATGCTTCATCATGTAAGACTGTCACTCTAGCACAATGGTGAGTACCAACGTGAGAAGATTCACCTCATAATTGTCAATCCGTGGAGACGTGAGGACTAGTATGAAGACTATGAGCAAGTGAAGGCACAAGTGTGTGAGTGAGAAGCACACAAGCATGCACACACATACACACACACGCGCACACAAGGCAAGAACAAGGAGAGGAACAATGGAGTTCTTTGCATTAATCAAAAGGTCTCTTACATAAGCTCAATTCACAAACAATCTAACCCCAAAAATGAGCTCTCTAGCTCTTTTTATAGTCTTCTAACTAGCTTTGGTCTTGTCCAGACCTAGTGTCCGGCCTAGTTAAAAATTAGGTTCTTGAGTCTATTTGAGGGCTCAAACAGAGTCTAACAATTATGAAAATTGATATGTTGCTAGTTCTAATACTCCTCAAGCTTGAGGACTCCTCGGCTTGCACAAAATGGAGTCTATTCTACCAAAAATGGGATTTACAATGTTTGTGTAGTGATTAAAATCACTTGAGTTGTAAATAGTCCATGGAAAAAATGATTTGGCCTTGTTGCCGTATTGTGCATGACTCCTCTGTTGCTTTGTATGCCAACACGCCCCCCTTCCTAGCGTCTGTCGCCCCTGACAGGCCTTTGTTCTCTCGGGTGGTCGATATAGTATTGGATGACATTGGTGGCAAGTTCATGTTCTCCTATCCTTAAGCCTCTTGCTAGATCAGCTTCCAATGCATCCCAATTTATTGCACCAGGGGCCTCTGGTTGTGGGGTGGTGTAGTACTCAGAGTACATTGCTTGTTCACAAGCAAAAAGATGGAGCAGGTGTGTTGGCTTCGGTGCGAAAATCTCCGAGTGATACTCCCAGAAACTTGATCTGAACATTTCTTCGAAGGTCTGTTTGTAACATGCAGGGAGGTATTTGATGCGTGCATGCCAGGCGTAAGCCACACGAATACTGGGGGTGGTGCTCATGTCATACACCAAGTCATAATTTCCATTGCTAAACCCCAGGAGACGTACCTGTGGTGCGGCTGCATTTCTAAAAGTTTTCAGGACTACCTGCATCATATCTAAGATTTTAAGCATCATTTGCGCTGCTACATCTTGCATGGGCTTCAATCGCGGCATCCAGTGGCGAATTGTTCCCATCATGTATGCTACCGACGGTGGTCCCTGTGGTGGCACAATGTACGGGTAGTTTAGCCATTCCTTGCATTGCGCGTTGTTCTGCACTTTGATATTGAATGCCTTCCAAGACCTGCAGCGTGGAACTGGACCGTAGCATGGATTGTATAGGAGGTGTAAAGGCGCGTTGTTCCATGTGCGTAGCATTTCTGGATATGTCTCTAGAAGTTTCTGCCGCCAGGTGGGTTGACGAATTTTGCCTTTTTGCACCTCTGGAGGAAGGTCTTCGGATTGAAATTGGGTAGCAAAGGTAGGAATCTGACCCGTGACTCTCTGTATTTCTGCATTATAATCAGCCAAGATAATATAATACGGCCTGTATTGGAGTTCAGATGAGAGGATAAGGCGTCTCGATGACAGGTTCTTGAAGTAAGCCGATTGTAGCACAGTTTCCTCTATGACCCTCATGGCCTGATTTTGCACTACTGTGCGCTCTTCGTGAGAACTCCCGATTTCCTCCACTTGACGGAGCCATGGAGGCCGTGGTGCCTCGAATGTGTCCTGAGCTTCTTCTGTTTGTTGGACTCCTGGGAATGGTTGTGGGTCGTATTCTTCTTCAAACGTTTGTTCCATAGGAATTTGTACTACTTCTTCATCAGTGGGAGCCTCTGGAGGGGAAGGTGGTCTCTCATATTGTAGTAGACGTGTTTGCAATTCGGTGACCTGTTGCTGGAGATCTTTTAAGGCCTCTGAGTCTGTGAGAAGCGAAGCCGCGGAGGGGGTGGTTGGAGAGGCTGCTGTTGTTTCTTTTTGGTGTTTCTGCTTCAGTTGGCCCAGTTCCTCCGATAGCTGGTCATGTGCTTCAAGCAGCATGGCACAGTCTTCCAATATGATCTTGATATTATCGGGGGTCACTGCTTGAAACTTTGATGGGCTGATGGGTGCCCCCGGTGTGCTCTCAATAGCTGCTTCCAGGTTCTCTTGATTTTGTACTTGCAGGCGTCGATTCTCTTCCTGAGCGGCCGCAAGATGGCGTTTGAGTAGAGCCATATTTCGCTGAAGCTTTGAGTTGCGTTCCAGCTGTGTCCGTAGGTGACCTTCTACCACCTGTATCGCTTCCTAATCTGTGTTCTATAACTGTACCTCCAATATGCCATGAGCTTCTTGGAGAGTTTGGAACTGTGTGTGGAGGCGAGCATTTTCCTCCTCTAGTGCCGCGAGGCGGTGCTGTAGTGTCTCTGAGTGCTTGTGCAGGCATTCATTCTGTTGCTGGAGCTAAATGTAATCTGTCCTTAAGTTTGATATACAAGCTAGCATGGTGTCCAATGCATTTCCTATAGATGAGTGGGTGGTGTTCACAGTGGAAGATGCATGGGAAGGGAATTGGGGAAGGGGAAGAGTGAATGATGTGTCTATTGAAGTCGTGTGTGTGAGTGAAATTGGTGGAGGGGGAATGGGAGGAGGTGGAATCGTGGGGGGAGGTGCCGTGGGTGGTGAAATGTCCATACCTTCAGGAGTGGGTGCGAGTGTGGGGTCTGCCATATACATTGGAATGGTAGGTGGTGTGTGTGTGGAAGTGGTGAATAGATGAGAAATGGGGTGGGGAGCTGAAAAGAAAGGAAATGGTTGAGACCTGGGTTGAAAAGTTCTAGCAAGGAGGTCATGGAGGGATTGTAGAAATGGAGAGATGGAGGTCGGGGGTTGAGGTCGTAGATTTGAGGAGGGCATGAAGGGTTGCGTGGTAGCAGGGAAACCCATGAATGTGGATCTAGGGTCAGGATGACCTATGGCTGAGGGCATGGGGGATGGTTGCCCTAGGGCAGGCTCTATGAGCGGTTCGGTGGATTGTGTAGTGATGGGGGTGCTTCAAAGAGAGTGGTCGAGGTGATTTCCACTGTTTCTGCTCTAGGAGGCAATGGTGGGGGTGTGGGCGGTAGTGGCTTGGTGGACTCCTCATGGGTGACTGGGTGCTCTTGGCTAGCCGTTTTGGTTGCTTGGGAGGTTGTCTTGATGGGTTCAGATGTAATAGTGGGCTCTTCTGCAGTTGTAATGGGAACCTGGATATTCTTACCTGAACGTGGTCGTGTCTGGAACCTTCGTGGATCATATTGAATTGGAGACCTCCGAATGGCAGTGCGCACTGCTTCCACTACCCCATATGTTTCTGCCATCAATAAGAGACCTTCCCTATATTCTGAGTCAACTCCTGCTTCTTCCAACAACTGAGTCATGAGTACTCTGCTGCTCTGTTCGGTGAGCAGTTGTTGCGATCGCACTCTTTCCATAATTTGATACAGCCTTCGGAGTTCTGCTGTATAGGCTGGGGCTTCAGTGGTCTCCTCTTCATACGCTCCTTCTTCTTCTAGGTGTCCTTGTTGTTGACCTTGCTGGGCATCACTCCAATGTACATGTCGGCCGTCTGTAGATTTTCTTCTTCTTCATGACGATGTGCCTTGTTCTTCTGCATCTGAATAAAACTCTACATCAGAGAATTGTGTACTTTGTAAGAATGCTTCGAAGTCCTGGGGATCCATTCCTTCAGCATCTCCAGTTGCAGCGAATTCAAATTCAGGTGGAGCAGGAGGAGCTGATGGGGTAGCTTGTGTCGTAGTTTCAGATCCCGACCTGGGTATCCTAATGGTAAAGGGAGGTACAGTGGTCTCCCTTCGCGGCGATACCTCAGGAGTAGTCAGAACTTCCCTTGTCTGGACACAAGGGATCGCACCCCTCATGCGCTTGGATTGATGTGTGGACGTCTTGAGCTTCTTAAACATTTGTAATTGTGCCCAAGTTAAGGCACGTTCAATGGGAACATCGTATGCTAGGCACCGGTAAATAATGCGTGTGATTGCACAGCAACCGTTCACCACTAATTTCCTAGAAGATCTTTTATTTGCTTCATACAATTGATCTATAATCCATACCGGTAGCTTAATTCGTAACGCACCTGCTTCCGCTAAGTAGAGAGCGAACCAGATTCTCTTGTGTGGTTGTGTGAAGCGGTCTTGGCCGGGGAAAGCAAAATGTTGCATGCACATACGGAGAGGGATGGACACGTTTGGTGTGAGTGCTGCCATGTCTTTAAGCTTCAATAGTTTCCTATCCTTCATGTTAGTGGGAACGAGAGCATCCTTTTCAGAGGGTACATGTGTGCCGTGCATATTCAAAGCGTCGCTCACCAACTCCACAGTAAGTTCAAACCTCTTCAACTCGTTGTTGCCCAGCAAGGAGGGAAGAACAAATGATCCTGGTTTGTCCTTTTCTTCATTAGCTTGTAATGTGGAGACCAAATAGTAGCATCGGAGGAGATCTGGTTTAGGTAGTGGTGCTTCAAAGTATTCTGCTAGCCCGACACGTTGCCATATGGTCTGGAGATCCTCGGTGTTCTGTAGGGTCTCGAACTCCTTGGAGAAGAATTGGAATCGAACCCACGATCTGTCATACTCGCACTTAGACTCCCATATATACTTGGCCTCTCCTAATGGACCTGGCATGCCATTGAACCAATGAGAATTGGCATGGACTCTTTCTGTGATCCCTGTGGGTGGATCTGGCACCGGGATTTGCTGAAGGTGTTGCAGCTCCACAGGTCGTTCAGTTGGTGGCACATCCACAGGTAGACTATCCACATCGATTCCTGCAGTAAGTATTCCTACTTGTGAGCTCGGACCTGTCGCTTCTGCCATGTCACTTCTTGCCTTCTGATTCTGTGAGAATATAGGAACATATGTTAATATTGTAAGGGACAAGTTAAAATCATTTTTTTGTCCCCATTACAACAGTATCATGAGGTTTGGGAGAGATTAGTAGGTTAATAAGTGCTCGGTGCTTGTGTGTGTAGTTAGGAATTGGTTGGACCTAAGAGTTAAGTGGAATGATGTGAAGTGAGAGTGCAGCGGTTAGTAGGTGGTCATGGATTTATAATTGGGGTCCGGGGGTTTGTTACAAGTCTTGGGCTGCCAAATGCAGTGGATGGGTTTTGCTCTTGATTCCGTAGAGACTCTCGAGAGCTTTATAGGTGTGTCAGCTTGAACATGAGGCCTTTTAGGGACCCATTTACAAGTGATTCTGTTCGTGATCATGGGCCTTAGTGTGTTCGTGAGTGTTGAAAACGAGTGGATGCCGGCTGTGCGAGTGAATGGATCGTGCTGTGTAGGGTGTGTTCCTGGTGTAGCTATTTGAGCCCGCAAACAAGCCTTAGGCACCCAAATTTGTCTTGAATGTGAGCTAGCCTTCATCGACTGCTTGGGCACCCAAATAGATTTCACGTTAGCAGAAGAATTTCTGAAAGACTTCTTATTAGTGTCGTGTTGTTGGTTACTAATAAGAGGCTTTGCCCGTGTGGTTGGCTTGAGTGCAACCGGGTGTTCACCTTTCCGCACCCACACTTGGTTTACTTGTTGAGACATTTTGCTGTGCAGGTACTTTTGATTTCCGGCATAGGTAGTACTCTGCTTCTTCTGCCTTTGATCCACCTTTGGTTGCTGCCTCCTTCTGGCCTTTGGAAAAGGAGGGAGTTCCGTTGCATCCCTGACTCCTTTTTTGAGAATATCATTCCTCTGCAACACATAGTTTTGGACAAGAACAGCATGGTCAACTTCATGTGCACCCCTGGAGGGACCAGGAGTCTGTGCCTTTCCTAGTTCCTTGAGTGCTCCATTATCTAACTCTACTGTAATTCCACTATGATTGACCCATACCCGAAGAAGTCCACTTCTTAGGTTTAAGTTGACTGCTTGGTCATAGATCCAGTCTTGACCCAAGACAAGAGGTTCAGTGAGATCCTCATCTTGACACACTAGTACTTTAACTGTCATTGCCTCATCATGAATGTAGAGGGGAAGTTCCACCTCGCCCATGCAAGGGGTTTCCACGCCTCCCAATCCTATGAGATATGCTTCCACAGGATTGACCGTTAACTGCAACTCTTGATAGTAAGACAATTTAACAGCACTAGTGGCTGCACCTGAGTCAATCAAGGCTCTTACGGTCCTTGCACTCTTTCCTTGTCCTATATCTAGGGTTATGAAAGGACGTCGATCAATTATCCTATGCGAGCTTGTTCCTACGACTTCACACATGGCCATAGGATATCCTTGATCTGCATAGTCATTCGTTCTAGGCTGATCTCTACCTTGCCTTCGTAACTTCATCCTTCTGATGCGTTCTAAAGCTTCTGCTTGAGCTTCTTCTCGAATTCGCTTTTCTTCCTCTTTGCGTTTCTTAGCAGTGTTGAGTCGGCTGAGCATTTCCTCCGTGAGGGGTTCCTGATACAACTTGACTCTGCAACCGCTAATATAGTTTGGAAGAATATCACCCTCTAACGTGGCTAATTGTACTGCTCCACTCGTGGAGATCCTATTGATGATCATAGGTCCGTAGCCTCTCTTTTCTAGCTTCCTCGCGTGTTGTTTCAGTGTATAGACTAAGACTAGATCTCCTACTTTCAAGCCTTTATCCTTCACATGGGCATCAAAGTATGCCTTCTGTCTCTTCTTGGCTGCATATATTCCTGTAGCGGCTCTCAGTCTTGTTTCCCCTAATCGTTCAAGGTCAAAGATCCTAGAGGAGAGCTCATGACCTGTCCATTCATGCTCTTGTGCTACTCTCAATGTAGGAATCAAGAAGTCCAGGGGTAGCACAACGTTTTGGCCAAATACCATCTGAAAGGGGGTGGCTTGGAGTACCGTTTTGTAGGCAACTCGGTATGCCCAAACAACATGGTGTAGCTGTTTGTCCCAATCAGAGCGTTTAGTGTTCACTAATTTCGTCAGTACATTGCATAAGATCTTATTAGTGCTCTCAGCTTGTCCATTAGCTTGAGGGTGATAGGGGGCAGACTTCTTGTGTATTACCAAGAATTCTTGGAGTAGATTTTCAATCACTTCGTTCAAGAAATGAGTGCCTCTATCACTTACAAGCTCTATAGGTAGCCCGTATCTTGTGAATACATTCTCAAACAAGAATTTGGCAGTTGTTTGAGCATCGTTCTTTGTCGTAGCCTTTACCTCCACCCACTTGGTGAGATAATCTGTTGCAACAATGATATATTCCGCATGGGAACCCTTAGCTGGGGGATTAATAGGACCTACGAAGTCTATTCCCCACTTAGAGAATGCACGTCCACCCATCATAGGTTTCAGTGGCATCTCATCTTTTCGTATAGGATACTGAGTTCTCTGACAGACATCACATCGCTTCACATAGGTATGTGCGTCCATGTGAAGGGTAGGCCACCAGAAGCCTGCAAATAGTATTGCCTTGATCACTCGATCTGGTCCAAAGTGTCCTCCTGCTACACCTTGGTGAGCAGTTTGCAAGATCTTAAGATATTCGCTTTCATGGACACATAGCCTCAGGTAACCATCTTTACCACGCTTGTATAGATTATCACCAATAAGTGAGTAATCCTGGGCTTCTTGTTCTAAACTCTTTTTCCTAGCCAGAGTCATGTCTGACGGGAATGTTTTTGTCCTCAGGAAGGATACTAGAGGTTCACTCCAATCTGGCACAATGGATACTCGATAAAGAGTGGCGTGTTCCACAGGTGGTTTAGTGCAACAGATTGGGCATTCCTTGCACAACTTTTGGACATCAGCCTCCATAGTTGGCCAATGCACTCCGAGTCTCTTTAGAGTCTGTAAAGTTCGTTGCTTTGAGTAGTGTTGCTCTAACACACCTACATGTGCTAATTGCAACCATTTAGCGTACTCATCCTCTTCTACGCAACAAGCCAAGATCCCTTGATCTGTGTGCTTGTACATACTTCCTGCCATGATGTGGTACTTTTGGGCTTTTACAACCTCTCTATTCCGTGTGTTTACCACTGGATGATTAGGCCCGTATGTCAATACTGGTACCAATGGCTTGGCCCACTGCGGCACCACTTCCAAATTAAACAAGTAAGCATGAGGAAGATCATCCGATACTCCTTGTGGGGCTTCTCCCGATGTGAGCCTAGAGAGATGATCAGCTCTCAAATGAGTCCTACCTTTCCTTACCACAACCTCAAAGTCATATTCCATGAGCAAGAGAAACCATCTCACTAATCTTCCTGTATTGCATGGTTTGTTTACGAGGTTGTAGCTCAGTGATGAGTAGCACCTCCTTTAATGTCAATCCGGGAAGACATGAGGATGGTATGAAGACCACGAGCAAGTGGAAGCACAAGTGCGTGAGTGAGAAGCACACAAGCATGCACACACATACACGCACACGCGCACACACGGCAAGAACAAAGAGAGTAAGACAATGGAATCACTTCTATTGCAACAAAGTTCTCATACAAGCTCAAGACTACCAGAAGCTAGCCCCAAAAATGAGCTCTCTAGCTCTATTTATAGTTTTTGACTAGCTTTGGCCCTGTCCAGCACTAGTGTCCGGCCTAGTTAAAAATTAGGTTCCAGGGCTTATTTGAGGGCTCAAACGAGATCTAAAAATTATGAAAATTGGCAGGCAACTACTTCTAAGGCTCCCCAAGCTCAAGGACTCCTCGGCTTGTACAAAATGGAGCTACAACAAGGTGAAATGATATTTACAAGGGTTTTTAGTGATGAGAATCACTTAAAAATGATGTAAGGGTTTTGAAAAAAAATGAAGGGTTGCTTTAGTGCTAGATCTGCATGTGTGTCCGTACTTGATTCTTCTCGTATACTGTCAACACTCTCCCCCCCCTAGTGTCTGTCGCCTCTGACAAACCTCTGCTCCACCGTTTGATCAATGTACTTTTGCAGGAGGTCGGTTGCCACTTCTTGTTCCTTGATGCGTAGTCCCCGAACCAAGTCTCTCTGGAGGGTCTCCCAATTGACTGCACCCGGTATGTCCGGTTGTGGCGTTGTGTAGAGTTCTGAGTGCATGGTTTGTTCACACGCGAATAGATGTAGCAGGTGGGTTGGGCGTGGTGCGAACACTTCTGAGTGTGACTCCCAGAACCCCGTGGTAAACATATCGTCGAAAGTTTGCTTATAGCAGGCAGGGAGATATCTGATGCGTGCGTGCCATGCATAAGCAACTCGTATGCTGGGGTTGTGCTCATATCATACAGGAGGTCATAATTACCATTGATGAAGCCAGGAATCGGAGGCTGAATATGGCATACATTGCGGAAAGTTTTGAGCACCACCTGCATCATATCGAATATCTTGAGCATCATCTGAGCAGCAACATCTGGCATGGGGTGGAGGCGTGGCAGCCAATAGTGAATGGTAGCCATCATGTACGCTATTGTAGGTGGGCCTGTCGGTGGTGCGATTTTGGGGTAGTTCAGCCATTGTTTGCAGTTCACGTTGTTCTGGACCTTGATGGCGAATGCTTTCCAGGAGCGTCTTCTTTGTACTGGTCCAAAGCATGGGTTATACTTCAAATGCATGGGAGCGTGATCCCATGTTCTCAGCATTTCCAGGTATGTTTCCAGTAATCTTTGCCTCCAAGTAGGTTGAAAAATCGCCCCTTTCCTGGCTGCCTCTGGTATATCTTCTGGTTCGAACTGGGTGGCGAAGGTAGGGCACTTGTTGGTGACTCTTCTGATCTCTGCGTTGTAGTCGGCCAACAATACAAAATAAGGTTTGTATTGTAACTCGGAGCTAGTTATCAGCCGCCGAGGAGCCAAGTTCGAGAAATATTCAGACTTGAGTATGGTCTCCTCTATGGCTTTCATGGCTAGCATCTGAGTTGCAACACACTCTTCGTGAGTGTGACCCATCTCCTCTACCTGCTTCATCCATGCGGACGGGGGTTCCTCATATGTATCCTGTCCCTCTTCAGTGATCCTGCCACCTGGAAGAGGTTGTGGCTCATAATTATCTTCGAATGTTTCTTCCACCGGAATAACAATAGTCTCCTCTTCACTTGGCTGATCAGGTGGGGAGGGGGGTCGTTCATATTGTAGCAACTTAATTTTTAACTCGGTCACCTGCTGACGTAGCTCTAGTACTTCACTGGCTACTGATAATTCCGGCTCTGGTGAGGTTGCAGCGTTGGCCATCTCTTTAGGTTCTTGTTGGTGTGGTGCAGGCACTTGGGCTTTCTGTAGGTCTTTGACTTGGTCAGCAAGCTGATCATGAGCTTCTAGGAGAGTGGCATAGGTTTCTAATATTTGTTGTATATTCTCTGAGGGGATGGCTTGGAATTTAGCCGGGTCAATGGGTGCCCCTGGAGTATTTTCCATGGCTGCTTCGAGGTTGTCCTGATTTTGTTGCTGTAGTCTTTTGTTTTCTTCTTGAGCAGCCGCTAAATGGCGTCGGAGTAAAGCCATGTTTCGTTGTAGTCTAGCATTACGGGCTAGCTGATCTCTAAGTTGTTCTTCAGTTACCCTACTCTTCTCTGTATGTGTGGACTCGAGCTCCACCTGATATTGTTGGAGGGTAGTCACCTCCTACTGTAATTCCGTATTAGATAACTCCAGGGCAGTGACACATGCCTGGAGATGGGCTGACAAAGTACAGAGTTCTCTATTGTTTTCTTCTAGTAACCTGTATTCCTGTTTAAGTTGGGCGGCAGCTTCGAGCATGGTGTTGAGTGCATGACTAAATGAAGTGGGTGCAGGGGTGAGGGTGGAAGATGCAAGGGGTCGGGAGATGGGAAAGGGAAAAGTGGATGTTGTGCCTACAGTGTTTGGAAATGGCGACGTGAGTGAAATGACACGTGGTGATGTTGGAATAACAGTGGTGGTGGGTGATCCTGTGGATGGTGAGATGTCCATGGGATCGGACGTGAGAGTGTGTGATTCGTGAACTGTGAATACAGGAATGGTGGGTGGTGTGATAGTGGTGGCAGTGAATGTGGGGGAGAGGGGTTGGGAAAGGGACTTTTTATTATAATTATCCACCTGCTGGAGTATATTTACAAGGTTCGTCCAGAATGACGGTTGTGTGACTTGGGTTGAGTGTGAGGCAATTGCTAGGGGAGTGGTGGATAGGGTTTGGGTGTGGGTGAATGGAAAAGGATGGGATGAGGTCTGGCTATTGGCAAGTGGTTGTCCAAGGGCGGGGAGATAGGAAGGGTGACCTATTATGGTTTGATCGGTGGCCGGATGACCGGTGTGAGGTTCAAAAATTTGGGTGGAAGTGCTGGATGTGGGTAAAGGGAAGGATGTAAAAATGGAGGTGTGTACAATGGTTTCATGATGGGTGGATATCGGTTGTTCCGAAGGGATTGTGGATGTAACATAATCCTGGTAGGAGATGGTTGAACCACACCCTAAGAGAGAGGATTAGGAAGTAATCCTCAACCATGGCTTTTGGGGCAAGTGGTTAGCCCATCACATTCCTAACCAAGAGGTTGTGAGTTCAATTCCTTACATTACAACCTCTTGGTTAGGAATGTGATGGGCTAACCACTTGCCCCAAAAGCCATGGTTGAGGATTACTTCCTAATCCTCTCTCTTAGGGTGTGGTTCAACCATCTCCTACCAGGATTATGTTACATTCTTCCCCCCTTGGTCAATCATTGTCCTCAATGATCTACTCTTGTATCCCTCTAGCCTCGGTGATCAGTCCCTTGAACTCCCTAGGTGCCCTGTAATTGATGTTCCTCAACCTCGCACAGTTTCTTGAACCTTGTTCGCAATCTTGGTCTTTTGAACCCTTGCTCTCAACCTTGGTGTCTTGAACCTTCTTGTTCGCAACCTTGGTGTCTCGAGCCCTTGTTCTCAACCTCAGTCTTGAACCTTGTTCTCACCCATGCTTGGTATCTTGAACACTCAATCAAGTGCCACCCAAGGATTCTTAAGGAATTCACACTTCCAAGCTAGCTCATTGGAAAGTTCGTTCCGAGAGCTTTCCAACGGTATATTACATGCCTCAATCCGACCTACCGATTGAGAGATACACCCCAATCATTGTAAGGTCCATCCTTGAAATCGACGCGCGCGCCTTCCACAATTCCTACCCTTTCACATAGAGGATGCCCAAGCGCCTTTTTTAGAGGCCATTGGATCATTCCACTTTGCCCAAGCCTACTTCCTAGGCTCTGATACCAATGTAAGGAATTGAACTCACAACCTCTTGGTTAGGAATGTGATGGGCTAACCACTTGCCCCAAAAGCCATGGTTGAGGATTACTTCCTAATCCTCTCTCTTAGGGTGTGGTTCAACCATCTCCTACCAGGATTATGTTACAGTGGAGAAGGGTTCTGAAGGGTGGATGGAAGGTGGCGGTGGAGATGGTACGTGTGTAATTACCTCTTGTTCGTCAGTGGGACTTGGGCTCGTCATGTGAACATCCTCTGAAATTATAGTAGGCAAGGTGGTAGAGGCTTCCATTTGAATAATTCTCCCGCGTCGTGGCTGTGTATCAATCCTTCGTTGATCATAGATAGGGTTTTCCTGATAGACCATTGTCCTCAATGCTTCCCCGATCCCACATGTTTCTGCCAATAGATTCAATGATTCCACAAAATGTGAGTCGACATTCTCGGTTTGAAGCATCTGGTTCACTAGAGCTCTGTTCGCCTCTTCTGTCATCTTATGCCTTCTCTGTACCTGCTTGATTGTCTTGTACAGCCGTCTGAGTTGTGCTGTGTAGGCAGGGGCCTCCTCTTCACTGTCTTCTGGGTCATTTCTTTGTGCCCCTTCCTGAACTTGTGTATTTGGGTCCTGAGGATGTTGTGCCACTTCTTCCCCATGTACTCTGCTGGTCTCGCCCCGTGGCTGTTCTCTTTGGACTGATGCACCCGGATCAACATTGTCAGGGGAATCTTCACTGTCGGATAGGGGGACCGTCTACAGGAATCTTTCAAAATCGAAATTTGGATCTTCTGTGAAGGTGGCCATAGATGCAAACTCTGCATCGGTAGGTAGTGGAGGGGCGGATGGAACGGGTTGTACCACCTCCCTAGCTTGAACTCCTTGAAGATGGATCGTGAAAGGTGTGACCTGAGTTTCTGGTCGGGGAGAAGCTTCGGTCGTGGCTTCTTGAGGGATCGTTACCTGGGAGAGCGATCCACGCATTCGTTTTGCAGGCTGGCTCCCTGACTTCCGCCCTTTGAACAGCTCCAGTTGTGCATACTTTAGGGCTCGGGCAACTGGCACATCATATGCAAGACATCTGTAGATGATTCTTGTCAGCGCACAACAACCATGTAAAGTGGACTTCCTCACACCCCGCTTACCTGCCTCATACACTTGATCTAAGATCCATACTGGCATCTTAATGGGCAAGCTTCCCGTCTCTGCTAGATATAGCCCATACCATATTTTCTTGTGAGGTTGAGTGAAACGGTCCTGAGCGGGAAATGCGAAGTGTTGGAGGCACATCCGCAAAGGTATGGCGATGTTGGGGGTGAGGGCGCACATTTCTTTTAGTTTCTTGATTCTATTGCTTTTCATCGACTCCGGTATCAAGGGGTCGCGGTCAGAAGGTACATGCGTGCCATACATCTGAAGTGCTTCCCTGATTAAAGTCACATTCAATTCGAACTTCCTCATTTCCTCCAGATTTGACAAGGAGGGCACCCAGAATGTGCCTGAATGATCCTTATCCCCTGTCGGCTTCAGCGTGGCAATTAGGTAGTAGCACCTGAGGAAATCTGGTTTAGGCAGAGCTGCACTGAAATAAGTTTGTAATCCTGCTTTTTGCCAGATATCCTGAAGTGGAGCTGCATTTTGCAATGCTTCGAATTCTCGTGAGAAGAACTGGAAGGTCCACCACACTCCTTCACATTCCATCTTGGATTCCCAGATGTGATCCGCGTCTCCCAAATCTCCTGGCATCTCATTGAACCAGTGAGAATGCCCCTTTACTCTTTCGGTTAGGCCATTTGGTGGATCTGGAATAGGAATCCTCCGCACATTCACGAACTCCTCAGGCCGAGCTGTTGGTGGGGCCTCCACCGGCATGGCATCCCAATTGATTGGAGCACCAGATCCTGCCTGAGAGCTTGTGCCTGCCGCTGTTGCCATGAGAGTAGGTTGCTTATCTGCTGGAAGACGAAAGGCACATTAGTGTTGCATAGGAAACAAGATGTAATGGTGTTCCCTTCACAATACTAACATGACAATCCCGGAGGTCAGTGGTTAGTGGTGAAGTGTTTGTGATAGGTGTGAGTGGTGATTAAAGGTCAGTGTCATCCTCGATGCATACTTTGGTTATGCAATGGGCTCGAAATGCTCCTGTGTTAGTGCGGACGGATTTATAGAATAGGGTCAAGGGGTTTAGTACACAGTTTAATTCTCCACACTTTGGTAGAGGAGTCGTAGCTCTTAGAGCTAAAGACAGGTGAAGATTTCTGTATGAGAGTGTGATGTATTTGGGACCTTTTGGGTACCCATTTCCAGACATTCCTAGGGTTGATGGGCGTGGGGATAGTGAGAGGTGTAGGTATCTTTTCATTTTCTGAGTTGTTGGTCATGAGTGCTTGTGAAAGTTGCTTCATCCTAGTGCCTGAAGGTGAAGTAATTTGGGCTTGTAAGCAGACCTTGGGCACCCATATCTGTCTAGCATTAGGGGTAGCCTTCATTGACCGCTTAGGGACCCAAATAGAAATGGTATGCCTAGGGGTTATCCTAGGGGGCTTCTTAACTTCGTTCCTTGACGGTGAGGCTCGTTTCTTGTCTTCTTGAGAGTCCGCTATTAGAGTTGTGGGTTTCCCATCCTTGCGTATCCAGATCTGCTTCGCGCCCTGAGGTGCTCTGTGTTGCACGGGTTGGCGCTCCTGCCTCTTGATCAGCAGTCTCCTTCGTGTAGAGTGATGTTCGGTCTGCTCGTCTAGGATCTTCTTTGGATCAGTTAGGAACTCCTTATTGGCTCCTGTACCTTCAATAAGATTGACACTCCTCTACACCATAGAAGTTTGTACAAGAACAACATTGTTATCTTCATGTGGATTCCTGGAGGGACCAGGAGTGGGTACCTGTTCTATTGGTTTGAGTGTTTGATTTTCTAATTCAATCGTGAGGCGGCTTTGGCCTACCCAAGCCTGAAGAAGTCCACTTCTTAGGTTGAGGTTGACTGCATGATCATAGATCCAGTCTTGGCCTAAGACAAGAGGTTCGGTCAGATTCTCGTCTACACACACTAGCACTTTTGCTGTCATGAGGACCTCTTGTATGTAGAGGGGAAGATCCACCTCTCCCATGCAAGGGGTTTCAACACCTCCTAATCCTATCAGGTATGCTTCTAGGGGTTTTACCTCCAATTGCAACTGCTGGCAATAAGAAAGCCGAACTGCACTCGTGGCTGCTCCTGAATCAATTAATGCTCTCACGCTTGTGCTGCTGTCTCTTTGTCCTATTTCTAGGGTCACAAAAGGTCGTCGGTCCACTATCTTATGGGTACGTTCACCTGCAGTCTCACACATGGCCATGTGATAGCCTGGAGACTCTTGAGTGTCAGTCATAGGCTGATCCCTCCCTTGTCTCCTCAACTTCATTCGTCTGATACGCTCGAAGGCCTCTGCCTGTGCTTCTTCTCGAATTCGTTTTTCCTCCTCTTTACGTTGCTTAGCAGTATTGAGTCGACTTAGCATTTCCTCTGTGAGGGGTTCCTGATACAGCTTGACTCTGCATCCGCTAATATAGTTTGGGAGGACATCCCCCTCTAAAGTGGCTAGTTGTACTGCTCCACTCGTGGAGATCCTATTGATGATCATAGGTCCGTAGCCTCTCTTTTCTAGCTTTCTTGCGTGTTGTTTCAATGTGTAGACTAAAACTAGATCTCCTGCTTTCAAGCCCTTATCCTTCACATGGGCATCAAAGTATGCCTTTTGCCGTTTCTTTGCAGCATAGATGCCTGCTGCTGCTCGTAACCTCGTCTCACCTAAACGTTCTAGATCAAAGATTCTAGAGGACAACTCATGTCCATTCCACTCATGCTCTTGTGCTACCCTTAAAGCTGGAATTAGGAAATCTAATGGTAGCACCGCATTTTGTCCGAAGACCATCTGAAATGGGGTGGCATTGAGTACCGTTTTGTAGGCAACTCGGTATGCCCAAACAGCATGATGAAGTTGTTTGTCCCAATCAGAGCGTTTATTGTTTACAAGTTTCGTCAATACGTTACATAGGATCTTATTCGTGCTCTCGGCTTGTCTGTTAGCTTGTGGGTGATAGGGGGCAGACTTCTTATGTATCACCATGAATTCTTGAAGTAGATTTTCAATGACCTCATTCAAGAAGTGCGTACCTCTATCACTAACCAACTCTATTGGTAACCCATATCTAGTGAACACATTTTCGAATAAGAACTTAGCCGTCGTTTGAGCATCATTCTTTGTCGTGGCTTTTACTTCCACCCACTTTGTGAGGTAATCTGTGGCTACAATAATGTATTCTGCATGGGAGTTTCTAGCTGGGGGGTTGATGGGACCTACAAAGTCTATACCCCACTTTGAAAATGCACGTCCTCCCATCATTGGCCTTAAAGGCATTTCATCTTTTCTTATCGGATATTGGGCACGTTGGCATGTGTCGCAACTCTTCACATAAGTATGTGCATCCATATGAAGAGTGGGCCACCAAAGCCCCGAGAATAGAATGGTCTTAATTACTCTGTCAGGCCCAAAGTGTCCACCTGCAGCACCACTGTGAGCAGTTTCTAAGACTTTCAAATAGTCTGATTCATGAACGCACAGGCTTAGGTAACCATCCTTGCCTCTTCGATATAGGTTGTCTCCTACTAAGGCATAGTCTTGAGCCTCTTGCTCCATGCTCCATTTTCTTGCAAGACTAGCCTGATTGAGTAATGTTCCCGATCTCATGAACTCGACCAATGGAGCGCTCCAATCTGGGATTAATGACACGTGATAAAGAGTGGCATGTTCCACTGGGGGTCTCTTCTGGCACACTGGACAATTGTGGATCCACTCTTGTATTTCTTTGTCCATGCTAGGCCAATACACTCCTAAACGTTTTAGATTCTGCAATGTTCGTTGTTTAGGGTAGTGATTTCCTAGCAGTCCCTCATGGGCTTGTTGCAACCAACTAGCATGTTCATCATCCTCGACACAACAAGCTACTACGCCCTCGGTATCTTGCTTGTACATACTTCCGGCCAATATTTGATATTTTAGTGATTTTACAATTTCCTCTTTGCTTGTTTTAACATTTTTATTTGCAGGCCCGAAGGTTAGGACTGGTACCAACTTATTTGCCCATTTAGGAACAACTTCTAAATTGAACAGATAAGCATCGGACAATTCATCAGACACTCCTTGCGGTGGCTCTCCTGAAGTGATGCGAGAAAGATGGTCTGCCCTAAGATGGGTTCTACCTTTCCTGACAACAACTTCAAAGTCGTATTCCATTAGTAAGAGGAACCATCTTACTAAGCGGCCTGTATTGCAAGGTTTATTGACCAAATATAGTAAAGCTTGATGATCAGTGAAAAACTTGAACTTATTGGCTAATAGATAGTGTCTAAACTTCTTCACAGCATATACCATGCCTAAGCCTTCTCTCTCCGTTGTGGTGTAATTTCGTTCAGCTGCATTTAATTGCCTACTAGCATATGCTATCGGCAAATCTAGGTTTCCTTCACCTGTGGGTTGTGCTAGCACACATCCTATTGCATGATTGGAGGCATCTACATGGACATGAAAGGGTTTGCTCCAATCCGGAGTAGTCAATATTGGTGCTGTGCACAAACGTCTCTTCAGCTCGTTGAAGGAAGTCTCGCATTCCTCGCTCCACTCAAAATTTGTTAACAACCCATAAAGAGGTTTAGCTATGATGGCATACATGTGGATAAACCTACGGTAATATCCACAATGGCCCATAAAGGCTTGTACCTCTTTAACATTCCTTGGTCTGGGCAACTCTGCTATTGCTCTTACTTTGTCTTCATCTGTTGAAATTCCATTCTTAGAAACAATGTGACCTAAGATCTTACCTTGTCGTACCATGAACACACACTTCTCTGGATTCAGACACACTCGATAATCTCTACACTTGTTGAAGATTTGCCTGAGCTCAGGGATGTGGTAACTTCTTTCTTGGGAATGAGCGCATAAATCATCCACATATACTTCTAAGCTCTTCCGCAAGAACTCTTTGAAGACATGACACATGAGTCTTTGGAATGTTGCAGGTGCATTGGTGAGCCCAAATGGCATCACACGAAATGCAAAGATTCCCCATTCTGTGGCAAAGGCCGTTTTGTGTTGATCTTCGGGGGCAATGGCTACTTGGTTGTAACCTGAAAATCCATCAAGGAAGCTATAAACTTCCTTGCCTGCCACACGCTCCAAAAGATGTTCGGTGATTGGAAGTGGATAACTATCTCTGATCGTAGCGGCATTAACTTTTTTAAGGTTAATGCACACTCGCAATTTCCCATTCTTCTTGGGCACCACCACAATGGGGGACACCCATTCAGTGTGCTCAATCTCATAGATGAATCCAGCTTCAATCAGTCTGTCAATTTCCTCCTTTATTTTGGCTGCATAATTGTCATTATATGTGTAGGGCTTTTGTTTGGTGGGCTTGGCATCAGCGGTCATCGGAATCGTATGAGAGCAAATCTCTGGATCTACTCCTTTCAAGTCTTTATAGTGCCATGCGAACACATCCCTATATTCCCTTAATAGAGCTATAAGCTCTGCTTCTTCTTTTGCACTTACGTCATCTCCTATGTACGTACATCGTTCTTCGTTCCCTTCAATGGTCACTACAATTTTTTTGGTCTTTTCTTTATTGTCAGATGCTTCTCCTATAATGGCCTCTCTCTTAGGCATTCGTACCAAAATTTTTCGGTCTTCCACTTCATATTTCTTGAAATTTTCTGGTACTTCAAACAATGATTCTTCCTCTTCTTGTTTCACTGCTTTTCTTTTCTTTTTCTTTTGACCTCCTTCACTTCCTTTCTTTGAATTTATCGTTTTAATGCTCGCAAGGGGTTCTTCTTCTTTTTGGGTTAACACTCCTATATCTTCCAAATAGTGTTCCTCTGAGTCAAAGTAAGTATCCATCACAATGGATTCTAGATCATCGTCATTCTCTTCTTCTTCTATGAACTCACTAGGATCACACTCTTCCAACAAGGGCTGACACATGAACACTGAAATATCATAACCCTCCTCATCACAATGGGGTGTCCATTGTTCTTCATTGACTGCAATGTCCATGGTAGCTAAGATTTCTGCCCAACCATGAGGCTCAAATTCCTCATCTGGAAATATCATCGGTGTATAGGCTGGGTCTTTTATTGGTCTATCTCTTGGGGGAGTTCCCTCTTCTCTCGCTTTTAGGCGCTTTTCCTCTTCCTCCGCGACCTTGCACATCCACAAGTGAGTATCTTCATGCAGCCATGATGGATCAGGTGAACTTCCAGAATGCACGGAGATAGAATCTTCTTTCGCTTTGTGGATAGGATTCCACTGTAGGGGTGGTACATCTTTGAAGGTGTAATCCTTCAAATTGACCTTGGTGGTGACCCCTAAGTGCTGTAAGTACAAGGAGTTGGTTCCCCAATCCTGTACTATTTGCAATTGTCGTAGGAAGGGTCTTCCTAGGATCATCTCGTAAACATTATTTTTCTCAAAGTCACATATAGCAAATGTATGTTCAAACTCTACGCCACAAGTGGTTAGAGTTATCCCTTCAAGCAATCCGAGAGGTCTTTCAAAATGACCATCTGCCATTTGAAGTTTCATTCTCGTTGGTCTTAAGGTGGGTTTGCCCCATCGCTTCCACAAGGAGGTGGTCGCAATAGCAACACCAGCACCCGAATCCACAATTGCTTTGGTTGTGTAACCTTGATAGGAGATCGGAAGATAAGTGTTACCTTCTTCACCTTCGCTCATGTCCCCTATCTTGTCGAGAGGTATCTCTGGAACTTTTTGCTTAGAGCCTACTTTTGGTATATTGGATTCAAGTTCTGGAACCTGATCCTTCACATGATTTCAGAGCTCCGGTTTTGCCTTGAGGAGCTCCTCTACAGTGAGATGACATTGAACCTTAGTGTTCTTCACAACATCAGTGTTTCTTGGAATCACTGAGTCTTCATTTCTTACCAATATTGTGGGGGCTCTGATCTGGAGAGATTCAGATTCCCATGGGCCTGCGAAATGAGGCAACTCTTGTAAAGAATTAGATTCAAAATCTAATCTCTCATCCTCTTGTTGCTCTGTTGGATCTCCATAGATAGACGGAATGTCTTGGGGAAATTGATCATGAAGATCATCAATCTCAGGAATAGGAGGGGAATCACCCTTCTCCTTGGCCCATTTCTCTTCTTGTATTTCCCGCAAGAACTCTTGAGAGTACTGTTGAATTGAAGGAGGTATTCCAGCATCCGTGGAATTAGGAACATAAGCTCCCATTGGTGGTGAGCTTCCTCTTTCAACAACTGGTTGAGCCTGTGGAGGTAAAGAAACTTGTGATTTGTTTACCAACTGCTCTAATCTTTCTAGTAAGCCTTGGAAATGCAAATCCGGCTTGAGAGAGTTTGTCTGATTGAACTTTTGACTAGTCTCAAGTATAGCTTGAGCTTGTTCTACCATTTTCATGCACATTTTCATCCGTTCAATCTCTAAATCTGCTCTAGGGTAACTCTTGTCTAGGTTTGCAGCTGTTGGCCCTTCTTGAAGTCGAGCCTGATAGGCCTTGAACATCACGTCCAAGCCTTCAGGAGTGGGGTCAGCTAATACTGATCCTACTCGGGGTGGTGGGTGGGTTACGTGGGGTGTATTAGAGGGTGGAGGAATGGAGGGTGATGGGGATGGTAGTGGTGGAAGTGTGTGGGAGTGCGGTTGAGATGTGATCTCTATGATTTTTGCCTTGGTTTCTTTCAAGCTTTCTTCAAGTTCGTTTATCTTTTTTGCCCATTGCCTCTTCATTCTTTCACGACTATCCTTCCAGGCTCTAGTCCTCTTTTTGGTTATGCTCTCTGTTTCACTCACCTTGGGGCTCTTTTCCTGACCAACACCTTGGTGTTGTTGAAGTGCCTGGGCTCTTGTGATCACCTGCACAGGTGCAGTGGAAGTCACACTCCCTGTGGAGTCTACAACTAACCCAACGACATTGATAAGAGTGATTTTAGGCATGTTATTAGGGTTCTTTGGGCAATCTCGTAGGAGATGTTCTTTCCCGCAGTCTTGACAGAAACCCTGAATGGTTACTGGTTGAGGTTGTGTCGGGGCAGGTAGTGGACAATCACGTATAAGGTGATCTCCCTGACATCTGAAGCATGGTCCTCTAGGAAATGGGGGTCGTACCTGCCTAGGTTGAGGTCTAGAGTTGGGGTTTGTGTACATGACATTAGAATACTCAGGTTCCCCACTATTTTCACTTGGGTCCTCATAATAGTATGACTCGTTATGCTCGGGTGACTGCATGTAGTAAGCCTGTGGGCTATCAATATGTGTGGAGTCAAAACTATGGTCACTTGGATCACTGTCTGATAGCAATGGGGTGACTGGGACTATGGCTCTATTCGGATTTTCTTCAGTAGATGCATATTTCACTGGGATCACATTGGTTGGAGCAGGGGGTTGCTGCACTAGGACTGGTTGAGGTCTCTGCTGCCCTTGATAAGGTGGCTGATAAGTTTGCTGTGGTCTGTTGTATTGTGGTGATGGGTACTGATTCTGGTATCTACCATGTTGTGGATATGGCTGAGGATAATTTTGCCTAACAGTTTGTTTGTTATATGGGCAGTCTTGTGCAGTGTGGTTGGTGTACCTGCGCTCTATGGTGCAGTACTGGCTACTAGGATTCGCCTAGGGTTGGGCCATAATGGGACATACACTTGCCATATGTTCACCGCCACAATTGTAACACCGCTTAACTGGGGCAAATCTCGGAATTTGCTTGCTAGAGAAACCTAGTTTTTGGGCTACCTTCTCTGCAAGTTCCTCAATGGATGTGGATTGACCAGATGTCATGTTACTAGAGCTATCAGAATCCTTATAGATTTTTGATAGTTCTAATTCCTCACCTAGATTGTCCTCAATGTCTATGCACATGCGCACACACTCTTCTATCGTTCTGGGGTCCTTCAGGTACACATATGACCTGAGCTTAGTGATCAACAATCCATCTAGGAACAAGGCCACTTGTTTGGCTGGTGTGGGTAACTCCGGCATCGGGCATCTCTCCAGGTACTGTCTAAATCTTCTTCCAGCTAGTCTGACCGTCTCTTGAGGTGTTTGTTTGAAGCTATGAATTAGTGAGGAGGTGTTATGCCTGATTCCACTCTTAGAAAACTCAACAATAAATGCCTCTAAGAGCTGGTCTATGTTTCTGAAACGCCTCTCATTTAGTGGTTGAAACCACGTAAGGGCAGTGTTCCTAAGGGTTAGACCGAAAGCATTATATTGTGTGAATAGGTCCTCTACCTGTTCAGCTTTCAATACTTGCCGAAATTCTGCCACATGGTCATAAGGGTCTCCCGTGCCATCGAAGTAATTCTTCATGGACTTCACCAGTTGAGTTGGTCGCAGGGTCCTAGTGTGTTCTCTCGGCTTTGGCAAAGGAAAATCATCAATATTCCTTTGATTCCATGGGGTTCTATGTCTCTCAAGTTCCGCTCTATTCCTTTTTGTTCCCGTCCATGAGCTTGGGAGGTCCCAGCTCCTTGGTGACCAAAGGACACATTAGACCTTGGTTGGGGAAAAACAAATTCACCCTTCCATGTGTAGGCATGTCTGCCATGCTCAGTGACCACGAAGATTCTCTCTGATGCATTGTCTAGGTAGGTTACTTGGCCTGGGCTATCAGGGTCTTTAAACTCATAGATTGTGAGGGCACTCACTTCCTGAGGTTGAGAAGATTTATATCTCCAAAAAGCCTCATCGGTTTCTCGGTTTAAAAGCAGATCTATGCTTTTATTATCCTGTGGAATCCACTCTGGAGTCATGATTCTGGTCAAGACAGATTTACCACGGGGAGTTCTTGGCTCTCTCTCTAAGTTCCCTTGCTCTATATCACCCATGTCGGTCTCCGCAATCACATTTCCAAACTCATCAGTTCTATCAGGAAGAGTGGTGACTACATATATAGTTCCCTCTTTATCTAGGTATGCTCCATTCTCAAACTTGACTACCGGGTGGTCTAATCCATGGGGTTGATCGGGGTTCTTAATCTGGACCACCGATCTTCTCAGTCCGTCTTCGTAGATGCGAGCACCTAGACGATTCGTCCTGATATATTCCAATTGAGTCTTGTAAGGTCCCTTTGGCTTTTCTAGATAAGCCAACCCTGAACTACCTACTGGTCTCTCCATGTGATAGGACATCTCAGAATCACTGGTTTCTGATCTGGGAGTGTATGGGTAATCACTCAACTGCTGGGCCCAAGACCTGGCAGTGTGATTGACACTAGCTTCAGAAGATATGAGGCTTTGTCTGTCCCGGCCTAAGTGTCTGCCTGATCTAAGGTTCATATGCCTGATTTATCTACCCCCTTGGACTCAAGCACACTCTTGTTGCAAGTTAATTTTGCACCAATCACTTTGTTCTTTTGAGTTGAATATTATGTTTATGGTCTTGTCTGAAATCGCGTCGTCAGGAGTACTTAAGTGAATTTCCGCACTTGATAAGTGATCGATTCCCGTTTACCTTTTGTCCCCCTTAGGGTTTTCGCACTTAGGACCTATTTACTTCTTGCACTTGGTTGATTAATACTCTTGGACTTGATTCGTGCCTAACGTTGCCCTAATTAATTACCACACCTAAGTCGTACTTAGCCTAGGCTAAGAATTGACAAAGGAGGGTTGAGAGATCTCCCAACCTCAATTAGCTGGTTGACCAGACTGCTACACAAGCCCAGGAAGCCTTCTCCCAAGCTTGGTACTCACCCTTGCTAGCTTGCTTTGGATTGCCTTGAGTGCACACAAAGTTCCTGCAAAAGCTCACCCGTTAGTATAGCTCTATTACCACAAGTAATTGGAAAACACACATCAATATTTTCAGTCCCCCTGGAGTAACTCACTGTACCCCCTGAATCTGAGAACCACTTAGTTCCACCTAAAGGTCAACTTAAAAATGCATGTTCTCAACGAGCTTTCCAACGAGACCAAAATCTCATCAATCGGAGTCCGTATGGTCAAGTTATGACCATTCAGGCACTAAAGGGTCAAAACAGGCTCTCAGGGTTCAGGAGATCCCTCTCTGGTTTCTAGGCCTTTTGCCCGCTGTCGTGGATTTTTCAAGGAAAGGAGGTAACCAGTGTGAGGTGAATAAAAAAAAAGTGTTTGTCTTAGACTTTAATCGGTTGCATATTTCAATTGTGCCACTATAGTTTCCAATTTATGACAAGCAAATCGTGTCAATAAGCAAATCGCACTAGCCTAATTTGCTGAAATCTCATTGCATTAATTGGCGCATCTGGTTTCTATTGAAACAAGCATTCCGCTTTGTTAGGAGTTGGCACCTAAATGTACGCAAGTTGTTGATAAGGGATGAAATTGGTTATTAGCTTCACTGATGTTTGAGGACTTATGTCAAGTTTGAAGATTAAACTAAGGCAAAGTCTAAACTTTGTTCATAGACAAACTATGGAAGAGAACAACTCTCTCTAGACTGAGTGCTCAAAATCTTAAAAAGAAAATTATTTTGTTGTATCCTCCCAATATTTTTCAGCATATGCATGCCTTTTTGGATCTTATAAAAAAGTTATGAAACCAAACTTTAGGAGTTCCATAACACCATAAATCTTCAAAGCCAATGATACGTGCCGCAGTAATATAGATTGGAATCAACGTTCATAAAGTTCTCTTTATTTAGAAATGAGAAGTTTATGTGCTCTCGGTTTTTGAAAAATCGAACCTAACGCTAATGCATAGTTTTCTCTATTATGAGAAAAAAATCATCATAAGTTACAAACAATGTTAAATGGGTTTAAAGGAAACGGTTCCATCTTTTAACAAAAAGATCTATGCACTATAGCACTATCAAGTTCTCTTCGTACGGAGGATATTTGCATTCAGAGTATATAGTTCAACGCGGTAATGTAACCATTACGATTTGGACTTAAGAACGAATAACAACAGAAACAAAATCTACTTTTAATTCAGGCATTCATATATATAGTTCAATAGCTACGGTCTCTCTAATCTTTTGCTCAAATGGTAAGAAATATTTGACTTGAAAATGTTTCAATACCTTCTATTAGCTTTGCCAACTTGTAAGCACAAAGTACTGTAACCTTAAAGAGACTGCCTATGTGTCAATATCCAGAATACTAATTTCAAAATGTCTTTTGTTTCTGCAAGACTATTTCAAGAGCTTATCTCCGACCAAAGCCGGTCTTCACGTTAGCAAAGTAAAATCCAAATGTTTCAAGTTGAGTACAACACAACAACACAACACAAAAACGATTAACGTGAATGCATCAAATATCTAATTTATACAGAGCACATGACGACTATCAAAGTATGCAATAACCATTTCAACATCTGAATTCGTACCTGTAAACCTTATGCTTATGATAAAGCATCATTAATCCTATAGTTCATTCTCATAAACAAATATGCTGTGAGCATGCACGCATAAAATCAATAAATAAAAAAAACTCATCATTCAAGTAGCATCTCTATAAACATGAAAACTATGTTTCGCTTTGCGTTAAAATGATACTTCGCTTTGATAACAAATCACATTTTAATATAGTTTTTTCTGATTTTTATTGCCTTTCCCATAACAATGTTATGTTTAGGTGAACAAAATAAAAACTCTCAAGATTAGAAAAACCTTATTGGAAATCCATACAAGGACATAGCTAAGAAATAGCACAGAAAGTTTTCCGGAAAAAAAAAAAAAAGCGCAAGGTCATATTCTCAGGAAGCTTATAACACATATATATTATTGTTTGCATCTTGCTAATCTCCATGTGTAGAGATAAAAAACTGCACGAACCTGTATCGTTTATATGTATCAAAACTACATTAAAGATGAAAAACAATAACTCAATCACGCTATTCCCATGAAAAAGGCATTTCTTCGTATGTCTTCTATTGACTAAAAATCGAAACTCGTTTAAATATTCAACACAGGAAACTGTTATTACAATCAAACCATTGACAGTGCTGATGCGCAGCAGCCACAATCTTCTCTTTACTCATCTATGACTCTTTCCCACAAAATACTAACGCATCAATATATATGGTTTACTAAAAAAAATAGTTCAACCCATCGTCATCGATATATAAATCTTATATGCAAGAAACAGTTATCGAATCATATTTTTCATGTACGCATAACAGTAAATATATGCAGAGATTATACAATTAAACATAAAGACGTATATGTATGCACGATCAAACTCTGATATGTTTCATGGAGCTGGCTTCGCAAAAGATAGTTCGTTAGTACTTATCTCAAAATGCTTGACCATGAAAAAAAACACCTTCGATCATTCTAGCCATCACCCGAACATATCTGTGATGCGCTGCTGCTTTCTAAACAGCTGCTGGTTCTTCTTCGTAATCGATGATCCACTAAAGGTCGGATATCTCCTCCTTCTCTGCAGCGCCCTTCTTCTTTTTCTCTGCAGCACGTATCTTCTTCTCTGCAGCGCGCATCCCCCTTCTTGATGAACGCAAGAATGTCATTATAAATGTCCCATATCTGTTGCGCAAGCTCTCAATAGTTTGTATCTTAAAAATCTGTGCGGCAAGTATCAACCCTCTCAGACTTCTGCATGCAAACTCTTTTGCAGCCCTAGTCCTCCCAGAAAGAACGCGCCCTCCCCTGATGGCATAAGCCAGAGCCATCTCATGAACTTTCCTTTTTCCCCGATATGATTCCTCTCGATCTCTCCTGTCCTGCGGCTTTTTTTCTATATATGTCCACCTTCTATAGCCATTCAAGATATAAACTTAACATTCTCTTTATTATGAGGACATGCTGAATATAGTGGTGCCTCATGACCTCTAATGTGTTAAGGACTACCCCACGATTGCCCATCATCTAGATGCATCAACCTCTAGATGACTTTAAACAGATGCGTCATATTTGATTCTCGTGCTTCAATTTCGGATCGCGACCACACCGCTTCCAAGGTTCTAAAGTTATACCAAGGTGCCTAAAATTAAGCTCAACTACCCTTCCAATCACTCAAAAAATAACCCTAACTTTTCATGCGTTAAAGGCCGTGTATCGCGATAGGTCGGGTCGAGGTGTCGCGATAGGTTGAGGTGTCGCGATAGCTCGAAGTGTTCGATAGGTCGTGAAGTGTCGCGATAGGTCGTAAGGTGTCGCGATAGGTCGTGAGGTGTCGCGATAGGTCGTGAGGTGTCGCGATAGGTCGTGAGGTGTCGCGATAGGTCGTGAGGTGTCGTGATAGGTCGTGAGGTGTTGCGATAGGTCGTGAAGTGTCGCGATAGGTCGTGAGGTGTCGAGATAGGTCGTGAGGTGTCACGATAGGTCGTGAGGTGTCGCGATAGGTCGTGAGGTGTCGCGATAGGTCGTGAGGTGTCACGATAGGTCGTGAGGTGTCACGATACCTCGAGATATGGTGAATTTTTCTGTTCTATCTAGTGATCCTGGGAGCTCTAGGCCTGCGCAGTGTCGTGGTGCACTCAGAATCGTGATTGGTGAAATTTTCGGAGTGTCGCGATAGCTCGAGCTCAACGCCTCGGGGACTGTGCAGACAAATTCTGTACCTGCTGAGCTTGCTGGAGATGATGATGGAGCTGCCACCTGCAAGAAACATGCAAAAAACACACAAAGACAAGCACACACACTCGCTCTCTCTCAAACTCGCACACAACAAATGAGGGAATGATAAGGAAGAGGGAATATGTAGTGGAGAAGGAGGTGGAGGTGGAGATGGAGAAGGAGGTGAAGATGAAGATGGAGATGGAGAAAAATCAGAAATTTACCTACTACTTACCATTCCAACGCGTCCTCTCTACGTCTTACCATCACACGCTCGTCCTCAAAGCTCGATCCCCGGCAACGGCGCCAAAATTTGGTGTAGCTCAGTGATGAGTAGCACCTCCTTTAATGTCAATCAGGGAAGACGTGAGGATGGTATGAAGACCACGAGCAAGTGGAAGCACAAGTGCGTGAGTGAGAAGCATACAAGCATGCACACACATACACGCACACGCGCACACACGGCAAGAACAAAGAGAGTAAGACAATGGAATCACTTCTATTGCAACAAAGTTCTCATACAAGCTCAAGACTACAAGAAGCTAGCCCCAAAAATGAGCTCTCTAGCTCTATTTATAGTTTTTGACTAGCTTTGGCCCTGTCCAGACCTAGTGTCCGGCCTAGTTAAAAATTAGGTTCCAGGGCTTATTTGAGGGCTCAAACGAGATCTAAAAATTATGAAAATTGGCAGGCAACTACTTCTAAGGCTCCCCAAGCTCAAGGACTCCTCAGCTTGTACAAAATGGAGCTACAACAAGGTGAAATGATATTTACAAGGGTTTTTAGTGATGAGAATCACTTAAAAATGATGTAAGGGTTTTGAAAAAAAATGAAGGGTTGCCTTAGTGCTAGATCTGCATGTGTGTCCGTACTTGCTTCTTCTCGTATACTGTCAACAGAGGTATAGCAATGCCTGATGATCAGTAAAAAATTTAAACTTATTTGCAAGCAAATAGTGTCTAAATTTCTTAACTGCATATACCATGCCTAATCCTTCTCGCTCTGTAGTGGTGTAATTCCGTTCAGCCGCATTCAATTGTCTACTGGCATAGGCAATTGGAAGATCCATATTACCTTCACCAGTAGGTTGTGCAAGCACACATCCAATAGCATAATTGGATGCATCCACATGAACATGGAATGGCTTATTCCAATCTGGTGTGGTCAAGATTGGTGCCGAACATAATCTTCGTTTAAGCTCCTGGAAGGAATTCTCACATTCATCCGTCCACTCAAAGTTTGTCAGAAGTCCGTACATGGGCTTTGCAATGACAGCATACATGTGTATAAATCGTCGGTAATAACCACAATGCCCCATGAAAGCTTGTACTTCCTTGACATTCTTTGGCCTAGGTAGCTCTGCTATAGCTCTCACTTTCTCTTCATCAGTAGATATGCCATTCTTTGACACTATGTGTCCTAGAATCTTGCCTTGCCTGACCATAAAGACGCATTTGTCTGGGTTTAGGCAGACTTGATATTCTCTACACTTGTCAAAGATTTGTCTGAGTTCAGGAATATGGGTTTGTCTAATGTTGGAATGAGCGCAGAGATCATCAACATAGACCTCTAAATTCTTCCTCAGGAACTCTTTAAATACATGGCACATTAGTCTCTGGAAGGTAGCTGGTGCGTTGGTAAGCCCAAATGGCATTACCCTAAAGGAAAAAATGCCCCATTCTGTGGCAAAGGCTGTCTTATGCTGATCCTCTGGAGCTATGGCTACTTTATTGTAACCCGAAAATCCATCAAGGAAGCTGTACACTTCCTTGCCTGCCACTCTTTCTAAGAGATGTTCTGTGATGGGAAGCGGATAGTTATCTCGAATCGTGGTTGCATTAACCTTTTTCAAGTTAATACACACACGCAGCTTGCCATTCTTCTTGGGCACCACTACGATGGGGGATACCCATTCAGTGTGCTCAATTTCATAGATAAATCCAGCTTCAACCAGTCTATCTATCTCTTCTTTGATCTTAGCAGCGTAATTATCGTTATAAGTATAGGGCTTTTGCTTAGAGGGTTTAGCATCTGAGGTCATGGGGATAGTGTGTGAGCATATATCAGGGTCAACACCTTTCAAATCCTTGTAACTCCAAGCGAATACATCTCTGTATTCTCTTAGCAAGGCTATCAACGCATGCTCTTCTTACTCTGTTAGGTCATGGCCTATGTACGTGCATCTCTCCTCTCCTTCTTCTAGGGCCACTACTATTTTCTTGGTGGTTTCTTTGTTATCATAGGCCTCTCCTGATTGTGCCTCTCGTTTCGGCATTCTGATCATGACTCTTCTGTCATCTATCTCATACTTCTTAAAATTTTCTGGGACCTCAAACAAAGATTCTTCCTCTTCTGGTGAGACTTCTCTCTTCTTTCGTTTCTTCCCTTCTTCCTTCAGAGTCACATGTGTTGTTAATCTTACATCATTTGTAATCTCTCCATGCCTCTGGGGTTGAAATTCTACTTCATGGAAGTATTCTTCATCTGATGCAAATGGTGGGTCCATAATGATTGACTCTAGATCGGAGTCGCTTGCATCCTCAAATGCATCAGGGCTAGGTTCGCATTCTTCTAGAACTGCCTCTCCCATGATTGGCTCTATGGAGAAGACTGAAATGTCATAGCCATCCTCATCACAGTGAGGTGTCCATTGTTCTTCATTGATGGCTACATCCATTGTTGCTAAAATTTCTGCCCAGCCATGGGGTTCAAATTCCTCATCAGGAAAAACTACAGGTGCATAGGTTGGGTCTTGAATTGATCTCTATGTTTCTTTTGCACCTACCTCTCTGGCTTTCTCTCTCTTCTCTTCTTCTACTGCTACCTTGCACATCCATAAGTGAGTGTCTTCATGCATCCATGAGGATCCAGACCCTATGGAATGCACCGATTCTGTATCATCTTTGGTTCTATGGATGGGATTCCATTGGATAGGAGGGACATCTCTATGAGAGTAATCTTTGAGATTGACTTTGGTCGTAACACCTAAGTGTTGCAGGTACAAGGAATTAGTTCCCCAATCCTGTACCACTTGCAACTGTCGCATGAATGGTCTTCCCAAAATCATCTCATAGGCATGATTTTTGCTAAAGTCACATATAGCAAACGTATGCTCAAACTCGACACCACAAGTGGTGAGAGTTATTCCTTCTAGCAATCCTAGGGGTCTCTCTATGTGACCATCGGCCATCTGCAATTTCATTCTCGTTGGCCTGAGTGCTGGCTTGCCCCAACGCTTCCATAGGGAAGTGGTGGCAATTGCAACTCCTGCGCCTGAGTCCAAAATTGCCTTGGTGGTGTACTCCTGGTAGGTGATGGGAAGATAGGTGTTCCCTTCTTCACCTTCACACATATCTCCTATCTTATCCAAGGGAATTTCTGGCACTGTCCTATGGGATCCTACCTAGGAACGAGGTTTTGCTATCTCTGGTACTTGTTTGGCTACATGTTTCCATAATTCAGGTCTAACCTTGAGTAGCTCTTCTAACTTGAGATTGCACTGCACTTTGGTGTTCTTCACTACCTCAGTGTTCATAGGTATGACTGAATCTTTGTTTCTTACCATGACCGTAGGTGCTCTCATGCAGGTGGACTTTGCTTCCCATGGGCCTGTGAAATGGGGTAGTTCTTGTAAAGAATTAGACTCGAAGTCTAATCTTTCTTGAGATTGGGTACTCTCCTGCTCTCCATAAATGGATGGGATGTCCTGTGGGAATTGGTCATGTGCCTCATCCACAAGTTCAATGGGAGGAGGGACTTCACTTTCTTTAGCCCATTTGTCTTCTTGAATCTCACGTAGGAATTCTGGTGTGAATCGATTCATAGAAGATGATGTGTCCGGCTCCGTAGAGTTAGGCACATAGGCTTCAGGCACATAGGCTTCTTGAGCAGGAATGCTTATTCTTTCACTTGCCTTGCCCTTGTGTTGAGAGGCTCGTTCCTTTGTTGATTGTGCCATTAGATTCTCTATTCTTTCTAAGGAGGGGAAGTTGTCTGGTTCAGTGGAATTGGCCACATAAACTTTTGATGGGGGATGGGTCATGTTTTTGCTTGCTTTCTCCCTTTCTTGATTTTTTTCTTCCTTGGCAGATCTTGCAATTATGCCCTCTAACTTCTCTAGAAGTCCATCCAAGTGTAATTGCGTCTTGGCTGAGCCCGAGTAATTGAAAAGGCGACTGGCTTCAAACATAGTCTGAGCCAATGCGACCATTTTCGCGCAAAGCTTGGTTCTTTCTATCTCTAGGTCAGCCCTAGGGTAGCACTTGTCATGATCCGTGACATTTGGCCCTTCTTGGATTCTGGCCTGATATGCTTTAAGCATCATGTCTATGTCTTCAGGAGTGGGATCAGCTAATACTGATCCTACTCGGGGTGGTGGGTGGGTTACGTGGGGTGTGTTAGAGGGTGGAGGGATGGAGGGTGATGGGGATGGTAGCGGTGGGAATGTGTGAGAGTGCGGTTGAGATGTGATCTCTATGATTTTTGCTTTGGTTTCTCTCAAGCTTTCCTCAAGTTCACTCATCTTTTTTGCCCATTGCCTTTTCATTCTTTCACGACTATCCTTCCAGGCTCTAGTCCTCTTTTTGGTTATGCTCTCTGTTTCACTCGCCTCTGGGTTCTTATCCTGGTTTACCCCTTGATTCTACTGCAATGCTAGAGCTCTAGTGACTACCTGTGCGGGAGCAGTGGAAGTGACACTTCCTGCGGAATCTACCACTAACCCAATAACGTTGATAGGAGTGATTTTTGGCATATTATTGGGGTTCTTTGGGCAATCTCGTAAGAGATGCTCTTTTCCACAATCTTGGCAAAAGCCTTGGATCGTCACTGACTGAGTTTGTGTAGGTGGAGGTAAGGGACAATCACGAATGAGGTGATTTCCTTGACATCGGTAGCATGGTCCTCTTGGGAATGGAGGTCTTACCTGCCTAGGTTGAGGCCTAGGGTTAGGGTTTGCATACATGAAGTTTGTATAATCTGACTCCCAACTAGGTTCATTTGGCTCTTCGCTGTAATAGGACTCACCATGTTCTGGAGACTGCATGTAGTACGCCTGGGGACTATCAACATGTGTAGAATCAAAGCTATGGTCACTCGGGTCACTTTCAGAAAGCAAGGGTGTTACAGGGACTATAGCTCTATTCAGGTTTTCTTCTGCAACAGCATACTTTACCGGAATCACATTAGCTGGGGCAGGGGGTTGTTGAGCTAACACTGGCTGAGGCCTTTGTTGGTTTTGGTAGGGTTGCTGATACGGTTGTTGTGGCTTGCCATATGGTTGTGGAGGGTACGGGTTCTGGTATCTTCCTTGCTGCGGGTATGGCTAAGGGTAGTGTTGCCTAACTGCCTGCTTGTTGTATGGGCAATCTTGTGCGGTGTGATTGGTGTATCTCCGTTCTATGGTGCAGTACTGGCTACTAGGATTAACTTGGGGTTGAGCCATAATGGGACATACGTTCGCCATGTGGTCGCCACCACAAGTATAGCACCTTTTCACAGGGGCAAACCTTGGGATTTGTTTGTTAGTGACACCTAACTTCTGAGCTACTTTCTCTGCCAGTTCCTCAATTGATGTGGATTGCGTGGAAGAGAGGTTAGAGGCACTATCCACGTCTTTGTATATCTTGGAAAGCTCTAACTCCTCCCCTAGGTTGTCCTCAATGTCAATACACATGCGTACACACTCCTCTATGGTCCTAGGGTCCTTCAAGTACACATAAGATCTCAATTTAGTACTTAGCAATCCATCCAGGAATAAAGCCACTTGTTTAGCTGGTGTGGGTAGCTCCGAGACAGGGCATCTTTCTAAGTATTGCCTAAATCTTCTTCCTGCAAGTCTCACGGTTTCTTGAGGGGTTTGCTTGAAGCTGTGAATCAGCGAGGAGGTATTATGCCTTATGCCACTCTTAGAGAATTCAATAATGAAAGCCTCTAGGAGTTGGTCAATGCTCCTGAACTGCCTCTCATTTAGTGGCTGAAACCATGTCAGGGCAGTGTTCCTAAGGGTCAGACCAAAGGCATTGTATTGCGTGAATAGATCCTCCACTTGTTCAGCTCCCAGGACTTGCCTAAACTCAGCCACATGATCGTATGGATCTCCAGTGCCATCGAAGTAGTTCTTCATGGACTTGACTAGCTGAGTCGGTCTCAAGGTTCTTGTGTGCTCTCTAGGTCGTGGTAGAGGGAACTCGTCCGCATTTCTTTGATTCCTGTGAGCTCTAAGTATCTCAGGTTCTACTCTATTTGTTTCCGTCCTCGTTCTCTCTCTTCCCACTGGGTTGGCAAAGCTTACTTCTAGTCTATCTCTACTTCTGTCTCTTTGCATTCCATGAGCTTGAGATGTTCCAGCTCCAGGGTGACCATAGGATACATTCGATCTTGGTTGGGGAAAACGAATTCACCCTTCCAAGTGTAAGCATGCCTATCATTTTCTGTCACCACAAAGATCCTCCCCGAAGAGTGATCTAGGTAGGTCACTCTGCCTGGGCTATCAGGATCCTTAAACTCATAGATCATGATTGTTCCTATATCAGTTGGTTGATCAGGTTTATACCTCCAAAAGGCTTCGTCAGTTTCTCGATTGAGAAGCAAATCTATGCACTTGTTGTCTTGGGGAACCCAATCAGGTGTGATAATCCTAGTGAGAACAGATTTGCCTCGGGGGGTTCTAGGTTCTACTCTCATGTTTCCTTGTTCCAAGTCACCTAAGTCCGCTTCTGAGATTACATTTCCAAATTCATCTGTCCTATCTGGGTGACTGGTGACTATGTATATGGTTCCTTCTTTGTCCAGGTATGCACCGTTTTCAAACTTGACAGCTGGGTGCTCTAATCCAATGGATTGGTCAGGATTCTTGATCTGTACTACAGATCTTCCTAGACCGTCCTCATAGATGCTAGCACCTAATCGGTTGGTCCGAAGGTATTCCAACTGTGTTTTGTAAGGGCCTTCTACCCTGTACAAGTAAGGCACTCCTGAACTTCCCGTAGGTCTATCCATGCCTTGAGACATCTCTGACTCACTGGTCTCAGAGCTAGGGTAGTACGAGTGATGGCTCAACTGCTGGGCCCAAGACCTAGCAGTGTGGTTAACACTAGCCTCTGAAGATCTAAGGCTTTGTCTCTCCCTTACTAGATGTCGTCCTAATCTAAGGTTCATATGCCTATCTAAGTAGCCCGATTCTTTGCCCAGAGTACAACCTCGTTGCTGGTTACTTTATATTAGTCGCTTGGTTCTTTTTAGTTATTTTATCATGTTTAAGGTCTTGTCTGATATCACGTCGTCAGGAATAGTTGAATGTTGTTTCGCACTTACAGTTGATCGTTCCACGTTAAGTTCTTTCCCTTTAAAATTCTCGACAGTACAAGGATTATGCCCTTAGCTTGAGCTTGAAAGTTTAGGTATGCTTCAACTTGATAGTTGCCTATCGTCGCCCTGACTTACTCCTACTTCTAATCGTTCTTAGCCTAAGCTAGGAATTGACGAAGGGGAGTTGAGAGTATTCCGACCTTTCTTGCTCATCCTTGCTCTTTAGTGCTCGAGAAATTGATTCTCAAGCTTGCGCAAAACCCTTGCTTGGACGCTCTCAATTGCTTCTCAATAGACCTGCATCAGTCCCAAGATTAGCTCCAAGTTGACCTTTCAATTGACAGACAATTTATTTCAGACAATTTATTTCAGACACTTTTTTAATGACCCTTGTTCCCCCTTTTGTATTGCTAGAAATTTCCTCTAGAGCTCCCTTGGTGTTCCTACCCCTCAGTGTGTCAACTTCCAAATATCCTATCTGAAAATCAACGCATTATTCTTATTAAAAACAGTTGAGGGCGTGTAGTATATGCCACGAGCTTTCCGACAAGCCCTAGAGCTCAAAAAATGGATTTCGTATGAGAAAGTTATGACCGTTCAGGGTTTAGGGGGTTAACTAGACAAACAGAACCTTTCAGGGGTTTTAATGCATTTTTCTAAGGCCTTTGTAAGTGTATGAGTATTTGAGAGTGCAAATATGCCCAAAATTTAGCCTAAATTTCCAAAAATTCACCCCTTAATTTTTGCCGAAAATGTCTGTCTGTCGCGATAGACGGTGTCTGTCGCGATAGACACAAACTATCGTGGGGGCTGTCTGTCGCGATAGACGGTGTCTGTCGCGATAGACGGTGTCTGTCGCGATAGACGCTGTCTGTCGTCTGTCGTGATTTGGTCTGTCGCGATAGACTGGTCTGTCGCGATAGACGGTGTCTGTCGCGATAGATGCTGTCTATCGCGATAGATGCTGTCTGTCGTCTGTCGTGATTTGGTCTATCGCGATAGACGGTGTCTGTCGCGATAGATTGGTCTATCGCGATAGACGGTGTCTGTCGCGATAGACACTGTCTGTCGTCGAATTTTGGTCTGTCGCGATAGACGGTGTCTGTCGCGATAGACGGGGTCTCTCGTGGGTCTATGTCTGTCGCAATAGACGGTGTCTGTCGCGATAGACTGGTCTGTCGCGATAGACGGTGTCTGTCGCGATAGCCGCTGTCTGTCGTCGAATTTTGGTCTGTCGCGATAGACGGTGTCTGTCGCGATAGACGGGGTCTATCGTGGGTCTCTGTCTGTCGCGATAGATGGTGTCTGTCGCGATAGACAGTGTCTGTCGCAATAGACGGTGTTTGTCGCGATAGACTGAAAAAACACAAATTTTTGAGAAACTTCTAGTGATTTAGAGTGCCCTAATGGTGTAGGTTACCGTGCCAAACATGCATTCACAAAATTTTAAGTTTTTCTGTCTGTCGTGACAGACAGAGGTCGTCGTCCCGGGACCTGTGCAGAGTCTGTCGTACCTGCGCACACTGCTGGAGGAGGTGGTACAACAAGTTCCTGCAACAAAAGCTCAAAAACACACCAAAAACAGAGTGCATGCAAGCTCTCTCTCGCACTCTCTCACAATGAAATGAGGGAAATGAGGTGGGGGGTGTAATATGACCCAAAACTGAAATTTTTTGTGGAGATGGAGATGGAGATGGGAGATGGTGGAGATGATGATGGTGATGATGGTGATGCAAAAGTAAGGAAAAAATGAAGAAAAATCAAAAGAAAGAAGGATATTACCTATAACTCCAATGTCTCAACTCGACGTCTTACCATCACACGCTCGTCCTCGAAGCTCTCTCCCCGGCAACGGCGCCAAATTTGGTGTCACTCTAGCACAATGGTGAGTACCAACGTGAGAAGATTCACCTCATATTTGTCAATCCGTGGAGACGTGAGGACTAGTATGAAGACTATGAGCAAGTGAAGGCACAAGTGTGTGAGTGAGAAGCACACAAGCATGCACACACATACACACACACGCGCACACAAGGCAAGAACAAGGAGAGGAACAATGGAGTTCTTTGCATTAATCAAAAGGTCTCTTACATAAGCTCAATTCACAAACAATCTAACCCCAAAAATGAGCTCTCTAGCTCTTTTTATAGTCTTCTAACTAGCTTTGGTCTTGTCCAGACCTAGTGTCCGGCCTAGTTAAAAATTAGGTTCTTGAGTCTATTTGAGGGCTCAAACAGAGTCTAAAAATTATGAAAATTGATATGTTGCTAGTTCTAATACTCCTCAAGCTCGAGGACTCCTCGGCTTGCACAAAATGGAGTCTATTCTACCAAAAACGGGATTTACAATGTTTGTGTAGTGATTAAAATCACTTGAGTTGTAAATAGTCCATGGAAAAAATGATTTGGCCTTGTTGCCGTATTGTGCATGACTCCTCTGTTGCTTTGTATGCCAAAAAAGACCACATCGGAAAGTTGGTCCCATCGAGCTTATCTTCAGCTTGAAGCATGCCAAACAAGTCATTGCTGCCCACCATTTCACTAAGGAACAAGAATGTGACAAAATCTTCACTTCAATGAAAACTGAAATGAGTGCTGAAATTTCAGCTCACAAACTGTCACTCTGATGGCGATTCTGACTGTACGAATGGCTTCGAAATGGGGGTAAAATCCCAGCGCACTTGGTGGAAATGTTTCTGGGCTGCTGAAATTCACAGTTCTATGCTCTAAAGTCGATTTGCACTGTTAAAGTGCGTGCACGCCGCGACGCGAAAAACCGAAACTTGAGAAGGAGTTGAACCTGCTCTAATACCACTGTTGGGTGTGTGTAGAAGTGCGAGAGACACACGAGAAGCACACACAAAGAGCACAAACGCAGCAAGACACACGGAGAAGACGATGGCTGGAATAGCTCTCTCTATTGATCGATAAACTGAACTGAAGTAAGAGCAGAACAATATCCCTAAGTACAAAGTACCACCACATATGAGAGTATCAAGTATGTGGTAACATGGGGAAAAAACCTCTAGCCAACACTAAAGTAAAAAGTGCCCATGTATAGGGAAAAGGTTCACATCAAAGCTACTCGAGGAACACATAAGTGTAACAATATACACTGAGATATGAGCTCCACAACACAGTTGTGTACAAACTGACGTGCAAATGGAAGGCGTCTAAGGGAAGACAAAATGACAAAATGGCTAGATCTGACTATTGAGAGCTCTTGCCTCTTTCTCTCCTTGTTTTGAATGTGCTCCCACTTCACTTTTATAACCAATGATCATGTGAAGAAGTTTATGCCTTCTTCTTAACTCACCACTTTCTCCACTACATGCTACTAACTACAAGGAAAGATATTGTATCTCTTACTCATCATGAATTTTGACTAGACTTTTTCTTTTATTATTTTTTTCTTTTTTTTCTCTACTTTTTCTTTATGTTTATATTTGGTAATTTTATCCAATCTTGGCTCATATGAAAATGAGCTTGTACATTTATCTTCAACCCTCCAGCTCAAGCTCATTTGGGAGTTATCTTCATCCATGTCCTGCAAATTTATCACATCCTTGAAACCTTTGAGTTTGGAAGCATCCAAGAACTTTGTAAACATATCAGCAACCTGCTCTTTGGTTCTAATGATTTTTATCTCCACATCTTTGCTCAATACCTTCTCCCTTACATAATGGTAGTGGACCTCTTTGTGATTGCTCCTTGCATGAAAACATAGGATTGCTTGCCAAGTAAATACTTAACATGTTTTCACCGTATATAGGGATGGTTCCAACTTGCACTCCGAGATCAGCCAAAAGCTTTTTTAATCCACATTGCTTCACATGTGGCAAATGCTAATCCTCTATATTCAGCTTCCATGGATGAAAGTGCAACAGTAGGTTGTTTCTTTGAGCTCCATGTGATAGGTTTGCTTCCTACCATGAACACATAACCTGAGGTTGATCTTCTATCTTCCTTTGAACCTTCCCAATCAGCATCGCTAAAGCCTTTGACCTGCAGTTCTTCATCAAACTTGTAAAACAAAGCATGATTAACTATATGCTTTATGTATCTCAACACTCTCTTAGCCGAATTTAAGTGTTCACTGTTGGTGTAATTTGCAAGCCTACACATTTGGCTCAAAGGATACATCAAAGGATACACATACATGAAGAAGCATAGGAACATATGCTAGTGGTTAATTACCACTTTACCTCATTGTAAAAGTCAATTTGACTTAGAATCTTTTTGTAATCACCTACCACAATGAGTCGTGGGAAAGTAGCTCATTTGATTGAAGGAATATCTCCAAGCTTTTAGGAGCTTGATCATAGGGAGCCAAAATTTGAATTTGAATTCAAATCTTTGCTCATCACATATAAAAATGAACTTGAAAAGTCGCGGGTATGTGAGATCATTCCCGAGCCTCATTCTATTGAGTTTGAGTATGTGTGAGGACTATACCATAGCCTACACCTCTCTACACCATTAGGCAATGTTATTCATGCCAATGGGATTGTATACAAGTGTTAATTAATAGATACATTTACATCATTAATCTTTGAGTTCTCTGTTAGTCTACTCAAAAGTCTGTCAACTTGTCAAGGACATATCTCGGTCAATTCTCCACCAAATCGAGTGATTCAAAGCTTGTTGGATTCAGCTCAAAGTCATCTACATGCTGTCAAAGTTTGAAGTAATTCTATTCAGCCATTTCAGAGAAATCTGTGTCGAGGTGAACTCTAGTCAATTTCTGCTACAGTCCTAAAAAGTCGGGGGTATAGCTAAACTTGCTAAATTGATTTCTCTTAGCATTGTTTATCTTTTTACATCATTCCACTTGCAAATGGTAGCTTACTAAGCTAATTAAATACCCCTAGAAGGAATTTTATCAATTTCTACTGTACTGGTCACACTGAGCAAAACAGTCAGCAGGTGTCAAGACCAAAATAGAAGGTTTTCTTGAGTTTGTGAACTTCAAAGTTATCTGTTTTGGTTCAATCATTACACACATTACTTCCAAAGTACATAGGCCATTTTTTGGTGTTATTGGAAAGCTAAGAAGGTCTACTTATCAACTCTGAAGCAAAAGAGGGCTGGTACAAAGCAGGTTTAGCAGTACCTACTCAGTCTCTTGGAGCATCCATCCATCTATCCCAATAGTGGTATCAGAGCAATAGAGGTAAAATGGGAGATGGTTTTCCTTCATTTATTGATAAATTGGACAGGAACAACTATCAAGCTTGGTCTCTAAGGATGAAGACCTACTTACAAGGAAGGAGTCTCTATGGATACATCTCAGGAGATGAGGAATTGCCCTCATTCAAAGCAAGAGGATTACCTACCAAGGAAGAACAAGAAAAGCTCAACATATGGTGTTCTAAGGATGCATTGGCAAGGTCATATTTACTCAACTCTATTTCTGACTTTCTTTTGCCACATATCAGAAATTGTAAGACATCCCAAGAAACTTGGGAAACCTTGTCATCATATTTTTCCTCCAATACAAGAGCTAGGAAAAATCAGTTGTGGATTGAATTCACAACACTAAGGAAGCAACCTAAGCAATCTGTTTCAGAATTTGTGACCAAGATCAAAGATGTTGCAGATCAGTTAGCAAGCATAGGAGAAGAGATTGAAGAAGAAAAAATTGTAAGGCAAGTGATCAATGGAATCAAGGCTGATGACAAATGGGAAAGCTTCACCACTGCAATGGATCTCTACATGGACATGCACACTCCAGATCTTACAACTCTCATGGGACAACTATTTACACATGAAGCAAAGCTCACAAAAAATGGAGATACATCCAAAGGTAATAACTCTTCTGCCCTATACACTGATAAGAAGTCTAAGGATAAAGGCAAGAGCAAGAAGATGGAAGATGAAGGCTCTACCTCCCAAGCCAACTATGCAGGGAGAGGTAGATCTTCAAGAGGAAGGGGCAGAGGATGTAAACAAGGTAGGGTGAGACCCTATAACTCATCATCATGTAACATTTGTGGTTTATCAAATCATACCACAGATGAGTGTTTCAAGAATTACAAAAATCAGAGAGGAAGAGGCTACCAAAGAGCTGGATACTCATAGTCAAGAGGAAGGTTCAATCATCACCAAGGCCACAACAACAATTACAATGGCAACTACCAAGGAGGATTCAAAACCAGAAAGGACTACAACAACTACACAGAGGAGCAGGATGACTCTCTTCTAATCATGAACATGACTTCAAAGTCAGGAACAAATGATGATCACCTATTCTACATTGATTGAGGGTGCTCAAATCATGTGGCTGGCAATGTGGCACTACTCTCTGATCTTGAGGAACCAAAAGGTAAACACCAAGTCCAAACAGGTGATGATACAAAGCATTCAGTAGTTAAAGTTGGAAATGTTAAGAATTGTGATGGTAATCAAAATTTGTTGAGTAGGGTACTCTATGTACCAACCATTACCAAAAATTTGATGAGTGTTGGTCAGATTGTGGAGAAAGGTTTGCAGGTCACATTCAATCAATATGGAGCATATGTGGAGGACCCAAGGCATGGGTTCAAGAGGATTGCTAAAGGAGAAAAATCAGGTAGACTTTTCACTTTTGAGTTGGAAGATACAAAGAAAATTGCACTATACAGTTATAAACATCAAACACTTTCAGAGCTTGAGATTTGGCACAAAAGGTTAGGGCACATAGGAGAAAGAACCTTGAAACAAATGTGCAGGGACCAATGTGTGCTTGGGATACCTAATGTATCCAAGCAACATATGATTTACAAGTGTGGTGCTTGTCAATTTGGTAAGTCTCATAGGTTACCCTTCTCCAAGAAAGGATATATGCATGAAGACTATCTAGAGCTTGTACACACAAATGTTTGGGGACCTAGCAAAGACCCCTCAGTCTCAGGATCAAGGTACTATGTGTCTTTCATTGATGATTATAGCAGATGGATTGTATTATACTTCATGAAGCACAAGGATGAGGTATTTAATTGTTTTAAGAAATATCTTGCATTAGTTGAAAACCAGACAGGAAGGAATTTGAAGAGGCTAAGGTCAGATGGAGGAGGTGAGTACTTCTTTAATGAATTTGGAGACTTCTTGCAGGACAGAGGCATCAAAAGAGAGATAACCACAAGGTATTCTCCTGAACAAAATGGGGTAGCTGAGAGAAGAAATAGGTTAATTGTTGAGACAGCTAGATCTATGCTTAATGAGAAGAAGTTACCTAACTATCTTTGGGCAGAGAGTGTTTCTACTGCCACTTACCTCATAAACAGGTTACCATCTAAGTCACTTGATGGTATGACACCCTATGAAGCATGGCATGGTAAGAGAACATCATTAGATCACTGCAAAATATTTGGATGTGTAGCATATGTGCACATTCCTTCTCATATAAGAGTTAAGCTAGACCCAAAGGCTGAAAAATGCATTTTCATTGGTTACAGGTTTTATAATCCTACCAATAAGGGATTTATGGTAAGCAAAGATGTGATCTTTGATGAAAATGATTCTTGGTATGAGAATGAATGCAGGAAGGTCAAACTACCGTATGATTTGGAAGAGGAATTTCCAAAACTTGCAAAGGAGGAACCTACTCAGAATGAAGCCTCAAGTTCAGATGATGAAGACACTATCAACCTTGAAGAATTCAAAGCATGGAAGTCCAAGGGCAAAATGAAGATGAAGAAGCTTGAAGACATACCTGAATCATCAACTCAATCAATCAGAAGATCTCAAAGAGAAAGCAAGAAACCTATCAGATATGGGTATGATACATCTCTTGTTACTAGACATTCAGTTTATCTTGCCAAAGATTTGTCAAATGAAGAACCAAGTTCATATGAAGAAGCAATAACCAAATCAGAATGGAAAGAAGCTATGGATGAGGAGATTGATGCTCTTAAAGAGAGTGACACATGGGAGTTAGTACCCAAGAAGGATTCTATGAAGGTAATAGGATCCAGATGGATCTATAAGTTGAAAAGAAATTCTGATGGAACAATTAATAGGTACAAAGCTAGATTGGTAGCCAAAGGTTTTGCACAAACCCAAGGCATTGACTATGAAGAGACATTTTCTCCTGTGGCCAAGATGCCAACAATCAGAGTATTGGTAAGTGTGGCTGCATCAATGAATTGGAACATGTACCAATTGGATGTCAAGAATTCTTTCTTGAATGGATGGATTTCAAAAGAAGTTTATATGTCACAACCTCCTGGCTATGAGGACCCTAAGAAGGTAACTTATGTTTGCAAATTAAAGAAGGCTTTATATGGATTGAAGCAGGCACCTAGGGCATGGAATTATAGGTTAACTACATACCTCCAAGACCAAGGTTTTGTCATGAGCAAGGCTGACACTTCTCTGTTCATTAAGAGAAGTAATTCAGAGGTAATCTATCTCTATGTTTATGTTGATGACATCATCATTATAGGTAATGATGTCAATGGAATCAGGTATATCAAAAGCTAGATGATGAAGGAGTTCAAGATCAATGATCTTGGTTTATTGAAGTATTTTCTAGGGCTTGAATTAGTTTACACTAATTCTGGGACATACATTACTCAGAAAAAGTATGTACAAGATATGTTGAAGAAGTTTCACTTGTAGGATGCTTAAGTAGCAAGCACTCCAATGGAGGTGAACCTAAAGCTAAGTGCCCATGAAGGTGATCAAGTCAAAGACATTACAGGTTATCAAAGTATGATGGGTAGCTTGAACTATGCTACTCTTACAAGAATTGATATTGCATATGAAGTAAGTGTGCTAAGTCAATTTATGCACAAGCCAAGGATACCTCACTTAGAAGCTGCCAAGAGAATCTTGAAATATCTCAAGGGTACACAAAATCATGGTTTGTATTTCCCTTACACTTCAGATATTGATATCAAAGTTTATTCAGATGCAGATTGGGCAGGATGCAAGGATGATAGGAGGAGCACTTCTGGATATATTTCTTTTGCAAGTGACAAACCAATTTCATGGTCTTCAAAGAAGCAACCTACTGTTGCTTTGTCATCCACAGAGGCAGAGTATAGAGGACTAGCTAATGCCACACAAGAAGCAATTTGGATTAAGCTTTTGTATACAGAATTGGGCCTATATACTAGGTCACCAATTATCTTTGGAGATAATACAAGTTCTCTTCACCTTGCAGCTAATCCTATCTATCATGCTAGAACCAAACACATAGAGGTTCATTACCCATTATGAGACAGAGAAGCTGATAAGCAAAGAGATTCAACTTACCTATGTGTCAACCAACATGCAATGTGCAGATTTGTTGACTAAAGCTTTGGATGGAACAAAACTTTGCAGGTTCAAATCCATGATAGGTTTGCAGGATATACTTGAAGATCGAAGATGAAGAATTAAGCCAAAATGTTTGGCTTGAGGGGGAGTTGTTGGTGTAATTTGCAAGCCTACACATTTGGCTCAAAGGATACATCAAAGGATACACATACATGAAGAAGCATAGGAACATATGCTAGTTGTTAATTACCACTTTACCTCATTGTAAAAGTCAATTTGACTTAGAATCCTTTTGTAATCACCTACAAAAATGAATCATGGAAATGTAGCTCATTTGATTGAAAGAATATCTCCAAGCTTTTAGGAGCTTGATCATAGGGAGCCAAAATTTGAATTTGAATTCAAATCTTTGCTCATCACATATAAAAATGAACTTGAAAAGTCGTGGGTATGTGAGATCATTCCCGAGCCTCATTCTACTGAGTTTGAGTGTGTGTGAGGACTATACCATAGCCTACACCTCTCTACACCATTAGGCAATGTTATTCATGCCAATGGGATTGTATACAAGTGTTAATTAATAGATACATTTACATCATTAATCTCTGAGTTCTCTGTTAGTCTACTCAAAAGTTTGTCAACTTGTCAAGGACATATCTCGGTCAATTCTCCACCAAATCGAGTGATTCAAAGCTTGTTGGATTCAGCTCAAAGTCATCTACATGCTGTCAAAATTTGAAGTAATTCTATTCAGCCATTTCAGAGAAATCTGTGTCGAGGTGAACTCTGGTCAATTTTTGCTACAGTCCTAAAAAGTCGGGGGTATAGCTAAACTTGCTAAATTGATTTCTCTTAGCATAGTTTATCTTTTTACATCATTCCACTTGAAAATGGTAGCTTACTAAGCTAATTAAATACCCCTAGAAGAAATTTTATCAATTTCTATTGTAGTGGTCACATTGAGCAAAACAGTCAGCAAGTGTCAAGACCAAAATAGAAGGTTTTCTTGAGTTTGTGAACTTCAAAGTTATCTGTTTTGGTTCAATCATTACACACATTACTTCCAAAGTACATAGGCCATTTTTTGGTGTTATTGTAAAACTAAGAAGGTCTAATTATCAACTCTGAAGCAAGAGGGCTGGTACAAAGCAGGTTTAGCAGTACCTACTCAGTCTCTTGGAGCATCCATCCATCTATCCCAACATTCACTTATCAGGGCTTGCATAAACTGAGAAAGTACACCTACAACATAAGATAAATTAGTTCTTGTAATATTTGCATAGATTAATGATCCTACAATGCTTTTGTATGTTGTTACATCTTCCAATGGTTCTCCATCATTTGAACAAATCTTTGTATTTGTGTCCATGGGTTGAGTGAGTGGTTTGCATCCACGCATTCCAAATCTAAAAAGAACATCCAACAAGTACTTCCTTTGCATCAAGTAGATGCCACTCTTTCCATAAATAACTTCAATTCCTAAAAAATATTTCAACTCCCCAAGATCTGAAATTTTAAACTCCTTACCAAGCTTCCTTTTGATATCTTTAATCCCTGTAACATCATTTCCTGTTATGATGAGGTCATCGACGTATATGCAAATATATACCTCTCTATTTTCTTTCTTCTTCATGTACCAAGAAGGATTTGCACTACTTGGGTTGTCTCCATACTTAGTTAGATATTCTGCCAATCTCTGATTCCATGCTCTTGGTGCTTGCTTCATGCCATAAAGTGCCTTTTTCAACCTGCAAACAAAATGTGGATGGTTTTCATCTTCAAATCCAACCGGTTGACTCATGTATACCTCTTCTTGTAGTTCTCCATTAAGAAATGCATTTTTGATGTCGAGTTGATATAATGGCCATCTCCTTGAAGCACCAATTGCGATTAATGTTTTGATAGCTCCCATCTTTGCAACAGGGCTGAAAACTTCATCATAATCGATGCCTCATGTTTTTTTTAATCCTTTGGCAACTAATCTAGCTTTATATCTAGCTAGTAAACCATCAGCATTCTTTTTTACTTTAAACACCCATTTTTTTGGAAAAATTTTCATACCTTCTTTCTTTGGCACTATCTCCCATGTGTGATTATCTTTGAGAGCTTTGATCCCCTCTTTCATAGCTTGCTTCCATTCCTTTTGTGTGCAAGCTTCTTCATATGTCTCAGGCTCTTTGTCTTTGATAACCTACATCATGTATGCAAAATGTGTCACCATAAAACTATCATAACTCAACCTTTGAGTTGGATACCTTGTCCTTGAAGATCTTCTTTCATTGCCTTTAGAGAGTTGTTTCTTTAACCTATTTAGCTTTACCATCGAAGTGATTACCTCTTCATATTCTTCTTCACTTGCATCTACCTCACTGTTTGGAGTAGCACTTGCTTCTTCGGCTCTACTATGAGCTGAATTTGGAGACAAAGAATGACTTCCCCTCCATGTTGAACATTCTTCATTTGATGTAGATGCCACTGGACCTGAAACCTTTGTGCTTGATTGTTGAACTTCTCTTTGATTTGTTCCTGCATAATCATCACAATCTTCTTCAAGAATCTTTTCCTTTCCTTTATCTTCATACCATGGTCTTAGTTCATCAAAGAACACATCTTGCGAGACTCTTAATTCCTTTGTTCTAGGGTTGTAACACTTGTATCCTTTTTGCTCCATCGAGTAGCCAATGAAAATGCATTTTTCTGATCTTGGTTCCATCTTTGTTCTAACTTCTTGTGGAATGTGAACAAAGCAAACACATCCAAATACTTTGAGGTGTGTAAGATCAGGTTTCTTACCGGAATATACCTCTTCTAGAGTCAAGTGATGTATTGCCGATGTTGTGCACCTATTCATCAAGTAAATGGCAGTTGTGGTAGCTTCAGCCCAATAGTACAATGGTACCTTCATCTCGTTGAGCACGCATCTTGCAATTTCAGCAATTTGCCTATTTTTCCTCTTAGCTACTCCATTTTGTTGTGGTGTATACCTACAAGTGAATTGCCATTTGATCCCATTCTCTTGTAAAAAATCTAAAAATTCTTTGGAGAAGTATTCTCCTCCACCATCGGACCTTAAGGTTTTGATAGACCTTCCTTTTTCAACTTCAACTTTGAATCGTTTGAATATAGAAAACACCTCTAATTTTTGCTTCATACAAAACATCCATAACTTTCTTGAGTGATCATCAATGAGGGTGACAAAAAATCTATTACCAGCCATTGATGCCTCTTGGGTTGGTCCCCATACATCCGTATGTATCAAGTCCAAGACATTTGGATCCACATAATTGCTCCTCTTGAATGGATGCCTCGTTTGCTTTCCTAGTTGAGAAGCTTCACATAACTCATGTAGTCCAATGCTATTAAATTTTGGAAGACCTCTTACCACTTCATGTTTGCTCATGTCCTTCAGCTTTGGAATGTTGATGTGTCCTATTCTTTTGTGCCATAGGTCCAGCTCTGAAATCTTCTTGTTCCCACATTGAATGTACATGACCTTTCCATGTGGATGTTGGACGTCCAAAATGAACATCCTTCCTTCTCTTCTACCTTGAGAAATGACCTTGAAGCCTTCCTTTGGATTCTTTATGAAGCACCCATTCTCATTGAATATGACATGATAAGCCTTCTCTACCATTTGTCCTACTGAAATCAAGTTCTTTGAAATTGTAGGAACATGAAGAACATTAGATAATACCTTTGCTCTACTTGTATCTCCAAGCCTTATATCTCTAATATGTTCAATCATGTGTTGAGTATCATCACCTGTTTCAACACATCCTTTTCCACTTGGTACCTGTAGTTTAGTGAACAAACTTCCTTGGCATGACATATGGTTACTACAACCTCAATCAATGTACCATTTTGTGTCATCTTCACAAGAGCTTCTATACTCATGTCTCATTGCAAGTAGTGTGTCCTTGCTTCCTTCACTTGGGGTGCTTGCATAGTTGCTACAGTTGAGCCAATTCTTCTGCTTGGGCCTCCTCCTCCTTTTGGAGCTTTAATGCCTCAATCTCCCTCCTCAACTGAGTACCAACATTCTCCTCCTCTTTGCGGGGCTTATTCCTTTTTAAGCCCTCCAGCTCTTTCCTTAGTTGGATTACTGGATCCTCCATTTCTGTAGAGTAGGGTGGTTGAGAAGAAATTGCTCCATATTGTTGCCCTATGTGCTCCAATCGTGTAGCTGTGTTGATTAATTCCTCTATGGAGGCTGTAGGCAACACTAATTCCTTGATTTTAAATTGGGTGGTCACTGGAAGTGGCTTAGCTAACCATTTCTTAACAAAAAAATCATGTGATGGATCTGGTAATTCAGCCATTAGTGCCTTGGCCCTAGTCAAAAACTCTGGGGACTTTTCACTTGGACCCAATATGAAATTTTCTAATTCCTCTATAATGATCTCTGTAGTATTTCCATGTTGAAATTGATTTTTGAATGCATCTTTCATTAAGTCCCAAGTTGTAAAATGGTTCTCAACAAACTAGCTAAACCATTTATCTGCTAATCCTTCTAATGTGGTAGGGAAGAGTATCAAAAAGGCATCCTCTCTTCCCATTAAGCCTCTAGTTTTTCTTAGTGCTAAAAACCTTCTAATATGCTCGTCCGGATCTTCCTGAGCTAGGCCCTTGAAAGAAGGAAATTTTATATTTAATCTTGATAGTAGGGTTTCCAAGTCTACCTAACCAGCCATGCTCTTTACTAATGAAGTTGACGAAAGTGGACTAGATGATCTTCTAACAACCTTCCTTCTTGTTTGCTTGCAGGTGACCCTCAATGTTTGGGACCGAGTTGCAGTCATGAGTTGTTCATAGGCCTCTTAGTATGAGACAATTGATAAGAATATGTACCTTTTAGCCCAATGAAGTAGTATTGTCGGCACTTGAATAGTACTTCTCTAAACTGCAATATGTCTTCTCCTATGCTCAAATCTCCTTGGAGTCCCACCGGGCGTGCCAAAATTTTTTGGGGGATTCTTGGACAAGAAGGGATTTGAGTGTTTGTAGGAGAAAAAGGAAAGCCAAGAAGAAAGATACACACTAGAAGCCTCTGTTGAATGATTATAATAAGACAAATACAATGGTGATGCACAATACAATCCAATGCTTCTATTCAAAATCCCATAGAGTGATCAATTACAAAATACCAAATACCCAAGGTTTTATGGTTTCCAACCTTCTCTGCACCAAACCTCCACCTTCTCCAAGCCCGCACTTGTGCACACCTTGCACCAAGCTTCCAATAAGGGGGAGGGATGGACACCTTCTGTCGACAAGCACACAGTGCAATGAGACCTTGGGATCCTTGGGGGACTAGCTTAGCACTCTCTGCACACTTCCTTAGTCACTCTTCATGCACACCTTGCACTTCACTTCTCTGCGTCGCACACTATGTGTCTCTTGCACTTCTCTCTCTTGCCTAACTTAGACTATGCTCACCTTGCTTAGTCTTGCTTAGAGTTGCTTGCTCCAAGAATAAACCTTGTCTTGATTTGAGTGTCGATTCACGTACGCTCCTAACTACAAGAGTATCTTGGTGCTCACTTTGATGTCCCAAGATTGTCTCCAAAGTGGGCAGCCAACGAATCCATGGTTTGTCTTGTAGGGACTCTAGACTAAAACCAAAATTATAATTGGGAGGCCATACTTCCACTTCTGCATATGCTGCCGCTTCACATACCTTCACATTTTCCTTTTAAGTCTTTACTTGTGCACTTAAGAGAGGGTTCACTTGAACCTTCCAAAACACTTTAAAAACACTTTGAACCTTAGAGAAATTAGAGAAATACCTCTGCAACCTGCAACCAACTTTCTCCAATTTACCCTTTGTGAACAATTAATTGTGCACTACCTGTGCACTTTGATACCTGAACTTTGAACACTTTGACTTTGCCCATGTTGACTTTGACCTTGACCATGTTGACTTTGACTAGTTTGACTTTGATCTTTTGACTTTGACTATGGTTGACTTTGACTATAGTTGACTTTGACCAATATGATTTTTATGGGCTCAACACCATGGTAGGGCATATTCAACATCTAGAGAAAGCTAAGGATGCTCGTGAAGCTCTTGAAAGGATGTATTCAATAAATACCAAAGCTTGGAAACTTCAACTCAAGAATGAGTTGAACACAATCAAGAAAAGTTCGAGTCAATCCAGAGCTGAATATACTTTTAAGATTAAGGAGTTAAGTGATGCTTTAGCTTCTATGGGCACAACGGTTGAAGATGAAGATCTTGTGTGTTATACTCTCAATGGATTGAGAGAAGATGAAAGATGGAAGCCTTTTATAACTTCCATTAACTTGAAAGATGCCTATCCAGGTTTTGAACAACTAATTCCTCATCTTGTCACAGAAAAGCTTAGCTTTGGTGGTCCCAAAGGAAAGGACAGCCACAACCAAATGTTATATGCAGGTCGAGGTAAAGGAAGGAACTGAAGAGGAGGCTTAAGAGGAAAAGGAAGAGGTCACAACAACTCCAACTACAATCAAAACAATTTGGAAGACAACAAGAATGCATCAAATGCCCTTACACAAGGAAGAGGTCGAGGTAGAAGTAGAGGAAGAGGTCGAGGCTCTTACAATTCTCATAAAGGTATAACATGCTATCATTGTGGTAAAGTAGAACATTATGCTAGTGATTGTTGGCTGAATAATGGAAGACCAAATGGAGGCAATCAAAGGAACCAAAGCAACTATGCAAGCACCTCTAGTGAAGGAAGCAAGGACACACTACTTGCAATGAGACATGCATATAGAAGCTCTTGTGAAGATGATAAAAAATGGTACATTGATTTAGGTTGTAGTAACCATATGTCATGCCAAGGAAGTTTGTTCACTAATCTACAGGTGCCAAGTGGAAAAGGATGTGTTGAAATAGGTGATGATACTCAACACATGATTGAACTTATTGGAGATAAAAGGCTTGGAGATACAAGTAGAGCAAAGGTACTATCTAATGTTCTTCATCTTCCTACAATTTCAAAGAACTTGATTTCAGTAGGATAAATGGTAAAGAAGGGTTATCATTTCATATTCAATGAGAATGGGTGCTTCATAAAGAATCCAAAGGAAGACTTCAAGATCATTGCTCGAGGTAGAAGAGAAGTAAGGATGTTCACTTTGGATGCCCAACATCCACATGGAAAGGTCATGTACATTCAATGTGGGAATAAGAAGATTTCAGAGCTGGACTTATGGCACAAAAGAATAGAATACATCAACATTCCAAATCTGAAGGACATGAGCAAACATGAAGTGGTAAGAGGTCTTCCAAAATTTAATAGCATTGGACTACATGAATTATGTGAAGCTTGTTAACTAGGAAAGCAAACGAGACAGCCATTCAAGAGGAGCAATTATGTGGCCCCAAATGTCTTGGACTTGATACATACGGATGTATGGGGACCAACCCAAGAGGCATCAATGGCTGGTAATAGATTTTTTTTCACCTTCATTGATGATCACTCAAGAAAGGTATGGTTGTTTTGTATGAAGCAAAAATCAGAGGTGTTTTCTATATTCAAAAGATTCAAAGTTGAAGTTGAAAAAGAAACAAGAAGGTCTATCAAAACCTTAAGATCCGATGCTGGAGGAGAATACTTCTCCAAAGAATTTCTAGATTTTCTATAAGAGAATGGGATCAAAAGGCAGTTCACCTTGTAGGTATACACCACAACAAAATGGAGTACCTGAGAGGAAAAATAGGCAAATTGCTGAAATCGCAAGATGCATGCTCAACGAGATGAAGGTACCATTGTACTATTGGGTTGAAGCTACCACAACTGCCATTTACTTAATGAATAGGTGCACAACATTGAGAACACATCACTTGACTCCAAAGGAGGTATATTCCGATAAGAAACCTGATCTTACACACCTCAAAGTCTTTGGATGTGTTTGCTTTGTTCACATTCCACAAGAAGTTAGAACAAAGATGGAACCAAGGTCAGAAAAATGCATTTTCATCGGCTACTCGATGGAGCAAAAAGGATACAAGTGTTACAACCCTAGAACGAAGGAATTAAGAGTCTCGCGAGATGTGGTCTTTGATTAACTAAGACCATGGTATGAAGATAAAGGAAAGGAAAAGATTCTTGAAGACGTTTGTGATGATTCTGTAGGAACAAATCAAAGAGAAGTTCATCAATCAATCATAAAGCTTTCAGTTCCAGAGGCATCTACATCAAATGAAGAATGGTCAACATGCAGGGGGAGTCATTCTTTGTCTCCAAATTCAGCTCATAGTAGAGTCGAAGAAGCAAGTGCTACTCCAAACAGTGAGATAGATGCAAGTGAAGAAAAAGTATATTACAATAGAATGGTAGCCTCTCAAGTAAGGAGACGAGGGAGTTTTAAGGCCAAGGTTTTTAAACTTCTGGGAACAAAGTGATATTGATATAACCCCCTTGCTTTAAATGACCTAGCGCCATACGTTGGCATAGCTCTCGAACCCAGTAACCAATACATGAGTGAAGTAAGTTCTTTGTCAAGAAGAACTCGAACACAAAGGTAAGAGCGAGTTGATTGAAGGGTTGAAACTCGAGAGAGATGTAGGCAAGAATTGTTGATATATTTAGGTAGTGATGTGTGTGAACACACTAGGACCGTCGCGGCACTTTTTTCCCTCTTTAGGAGGTTTTTTTCCCCCGGCTTGTATATACGCCTATTGCCCTAATGGTTTTGTACATTCTCTAGTAATACATTCAGTATTGTGTGTTTGTGCTCCAAGCTTCTTCTTCTTCCTTGTGCTGTTCACGTGCTTCCGCAGACGTCTAACTCCAACAATTGGTATCAGAGCGGGTCGTCGCTTCATCTAGGGCACCGTTGACACTCCTCCATTTGCAGTCTCAGAATCGCACGAATTTTCCGCGATTTGAGCTCATTTCGGCCTCCGAACGCACTATCGCAGTGCTTGTGCAAGCTATTTTGTCTTTTTGTGCCAAAGGTATATACCAGTTTCTGTTCGCCAGTTTAAGCGTCTCAAAGTCTGCTACAGGTCTAGCAGAACTCGTCTGGGCAGTTCTGTTCAACTTTTTGAGATACAGTCAATTTTTTGCATCAAGGTATTTTAGTCACCGGCCATGGCTGAAAGCAGTGATGTATTCTGTATGTTGGTTGTTGAGGATAAGTTGGATGGTACCAACTACCCATTATGGGCTTATATGATGCGACATGTTTTGGTTGCAAAAGGATTGTGGAACATTGTGCAGGGTGTTGAAAGACGTCCTATTACACCTGTAACGATAGGTACTATAAATACAGGTGTTGGAGCTGATGAAGATGGTGTCAACGATGATATTCCGCAGATTCCTGTTCGTGCTGTTGTTTCTATTGCACCTACTGCAGAGCAAATTCGTTGGGATGGCAGAGATGCCTAGGCACATGCATTGATAGCTTTGTCTGTCAAACGTGCCATTATTCCTCATATTCGCTCTTGTAGAACAGCTAGGGATGCTTGGGATACACTTACCACATTGTACCAAGCTAGGAATGAGGCTCGTGTTGCTTACCTCCGAAAACAGTTGGAGAGTGAGCACATGATTTTATGGACAGTTTCCTAACGAAGATCAAAGATTTGAAAAACAGTTGATTTCTACTGATGAGGTTATACCAGATAGCTCACTTGTGCAGACCGTTCTGAATGGTCTTCCTGATTCATATCAGAGTTTTGCTTCTACTCTTCGATTGATGATGAAAGGCAATCCGAATGCCTTATCATTTGAGGAGTTAGTTTTTGTTCTGTTGCAAGAAGATCAGTCCAGGCAGAACAGGTCCATTATGCGTGTTGTAGATCAAGCTTTCCTGGCTAGTCAGAAGGGCAAAGGAAAATGGAGCTCTTCTACTAGTAAGCAGAAATCTGCAAATGCTGCACATTCGAAGAACCAGGATAAAGATGAGAAGAAATCAGAAAAGCAGAAATTGTTTTGCAAGTACTGTAAAGGGAATGATCATATCATAAAGAACTGTCCAAAACTGGCTGCAAAAGAGGCAAAGAAAAAGGAGGCTGGAATGGTTGTTGCAGAAGCCTCTACACCAAAAACAGAGTCTGCTAATCTTGTGCAGGAAGAAGAATGGGCGTTTACTATTGTTTGCATTTTTGACCCATCTTCTCATGAGCAGTGCATGTCTGCAGTGGACTCAGATGTTTGGTACTTTGACAGTGGGGCGACCAAACATATTACCTCGCAGCGCAGTTTCTTCTCTTCACTCGAGCCTGCCCCTACAGGGAATACTGTCACATTCGCCAACAACTCCTCTTATCATGTTATGGGAGTTGGTAAGATCATTCTGACTACTTCTGATGGTAGTTCTTTCACCTTGTCAGATGCTTTATTTGTGCCAGGGATCGAAAAGAACCTGTTATCAGTTTTTGCATTAGCCAAGATTGGTTTGGTTGTGAAATTTATTGATGACAGGTGTACAGTTCATGATATATCACATGGCGATATGATTATTGCTTCTGGCATTTTATGTCGTGGGCTGTATAAGCTCATAGACTATGAAAGATCTATTAATGATTCGGCATGTGCAGTTCATGATTCTCAGGCTATGTCAGATGCAAAGCTTTGGCATGCATGCTTTGGCATGCATGCTTTGGCATGCATGCTTTGGCATGCATGCTTTGGTCATCTGAATTTTGCTAGTTTGCTACGCCTACAGAAATCTGATATGGTGTCTTCTTTGCCCAAGCTTGAGGCACCCGGAAAACATGTATGTGAAGGTTGTATTTTGGGCAAAATGCAGCGTTCCTCCTTTCCAAAAGATGGTTCAGTTCGGGCTACGCAAAAATTCCAGCTTGTACATAGTGATGTCTGTGGTCCTATACAGACACCCTCTTTTGGAAATTACCTTTACTTCGTGACTTTCATTGATGATTTTTCCAGGCATGCATGGGTATATCCATTGAAGGCAAAGTCCGAAGTGTTCATGTGCTTTAAACAGTTTTTGGTTTTGGCTGAAAATCTGTCAGCATGTAAAATGGGCACCCTCCGTTCTGGTGGAGGGGGGGAATATATGTCTTCTGATTTTAATGCATTTCTGGCTGAACGTGGGATAAAACACCAGTGTACAGTGTCGTATACACCTCAACAGAATGGAGTTGCTGAACAAAAGAACAGGTCACTCATGGAGATGGCAAGGTGCATGGTCAAAAGTCAGGCTTTACCACATAGTTTCTGGCTTGAGGCTGTCATGTGTGCAACATATGTACTGAACAGGTGTCCCACTAAAGCGTTGCAGTCTATCACTCCATATGAGGCTTGGCATGACCGCAAGCCATCTATTGCTCATCTGCATGTTTTTGGTTGTTTGGCATATGCATTAGTGCCTGAACAACATCGTAGAAAATTGGATGATAAGGCAGTAAAATGTATTTTTGTTGGGTACAGTTCTGAAAGTAAAGGCTATCGTCTGTATCATCCACAGACTAAACGCATTCTGGTTAGCCGTTATGTTGTCTTTGTGGAAGATACTATTCAGCCATTGCTTTCATGTACTAAGGAGACATCTGTTAGCTCCAAAGACATGTATGATACTTTGATGCCTCTTTTTACAGGTGGATAGTCTAGTGCTGGTCCTAATGAGGCAACTTCTCAGCCTTTGCAGGTTTCATATGATGATGCAGATCATTCTATTTCTGATGCAGATTTACATGATGCACTTGTTGATGAGAGAGCTGATATTGAGTAGGCAAAAACTATGCCAAAATGGTTGGTGCAGACTTTGCGTGATAGCAAATTAGATGCACCTTTGTCATATCGTACTCGTTCAGGCTCTCATAGTGCCTCCTTTGCATCATATTGCTATGCTATGGCTGCGTCTAGTCTCTGTGATGAGAATGAGCTTGTTTCTTTTGATGAAGCACAGAATTCAGAAAATTGGATGGCTGCCATGCAATCTGAATATGATGCTATAATGAAGAATGGTACATGGTCTTTATGTGACTTGCCTCTTGGCAAGAAGGCCATTGGCACTAAGTGGGTATACAAGCTGAAGTGTAAACCTGATGGTACAGTTGACAGGTATAAGGCTAGGCTTGTTGCAAAGGGTTATGCGCAGGAAAGAGGCATTGATTTTGATGAGACCTTTGCACCTACATGCCGTATGACTACTGTTCGGAGCATTTGTGCACTTGCAGCCCATCATGGTTGGAATGTACATCAGTTGGACATTAAAACAGCATTTCTGAATGGTGACTTGCATGAAGAAGTGTATGTTTTTCAGCCCCGTGGCTTTGTGCAGAAAGGGCATGAAAACCAGGTGTGCAGGTTAAAGAAGGCATTATATGGTTTAAAGCAAGCACCACGTGCTTGGTATGAGAAGATATATGCCTATCTGGTTGCACATGGTTTTGTGAACAGTCCAACTGAAAGCACCTTATATCTTAAGCGTGCTAATGATGTGCTTCTGATCATTGTTGTCTATGTTGATGACATGTTGCTCACTGGTCCTATTGAGAAGCATATTGCTGATTTCAAGGCTGATTTGCATGCCTCATTTGAGATGTCTGATTTGGGGCATTTGCATCACTATTTGGGCATTCAATTTATGCAAGTTGATGGTGGAATGGCTTTGTGTCAAACAAAATATATTGACACATTATTGCAGCGTTTTGGCCTTGAAGACTGTAAGCCTAGTGCCACTCCTATAGAGACAGGTCTACGATTGAGTCTTCATGATGTTGGAGATGCATTTGATGTTGTTCTCTATCAGCAGGCTGTTGGATGCTTGATTTACTTATGCATTACTCGGCCAGATATTCAGTTTGATGTCTCACAGATGAGCAGGTTTATGCATTGCCCAGGAGTCATGCATTGGAAGGCGGTTAAGCGCATCTTTCGCTACTTGAGTGGTACTCGGCTACTTGGGTTGTTTTATCCCAAGGGGGGATCACTATCGCTAGATTTGCATGCTTTTTCTGACTCAGATTGGGCTGGTTGCTATGACACTCATGTGTCCACCAGTGGTTTTTCCTTCATGCTTGGTAGCTCATGTATATCTTGGTTGAGAAAGAAGCAGCCTACTGTGGCCACTTCTAGTTGTGAGGCTGAGTATAGGGCAGCTTTCACAGTGACTGTTGAGTGTGTGTGGCTCAGATGCCTTATGGCTGATTTGGGTGTTGGCCAGTCTTCTGCCACCACCATCTTCACTGACAATCAGAGCGCATTGGCAGTTGCGAGGAACCCTGTGTTCCATGCTCGCACTAAGCACATTGAGGTGCATTATCACTATGTCAGGGAGAGGTTCTCTGCTGGGGAGATCAGCTTGGCATATGTGCCCACGCAGGAGAACATTGCAGACCTTTTCACGAAGGCTCTGCCTAGGGAGAAGTTTGAAGCTTTCCGCAAAGCTTTGGGCTTACTTCCTTTTGTGGAGTGATTTCCACATAGCTTGGCACTTCCTTATACATGAGTGCCAGCTCCTTGTTCACCGCATCACTCCCAGGGGGGATTTGTTGATATATTTAGGTAGTGATGTGTGTGAACACACTAGGACCGTCGGGGCACTTTTTTCCCTCTTTAGGAGGTTTTTTTCCCCCGACTTGTATATACGCCTATTGCCCTAATGGGCTACTTATCTTTGTACATTCTCTAGTAATACATTCAGTATTGTGTGTTTGTGCTCCAAGCTTCTTCTTCTTCCTTGTGTTGTTCGCGTGGTTCCGCAGACGTCTAACTCCAACAAGAATTATATGAAGAGTTCTCGAGAAGTTGGCAAAAATTGGCATAAAAAGTATATTACAATAAAATTTGTAGCCTCTCAAGTAAGGAGACTCGAGGGAGTTCTAAGGCCAAGGTCTTTAAACTTTTGGGAACGAAGTGATATTGTAGTGGAGAAGGGCATTATGATGAAGACTGTCCTAAAAGGGGAGCCGATAATGGCAAAGGAAAAGGGCTAGCTGAATCTTTGAACTGCATCAAAATCAAAATGCAACACACTCCTAAATTACAAGAACAAATTCCTACTATAGGAGTGTTGTTTAGAACACTAGAACCTTGGGAAGGACCAAATTCTTCTATTCATTTTGTGGAGGTAGACCAAGGCAAGAAAGTGCAAAAAGAACCTATTATAGCGGTGGTCATAGGAACCCAAGAATACACAAAGGAGGATGCAAAAAGGAGGAGCAAAAATGTAGTTAAGGAAAAGATACATGAGCATAGTGAATTGGAAGAGGAAGTGGAAGAACTTAATGATTAAAGGGAATTGGAAGAAGGGTATGAAGTAGAAATACTTCAGCCACTTACAAAGAAATTTGTACTGGGCATTCCTCCATCCCTTGAAAGGTTGAAAAATCTGGAACAAAGGAAAACCAAAGTGAGGAAAAATTGATGTAGTGTGGAAACTCGCTGAAATGCAAGTCACCTAAGGCCTTGGTACTCTGCTAAAATGCTCTCTTGTATGTAGGAAAAAATTATATAAGGAATATATTAAGAATTTGAAAAAAATCAAGAAAAGAAGAAACGAGAAAAAGAGATCCAAGGAATTATTCAGAGCATCACGACACAAATTGACTTGAATGCTCATATGCTAACTGTAGAGATCAGAGGATATGACGTCCTAGGTTCCCAGTTGCACAGTGGAGGAGCGGTCGATTTGATGATAGAATACATGATGAAGGTCCTTGGACTTACCCAAATGGAGGATACTCCTATGTCCCTGAGAATGGTTAACCAAACCTAGTTAAAACCCACAGGACTCTTGAAAAATGTAAGTACAATCATTGGGGTATTAGCATTTAACATCGATTATTTGATAGTCAGACCAAGGAACACTAAAGCTACTTTTTCCATATTACTAGGATGACCATGGTTGGTACAAGCCAACTGTGTGCATGACTTGCACACAGGTTTTATCACCATTGGCCAAAGTCTGATCGTTTTCATCTCCAAGTTTCTTCAAATTCAACTACCAAGAGGTTGGTAACAAATGATGAATTGGAGAAGAAGGAAAATTGGGAAAAATTTCAAGTGATGTTTGTTTTAAATGCTGAGCCTTACAAGGATTTGCTTCAGGATGGATTCAATCTGCAGTTATCTAACTCACAAAACAGAAGAATGGGAAACTTCTGCCTAAAAGCCTTGTGAAAGGTTTGCATGATGCAGCATAGAAACTACTCTATTCTGAATAGTTATATTCATCATTTCAGCTACACCATTTTGTACTAGGGTATAAGGATCTGTAAACTCTCTAAAATTTCTTCTAGATTGATAGAAAAGGATGAATTCATGTGAGGTACACTCACCCCCATTATATGAACATAAAGCCTTAAACTGAGTTCCTTTTTTAGTCTCAAATAAAGCAAGCCATTTTTTGAAAGTAGGGAATACCTCATCATTTGCTTTGATAGGATGTATCTAGACTTTTCTAGTAGCATCATTGTTGAAGTTGTAGTAGTAGACCAAGACCCTCACCACCTTGCATGGAAGCAAGAAGGAAGGCTCAAGATTGACTCTCCTCTCATCCACCCCTACCTCCAACATGTTCAAGCCATTGGCCATCAACCCCTTGCTATGCCACATGCTTGAAAATATGGAGAGTAGGGAGTCAAGGATCCTAGTCCATGTTTAAAATACATGCAAAGAAACTACTCTACTCACACAAAGGAAAGACATGCATAGGCACACACACACACACCTCACTCTCACACACTCACAAAGACACAATACATAAATGTTAATAGTCTTGGAGTAAAGGAGAGCATTCTTCCATTCATAAGAGATATTACATGAGAGCATGTCGACCAAAAGCTTCCTTCTTTACAAAAATGATCCTCTATATATAGGCTAAGCACATTTCCCCATGTGCTTCTTTGAAAAGTCAAAAAGGGAATATCTCTCTAACTAACATTTCTTCTATGAGATTCCAAAATCAATATTGTAACAAACAAATCCCAAGAAAATCCATGTGTGGGATTTTTACGTGGGGAACTCCTAGATGTGCCAGAAAGGTGAAATATTAAGAGTCTTCTACACTAAGGCATAAGGAAATATTAAAATGTGTTCTAGGAGAGTGTTCACATGTGACACTCTAACTACATACAAAGAAGGTTATTCACATGGTCTAGGGAGAGTTTCCATGCACAATTTAAGATGTGTGCATACCCTACAACCCAACACTCTCCTCCCCCTAGACTTTGTCATCCTCAACAAAGCTAGAGAAGAAGAACATGCATAACTAAATTGTTCCAAATTAGAGTCAAGTCTGAAGCACTTTTATCTTCATCAAAGGGTAAAAAGAAGAAGAAGGATAAGAAGGAAAAGCAATCCAAGATGGAAAGTAAGTCCTCTTTACCCTCTACTTCATCATTTGTTTCTACTACATCTAAAGAGAAGTCGTCTAAGAAGAAGGAAGCATTATGTCACTATTGTAAGAAACCTGGACATTTCATAGCAGTTTGTCAAAAAAGGATTGCAATAGAAAGGAAACGGCATCAGGTAATGTTGTAGAAGATGATAAAAAAGGGAAATCGCAAGGTGATTCTTATGCCTGTATCACCATTGAGGAAGTAGCTTTTGATCAGGCAGCTTTACAAGTTCTTTGAACAGATCCTTGGATATTTGACTCAGGTGCTACGAAACATATGACAAGTTGCAGAGATTTGTTTTCTTCTCTTTCCTGTTCTACAGGTAGAATAGCTACTATTGTAGATGGCAATGATTTGGATGTTGTGGGAATAGGTACAGTAACCCTAAAGTCAAGAGAAGGTGGTAATTTTCAGATTTGAGATTTTTTAAATGTACCTGAAATGAAGAAGAATATGCTATCTATATCTGCATTTTTAATTGATGGTTTCAAAGTTGAATTTGAGAGAGATCTTTGTAAGATCTTATCACACAAAAAAGAGAAGTGTATTTTACAAGGTGAGCATAGAGGAGGGATTTTGATTTTGTCAAAAATCAATTAAGCATATGCAATCAAATCTTCGTCACCGGTGGAAGATATGAAGCTATGGCATGAGAGATTTGGACATATTAGTTTTGGATCTCTCAAGAATATCAAAGATAGAGGTATGGTTGAGAGTTTACCCTCATTCGAGCTACCAGATGATTCAGATATATGTGAAGGTTGTCTTGAAGGTAAGATGCATAAACTACCTTTCAAGAAACATGGTCATGTTACAGCTACTAGGAAATTGTAGATTATTCATTCAGATGTGAATGGACCTATGAGAGTAGACTCTATTCAGGGTTTCAGTTATTTTGTTCTATTTGTTGATGATTTTACAAGATACTCATGGATCTATGGTCTTAAGTTGAATTCAGAAGTCTTTCCTATGTTCAAGAAATTTGTAGCTATGGTTGAAAATGAAAGTTAGGTAACTATCCAGATTCTCAGAAGTGATAGACGTGGAGAATACTTGTCAAATGAGTTTCAGAGATTTCTTGAAGCAAAAGGTATTACTTGACACCTTACTATTGCTTATACTCCTCAGCAGAATGGTGTTGCTGAAAGAAAGAATAGAGTACTTGTTGAGTTGATGTGGAGCATGACGGCGTCCAAGAAGCTTTCACCAAAATTCTGGTTTGATGCAGTACATACATCTAATCACATTTTGAACAAGTCATCTACAAAAGCTTTAAAGGTAATCACACCTTATGAAGCTTATTATGGTAGAAAACCTAATGTGAGTTACTTCAGAGTATTCGGATCATTTTCTTATGTACATGTTGAGAAAAAGGATCGAGGCAAACTAGATGTAAAGGCAAAGAAATCTGTTTTCATTGGATATCTTGTTGAGAGCAAAGGATACAGGTTTTATGTTCCAGAGACAAGTGAAGTTATTCTTTCTCGTAATGCTTATATTATTGAAAATAAAATATATGATAAAGAAGTAGAGATTCTAGAGTTCATTAGTGAAAATGATTCTGGATTTTTTAGAAGGAATTTGGATGTACATGTTCAGCCATATCAAGAGGGAGTTAAAATTCCTAGGATCGAAGAGAAGATTGAAGAAACAGAAATTTCACAACCTTCTACAGATTCAGTTCCACATGAGACTTTAGTTCGAGAAATGGAAGAGAGTACTAGAGTTCCAAAAAGTCGTAGTACCTCAGAAGGACAAGTTCCAGAACCTGTGGAAGTTGAAGGGTCAGAAAGAGTTTCACCACTATTTAAGGATACACCTACTTGGTTATATCAGACATGGAAAGATAGTGGTATAAAGACTTTTATAGGATGAACAAGGAGTCAGACTAGAAAACAACAACAAAAAGATCATGTAAGTTTTGTTGAAGACTTTGAGATTCATGATATTTTGGCACTTATGATAGTTGAAGATGAACCTGCATGTGTTAAAGATGCACTTAACATTCCTATTTGGAGGAAAGCTATGCAAGAAGAGATTGATTCTATTAATAAGAATCAAACTTGGCAGCTATGTGAGTTACCAGAGGGAAAGAAAGCTATAATGTATCTTCAAAATCAAAAGGAAAGGAGATGGTACTATTGATAGGTATAAGGCCAGATTAGTTGTCAAAGGATATGCACAACAAAAAGGTATTGATTATGATGAGACATTTGCTCCTACATCTAGGATGACAGTTATTAGGTCAATACTTGGTTTAGCAGCACATTTTGGTTGGCATATATATCAACTTGACATAAAGATTGCTTTTCTAAATGGTGATTTACATGAAGATGTATATATTCAGCAACCAAAAGGTTTTGAAGAGATTGGTAAAGAACATTTGGTATGTAAGCTTATAAAAGCTTTGTATGGTTTAACACAGGCACCTAGAGCATGGTATGAAAAGATACACACATATCTTTTATTCATTGGTTTCCATAACTCAGATGTAGCTCCAACTCTTTATGCCAAAGCTGAACCAGGTATGATGATTATAACAATCATTTATGTGGATGATATTATAATCACAGGTCCCAAAGATGAAGATTTGCAGATATTCAAAGAACAATTGAAGCAAACATTTGATGTGAATGATTTAGGAATCTTGCATTATTATCTTAGGATTCAGTTTTTGTTTAAAGATGAGTGTATCTATATGACACAATAAAAAATACATTGAGAAACTTTTAGAAAGGTTTTAGATGAGTGATGCTAAACCTATGCAAACACCTATGGATCAAAACACATCTTTACGGATGGTAGTAGATGCAGAGTCATTTGATGCTACTTTATATAGTCAAGTAGTTGGGTGCTTGATATATCTTTGTAATACACGTCCTGATATACAATTTGTAGGTTCATGCAGAATCGAGCAGTGTTACATTGGAAATCAATAAAGCGCATCTTTCAATATTTGAAGGGAACTTCAAATTATGCTATGGTATTTTCAAAATCTAAACATTTGTTACTAAAAGGTTTTTCAGATTCTGATTGGGCAGGTGATAGAGACACAAGAAGAAGTACTAGTGGATATTGTTTTTATCTTGGATATTGTCTTATCTCATGGATTTCAAAGAGACAACCCACTATTGCAACTTCATCATGTGAAACTGAATATCGTGCAGCATTTATAGCTACTCTAGAGTCAGTTTGGTTGTAGAAGATTTTCAATTATCTAGACGTAAGAGTACATGAACCCATTCAGATATTTTCAGATATCCAGAGTGCAATAGCTATAGCAAAGAATTGAGTGCATCATGCAGGGATGAAACATAAAGAGGTACATTACCACTATATTCGAGAGTAGATAGCAAAGAAGCACATTGAGCTGGTTTATGTTCCGTCTAGTGAGAATGTTGCAGATATATTTACCAAAGCATTGATGAGAGATAATCATGAGAGGATGTGCAGGTTACTGAAGCTTGTACCAATATGACATTGAATGAGGGATTGCTAGAAGTCAATGTACATATGGTCCACATTCCAGCAATTCTATATTTTAGACTTAGCATTTTTTGTACACTTTAGGTGAAATGTTTTTAGGCTAGATAGATAGAGCTTGGCGAGATCTATCCAGTAGTATGCTTCATTTCTTCATGAGAGGTGAGAACAGGGAGAAAACACAAACAATAATTTAGCCAAAAATGGAGGATGATCATTTTCTAAAGGTCCAAACACTAAAAAGCTAGGTTATGAAGTCTTGTCACCAAAAGCAAGCCAATTTGAATGATAAAATTAAAGCAAAATCTATTTTTAAAACAATCGTTAATTTAAAGGACAAAAGTAAAATCAATCACTAAAAATTGCGATCAAGGCTTTTCTAGCTTGCGATGAGATCTTTTCGTAGATGGATCACCATGCTTTATGAAGGGAGGTAAAAACTATATAAGGAGCATCTTGGCACATTATTTGGACAATCTCAAGCTAGTGTTTTGCACTTTTGAAGTTTTGGAGGTGAAGGTTTGGTGAAGGAGAGGCTACTCTCTTGGAGCAAGAAGTCTTCTACAAGTTGGAGGCAGCTATCTTTTGTAAGTTAACCTTAGTCTCAGTTTTTAGGGTTTTCGAACCCGAATTTCAAAATCAGGGTTTGCTGATTTTCAGATTTGTTGCACTTTCTTGTGAGGTTAGGTTCACTTCGTTGTTCATTCGCTTCACACACACTCAAATTATAACAACATAATTTGAATTTTGTATCATCATCTTCTTGGCTATTCTTCCATTAGTGAGTGCACCACATCATATGGTTGAGTAGTACCCCCATGTTGTAATTCGGACATCTATTTTTTAGTGAGTAAGCATCTTGCTTACCTTCCCTATCCTTGGCTCAAGATCTCTTTCTTTCTATCTCTCACATATCATCTTGATTAATTAAGTGTGTATGCTCAAAGGTTTTTAGTATTGGAACGATCCTGGGGCCCCGAATTCCAACATGTAGGACTAGTAGAGCCTTTCTAGAGAGCTTCCAAACTTGAAATTAAACATACACAACAAGTAGATTGTTTCTAAAAAAGAAGTAGAATATAACATTTAGTTCAACTTTTAATTTCCACTTCACAGAACATCAAGTCCTACAGGACTTGCTCTTCTAGAGAGGAGTCCGCATGAAGGGCTTCTTGTTCCTGAAATCCAAAAGGATAGCTCCAAGAGCAAAGAACAAACCTATAGCTCTCCAGTTGGTATAGTTTCACCATACATAATCGGAAAGTAAATCCAAAATGTACTATCACAGTAGATCATAACTGTGCTATCATTATTTCAAGTGCCTCATGCAAGTAATCAATATGTTTTCATCTTGCTTTAGTGTGTGTATGTTATGTGTTTTCGTCAACACAAGTGTGTAGAGAACAATCAATCAAAGTGATGCATCATGAAATCACAGTATTATTCCTCCATCAACCAAGGATTGAACTAGGTACCTCTTCAATGTGTAGGAGAATTTTTAGACACAAATCCTGCTAGTGGGTCAATCTCATTCCATCATGAAATTCATACGAAAAAAAAATCGCAGAGAGCTATACTCATTCATAAAACGCATACACGAGGCTTAGTTTCCTAAGAGTTAGGAACATTTAAAGAACAACAATGCTTTTAAATTAAGAGGCACTGTAGACTCCAAATCCTATATTAGTCAACTTGGCAGAGTCCTACATCTCTAGGATCAATCAGAGCCAAACACTCCATACCTCCCGATTGCATATCTGTCAAATGTGCAAGGATGCCTCAAAAATCATGGGGTTCATGCACAAGTGTGAGTCTTTCCTTTAGTTCTATAATCGGCCCTTAGATTCCTACAAGCAAGTTGGGGAAGTGGACACAAGCCCTAGCTAATCACATGATGCCAAGGTCTGTAATACCCGATTCTTAGTCATGCAAATGAAGGTGTGAAAAAAAACATATATTATCCTCCACAGAGCCTGCAATTGATCCTTTGGAGATGTGTTACAAGATTAGCATGAAAGTAAGGAAAATCATTGCCCTTTACACCAAGGTCTTATCGACTTACAAGTTATGTAATACTGCAAGAATCAAGAATGCAAAAGAGAATCAACCAATCGTTGTGGATGCATCTAAAAGTCTTGGACACCAACAGGCATGTATGGGCAGTCACATCCATTTAAGAGTAAGGAGGGAAAAACTCCCACGAGCTTCAAAACCTACCAATTCGCAACATACCTAAAAAAATTCTTCCACGAATACATCCTACAAGACATGAATTCCAAAATACCATACACCACTTACCATGACCAAAGGGGCAAGTAGTGCAAACACATCCCCTCCGCAGGACAATTGCAACACCCCAACAAGAAAGAAATTCAATATATCAACTTAATATGTTATATCAGCCTTGTCCAAGCCATAATCATGACCATCGAATGGTCCATCAACATCACATAAGAGTGAATGTTTGTCCCTGAAGTGTCAACTTCATGAGTATGTGAACTTACCACTTGTCACCATTGTACCTGTACAGAGATAGTGAGACAATATCTATGCTAATGGATCATGCCCTTGCAAGACCTTAGGACTTTTGAAGGTATTTAACTAGCACATTAACTAGCTCATGCCTTAGGTGGATTCGATCAAGCACATGTGTAAGATGCCATCACAATGCCAGAGACCCTTTAATGTTTCAACCAACATGAGTGAAAGACAAGACCAGTCCCAAAACAATACCTTTCTCAATCTGTGTTACAGGCACTGATTCATATGTAGAGATTTCAAGTAGTCATCCATCATGAGTATGAAGAGCAGAAAATTGTGAATCATTTAGCACAGAAATGAACTAGTTACCCATGTGAAGGTGTTGTGTTGGTGTGAGTTAGCTAGGCTGCATGAAGACCATCAAAAAATAGCTGCTTTATTACAACACATCCCAAGAAACATTAAGAACGTGCACACAATACTATCCATTAGACACCATCAATTGGTTGAATATATCAATCTTGAAGCAATTGCAGTTTTAGGAGACATCTCTCTCAAAACATAGGACCACCTACAAGCATGAACACAACAGATTAGAAGCCTTGCCATATCTTCACAGTATAGACTGATCCTATTGGTGATGATAGACAATATCTTCCTTGCATGGCTACGATCAAATGAAATGAGTTTGAGTTCATGGGTAGTAGCACATTTAAGATGAATTTTTTATATTTGCGTACCAGTATGAGCAACAAAATCTGTTATTATTTTCAAGCATATTCTGTTCCTCATATTTCTCTTGAAGACAAGAATAATCAAACACAGAAATGTATACACACTATGCTACAAGGCAATGAAGAAAATCCTTGGAATCCCTTAAACTAGGTGCATACAAAGTGCAACATCACATTGTCATGGCTATGAAAAAGTATGGGTGTAACCAGGCTTGAAAACACATTGCCAAGAAGGGTAATGATATGCCACATCTTGAAGCATGGGATCCAACCCTTCCTTAGCAGGGCAACAGAGCTTTTTGAGTCACAAAAGCCATATACCATCGTTGTCTTTTTCGGGTTAATGATTTGGAGTGGAAGGACAAAATATGTTGACCGCAGGTCAAGCTTTAGGCCTCAACAGTGCATTACCTCCCAACATTATCCCTCGTGTAGCCTAAGAAAACCTGAGCATCTGTAGACAAAAACTTGAACATAGAATGTGTACGAAATGCAATTCCAAAAAGTGAAGCCTGGTGGGTACCAAACAATGTTTAGAGAAGGTGGGAGTTGTTAGCCCAAGCCCAAGCACCCAAAAAGAGAGAACTGAATAGGCATGCAACCATCCAAAGTCCGAGCTCTAAAAAGAGTATCTAGCGGCACAAAAACCACAAGAGCAAGAGCACATAGCTGGACAAACCCAAGCAAAATGGAAAACCGATGAGGGAGTTTTAAAGGAGTTCAAGATTCACGCATAGAGCTCAATCGTATATCCAAGTACCTTGTGCAGCAGCCATAGATATAGTAGGGGACATGAAGCTTCATCAAATTGTTGAGGTGAACAGGCAACAATAGCCCTCCCCCGCCCCAAAGACTGATCACAAGGGCCCTTTGAGTACTTTGATAGCGAGGATGGATGAGGCATAGCTAAGTGTCTTCACACCTTTACACAGTCGCAACGAATGTCCCGATGAAGTTGGAGATGATTATCCACTGGCCGCAGATCTAAGGGGAAGCCAAAAGTGTCTCAACCTTAAATCTGTATGCAAGAAAAGTGGGGCTACAGGAGTGCTCCCACGGTGTGTGCCTTGCCAATGGGAGAAGATGGAGACCAGGGGAGCAAGGTGTGCACTACCTTAGCAATGGACAGGGAGGTCATAATGGTGACCCACCATGAGAGGAATCGAGGAGCACTACAACATATACTTTCTACAGTAGCTGCCAACCTAGAAACAAGAGAAGAGGTGGAGAGCGGAGCTCCAATCAGCCATGGCCAAAACGTGAATAGGGGAGCTCATGAATGAGCTCAAGCCAAAATGAGGGCAAGGAAGAAAGGAAGCCACGAGGTGCCGTGCAAGAACTCAAATCCTACGCAATCGAGCAAAAACATTTCAACGCAATACTTGACCACACGTTCTTGAGCTCTCCAAGTGATGAAAGGTCGATGTCCCTAACAATGATGCCAAATAATGTTGAAGTTGTAGTAGTAGACCAAGACCCTCACCACCTTGCATGAAAGCAAGAAGGAAGGCTCAAGATTGACTCTGCTCTCATCCACCCCTACTTCCAACATGTTCAAGTAATTAGCCATCAGTCGCTTGCTATGCCACATGCTTGAAAACATGGAGAGTAGGGAGTCAAGGATCCTAGTCCATGTGTAAAATACAAGCAAAGCAACTACTCTACTCACACAAAGGAAATACATGCATAAGCACACACACACACCCCTCACTCTCACACACTCACAAAGACACAATACATAAATGTAAATAGTCTTGGAGTAAAGGAGAGAATTCTTCCATTCATAAGAGATATTACATGAGAGCACGTTGACAAAAAGCTCCTTTCTTTACAAAAATGAGCCTCTATATATAGGATAAGCAAATTTTCCCATGTGCTTCTTTGAAAAGTCAAAGGGAATATCTCTCTAACTAACATATCTTCTGGGAGATTCCGAAATCAATCTTGTAACAAACAAATCCCAAGAAACTCCATGCATGGGATTTTTACATGGGGAACTCCTAGATGTGCCAAAAAGGTGAAATATTAAGAGTCTTCTACACTAAGGCATAAGGAAATATTCAAAAGTGCTCTAGGAGAGTGTTCACATGTGAGTTTGACCTTGAACATGTTGGCTTTGATTACTTTGACTTTGACCCTTGACTTTGACCAATGTGACTTTTATGGCCTCAACAGTCAATGTGTATCTTGTGCACATTCCTAGTTTGCTTTCCATATTGACAATACTCACAAGAATCAGAAAGAGATTACACAAGTAGGTAGCAAGAAAGAGAAAGATTTCCCATTCCATTAAGAGATATGTAACCCAAATGGCCATGCCAAATAGAAGCCATAGGCTGTTGAATAACAACTAATAAGTGTTCTTTCTATGATGCAAATAAAGGATAAAGTGAGCCAACTTAGCTTCCTTTTTCAATAACCATATTTCCCTTTGATATGCAAAAGGATTGAGCATGGAATACCACATTGTAACCAAGGTCATCAAGTTGACCAAGTGACATCAAACTGCATGAGAATTGAGGTACATGTTCTACATTATGCATAGGAAATTATGAACCATCAATGAACTGCACAACCACATCTCCAATCTCGACAATGTCACACACTGATAAGAATCACCAAGTCTCACAGAACTGCTTTCATTCATTATCCGTGTCCATTTTTTGAGCCTCTAAGTGAGAGAATATTGCATCAATCTAATTAAGATGAGCAACAATACTATCTATGTCCTTCATTCGAAGGTCATATAACTTTCTTATCAGGTACACTTTATTTGATGCCATTTCTTTTTCATATGTATTGCATGAATTCTTCCAAAGCTCTTGTGCACTTTCACAATCTAATACCATAAAGTAAACATTATCTCTTAGGTGCAATCCAATGGTATACCTCGCAAATTCATCCAAATCTTCCCAATCATCTTCATCCGTGACATTAGTCGACTTCTTTGAGATTCCATTTATTGGCTTCCATTGCCTCCTGTGAATCAACACATCTTTAATCTAATTCTTCCATAGAGTAGAGTTTGTGCCATCAAATTTTTGGATCTCAAAATGGTGTTTGCCCTACAAGTTATAGCTCCTTCTGGGAACACTAGCACTAGACCTTGATCCACCAGATGTGCTTGAGATCTTTGATGCCATGATGATCGAGAACTGACTAGAATGATATTGGAGCTAAAGGAGTCCAAACACCACTAAGGCTCAAAAAGGATGACCAAGTGTCCAATTCTGAGAAAAAGTAATAGAGTCTCCCCAAAGAAATCTATTAATGAATAGTAATGACCAAGAAAAAGGATTTTATGAGAAAATATGTGCTTACACCAATAAGTGTTTCAAGGAGTAAATTGAAAGTCCACAAAACAAAAAGTCTAGAAAAATCTTTGCTAGATTCTCCTTTGCAAAATGAGCATATGGTTAGTGTGAAATTCTCATAAAACTGTGTGTTGACATATAAATCGGCATAGCAATCAGTGACTCCATTGCATATAACTAGTTAACCGAAAGAAGCCAACTTGGCTTATCGAGCACCTATGGACAACTAGCATACATCTCCTATGGTGAGGCTGGGTAAGTCTTCCACCTTCATCTCCAAAGAGACACTAACATTTGGGTGTCTCTCAATTTAGAAAACCTCATCACAACCCTCTTTATCAATGTCAAAGGCTTTATGCAAAAAAACATAACCGATATGTGAATGAACACATGGACATATATAAGTTGTATCCACATAAGTGTTCATAGTGTGTGGTACTTAAAGGCTGATTTCACATCCCAAACACTAGCCAACAACATCTGCAAGTGTTTGTCAATTCTATTCTTTCGGCTCAAAAATCTGCATAAACTTGTGGTGGCTACTCCCACCACAACTAAAAAACTTTCAAGAAAACTATAGATTTACTATTTTGACTGAACAACACAGCCCCCTTGGTGAATATTTGTTTTCAGAGAAGTAGAAAGAGAACTATTGTCAATGTTCTTGAACCTGTGTAATAAGAACTATGCACAAAAGTACTCCAAAATGGCTCCAAGAATAGCCCCAAAAATGCTTCAAAAGAGGCTTTAAAAGCAAAGAATGAAGCTTTGAAGGTCCATAACATGTTCAAGTTAATGTCAACCTTATTGTTTCCCCTTCTTCAGACACCACCAGAGTATAGCTTAGTGGCAAGAGTGCTTGCTAGTTAAGCGGGCTCTAGGGGAGCAAACTAGGATTGGTGTCTGCCCGAGAAGTGCCATGAACCTCCGTCTTCCTTGATCATTGAGGTCCTTCATCGCACATAGCCAATAGTGCTACGGGTCACTTCTATGGCTCAGATGACAAGGTATGCCAATGTCTATGATGTGGTTGCCGCCTTAGTCATAAGCCTTCGAAAAAGTCTTGGGTGGGTGGGCAGGTGCTCTCTTCGCTCGCACAAATGGAACAAAGCTTTTGCATCAAATTGTTCTGATCCTAGTGAAGTATTTTGAAGGCAATGCACCACACTCAATTCTCCTTCTCAAGAGCTCCATGATGATACCCTGAGAAGTAGAAAACCAAGCTCTAGGCACCACATACCATAGTCTGCACAAAGGGTACAACATACATAGAAAAAACACAATTCAAAGGGAGCACAAAGATAGATTTCATAGGTGTTACAAATGCAGTCAAACATTACGGTCTATGGCTGACCAAACCACTATATTAATTCTTAAGGAACATATAAAAAAGTGTTCCATAGGCATTTGGCCTTTCACATGGACACTAACAATGTGTCCATTAGAGTCTCTCCAATTATCTCCTTTATGTTTGACAAAGATAAACCTAAAATTAACCTTGGAACTTCATTCAAAATATACATACATGTATAAGCTTATGCCTCAAATGCTATGTGAAGTCCTAATACATGAATCGAGCACTTAGGATTGCTTCATGAACCAATAACTCCCCCTCAATCCCTAGATGCTTGGGTCCGCTAAAGTGAAAGAGCAACAATGGGTTCCTTCTTGGATAACCATGAAATAGGTTTAGTGAGATAACCTAAAGTACTTCATCTCTCATCTTTTGATCCTGCCCAACCTACATGAGAGAGTAGCTTTATGGCTATATCAAAAGTATATGTATAGAATAATCCTTCATTTATGGTGCCCTTTAGATACTTGAGTATTCGTTCAACTCTTTCCAAGTGTGGCCTCCTAGGAGTATGCATGAATTGACTCCGAACACTTACACTATAGCAGATGTCTACCCTAGTGAGTGTTGCATAATTGAAACTACCCACGAAGGTTTGATTAGCTCACCTTCATGAGCACAACATTAAATTTAACTACATGAGTGTACTTAGAACCTTATCATTCTCCATCTTGAACTTGGCTAGAATTTTCTTAATATATTTCTTTTGAGTGAGATACATACCCTTATCTATATACACAACTTTCAATCCAAGGAAGTATGTGAGTTGCCCTAGGTCAATGATCTTGAATTATTCCTTCATCTGTTGATTAATCCTCCTAATAACTTCAACATCATTACCTATGTGTATTATATCATCGACATATACACAAAGATATATGACTTCTCGATGAGTCCTCTTGATGAAAAGTGAAGGGTCTTCTTTACTAAGAATGACACCCTTATTAGGAGCATATAGTATATAACCTTTTTTATTAAGATCATAGCCTATAAGGATACACCTATCTACCATAGGGTCTAGTTTATCTAAGACTTGAGATGGTATATGTGCATAAGCGATGCACCCAAATATCTTGCAATGATCCAAGCTTGATTTGCTTCCAATCCAAGCTTCATAAAGGGTCATACCATCCAAGGATTTTGAGAGTAATCTATTTATCAAATGTGTGGTAGTGGACACTACCTCTGCCCATAAATAATTTGATAGCTTCTTCTCATTCAACATGGACCTTGCTACCTCAACAATGGTCCCATTCCTCCTCTCTATTACCCCATTATGTTCAAGTGTGTACTTGATAGTAATTTCTCTCTTGATTCTTCTATCTTTCAAGTAGGAATCAGATTCATGGGAGGTGTATTCTCCCCCTCCATCAAACCCTAGTATTTTTAGGGTTTTACCTATTTGATTCTCCATGAGCTAATTACTTTTTAAAACATGAAAACACCATCCTTATGCTTCATAACGTACAGAATAGTCCATTTGATATAATTATCTATAAATGACTCATAATACCTTGATCCTGAGATTGATGGTTCTTTGCTTGGTCCCCAAACATTTGTGTAGACAAGTTCTAGAAGGTCTGCATGTATGTATCCTTTCTTGGTGAATGGTTGCCTATGCAATTTTTCAAATTGATATGCACTACACTCGCATATCGTGTGTTGCTTTGAGATATTGGGTGGTTCAAGCACACTTTGATATCTACTAATTTTTTTGAGGGCTATTTCTCTAATGTGAGGTAACCTCTTATGCTAAACCTCTAGCTCTGAGAAGTTTTGGGTGTCATAATTGAATAACGCAATATTCTTGGTGTATTGGCGCTCAAATGTGAACAATCTACCTATTTGTATCCCTTTTCTATCTTCTTGAAACCTTGAGATGGATCCTCTATATAGACTCCATGACTGTTTGCAGGATAAAGGTATCAAGAGAGAGGTCACTACTAGGTAATCTCCTTAACATGATGGTGTTTCTAAAAGATGGAATATATCCCTAATTGGGATAGCTAGGATTATGCTTGAAGAAACAAAGCTACCACACTAGCTATGTGCGAAAACAACATCTACTATAGTATATCTTGTCAATAGACTACCAAAATCACTCCAAGGGGGACTCCCTATGAATCTTGGAATGGAAAAAATCCAAGTCTAGGTCATTGCAAAGTCTTTGGTTGTTTACTGTATCTACATATGCCTTTAGGAATTAGAGGGAAATGGGATGAGAGAGCAACCAAGGCTACATTCATGGGATATGACTCAACACAAATGGGCTACGGATTCGATGACCCAACCAAAATTCACTACAAGGAAGGATTTTGTATTTCAAGAATGCATGTCATGGTATGAAGAAGACAAGGAAAAGGTAAATCTACCCTATTATCTTGATATATATTTTCTTCCATCAGACAATAAGCATAATGCACAAGTGCGTGACTCTACAAGTGATTAGAAGATGAAAAATATGAGAAAGAAAGATATTATGAGCTTTGGAAATCAAGAGGCAATGCCAAATTGTAGTAATGTGGAGAATGCTTCAAGCATACTCCAAGAATATCAATAATTGAAAGAAGAAAACTTTAAAGGTATGGTTATGATTCTAGAATTTTAACCAGACATACCATATAAAGATTCAATTTCAGAAGAACCCTCAACTTATGAAGAAGCCAAAGGTAACCATAAATGAGATAAATCCATGAAAGAGGAAATTGAAGCTCTAAAGAGATGGACACATGTGAGTTGGTTAGCATGCAATCCGACATAAAGCTAATACGCTAAAAATGGGTGTATAAATTGAAAAGGAATTTAGATGGCTCTATTTGGAGGTATAAAGCCACATTGGTTGCTAAGGGGTGTTCTAAACCATAGAGCATGGACTATGAAAAAAAATTTCTCACCTGTGGCCAAGATGACCACCATTAGAATGTTTCTTAGTTGGAGGCTACTTCAACTTGATGTGAAAAATGATTTGCTCAATGGATTGATCATTGAGGAGGTACATATGTCACAATCCCTAGGATATGAGGACCCTAATTCTTCTAATTATGTATGCAAGATTAATGTTGATGTGTAAAACACCACAAGAAATGAATTAATGTGACACTAGACAACCTCTATGGTCACCATTAACTCATTGCCACTCAAAACTTTGAGAAATGATAGCCAAAACCAAGAACTTTACTTCTTCAGATTTTTCAAGTCATTGAAATGACATACCTTCAGTATTTTGCTAATTTTATATTATCTCCATGTATTGTAGGTATACCTTGATCAATGCCCAAGCTTTTGAATAGTGTTTGCATCCATATGACCTCCTTAGCTGCTTCCACAAGTCCTTTGTACTCAGCTTCATTGATGATAATGCTAATGTATGTTGTTTCTTTGAACACCAACTTACAAGCTTATCACCAATGTATATCATGTAGCCATGAGTTGATCTTCTGTCATCCTAGTTACCTGCCCAGTCTGAGTCACTGTAGGCTCTCAACTTTGAATCTGATGTAAAAGGATAATATAATCCTTCCTTTATAGTTCCTTTGATATATCTGAGAACTCTTTGACCTGCAATCCAATGTGGGTCCTTTGGACAATGCATCAATTGTGACAAAACTCCCAGTGCATAACTAAGATCAGGTCTTGTTAGTGTAGCATAAATAAAACTACCCACAAGAGATTGATACTTCCTCATACCTTTGTATTATGCACCATCAAATTTACTGAGCTTGTGATTAACTTCCAATGGAGTTGAAGCTTCTCTGCAATTTTCCATATCAAACTTCTTCAATAGATTCAGAAGATACCTTTCTTGTGATACATATATGCCATGATCTGTATAAGTGACTTCCATTCCAAGAAAGTATGACAACTTTCCTAGGTCACTGATCTTGAACTCTTTCTCAAGTAATCTCTTTACCTCCTTGATTCCTTCATCTGAAGTACCTGTGATTATAATGTCATCTACATAAATACAAATGTAGATTGTACCTTCCTCTGCTCTTTTGATGAGTAGACTTGGATCTGCTTTTGAACTTTGGTATCGAAGATCATTGAGATACTTCACCAGTCTATAGTTCCATGCTCTTGGAGCTTGCTTCAATCCATACAATGCTCTTCTCAACCTACAAACAAAATTTGGATACCTGGAATCTATAAACCCTTGAGGTTGTTCCATGTATACCTCATCTGATATGTATCCATTCAAGAATGCATTCTTTATATCCAATTGACTTAGGGTCCATCCTTTTGAAGCTGCAATAGCAATGATTGTCCTTATAGTTGACATCTTAGCTACAGGACTGAATGTCTCATCATAATCTATGCCATAGGTTTGGGCATAGCCTTTCACCACCATTCTAGCTTTGTATCTAGCTATACTTCCATCTGCAAGCCTCTTCACTTTATAAACCCATTTATTTCCAATTACTTTCTTACCATTTGGTTTAGGAACAAGTTCCCATGTCTTGTTCTCTTCTAGTGCATTAAACTCTTCCTTCATTACTTCTTCCCATTGTTTCTTACCTTTGCTTCATCAAAGTTCTGAGGTTCTTCATCATCTTTGACCATATATGCATAGTTCTTCTGAGTTATGTAAGAAGTACCATAAGAATACCTTTCTGGTTGTCTTCTAGTCCTGCTTGACCTTCTTGGTTCACATTCTTCATAAGTGTCTGGATACACTTCTTCATCAAATATAGGAGCTTCTTCATTTGTTCTTGTTAATCCACTTCTAGATGTACTTGCTTGCATATAGTCTTCATCTCTATTCACCTGCATAATTGATTTTCCTTTCTTACATCTTCTTACCTCTTCTTCAAATTCTTTAGTTGTATGACTTTGATCTGCATACCAACTTTTCTGTTCATCAAATGTAACATCTCTAGAAACAAGAAATTGTTTCGTTAGAGGATTCCACAACCTGTAACCCATCTGCTTTTCATCATAACCAATGAACACATATTTTTCTGCCTTTTGTTCAAGTTTATGTCTAAGTTGTGATGGCACATAAGCATATGCAATTGATCCAAACACTTTACAATGATCTAGTGTCAGTTTCTTACCCCACCAAGCTTCATATGGAGTCATTCCATTTAGAGCTGCACATGGTAATCTATTCACAAGATATGTAGCTGTATTTACAACCTCAACCCAAAGATAATTTGGACAATTCTTCTCCTTCAGCATAGCTCTAGCAAACTCAACCAAAGTCTTGTTCCTTCTTTTTGCTACACCATTTTGTTGTGGTGTATACCTACAGGTTATTTCTTTCTTAATACCTGCATTCCAAAGATAATCATTGAACTCTTGGGAGAAGTATTCTCCCCCTCCATCAGACCTCAGTCTCTTAAGCTTTTGACCTGTGAATCTCTTTGCATATGCATGAAAATGCTTGAAAGCTCCAAACACTTCTGATCTTTCCTTTAAAACATACATAGTTATCCATCTTGTAGCATCATCAATAAAAAGAACATAATACCTTGAGCCACTGATAGATCCTTCTTTTGTTGGTCCCCATACATCTGTATGAATGAGATTTAGTAATCCATCAAGCTTGAATCCTTTCTTTTGAAATGGTAACCTATGTGCTTTACCCATTTGACATGCTTCACATTTATAAACCATATGTTGACTCTGCACATTTGGTAATCCTAGTATAGACGGATTTGCAACCATAGCTTTAATTCCTCTTTCATTGAAATGACCTAATATCTTATGCCAGAGATCAAGTTTTGTAATCAGTCCTTCACCATGTGTGAGCAAAGCTTGACCAATGTTCCCTTGTAGTCTTAAAGTAAAGAGTCTACCTTCTTTCTTACCAGAGACAATCTGATTATATCCATTCTCTGGATCTTCAACAAATACTCCTTCATTTGTAAACTTGACTTGAAAACCTTTTTCAACTATCTGTCCCACACTAATCAAGTCTTTAGGTATTGTAGGAACATACAAAACATTGGTTAGCAAATCTGCTCCACTCTTGCATTTCACTTTTCCAATTGAATGTACATTGTGTCTTGTATTATCACCTATTTGAACTGTATGACTAGAAATGCCTTTTTCCAATTTTGACATCAATTCTATGTTTCCTGACAAATGATTAGAACATCATGAGTCAATGTAAAATACCTTTAGATCTTCTTTATCTGATGTGCTCATTGAATTCATCATCAATGATGTATGACTTTCATTCTGTGTGTAATTTGCATAGTTGTAGTAGGTGGTGTTGTAGGATTGATTCTGTCCCCAATTTCTTCCTCCACCTCTACCATAGCCTCCTCTTTGATTTTGTCTACCTCTTTGAAAATTACTTTGATATCTTCCACCTCTGCCTCTGCTATTGTTATTCTGATTTTGGTTTGATCCTTGTTGATTGTGCCAACAGTCATGAGCCATATGATTACTCAATCCACAGATCCAGCAAGCCTTCTTGTTGTTATTTTGATTAACTCTTCCTCTTCCAAAACCTCTTGGTCTTCCTCTACCAGTGCCTTTACCTCTTGCATAATAAACTTGAGAAGTTGACTCTTCTTTATCCTTTGCTTTACCTTTATCTCCTTTCTTCTTGTTCTTCATGTACATTGTAGAACTTTGTCCTTTATCTCCATCTCCCTTCAAGTCTTGCTCAAATGTGAGCATCAAACCAAGCAACTGGTTCAAATCTGGAACATAATGATTTAATGAAAGTTCTGTTGATAAGATAAAAGGTTTCCACCTTTCATCTCCTCTCAAACCTGTAAGTAATTGAGAAATCAACCTGTGATCTATCAAGTTTTGTTCTTGCACAAAGACATGTCACAAGGTATACTTCCCTAAGGAAGAATCCCCCTTGAAGTAGGTGTACTGGAACTATGGTCATGATTGCCTCTTCTATACAATTTGAGAATGAAGCATTGAGTTGAATCAAGAATATAAGATCAGATGGAGGAGGAGAATTCATCAATCATGACTTAAACAACTTCTTAAAGCAAAAGGGCATCAAGAGGCAAGTCACTCAACCACATACTCCATCCCAGAATGGAGTAGCTGAAAGAAAGAATCAAAGTGTCATGGAAATGGCATGCACTATGCTCCACAACAAACCATTACCATTCAAATATTGGGTCAAACTTGTACATATTATAGTGGACATCATCAATAGAGACCTCACAAGTGCATTACACAACAAAAATCCCTTTGAAGCATTCTATGAATTCAAGCCCAATGTCAAGTCCTTTAGAGTATTTGGAAGTGAAGCATTTATACATGTGAGCAAAGAAGATCCACATAAATTACAACCTAAGTCCAAGAAACATCTATTTATTGGCTATAGTGAACAATCCAAGGCTTATAGGTTGTATGACCTTGAGAACCTCTCCATCAAAATTTCAAAAGATTCCATATTTGATTAAGCTTCAAAAGTAATCAACCAAAGGTCCAAGCCCAAGTTTGAGTCCAAGCATCCACACTTATGAGCAGGACACAATTATCTCTAAGAAAAACTTAGAGTTAAGTAATTCTCACCAACCTAGGAGGTCTCAAAGATTAATCGAGAAGTAACAACATGAAAAACATCACTATGTGAACTATGCACTTATGCACTAGATTCAACATATTCTAGAGACTTCCAATTTCAAAAAAGCCCAAGTTCATCTTGAGTGGAAGAATTTATCTAGACAAAAATATATGCAATTGAAAAAAACAACACTTGGACACTTGTATCAAAGCCTTCAAATCATCAAGTTATTAGAGTTAAGTGGCTATACAAATTCAAGTACAAATCAGATGTTAGTTTGGATAGGTATAAATCAATACTTGTAGCTAAGGGATATACACAAAAGCACTACATTGTTTATGAAGAAACCTTTTCCCTTACCACAAGGTTTACAATTATAAGAGTCATTCTTGCACTCAATGCACACTTCAAATGGACCATCTACCAACTCCACATAAAAAATGCTTTCCTAAACAGTGATCTTCAAGAAGAGGAATATCTTGAACAACTTGAAGGTTTCAAGATCAAAGTCAAGGAAAATCTAGTATACAAGCTTTACAAAGCACTTTCTAGACTTAGGCAAGCTCCGAGGGCCTGGTATGAAAAGATTCATAGGTTCTTCAAAGCTAAAGGATTTGAAAGGAGCACTATTGATGCTAACTTACACATATATCAGAAAGATTTCTTAGTTGCAGTCATCATTCTCTATGTAGATGACTTGATCTTGACTGGCTCAGATGATGAACATATCTAATTCATCATCAAAGAGCTTCACCTTGAGTACTCTATGATAGATCTTGGCCTACTTCACTACTTCTTAGGCATGGATGTTTGGCAAAAAAAAGAAGGTATATTCCTCTCCCTGAAGAATTGCTACTCTGATCTTCTTTCCATATATAACATGGAGCAGTGCTGCTCAGTATCTACACCACTTGATCCTAAAATCAAGCTCACACTTCACTTGTGGAAGTGCATTCTTATCTATGGTTTTTTTTGTGTACTTTACTTAGCCAACACTACACTAGATATTACATATGCAATTGGTATACTCAATTTGTTTGAACATGAACCTTATCACACAAATTGAGATGTTGCTAAGAAATTAATTTGATACCTTGGTCTCACTCAATATTGTGGCATTTGGTATAGAGGAGGCATGAAACTCATCGGATATTCAAATTCATATTGGGTTGGTGATCCTTCTTCTTGATGGTCTACATCTAGATACATATTCTTGCTTGGCTCAAGACCTTCTCTTTGGCAACTAAGAAGTAGCCTACAATTGTTCTATGATCTACGGAGGCCAATTATGGAGCATCTAGCTTTGTAGCATGTGAGACCATCTAGATTTGAAGTTTATTACCTCACATTAGTATCTTGTAGGTTACTCTGAGATGCATCTGCATCGCCTGCTAGTCAACCTTGGCCATCACCGAGAATCCAATGATCCACGCTTGGGCAAAGCACATCAAGATCCAGTACCATTTCATCTATGAGAGACTCATATCTAAGGATATTACTCTAGAGTAGTGTACCTCTCAAGAGAACATGGTAGATATGTTTATGAAGGCTCTACCTCAAGCTCTGCTCCAGCTCTTGGTGGACCTGTGTAGCCTTTAGGCGCTAGGAAAGAGGCCTTAGCATCTTAAGAGGCTCTTACTTCAGTTATGTTCAACGTGAATAGAGTGAGGTATTACATCCATCCATCTTCTCTGTGTGTCTTGTTGCATTTGCGCTCCTTGTGTGTTCTCCTCTTCTGTCTCTCGCACTTCTACAGATACCCAATAGTGATATCAAAGTAGGTTCAGCTCCTTCTAAAGTTTTGGTTTTTCACGTTGTGACACACACACGTTTTCAGTGCAAATTGACTTCAAAGCATAGAATAGTTATTCTTTATAGCCAAGAAAGATTTTCAATAGTGGGAATGGGATTGTACCTCCATTTCAAAGCCATACATTCTTGATATATTTAGATAGTGATGTGTGTGAACACTCTAGGACCGTCGGGGTACTTTTTCCCTCTTTAGGAGGTTTTTTCCCCCGGCTTGCATATACCCCTACTGCCCTAACGGGTTACTTATCTTTGTACATTCTAGTGGTAATATATTTAGTATTGTGTGTTGTGCTCCAAGCTTCTTCTTCTTACTTATGCTAATCGTGTGCTTCCACAGACCTTGAACTCCAACAATTAGTATCAAACTAGGTGACCACTTCATCTAGGGCATTGTCAACCCCCCTCCGGTCATAGAATCACACAAAATTTGGTATGCATACTCAAGGTCATTAGGAGATCAAAATAAGTTCACTTTGTGCGTGGTGCCAAAATCGCGATCTGAGCTCGTTTTGGCCTCCAAACGCACTATCATAGTGCTTGTGCATGCTATTTCATCTTTTTGTGCCAAAGATATATAGGTTTTGGTTGATCAGGTTTAGCAGAACTCATCACGGTAGTTTTATTCAACGTTTTTAGATAGAATCATTTTTTTGCATCAGGGTATTTTGATTAGTGGCAATGGCTAAAAGTAGTGATGTATTTTGTATGTTGGCTATTGAGGATAATTTGGATGGTATGAATTACCCATTTTGGGCTTACATGATGCCTCATGTATTGGTCACAAAAGGATTGTGGAATATTGTACAAGGTGTTGAAAAACGTCCTATTACACCTACAAATATAGGTACTGAAGCTAATGCAAATGGCGTTGAAGATGATGATATTATTCATGTTCATGTTCATGCTATAGTTTCTACTGCACCTACTATAGAGAAAATTCATTGGGATGGCAGAGATGCAATATATTACCTCATAGCATAGTTTCTTCACTTCACTCGAGCCTACCCCTACAGGGAATAATGTCACATGTGCCAACCATGCCTCTTATCCTATCATGGAAGTTGGTAAGATCATTTTGAGTATTGGTGATGGTAGTTCTTTCACATTGTCGGATCCTCTATTTGTGCCAGGGATCAAGAAGAATCTGTTATCAGTTTCAACTTGAGCCAAGATTGGCTTAGTTGTGAAATTTATTAATGAGAGATGTACATTTCATGATCTATCAAATGGCGATGTGATTATTGCTTCTGAAATTTTATGTCGTGGGTTGTCTAAGCTCATAGACTATGAAAAATCTATGAATGATTCAACATGTGCAATACATGACTCCCGGGCTATGTCATATGCAAAGCTTTGGCATGCATGCTTTGGTCATCTGAATTTTGCTAGTTTGCTACACCTACAGAAATCTAAAATGATATCCTCTTTGCCAAAACTTGAGCCACCCAGTAAACATCTTTGTGAAGGATGTATTCTGGGAAAAATGCATCATTCCTCCTTCCCAAAAGATGGTTCAGTTTGAGCTACTAAAAAATTATAGGTTGTACAAAGTGATGTTTGCACTCCTATGTACACACCTTCGTTTGGAAACTATCTTCACTTTGTGACTTTCACTGATGACTTTCCTAGGCATGCATGGGTATATCCATTGAAAGCAAATTCCAAAGTGTTTATGTGCTTCAAAAAATTTCTGGTTTTGGCTAAAAATTTGTCAACATGTAAAATGGGTACCCTCCATTCTCATCAAGGGGGGGGGAATATATGTCTTTTGACTTTAAGGCATTTCTGGCTGAACGTGGGATAAAACATCAGTGTAAAATGTCATATATACCTCAATAGAATGGAGCTGCTGAACAAAAGAACATGTCACTCATCGAGATGGTGAGATGTATGATCAAGAGTCGAGCTTTACCACATAGTTTCTAGCTTGAGGCAGTTATGTGTGTGTTGGCAGCAATCAAGGAACTGAAGGACTCACAAGACAAGGAAGCCAACGAAGGGAGTCGGAGCGAAGAGAAGGCACAAGGAGACACAGTAGTCAACGAAGATCTGGCAAGTAGGCCATTATTTTTTCATGAAGCTAAAGCATATCAAAGAGGTGGACACACAAGGAGAAGGAGCAAGTAGGGAGCTCGAGGATGTGTATGTCAAATCGTTAGAGGAAACCCCTACAAAAATAGTGATTTTCATCGCTAAAAGCCATTGTAAATACCATTTCATATTTTTGTAGCTTCATTTTGTGCAAGCCAAGGAGTCCTTGAGCTTGAGGAGCATTAGAAGTAGCTACCTACCAATTTTCATATTTTTTAGACTCCGTTTGAGCCTTCAAATAGGCCCTAGAACCTAAATTTTAACTAGGCTGGACACTAGATCTGGACATGGCCAAAAGCTAGTCAAAAACTATAAATAGAGCTAGAGAGCTCATTTTTGAGGTTATCTTGTAATAGATTTGAACTTGTATGAGCATTTTGGAAGTAATCTAAAAGAACTCCATTGTCTTCCTCTTTGTCTTGCCGTGTGTGCATGTGTGTGTGTGTATGTGTGTGCATGTTGGTGTGCTTCTCACTCACGCACTTGTGCCTTCACTTGCTCGAGGTCATCATACCATCCTCACGTCTTCCCGGATTGACATTAAAGGAGGTGCTACTCATCACTGAGCTACACCAAATTTTGGTGCCGTTGTCGCGGATCGAGCTTTGAGGACGAGCATGTGATGGTAAGATGTAGAGTTGTGACGTTGGCGTTGTAGGTAATTTCTTTACTTTTCCTTATTTTCCTTTTTCTTACTTCATCATCATCATCACCATCATTATCCTAACCATACTCGATCTCCATCATCACGAAAAAATTCAGTTTTTTTATCATATCTCCTTTCCCCTCCCATTTCCATTTCACTTGTGAGAGAGCGAGAGAGCGATTTGTGTGCGCTGCTTTTGCATGTTTTTTGAGCTTCCTTGCAGGTTTTTGCTGTATCATCCTGTTCAGCAGGCTGCGCAGGTACGGACAAGCTCCAAACTGTCTCTGTGTCGCAGACCTCTGTTGATCGCGATCGACAAAAAATTTCATCTTTTGGTAAAACAAAGCACACCACAATGACACACATGAAGAGCACATTCCAAATCATCACTTGAAATAAAAAAATTCGTGTTTCTCTGTCAATCGCAACTGACACCATCGATCGCGATCGACAGCCACGATCGACAACCTCCGTCAATCGTGACCGACAGACCCACGACCGATCAACTGCCACGTACAATTCAGTCAATCGCGATTGACACTATCGATCGCGACCGATTGAAATTTGACGATTGATACCAAAACTCGCGTTGCCACATGTCCATTGCGACGGATAGGCCCACGATTGACTAAAATTTTGTCGAAATTCTCGCAAAAAGTGTCGATTGTGATTGACACCATCGATCGCGATTGACAGGACCCACGTTCAACTCTGCCGATCGCGATTGACACTGTCGATCGTGATTGACACTGTCGATCGTGACTGACATGTCGATCGCAACCGACAGGCCTCGACGGACACCTCTGTCAATCGTAATTGACAGACCTGTCGATCGCGATTGAAAGGCTTTTCGACCAAAATTTTAGGGTTATTTAATTCCAATTTTTGGACTAACTGTGGACTTAAAAATCACACATTTAGAGTATGGAGAGGCCTCTACACTAGTAATCTGAGAAAAAGTCAGGTTGCATGTTGACCTATTTTACCCTGTTTTAACTCCAAAACCCTGAACTATCATAACTTCCTCATACGAAATCCGTTTGCTATGATTTTTGTTCTATTGGAAAGCTCGTGGGGAGTACAACCAAAACTTCCACTGATTATGGTAAAATTAATATCAGGATTATTAGATATAGTATTTTGAAGTTGACCATATCCAGGGGGAAGAAAACTAAGGGATCTCTAGAATGGTTTTCCATAAAGACATAGTGCAAATTGATATCTGGATTGCATGAATGAAAGTGAGTTGCTAAGTCATTTGAATCTAAGTCTGGAGCTAACCCTGGGACTTTTACAGGTCCATTGAGAACACTTGAAGGCATCCAAAGAAAGGGCTTTTTGCAAGCTTGAGAACCGGGTTCTTGAGCACCAAAGAGCAGGGGATCAACAAGTAAGGTTGGACTACTCTCGACTCCCTTTGTCGATTCCTAGCTTAGGCTAAGTGCAAATAGTACTAGCAGTAAGTCAAGTGACGATAGGCATTTATCAAGTTGAAGACTACCTAAGCACTTAAGCTCAAGCGGAAACATAATCTCTGTGTGATCGATAACTTGAAAGGAAAAAAGAACTTAATGTGAGATGATCAACATTAAAGTGCAGAAATTAACTTAAGTATTCTTGACGACGTGATACCAGGCAAGATCATAAACATGATAATCAACTAAAAAAGAACCAAGTGATTGATACAAATTGATCGGCAACGAAGCTGGACCTTGGGTAAAAATAGGGACTACTCAAATAGGCATATGAACCTTAGATCAGGATGACATCTAGGAAGAGATAGACAAAGTCTTAGGTCTTCAGAGGCTAGTGTCAATCACACTGCTAGGTCTTGGGCCCAGCAATTGAGCCATCACTCATACTTCCCTAGCTCTGAAAGTAGCGAGTCTGAGATTTCTCAGGGGATGGAGAGACCTACAGGAAGTTCAGGAGTGCCATATTTACATAGGGTAGAAGGCCCTTACAAGACGCAACTCGAATACCTTAGGACCAACCGATTAGGTGCTTGCATCTATGAGGACGGCCTAGGAAGATCTATGGTCCAGATTAAAAACCCTGACCAATCCAGTGGACTAGAGCACCCAACTGTCAAGTTTGAAAATGGAGCATACCTAGACAAGGAAGGAACCATATATGTAGTCACCAGTCATCCAGATAGGACAGACGAATTTGGAAACGTGATCCCAGAAACCCACTTAGGTGACCTGGAGCAAGGAAACATGGGTGTAGAACCTAGAACCCCCCGAGGCAAATCTGTTCTCACTAGGATTATCACACCAGAGTGGATTCCCCAAGACAATAAGAGCATAGATCTGCTCCTGAACCGAGAGACTGATGAAGCCTTTTGGAGGTATAAATCTGATCAGCCAAATGAGGTAGGAACAATCATGATATATGAGTTCAAAGATCCTGATAGCCCAGGCAGAGTGACCTACTTAGATCACGCTTCACAGAGGATCTTTGTGGTTACAGAACATGATAGGCATGCTTATACTTGGAAAGGTGAATTTATTTTCCCCCAACCAAGGTTGAATGTGTCCTTTGGTCACCCAGGAGTTGGAACATCCCAAGCTCATGGAGCTCAAAGAGGCAGACATAGAGATAGACCTGAGGTAAGCTTTGCCAACCTAGTGGGAAGAGAAATAACGAGAAGAGAAACAAATAGAGCGGAACCTGAGGGACTTAGAGCCCCAAGGAACCAAAGGAATGTGGATGAATGCCTTCTACCAAGACCTAGAGAGCACACAAGGACTTTGAGACCGACTCAGCTAGTTAAGTCCATGAATAACTACTTTGATGGCACAGGAGACCCATATGATCATGTGGCTGAGTTTAGGCAAGTCTTGAGAGCTGAACAAGTTGACCTATTCACGCAGTAGAATACTTGTGGAACTTTCCTCCAGGTTATTGCGGTTTCTCATGATTTGAAGAAGGATTAAATGAAGTGACGAAAAGCTTTGAGGACAGAAGATAAAAAGTTATACATCTCGTGGATCTTCTTAGTGCATCTATTCTCCAGGTTTGATTTTGTGCAAATTCTGAAGTAAAGAGAAGAGAGGCTATTGTTGAGGGTACTTGAAGAAAAGAAAGGACCGAAGTAAAGTTAGAAGTAAAGATCCATCCGCGAAGATTGAAGTCAAAGATCCTCGGCGCTTTTTTGCACTATAGCGAGAGGCATATCATATCCAGCCGATCCGCACTGTAGCGACGGCATTTATTTGTATTTACATGTTTTGCACTGTATCGGATTTTTGTATCGCGGATCCGCACTGTAGCGGGCATCACTGTATCATTCACTTTTATTGGTCGACTGCTGTTACTTTTGATTGCATCATTGAGCTTCGTCTACATCCTGTGTATTATTGCTGTATCCGATCGTCTCTTTCCCGATGCCTACGGTCTCATACCCATGCACGTTCGTCCTGTCACTTTCGAGAGGCGGGGGTCCTACGAGGATCGCACACACTCCAGAGACATTAGGGGAAAAAATGAACCCTGAATGGGCCTTTTAGATTAAGGAGTGATTAGTGATGGAGCAATGAGAAGAGGGTGGTGACGACAGTCTATGCCCTATAAAATACTAGGCTGAAGGGGAAAGAGGGGACATATTTCTCCCTTATTTAATGAGCTGACTCTAGAGAGAGAAGGAATCTCGTAACTCAGTTGGGCCCAAAAATTCAAAATTTTTAAAAAGTTAAAAAACTCATCATAACACCCGAAAATGGACCCCCCATTACTTTTTAAGGTCAAAAGTACTCTTTTTGACCTCAAATTCAAAATCCGTGCATGTTTTGAGCTCAAAAAAATGGTTTTTTTTCAAACATACTCAAAAAAGAGTTACTTCCCTCCTAAACCTCACATTTTCATACCCAAGTCCCAAAAAGTCATTTTTTCCCACTACTTTCACTATGTAGCACACCATTGAAGCTCCTGTTTCTACACCCCAACCTACCTGCATCTCCTATCTCGAATTATTGTTGTAGCTTGAATACCTTTAGCTTCAATGGCAATAGCTAAAGCTTCTAGGTGATCGAAAGATGAAATCCTCACATTAAGATGTCACAATATCAAAGCCACAGATGTACAGTGGCTATCACATGAGTACTCCAAGGGTGCATGGGTGTACATGCAACCCTCTAATGTTGGGCCTCATTAAGTTAGAGATCGTGGAAACTTAGATCTTCATTGGAAGGGAAAGTTACTTGGCTTCAAGAAGCACAAAGACAATGGGATGGTTGCTATTGTACAACATGTTTTTACAATGGCAACTATGAAACTTGAAAACTCTAGTAGAATAAGATATCTTGTGAATTATAAGTATTACTCTACAATATTTTATGTTTTCTTGTGTCGGATATATTTCTGAACTATTTAGATATGTTTTTGTTTGTTTCATATATATTTCCTTCTACTTTGGTGGAAGAGCAACCACTTCATAGTCTTACAGGTACTTTCCAGGCATTGCATGTAGATTTTGGTGCACTAGTCTTTCCAGAAATATCTCATGCTCAACTTTACTGTGATAGAGTTTTCTTTTACACACATAGATATGTTGTACCCTTGTTGACCTAAGTATCAACTTAGGGACTTGCGGAGAAAGAGACTATACCTCAATCCCCTCACAAGTGCATATAGTGGGGATACACGCTTTTAATTATCAATCCAAAGAGTATACAAACCTAGCCGAGTGTATGAAGACATGCAATCATGTAATGATCAATGCAAATGAACTACTCAAAGAATGTAAATGACGCAAAGACTTATCCAAACAAGCTCCAACTGTTGGTCAAGGCGAAACGATACTTGGTGCAGCAGCTGTCAGTATTTTGGACTTTTCTCCCAGCTCCGAACTCCAAATATAGCGAATAGCATATGCGTTTCGAAGCTCTCGAGAAGACGCATCCAATGGAAGTGGTTCCACTCAATTCCGACGCTCATACTTTAAGTTATGAGCGAAATACTGAGTCGTGGGAATTCTTTCCTACACTTCAGCACTTCCTACACTTCGCACACACCTTTCCTACAGCAAAAAAACACTTTCATGGATAGACAACACTCACAAGCACTCTTTCCAAGCAATACACATGCATACAAGCTCACGAAGAAGAAGATAAGGAGGGAAGAAGACACAAATTCGAATTTCTGTGCTCTCTATTCTCACAATGGCAAAAAGTTCTTCACAAAGAGTCACATTTGACTTATATACTAGTGCCCTAAAAATGGTCCTTTCACACAAGAGACCGGCACTTTATTCACTAAAAGACTAAATTTCTACTATTTTACATGGGTAAGCTTCTAATCTTCTGTGGGGATGCATCTAGAGGACTCCTCTAGTGCCTTTACAACGGGAAATATATTACAAGAATGATTATGATACAATAATATGTAGTCCAAATCGGAAAAATTTTGGGGCCCGTCTTTTTCTCTGCTTTGTGCGCTCTTTAGCTCTGCAACACTCTCCCCCTCTTCGTCTCTGTCGTCCCTTGACAGACTTTGCTTCGCGCACGCGTCCAGTGGTCAGTATTGCCTGATTCTTGATCTTGCATTATGTTTTAGAGGCGCTTCTGCTTTTCTTCGCACGCTCCCCTTGGTCAGTATTGTCTGCAGTTAAACAGACATGCAGATTCGATGGCCTTCTTGATTCAAGCTCTACTACTCGAGAGCCTGTTGCACTTGTCTTGCCTGTTGACTTGGGTTGCCACGCACGCCACCAGTGACTAGGAATGTGCTGTTCTTAGTCACCCTCTTAAACTTTTCAGCCTCTACCCCTTTGTAACTTTTGGTCCTCTGATTTGTCCTGGTTGCACACATCTGACCCTGTTGTATTGCTTTGAGGCTGTTTACTTCTTTCCACCGTGCATGACTTGGCTGATTTCTCTTTTCGCCTGATGCGTGCCCCTGCGGGGCTCTGTGCAGAGATGGGTAATGCGCCCCTGCGGGGCTTCCTGCAGAGATGTATCTTCAAATCTTGCTTTTTAGTGAAGCTGCTTCTTTCGTTGTCTTCTTCTTTTCTTCTTCTTACTCGATTCTCCCTCAACACTGCCCCCCTCCTGGACTCTGTCGTCCCCGACAGGCTTTGATAAGCGACGGGCATATGTTTGATAAACTCTTTGCTCTGTATCGTTCAGCTGATTGGCTTCACGTATCATGAGTTGCTTCCAATGTTCTGCCTTCACACCATCATGGGGTGGCTGTCTGTGATCTGCGAAGAAGCTTAATTCATATGCTACGAGTCTGGCATTCAGGTTGGATGACATCTTCAAAAAGATCTCTGAATCTATTTCAAAGAATCCTGTAAAAAACGCTTCTTCAAATGTCTGCATATATGGACTTGGCAAGAACATAAGCCTGGAGTAATAAGCCATTATAGTTGGTCTGCTTGGCATCACCGATAGATAAAAAATAAGTATGTCTGTGCCCTGATTAATTCCAATAAAATTCAAAAAGGTGTATGCCGCATGTTTGAAAACTTTCAATACAGTGAGTAGCATACTAAGTATTTTATTTGTCATTTTGATAGCTAAATCTGGTACTGTCGCATAATTTTGTAGCCAAAATTCTATGGTCTTGACCATATAATCCTCCGTTGGCAAATAATTATGTGGCGGGCTTGGAAGTAGCGGATAATTCAGCCACTGATTATTTATTGTACCATTCCTTTGCATGTCCAAAAATGCTCTAGCTTCTCTTCTACGAGGTACAGGACAAAATGCAGGGTTTACCTGCAGGGAATATGGAGCAGCTTGCCAGTGTATCCTTAGTGTTGGATGTTTCTCCAAAAACTTTCTTCTCCAAACTGGCTGTGCGGCTTCAAATTTTGCTTGAGTGAAATTGAATGTGTCATTCTCGAAGTTGAGCTGCTTATCTGGGCTCGTTTTTGTGATCTTCTTGATGTATTGACGTGTTTTCTTTTTTAGTAATCCGTATGGAATATTGAAAGGCTTTATAAGCGTCTCTAAGTCTTTTCCTTTGATCTTTGCTTCTTTCATAACTTTAATAACTTCATTTTCAAAATTTTCCGTCAATCGGGACACCACTAGTGCCCGTTCCTTCTGACTTATTTCTGCAGTATATGGCATAGGATGATCATCATGTAGATCCGCCACCTGCTCACGTATTGGAGAATGATAGATCGGTTGAGATAGAGGGCTTACCTCTACCTCGTCAGTAGGATGTTTCTTTTCTGGCACTACTGATGTCCCGATCGGTGCTTTGTCTTTCGTCTGATTCTTTAGCTGTTCTATGCATTCCTCTTTTTCTTTTATTGTTTGCATGGCTTCTCCGAGTGCTTCTTTAGTTGCCAGTAGTTCTTTGCCTATGTCAGCTATATGATCCATGTTTTCACTGTAGCTTTGAACCAGTTTCGCCTGTGCTGTATTTAACTGCTTTTTGAGCTCACCTATTTCTTGAGTGTGCTTCCGTTCTGATTCTTCTCGTACTTCTTTCGCTTGTCGCAGCAACTCAGCATACTGTGCTATCTGCTCTCTTAATTCTTGTTCTTTAGTGTCTGAGGATCCCTGTTGTATGAGTGGTTGATCATATAATAAAGACTTCATTAATTCTTTATTTCTATTGCGTAGGCTGTCATTCTCTTCCATATATAGCTTGAGTTGTTGTTCTAATAATGTGCTCCGCATTTTCATTTTCTCTTTCTCAGCCTCGCTTGCTTCGTGTAATTTTTGCAACTCCACTAGTTGTGTATGCAGCTGTTGATTTTGGGCGATGGATGCGTCATATTGTGTCTTGATTGCCAGCACTTCAGTATTTTTATTCGCTAATTCCTTTTGTGCTGCAATCAACTGTGCCGATAGCTGTTCACTCATGAGTTGAAACTGATTCTTTTCTCTCTTTGCTTGATCATACTCGGCATCTATATCCATCATCTGTTGCTGAGTGTCCATGGCTGTTTGAATCATCTGTTTTACTACAGGTTTTAACTGCGTAACATCTACATTAAGCCGTGTTTTGGGTATTGCCGGTTCTTCTCCGGTGTTTACGTCTTTGCCCTGAGCAATGTGTAAGGTCGTGTCATGGGGCTGCCTAATCTGAAACTGGATCCTCGGCTCAGCCCCCATGTCTTCTTTATTTCCTTGAGGTGTGTCATCAGGCACCTCGATTATAACTTGTTCTTGGGTTTGGAGCTCCTTTGCTTCCTTACTCACTGGAGTTTGATCTTCCTCTTTAATAGGTTGTTTTACATGTGTAATTCCAGTGGTCGTATCTTCTTTGATGCTCATTTTTGTGGTGTCATTCAATTGAATGACGTGCTCCGGTTCCATAGATTCTTCGACTTTCTTTTCCTTTTCTTCCTGATTTTGTGGCGTCACTTGATCTATCTCGTTCCATTCATCTTCGTGTGTTTCTATCCGAATATCAGTATCTAATGTATCTTTTTCGGGACTGGAATCCGTATTTGTGCTGGAATCATCAATGCCCAGCTCTTTGTATCGTCCAGCTTGTTTCTGTGTTTGCTCTGGATTCCGTTGTGTCTGCTCTTGACTAGCTTGTCTATAATGATGTCCTTGAACGTTCAAATTGACCTGCCCTTGCATATACTGATGTGTCTCTTCGAGGGCAGCGGACAAATCTCTTTTAGTAATTGGCATTTGTGTTGTCGTGATCTTCGGTAAGAGGTGCGTTCTCTTTGATTGCGGTGTTGCTTGGGCTTCCTCTTCTCGTAGGCGCTTCGTACCCCTCATGGGTTTCTGTGTGCTGGTTCCAGCCTCTTCAACCATAGGTACAGCTTTCTTCTTCTTAGGGACCGTCGCTGACTTTACATACCTTGCTAGTCCTTCCGAAGTTGGCATCTCTCTCAAGCAGTTCTTCATTTCTAAAGCTTCATAAATCAACAATGTGAGAGCTGAACTGCCATTTAAAAACTTCTTCTGCCCCCACTTCTTTTGTGCTTCAAACAATCTTTCTTGGACATACCCTGTTAGATTGACTTTGTTTCCAATTTGCCTCATGGCATGTGATAGTAATTGGACTACAATTTTCTGTGGAGCGGTATACCTGTGCATGCTGGGAAAACAAAAATGTTGATGTACCAGTCGCACAGCATCCTCTATGTCAATTCTGTTAATTTCCAGGAATGATCGCTTCTTGGGATCATGGCATTCTTCTTTCACATTAGTAATGCCTGTTTGATTCCATCCAAAAGCTTTGTTAATCAACTCGTGTGTAAATTGGATGGTCTTCCATGTCCCGACTTTATCCAATACTTGCGCTTCTGGGACTGATATCTTTGTCGCGGCAGGCTGCATGGTGTTCATTACCTGTGCACATCTCTGGAAGTCTGGCACATAGATTGGTAACTTAAGAAATGCCTCTATTCCTGCTTGTGTCCATACATCCTCGATATGAGGTAGTCCTTGTATTATTGTCTTGAAATCCTGGGACATGATTGGAAAGCAATGATCTGTGTCCATGATTTTGATTGTAGCCATGAAGATTAGCTCTGCCACTGGTTGATCATCCCTAAACCAGTGACCTCTTGCTTTTGTTACTGATTCCAACGGAAGAAGTTGCACCTCTTCTTGCTGCGTAGATTCGGAATCAGTGGAAACCATCTGCACTCAATATAGAGTATGAATTAGTATCCATATGTTCTCAGAAATCCTCCTCTATATGTTGGTTATAAGTTCGATGTTGCTCCGAGTGCATGGTGTCGTCCCTTTCCCGTGTGTGAGAGAAAGGTAATACCTGGATTTTTCACATTTTTACGTATTTTTATATTTTTTGCTGAAAAGAAAAACAGAAAAGTTAGTTCGTAGCCGAAGCGGTTATTAAATTTTTTGAGTATTTTCTTGATATATGTACAAGTGCTCTCCTATTTCCTTATTAGGAAAATGTGCTTGACTATCTTGAAATAGAAGAAGGATGTGCCGAATGCTTGGCCTTGTAATGTGGCCCTATCATGCATACTTGGGATCTCAACAACTCCATATGTGTGCAAGTGGAAGTAGTTGGCGTATGCATGCTGTACAGGTTGTCTTTCGGTATCCAGATTTGCTTCGTTGTGCTGGGCTTCGTTGTATGTTGCCCACTTCTACTGCATGTGGCCCTTTTCTCCTTTTTGTAAGTCTGCTTCCTCTGATTTATGACTCTCGGCACTTCTCGGGCTGCCTTTACAGACTCTTTTTTTCTCCAGTATCTCTTTTTCTGTGGTTGTTTTGCCGGTGGATTGCATTGGTCCTTCTTGTTTCGGGGATCATCCTTTCAGATGTTTTGCCTTGGGATGCAAGACTTCGGAACCCATATCTGCGATCGATCTTGCTGCGCAGCTACGACTTTCCTTGGAATCCAAATTGTAGCAACATGTCGATGATTTCGCTGTTCAGCCGGAATTGGTTTTTGCATTGCCCGTGTGTCCTGATGTCGGTTGTGCTTTTGGCTTCGTAGATATTCCTCCACTTGATCTTTCTTTATCCACCCTTGGTTAGAATATGGAATAGGGTATATGTTAATGTTGACAGATTTTGAATTACTCTGAGGCACAGTCTCTTTGATGCACGGTGTTTCAGTGAGGTTGATTTCAGTTTGAGTGATACTCTCAAGACTTGCTAGACTAGAACAAGGTGTGCAAGCAGAATTCAATGATTCCGCACATATAGTACTTGATGAAGGTGTCTCTATAGTGCTAGTGATCATACATTCAGGACTTTGTTCATTAGAATGAACTATTTGCTCCGTGCTCACCGATTTTAGTGGTCGCTCATCTAGCAAACTGAATACTTCACGATGTCCTATCCTGGCTGAGATATATCCTAACGCCAACTGAATGGTCACCTCGTATTCGTAAATCCAGTCTTGACCTAACACTACTTCCTCAAGTAAATCTTGGTCATGACATACTAACAACTTTTGTTCCATGGTGTTGTTGCCAAGATGCAATGGTAAGGTGATCTCTCCTATGCACTGAGTAATTGTTCCTCCTATTCCTATCAACTGGGCCATTGATGGGCGTATTGTCTCTTTGAGTTTTTGGGTCAAAGAAAACTTAATGCAGCTTACAGCGGCACCTGTGTCAATAAGAGCATTTACCAAGTGATACTCCGTTTTTCCGGCTCCCAAATTTAGATAGGGTTGTGTTCTTTGCGATCCTAGGTTTTGAGTGGCTCTAAAATTAGCCATCGGGATGAGTTCTTCTCCTTGACGGTATCTTTCATCTCGCTCTCTCATCCACTCTTTTCGTTTCTTTATCCTTTCCAATGCTTCTTGTCTCGCTTCTTCCCGTATTCTTTCCTCTTCTAAGTGTCTGTTTTTACCTTTGATTAGTCGTGACATAGTTTCTTCAGTTAATGGTTCGAGGTATTTTTTTACTCTACACCCACTGATGTAGTTTGGTAACACGTTTCCATCTAAGGTCGCTAAGCTGATGGCTCCACTTGTAGATATACGATTGATGATTAATGGGCCATATCCTCTCTTTTGCAATTTCTTAGCATGTTGTTTCAAAGTGTATACCAAAACTAAATCTCCTTCCTTGAATTTTTTATCCTTGATATGCGCATCAAAATAGGCTTTTTGCCGTCTTTTCGCAACATAAATACCTGCTACCGCTTGTAACCTAGTTTCATGAAGCTTTTCTATTTGGTCCAATTGGGCTGATAATTCATGTCCTGTTCACGCATAAGTAGTTGCAACTCTAAGAGTAGGAATCAAGAAATCAATTGGCAAAATAGCGTTTTGTCCATACACTAAGTTAAAAGGGGTAGTGCCTATTGCGGTTTTATAGGCTACTCGGAATGCCCATAAAGCATGGTGTAACTGCTTATCCCAATCTGATCTACCGTTGTTAACGATTTTGGTGAGAATAGTACACAAGATTTTATTTGAACTTTCTGCTTGTCCATTTGCTTGTGGGTGATAAGGGGCAGATTTCTTATGAATTACTAAGAATTCATTCAATAAGGCTTCTATTACTTCATTAACAAAGTGCGTACCTCTATCACTCACAATCTCTATAGGTAGTCCAAATCTAGTGAAGACGTTCTCGAAGAGAAACTTGGCTGTAGTTCTTGCGTCGTTCTTCGTTGTTGCCTTTGCTTCAACCCATTTGGTCAGGTAGTCTGTGGCCACAATTATGTATTCGGCATGTGAACCTTTTGCTGGTGGACTAATAGGTCCTATAAAGTCTATTCCCCACTTCGTGAAAGCTCTAGCACTCATCATGGTCTAAGTGGCATCTCATCTCTTCTAATAGGATATTTCGTTCGTTGAAAAGTATCACACCGTTGCACATATGTTATGGCGTCTTGATGTAGAGTTGGCCACCACATTCCAGCAAAGAGGATCATTTTTGCTGTTTTGTCTGCAGAGAAGTGTCCTCCTGCAGCTCCTGTATGGGCCATCTCTAAAACAGAAAGATATTCATTTTCGTGAATGCACATTCTTAATTGGTTATCTTTCCCGCGTTTAAAAAGTTGTTTTCCTATGATGGCATAATCTTTACTCTGTTCTTCGAGAGCACGCTTCCTTGCTAAAGTAGCTCCGTCAGGGTATTCTTGAGTCTTCAAGAACTTTACTAGAGGCATGCTCCACCTTGGTGCTATTGTAGAATAGCATAATGTAGAGTTCTCGTCTGGGATTTGTTCTTGACAGGTTTGACAGGTTGACACATAGTTATGTGCATCTCGTTGCATGGTTGGCCAATATATACCTAATCTCTTGAGTGTCTGCCACATTCCATTTGCATTCAAATGGGTGTTCCATTGGTTTATGTGTGCTTTCTGAAGCCACATTTCTTGTTCCTCTTCTTCTACGCATCTCATCAGTAATCCGCTTGAATCCTGGTGGTACAAACTTCCCGCAATGATGTGAAGGTTTTTAGTCCTCCAGAGATCTTGCGTTTGGTTCGGCGTGATCCCATCTTTAGGTCCATGTGTAAGTATCGGGATCAATTTTTCTGCCCACTGAGGACATACTTCCAGGTTAAAAAGATAAGTGTCTGGCAGGTCATCAGGTACTCCTATGGGTGGTTCTCCATGGGTCATACGAGATAAGTGGTCTGCTCTTATGTGGGTGTTTCCTTTCTTGACTATTACCTCAAAATCAAATTCCATTAGCAATAAAAACCATCGCACTAGTCGTCCGGTATTGCAAGGCTTGTTAACTAAGTACAATAGGGCTTGATGATCAATGAAGAATTTGAATTTGTTTGCCAATAAGTAATGTCTGAATTTCTTGACTGCGTATACCATCCCTAGGCCTTCTCTCTCCGTAGTAGTATAATTGCGTTCCGCTTGATTTAACTGTCTACTGGCATAGGCTATCGGGTGGTCTAATTTTCCTGTGTCAGCTGGTTGAGCTAAGATGCAACCAATGGCAAACTTGGAAGCATCCACATGGATGTGAAACGGTTTATTCCAGTTGGGGACTCGAAGGATGGGTGCTGAACTCAATCGATTCTTTAACTCATTAAAAGCTTTTTCGCATTCTTCGGTCCAATTGAATAGAGTCAATAATGCATAAAGAGGCCTAGCAATTATGGCGTACATATGTATGAATCTTTGATAGTAACCACAATGTCCCATAAATGCTTGAACTTCTTTAGTAGTTTTAGGTCTTGGTAATTCCAAAATTACTTTAATTTTGTCTTCGTCCGTTGAAATCCCATTCTTAGAGACAATATGTCCTAAGATTTTCCCTTGTCGCACCATGAAGACACATTTTTCAGGATTGAGGCATACTCGATATTGTCGACATTTAGCAAAAATCTTTTCTAGTTCAGGGATGTGCTCTGATCGTATAGCTGAATATGTACAAAGATCATCCACGTATACCTCCATACTTTTTCTCAGAAATTCTTTGAACACATGACACATCAATCTTTGGAAAGTAGCTGGGGCATTCGTTAAGCCAAAAGGCATGACTCTAAAGGCGTATACTCCCCATTTAGTTGCAAATGTTGTCTTATGTTGATCCTCAGGAGCAATGGCTACCTGATTATACCCTGAAAAGCCATCCAGAAAACTATAAACTTCCTTCCCTGCTACCCTTTCCAAGAGGTGATCCGTGATTGGTAAGGGATAGCTATCCCTTATGGTTGCGGCGTTTACTTTCTTCAAATTGATGCACACTCTTAACTTTCCATTCTTCTTTGGTACAACCACCAAGGGTGACACCCACTCCGTGTGCTCAATTTCATAGATGAATCCAACATCCAATAACTTATCTATTTCTTCTTTTATCTTGGCTGAATACACATCATTATAAGTATATGGTCTCTGTTTTGAAGGTTTGGCTTCGGATGTCATGGGGATTCTATGTGCACATATAGATGGATCTACTCCCTTTAGGTCCTTATAAGTCCAAGCAAAGACATCCCGGTATTCTCTTATGAGTCGAATTAACTCTTGTTCTTCTTCTAATGAGACATCCTGTCCTATGAAGGTACATCATTCTTCTCCTCCTTCCATGGTTACCACTATTTTCTTGGTTTGTTCCTTATTATCATATGCTATTCCAGGTTGTGCTTCTCTTTTCGGCATTTGAATAGCAATTTTCCTCTCCTCCACTTCATATTTTTTAAAATGGGCTGGTACCTCAAATTGGTCTTGGGGTTTGTTTTCTTCCCCTTCTAATTCCTCCTCAATTTCTAATTCCCCTTTCTGTGTAAGTTCTTGGTGTTTTTCATTGGTGGTGATATCTATGTTGGTGGTACTAATCCCTAGATCCATGGGTTCAGGTTCCATTTCAATGCTCTCGTAGTCCTCCTTCCAGTCTTTCTCGATCACTTCTCCTTCTTCTGCCTCCTGAAGGACTACCATATAAAGGCTAACATCATAACCCTCCTCATCGATACATTCGTTCATAGTCACTACTTCTTCGTTTACACAGACATCGAGGGTGGCTAAGATTTCCATCCAGCCATGAGGTTCGAATTCTTCATCCGGAAATACTTGTGGCATATAGGCTGGATCTTGTACAGATCTCACTATTCCTTGTTTCTGCTGCCAACTTTTTCTTCTCTCCTCTTCCTTCTTTGCAGCTTGACACATCCACAGATGAGTGTCCTCGTTCATCCAGGATTGATTACTAGAACCTGCACTATGAACCGATTGATCGTCTTCCTCTTTATGGATTTGATTCCATTGTAGAGGTGGCACATCTTGATAAGTGTACGTATGTAGGTTTATCCTAGTGGTGGTTCCTGCGTGTTGTAGATATACTGCATCTTTTCCCCAATCTTGTACGACCTTTAGCTGTCTCATGAAAGGCCTTCCCAAGATCATTTCATAATTGCTTGGCCTTTCAAAGTGACATATTGCTAAAGTATGCTCAAATTCCACTCCACACGTGGTGAAGACTACTCGTTCTAACAATCCTAAGGGTCTCTCCGTATGTCCATCTGCCATTTGTATTTTCATGCGCGTTGGTCTTAATGCTGGTTGTCCCCATTTCTCCCAAATTTCTTTGGTAGCAATGCCAACACCAGCTCCCGAATCCAATATGGCTTTGGTAGTGTAACCTCTATAGGAGATTGGAAGGCATGTATTTCCTTCATCTCCTTCACTAAAGTCTCCTACCTTATCCACTGGAATTCTCACTGTTTTTACTTCGTCAGCTATCTCTTTCTTTTCCTCCTTGACTTCCCATTGATTGATCAATTTCTCTTTTAAGTGTGGTTTTACCTTTAACAATTCTTCAAACGTTAAAGTACATGGGATTTTTACCTCTCTAAGGCGTTGTATGATCTCAGATGTTTGAACTGATGGGTTCATTTCCCGTCTCCTGATTGATGGAATGCGATACAATTCTGAGTTGTGCTCGTACTCCCCGGTGTAGTTGGGTAGTTCCTTTACATTTTCTTCTTCCTTGTCACTTGCATCCATCGGAAAAATTTCTTTTGAATTTAGTTCAGGTATTGACCCCTCTATTTCATTTTTTGCTTCTAATTCTTCAAAGGGCGGTTCCATTCCTTCTACCTTTTTCCATTTGTCCTCTTGCACTCGTGCCCATAGATCCTTAGTCCAGTCTCCTTCTACTTCAGGGACTATGGATCCTTCCTTTCTCTCAATACCAAGTTCATCATTCTGAGGTCTTTTTACTTCAGGCTTTTCCTGAGTGTTTAGGCACTCTTGGAATTCTCCTTCGGAAATTCGGTTATTTGGTAAAGGCGATACAGGTTTTTCTAAGGTCTGTTGTGCTACTTCTATCAATCTCTTGCAGATTTCTAACCTTTCTTTCTCTAAGTCGCCTCTCGGATATTCTCTCTCATGTTGCTCTATGGAAGGTCCTGCTTTTATTCTCGCCTTGTATGCCTGAATCCACATGGCTAATTCTTCGGGCATAGGATCTGCTAGGACTGATCCTACCTCCTCCCTTTTATTCTCATTTTTATTTTCTTCTTCCACTTGGGGTTCCTTCGTTGGTTTCTGTTTACTCTTTTCGTTTTCCTTCTTTTGTAATAAATTTTTTTCTTTTATCCTATCTCTCCGGTTCTTCCATCTCTGGGATCTTTTACTGATGATACTTTTCTCTGGTTCTTCAGAGTCTTCTACTCTGTGTGGGACGGGTATATTCCCCTCTTTGTCACTTTGATTACTTTCGTCTTTCCATGCCATAAGCATATGGTTCATGCAGTTGTCCATATTCCATTATTGAGCTTTCATAACTAGGGTATGCTCCTTGACTAGGGTCATAAAATGAGTCATATGGTTCACTACTAGTCAAAGGTGTGGCTGGCACTATAGCCCTTTCTAGGTTTTCCTCTGGTTGTGCAATCTTGACTGGGACAACGTTCTGAGGGTGGGGCGGTTGTTGTCCTAGTACTGGTTGTGGTTGTGTATATCCCTGATATGCGTATGGTCGTGGTGCTGGTGCCTGCGGCTGATAAGAAGGATACCTAAAAGCTTCACCTCCTTGATCCCTTTGGGGATATCCATATGGTCTCACATAAGGCTGAGTGGGTTTGGTTTGCCTATTGTAAGGGCAATTCTCAGTGCTATGGTTTGTATATCTCTGCTCTATACTGCAATATTGTAGAGGTCCGGGGACAGAGGGTCTATGAGGAGCATAGGCAGGTGGTGGGACTACTCCCCTAGTACACAAATGAGAAGGATGATCACCTCCGCACTGCATACATCTTCTAAGCATAGGCAGTCTCATGGGATTAGTGGGATAATTCCTCTGTCCTTGGACATTCAGTTTTTTTGCTAACAAGTCGGCTATTTCCTCTACGTTGTTTTTGGGTATGGATGTATTGCTAGTCAAATCTTCACTTTTAGAGCTTCCTTGTGGTATTTTCAGATCCTCTGCAAGGTTATCCTCTAAATCTATACATTCCTTCATGCATTCCTGCAGGGTCTGCACCCTTTTTACGTACACTAATGACCTCAAGGATCCGTTCAATAATCCTTCCAAAAACAATGACACCATTTTGTTCTGTGTCGGTCTCTCTTCTACTGGGCATCTATCCACATATTGCTTGAATCTCCTTGCAGCCAATCTCACTGACTCGGTAGGGACTTGTTTGAAGCTGTGGATTAATGATGAAGAATTGTTTTTAATTCTTGATTTGGTAAATTCTTCAATCATTTCTTGATATACTTGCTCCATGTTCTGAAAGGTGTTTGGGTCCAATGGCTGAAACCAAGCCAAAGTTGTGTCTGACAAGGTAAGGCCAAAAGACTCAAATTGAATCAGAAAGTCATCTACCTGCTCGGCTCTAACTACTTGTTTAAATTCTGCTATGTGGTTGTAAGGTTCACTAGAGCCATCATAGTGATTTCTCATGCACTTGGCAACTTGGATCGGCCTTAATCGTCTTCCTGCCTCAGGTTGTCTAGGCATTACTGGGTAAATGGGTCTTCCTATTGGTATACCTGGTCCTCTTACTACCTGTGGTCTGACTGGAGCATGAACTCCATGTCTTGGATCAATAGCTGGTTGAGGCTGGTAGTTAGGATTAATTGCAGGCATGGCAAATTGCACATGTGGTCTGACTGGAGCATGAGTTTGTTGTATTTGTTGTGTTTGTCCCGACTGTTGATATGAATCGTTCTGGGATGTTCCAAGTGGATTTCGTGAAGTAGTGGCTTGGTCCCTTGGGGGAAACACTGGGATATTCTGATATTTCAACTCAGCTCTCTCTAATTCTGTTATTGGCCAATATCTTCTCTGATTTTTATCCAAGTATGTGATGATGGTGGGGAACTCAGGATCTTGTAACTCATAGATGGTAACTGGATTAGGAGCGGCTTCCCATATAGAGGAATGGGCTCTGAGCAGGTGCTCCATCCCGTTGATCAGATATACATCTATTAGAGTGTCATCCTGGGGAATCAGGTCTCCTCTCCAAATTTTAGTAATTGTAGATCTCCCTCTAGGAGTAGTTACTTGCTCTTCATTTCCACCTCCATTTAAGCTCGAAGCATTATTTTCTTCACCATGCTCATTAATGATTTCCGGGTGTTCTGTGACCATGTATTGAATATCTTGTTTGTCCATGTAAAAACCTCCTACGTATTTGACGGCTGGTCTAGGCACTATGTAAGCCTCTAAAGCCTTCTTCAGTTTGGCCACTGATCTGTTTAGACCATCCAAATAGATAGGGATCTCATTGTGGTTGGTGTTCACATACTCCAAGGAAGTTCTGTATTCTCCCTCGATGATTGACATCATGCCAGTCATGGGTACTGTGTTTTGCATATCCTCTGAAGCCATGGGAATTTCTCCTTCTGACTCACTGGAGGTCTCAGAATAGTGTGAACGGCTACTTGGCTCGGCTACGCTCCCTATAGAAGAAATTACACTTCTTCGGCTTCCTAGGGTTCTTTCGGATCTCAGGCTCATCCACTTAAGAGCTCTGATTAGACTTTGATACCCTTGGGCCTTTGGCACTCTTCTCTATAGGTCAAAGATGTCTAGAAGACTTGGGTTGGAAAAATTGAGTGAAAAAGAATTTTGTCAGAGCACGATACTTGTCTCCAAAAAAATCCACGATACACGATCTCTAGATTTAGACGATACCTGATCCATGTTCAGACGATACACGATCTCTGACACGTATCGCGATACCGGCTAGACGATACCGATACTTCACAAATATCGCGACACCTACGAAACGATACCGATCGCTGAGGGAAATGATACCGATACCTGAAGGTAAACGATACGCGATATCTGGTCTCAGGCGATACACGATACTCAAAGGGGAACGAGACTTAGAATAGACGATACTCGATATGTTGGAAGTATCGCGATCTTTGCTCTAAACGATCTCTGGGCCAAACGATACTTGGCTGGAAACGATACACGATATTTGAAATCCCACGATACACGATGTATGACTGAAACGATCGACGATACACGATACCCGGTAAATATCGCGATCTCTGAAGATCAGACGATACACGATATTTGAACCAAATGATACTTCGGATAACGATACACGATCGGTCGCAAGTATCGCAATCTTTGAAGATCAAGCGATACACGATACTTGAGCACAACGATACTTGATCTTCTCGCAAACGATCGCTGGCAAAACGATACACGATACTTGTCAGGTATCGCGATCTTTGACCAAACGATACTTCTCAAGTATCGCGATCGGCACGAAACGATACACGATACACGATACTCGAAAGACGATCGCTGGAAAACGATCTCTGACCAAGTATCGCGATCGGTATGAAACGATACACGATCGATGGTAAGTATCGCGATACTCAACCACAGGAGCAAAACGATACTTGTGAAGTATCGCGATACTCGACCGCGGGAATAAAACGATACTTGACCCTTAGACAAATTTTAGCAAATGTTTTTGAAGTTTTGATTTTTCCCCCTTGATCTCCTAGCTCCACTCTCTTCTCTTCACAATCTGTATCAATCAAAACACAACTTTTTGCCCCCTGAAAAACTCTAACGATACCTGGCGCAGATCGTTTTTCTTTCCTAACTTGATTTGTTTGAGAAATGTTGATTAAAATGATGGGCTAGCTTACCTTGGTGGCACCTAGAATCTCTTTATCAATTTCCCTTGCTCTGTGCACTCCCCAAATGCCTGGTTCCTCGCCCACGATCTATGCCACAGCTCACGATACTCGACACTCACGCTCACGATACTTGCTCAAACAAGTGATCTTCAAAATGACTTTTTTTTGGCTTTTATAGTTGGAATTTTCTTGCTTACAAAAAGGAACTTTTCTGAATAAGACTAAACTCTATCCTAATGACTTGGTCCACTCTCTACTCACTCCTACTCTACTCCTTCTACTCACTTCCCTAAACTAACAACTCACTACACACACTCCAAGAATGAGAAGTAGCAAGTGCGGCTGAAAATGACTTACCAAAGAAGAGAAGATTTCCACTCCTCCACTTACTTCAATGCAAAAAGCTACTTACCATCACACGAATGCCTCGGTTTGATTCGTCACTCCCCGGCAACGGCGCCAAAAAGTGTGTTGACCTAAGTATCAACTTAGGGACTTGCGGAGAAAGAGACTATACCTCAATCCCCTCACAAGTGCATATAGTGGGGATACACGCTTTTAATTATCAATCCAAAGAGTATACAAACCTAGCCGAGTGTATGAGGACATGCAATCATGTAATGATCAATGCAAATGAACTACTCAAAGAATGTAAATGACGCAAAGACTTATCCAAACAAGCTCCAACTGTTGGTCAAGGCGAAACGATACTTGGTGCAGCAACCGTCAGTATTTTGGACTTTTCTCCCAGTTCCGAACTCCAAATATAGCAAATAGCATATGCGTTTCGAAGCTCTCGAGAAGACGCATCCAATGGCAGTGGTTTCACTCAATTCCGACGCTCCTACTTCAAGTTATGAGCAAAATACTGAGTCGCGGGAATTCTTTCCTACACTTCAGCACTTCCTACACTTCGCACACACCTTTCCTACAGCAAAGAAACACTTTCATGGATAGACAACACTCACAAGCACTCTTTCCAAGCAATACACATGCATACAAGCTCACGAAGAAGAAGATAAGGAGGGAAGAAGACACAAATTCGAATTTCTGTGCTCTCTATTCTCACAATGGCAAAAAGTTCTTCACAAAGAGTCACATTTGACTTATATACTAGTGCCCTAAAAATGGTCCTTTCACACAAGAGACCGGCACTTTATTCACTAAAAGACTAAATTTCTACTATTTTACATGGGTAAGCTTCTAATCTTCTGTGGGGATGCATCTAGAGGACTCCTCTAGTTCCTTTACAATGGGAAATATATTACAAGAATGATTATGATACAATAATATGTAGTCCAAATCGGAAAAATTTTGGGGCCCGTCTTATTCTCTGCTTTGTGCGCTCTTTAGCTCTGCAACACTCTCCCCCTCTTCGTCTCTGTCGTCCCTTGACAGACTTTGCTTCGTGCACGCGTCCAGTGATCAGTATTGCCTGATTCTTGATCTTGCATTATGTTTTAGAGGCGCTTCTGCTTTTCTTCGCACGCTCCCCTTGGTCAGTATTGTCTGCAGTTAAACAGACATGCAGATTCGATGGCCTTCTTGATTCAAGCTCTACTACTCGAGAGCCTGTTGCACTTGTCTTGCCTGTTGACTTGGGTTGCCACGCACGCCACCAGTGACTAGGAATGTGCTGTTCTTAGTCACCCTCTGAAACTTTTCAGCCTCTACCCCTTTGTAACTTTTGGTCCTCTGATTTGTCCTGGTTGCACACATCTGACCCTGTTGTATTGCTTTGAGGCTGTTTACTTCTTTCCACCGTGCATGACTTGGCTGATTTCTCTTTTCGCCTGATGCGTGCCCCTGCGGGGCTCTGTGCAGAGATGGGTAATGCGCCCCTACGGGGCTTCCTGCAGAGATGTATCTTCAAATCTTGCTTTTTAGTGAAGCTGCTTCTTTCGTTGTCTTCTTCTTTTCTTCTTCTTACTCGATTCTCCCTCAACAACCCTCTACAATGAATGGTTTTGGAAGGTTAGAGAGAATTGAAGTATTTCTCTTCTTAGCTTGGAGTGGCCAAAACCTGATATATGGTCTGTATCATCTTTGAAGCAAAAGATGGTAATGGATATACATAACTCTTTGAAATTCACAAAAGTGTCTAGGTCTGTAGGTTTGCACTGGTCTTTTCCCATTCATTGTTTTGTATATTTATTCCAAGGATTCTCATTCCCAAAGACTTCCACCATGTTCATGTGTAAAGATATCACATATGAGCAATTCGAAAGTCTTCTTGGTGAAGATTGGGGTTTGATAGAAGGAATTGCAAAAGATGATAAATATCTTTGTAAAATAGGTGGAACAGGTATAGGATTTCGATATTTGAAACAACGTACTTCATTATACATCAAATTGTACTATGATCGTTTTAACTTGGCAAATGGATACCATTTCAAAGTTCAGAGGGATCTTTACATTCATTTGAAATAAAGATTAGATTGCCCAATAATGAAACAGAAACTATTTTAATGAATAATCATTGGACCTTGGCTAATCTGAGAGAACACTTGATGATTATGGGGTTTGAAGGACTAACTCAATCCAAATTCAAAATTCAAGGACATAAGATGAGAAATGTTTCGTGCTTTTGTTAAACTAATCTTTTCATTATTGTTGATTTTACTTTAATGACTTCAATTTCTTGCAAATTGATTACAGGTGGGCAGAAGAATGGAATACAAAATGAAATTCCCTGTAGATTGGACCAAAGATGGAACAGAACTCTCTTGTCATAGTTCTTTTGCAACCTCATAATGTCACTTCTTGGGCCCTAGTCATTGTATCTCATGGTTTTTGCACTTTCAAGAACCTTGTAAAAAGTAGGACAATCGATTGATGTTAGATATTGTATATACCTTCTTCTCTAATCCCTTCTCTCCTACTAAGATATCTAAAAAATTTGTAAATTTTGTAAGATTTGATATTTGTAATGAAAACATGTCTACTCTCACATTTTTGTAGTCTACAACTGTGCATTTATAATTTCTCTTGGTGATTATTCAATTTTTGCTTTTATATAGAGTATGTTCAAGTTCACAATAATAGACATTTTATTGGTTAATTTTCTCAATAGATGATCATTTATGAAGTTTGAAATTACAAAGGATATAACTAAAAAAAGCCATTCATGTTAGCTATACTCAATACTTACTCCTCAAGTACCACAAATGATCCATGGTGCTCTAAGTTATAAGGCCCCCATTATGAGGAGAAACCACTTTGAGAGTACAAACATCCATGGAACCTTAACTTTTAAGCTAGATGAGTTTTATATGTGAAAATTTATGGTAATAAATGGTCTTTGTGATTGATGCCATGAGGTAAGTGGGGCATAAAAGTTTTGCCAATTTGAATGCCATTCAAGCTTAAAATAAAGGCCCTCTGGTGCCATGGAATTTCCCCATAGAACCTTAATGGGAGGAGTTCAAAGGAGGATTTCTGCCTTATGTGGGGTATAGAGGCACAACAAGAATGCTAGACATGAGGATATTATCCTAACTTATATTTTGCAAACTATTTTATCTCATGTGACTATGTTTGTTTATAATGGCTCCCATTGTAGACGTTGTATATGCATGGATCACTATAGAGTAAGTGACTTGTTAGAAATAAGTTCCACGACTCTAAAAATCTAAATAATAAAGTTTCATATCCACTAAAAATAACCTTGCATGGCCTCAAAAGTATCAAAAAAGAGGAGCCATAGAAACATGGGATATGTCTTCGCAAAAGTTTTGTAGAGGCCTATTGTGTGTTTCTATGGATGAACTTTTTTTGTGCTTTTGAGGCCATGCAAGTTTATTTCTAGTGGATATGAAACTTTATTATTACAAATTGAAGGTCCTTGAAACTCATTATGTGCTCAACTCAATTTACAAATGGAAAAATGAGTTTATAACCATAAATGATTTGCTCTGCACACATAGCATGTTGACTTGAGTGCATATGATTGTGAACATATGATATAGATCAATGTGGAGTTGAGCATGTGTAAGAAAGGTTACGAAAAAGTATATTACCAATGAGATAATTCACATTACAAAACATATCTTCAAGAAGAATGATCACATAGTCATATATGCTCCTATATAGTTCTTGGGTTGCATAATTTTCCTAAAATTTGCAAGAAGTAATACTTGTTTCCACCATTTGATGACCTTGCATGACCTCAAACCACCAAAAAAGGTTTATATCTCATGAACAGTTTAGATTTTGGAGAAATGGATGCTACCATCACGTCCGGAACGTGCAAAAATCCTAAGATTGACTGTTTATTTGTCTAATTCTGACATCTAGAGCCTTGGTAACCTCAAAAATCACCAGAAAAGGGGCAGCCATAGAAATGCGGGATAGGCCTCCGCATTTCTGTGGCTGCCCCTTTTCTGGTGCTTTTTGAGGTTACCAAGGCTCTAGATGTCAGAATTAGACAAATAAACAGTCAATCTTAGGGTTTTTGCATGTTTCGGACATGATGGTAGGATCCATTTCTCCAAAATCTAAAGCATTCATGAGATATAAACATTTTCATAGAATTTATGGTTTTACAATGGTTTCCTTTGTGTTTATGACATCACCTCCCTCTCAAAGAGATAAGTTCCATGGGAAGTAGCTATGTAACTGTGAGAGTTTTTGGAAATTGAATCTTCATAGTTATTGGTCTTTTTAGAGTTCTTTATATGTTGTACTGGAACATGATGATGATGGATATCCATGATGGTACTAGAAAGGGTTTGTAGTATATCTAGCTAAAGAATCAAGGGCATGATTCTCATGATGGATAGTACTCCTTTTTTGACTCAGATGATGATCTTTTGATGTGGAATGGTGATCATGGAAGTCTTAAACCTAGCTTGTATCTTCTTCCTAGGACATTTGAATATGATGTGGTTAGTGACAATACAACTCCTTTCTTTCAAATTTTAGGTTCATGGACCTTATTATATGCACAACCTAGTTGAACAATGCAAATACTAGTTTTCATTCTAAGGGATTTGTTTTGCACACATAGAATCTTTACGCAAGTGGAAACAATTATGAACATATGATATAGATCAATGTGGACTTGAGCATGTGTAAGAAAGATGATGAAAAGTAGATTATCATAATGGAAATGTGATTTTACAAAATGTATCTCTTCAACAAGAATGATTACATAATCATGTATGGTCCCATGTAGTTTCTTTGGTTGTATGGTCATCATCTTCACATGAGCTACACACGTCAATATCTTTCAAATAGAAGTAAGGAATGCATCTCCTTCCTCTTGGATGGCTTGAAGTGCTATTGATTATATGGGTAGTGTTCTTTGACCTTTTAGTAGTGACTTTATAGCCTCTACTTGATATGATGTTGGAATATGCATATGTTTCATGATGATTCCTTGAAGCTCTCCTTTTTGGATGACTTGGAATAGTTACTTCATGCATGTTTCATCAGCCATGTCCCATTTGGAGGTAGATTGAGTTCAAATGGTTCATCACCAATGATTAGTGGATCTGTTATTCCCCTTTGTGCATGTCCTTAGAATCTTTTTATGAATGGTCACATATGTGGCAGTTGATCTTCATCATGCTCACAAGAATGATTCTATGGATGAGGGTATGAACTATTTTGATATTCTTAATCGACTTCACTCTGTCATATTGAGCCACTCTATGATTGTATGGTGACCTCTGTTGCATGTAGACCACTTCATCCTCTGTGATGGAGCTTCATCCAAGGTGGTCATTATGTACCTTGAGCATGGATAGGATATACCACAAAAACTTGTTAGTATAAAATAATCAATGATGCCTCTTATGTAACGTGAGTTCCAAGTTGAACCCTAAAACACTTTTTGTGCATGACATTGATCATGATGCAAAGGACTTGCTGATACCCTCCAATTTTCACTTGCAATGTTGTGTTGTAATTTCATGAAAACATTTCTAATAGTCAAACTCTTGCAAAAGTTGTTTGAAGAAAAGCAAGTGAGTATTATTCCAACTAGTCAACATGCATAGAACCACTCATATGACATGTACTTTTTAGCAAATTACTATTAGATCTATAGTGGGAATTTTCCATCACTACTGTACTAGAATCTTGACTGATAAAAATTGATACATCAATATTCTCTATATGACAATACAACATGTAATATTTCAATGAATAAAATGAGCACAATTTAAAGAAACAAACAACATCTGAATGTAGAATGTACCTTACCTTTCACTATTCCAAGTCATTGATGATTAGTATCTTTAATATGAATTTGAGCCTATCACCACAACATGTAGAAAAAAGATAAACATATATAAAATCAAATTCAAAAGGGATATGAAAAGAAAATTAGTAGAGGTAGATTTTATTCTAGAAGAAGAACATTGATTTTTGAAGCCTCTATAGATTAAAAATTTATTTATTTATTGTTTTGTACAAACAGAAGCATATGTATATGAGTTCCTCATAAACTAAGGATATGATTTCTTCATTGACTCCTTAGTCATGGTTGCATGCTAAACATACGTAGGCATATTTTCTTTTATGTGTAAGTACTATGTGGCAATATCAATCATGTCCTCTTTATAATTCATGTTCCTAATGAATAACTTCTATAATCATGGAGAAATGCTTCCACACACATTTTCCTATCCATACTGTGTAATATTGGTGTCATTCTTTTGAAAAGAAGGAGAAGTAAGAGAAACTATTAACAATTTAAAGTGCTTCTTCGGTGTTGATGAAGCACTTATTTCTTAGATGAATTACCTATGCAAAGGAAATATTGGTTTAATTCTTTTGAAAATATGAGAATCAAGAAAAATATATACCTCATTAGAAGAATATGGTGTCTGTGTCCTCCCACTCCACATGAAAGAGCTTCCAATGATGGTATTGTGTGCTTTTCCTCCTCAAAAATAGTAGATGAATACTGGAAAGTAAAATGAATAGTACATCTTTGATCACAAAGAAAGAATGAACCACCTACTTCGACATGAATATTGTCATCTCATGGGAGAAAAATTTCTTTGTGAGTGATTCTATTATTGTTACATCTTCTCCTTGGAGGAAATTGTTCGAGTATCCCATGGCTGCTAGAATTCAAGAGATAAGAGAGAGAAAGATAGAAGAGAATCAAAATAACATGTATAATGGACTAAGAAGTATCTGTACATACAGAAAATTACTTTTTTGATATGTGTATGGGTCAGGGTGAGGTTTTCCATTCTATGTGAGTGAAAATGATAAAAATTTGAAAAACTCATTTTTTGAGGTAGGGAAAGTTACGAGTTTGATGATGTGGCACTTTACTTTTGGAACAGTTTGAAAAAAGAACTATTTTGAGTAATTTTATTAAAAAAATCCATAAAAAAAAGTGACTTTTGACATGTATATTAAGAAATGGGCCCTTTTTAGTAAGCAATAACTAACTATGTGACTTTTAAAAAAAAAGTCATTTTTTTATTCACAAAGATGAACGGATTTGATGATGTGTAAAGTGGAATCTCTCTCTCTTTCTTTTACAGAAGAGAGAGATGACCCTACTTGGGCCAAAAAAAAAGCCTAGTCTTGCCTACTAAAAAGTGCTCTATTAAATGCACTTTGTTCCCTCAAGCAAGAACAAGATTAAGCTTAATCCCTTAAAATTAGGAATCCTTACAAGGCCCATGCAGGGTTCATTTTTTCCCCTAATGAGTTTAGGCGAGGCGCCCTGCGCACAGACGTCGCTCGCAGGACAGCGAGAACGACACGCACCAGAGGGGCTTGATCCAACTCCAGCGCCGGCTTCCTGCCAGATCTCCTTCTTCCCGACAATGCGAGAGGGGGGGGGGTGTTGGCAGTAGTCAAGGAACTGAAGGACTCACAAGACAAGGAAGCCAACGAAGGGAGTCAGAGCGAAGAGAAGGCACAAGCAAACAGAGTAGTCAACGAAGATCTGGCAAGTAGGCCATTATTTTTTCATGAAGCTAAAGCATATCAAAGAGGTGGACACACAAGGAGAAGGAGCAAGTAGGGAGCTTGAGGATGTGTATGTCAAATCGTTAGAGGAAACCCCTATAAAAATAGTGATTTTCATCGCTAAAAGCCATTGTAAATATCATTTCATATTTTTGTATCTCCATTTTGTGCAAGCCAAGGAGTCCTTGAGCTTGAGGAGCATTAGAAGTAGCTACCTACCAATTTTCATATTTTTTAGAGTCCATTTGAGCCTTCAAATAGGCCCTAGAACCTAATTTTTAACTAGGTCGGACACGAGATCTAGATAGGGCCAAAAGCTAGTCAAAAACTATAAATAGAGCTAGAGAGCTCATTTTTTAGGTTAGCTTGTAATAGATTTGAACTTGTATGAGCATTTTGGAAGTAATCTAAAAGAACTCCATTGTCTTCCTCTTTGTCTTGCCGTGTGTGCGCGTGTGTGTGTATGTGTGTGCATGTTGGTGTGCTTCTCACTCACGCACTTGTGCCTTCACTTGCTCGAGGTCATCATACCATCCTCACGTCTTCCCGGATTGACATTAAAGGAGGTGCTACTCATCACTGAGCTAGAGTGTGCAACATATGTACTTAACAAATGTCCCGCTAAAGTGTTACAATCTATCACTCCATATGAGGATTGGCATGGTTGAAACCATCTATTGATCACTTGCATGTTTTTTGTTGTCTAGCATATGCATTAGTGCCAGAACAACATCACACGAAATTGGATGATAAAGTAGTAAAATGTATTTTTGTGGGGTATAGTTCTGAAAGCAAAGGCTATCATCTGGATCATCCATAGAATAAACACATTTTGGCTAGTCGTGATGTTGTTTTGTGGAAGATGCTATTTAGCCTTTAATTTCATGTACGAAGAAGACACATGTTAGCTTAGAAGAGATGTATGATACTTTGCTACCTCTTTTATAGGTGGAAAATCTAGTGCTAGTCCTAATGAGGCAACTTCATTTGCGTTTGCAGGATTCATGTGATGATGCAGATCATTCCATTTCTTATGCACATTTACATGATGCACTTGTTGATGAGAGAGCTAATATTGAGGAGGAAAAAACTATGCCAAAATGGTTAGTGCAGACTTTGCATGACAACAAATTAGATACACCTCTCTCATACCGTACTTGTTCAACCTCTCATAGTGCCTCTTTTGCATTAGATTGCTATGCTATGGCTGCCTCTAGTCTTTGTGATGAGAATGAGCCTATTCCCTTTGATGAAGCATAAAATTCTAAAATTTGGATGGCTGCTATGCAATCAGAATATGATGCTATCATGATAAAGCTACCTGGTGTGGAATAGTTCACATGCATAAGGCTAGGCTTGTTGCAAAGGGTTATGCACATGAAAGAGGCATTGATTTTGATGAAACCTCTCCTCCTACATGCCGAATGACTACTGTTCATAGCATTTGTGTACTTGTAGTTCATCATGGTTGGAATGTACATCAGTTGGACATTAAGATTACATTTCTTAATGGTGCCTTGCATGAAAAAGTGTATGTTGTTCAGCCATGTGTCTTTGTGCAGAAAGGGCATGAAAATGAAGTGTGCAAGTCAAAGAAAGCATTATATCGTTTAAAGCAAGCATCACGTGCTTGGTATGAAAAGATACATGCCTATCTGATTGCACATGGTTTTGAGAACAATCCAAGTGAAAGCACCTTCTATGTTAAGCGTGCTAATGATGTGCTTTTGATCATTTTTATGTATGTTGATGACATGCTGCTCACTAGTCCTCATGAAAGGCATATTTCTAGTTTTAAGGCTGATTTGCATGCCTCATTTGAGATGTCGTATTTGGGGCATTTGCATCATTATTTGGGAATTTGATTTATGCAAGTTGATGGTGGAATGGCTTTGTGTCAAACAAAATATATTCACACATTATTGTAGTGTTTTGGCCTTGAAGACTATAAACCTATTGCCACTCCTATGGAGACAAGTTTATGATTGAGTCTTCATGATGCTAGAGATGCATTTGATGTTGTTCTCTATCTGTAGGTTGTTGGATGCTTGAATTACTTATGCATTACTTGACCAGATATTTAGTTTGTTGTCTCACAAATGAGTAGGTTTATGCATTGTCCAGGTGTCAAGCATTGGCAAGCGGTTAAGCGCATCTTTTGCTACTTAAGTGGTACCTGACTACTTAGAATGTTTTATCCCAACGGGGGATCACTACTACAAAATTTACATGCTTTCTCTGACTCTCACTAGGTTGGTTGCTATGACACTCATGTGTCCACTAGTGGCTTTTTCTTCATGCTTGGTATCTCATGTATATCTTGGTTGAGCAAGAAGCAGCCTACTATGACCACTTCTAGTTGTAAAGTTGAGTATAGCGCAGCTTTCACAACGATTGATCATGATGCAAAGGACTTGCTGATACCCTCCAATTTTCACTTGCAATGTTGTGTTGTAATTTCATGAAAACATTTCTAATAGTCAAACTCTTGCAAAAGTTGTTTGAAGAAAAGCAAGTGAGTATTATTCCAACTAGTCAACATGCATAGAACCACTCATATGACATGTACTTTTTAAGAAATTACTATTAGATCTATAGTGGGAATTTTCCATCACTACTGTACTAGAATCTTGACTGATAGAAATTGATACATCAATATTCTCTATATGACAATACAACATGTAATATTTCAATGAATAAAATGAGAACAATTTAAAGAAACAAACAACATCTGAATGTAGAATGTACCTTAGCTTTCACTATTCCAAGTCATTGATGATTAGTATCTTTAATATGAATTTGAGCCTATCACCACAACATGTAGAAAAAAGATAAACATATATAAGATCAAATTCAAAAGGGATATGAAAAGAAAATTAGTAGAGGTAGATTTTATTCTAGAAGAAGAACATTGATTTTTGAAGCCTCTATAGATTAAAAATTTATTTATTTATTGTTTTGTACAAACAGAAGCATATGTATATGAGTTCCTCATAAACTAAGGATATGATTTCTTCATTGACTCCTTAGTCATGGTTGCATGCTAAACATACGTAGGCATATTTTCTTTTATGTGTAAGTACTATGTGGCAATATCAATCATGTCCTCTTTATAATTCATGTTCCTAATGAATAACTTCTATAATCATGGAGAAATGCTTCCACACACATTTTCCTATCCATACTGTGTAATATTGGTGTCATTCTTTTGAAAAGAAGGAGAAGTAAGAGAAACTATTAACAATTTAAAGTGCTTCTTTGGTGTTGATAAAGCACTTATTTCTTAGATGAATTACCTATGCAAAGGAAATATTGGTTTAATTCTTTTGAAAATATGAGAATCAAGGAAAATATATACCTCATTAGAAGAATATGGTGTCTGTGTCCTCCCACTCCACATGAAAGAGCTTCCAATGATGGTATTGTGTGCTTTTCCTCCTCAAAAATAGTAGATGAATACTGGAAAGTAAAATGAATAGTACATCTTTGATCACAAAGAAAGAATGAACCACCTACTTCGACATGAATATTGTCATCTCATGGGAGAAAAATTTCTTTGTGAGTGATTCTATTATTGTTACATCTTCTCCTTGGAAGAAATTGTTCGAGTATCCCATGGCTGCTAGAATTCAAGAGATAAGAGAGAGAAAGATAGAAGAGAATCAAAATAACATGTATAATGGACTAAGAAGTATCTGTACATACAGAAAATTACTTTTTTGATATGTGTATGGGTCAGGGTGAGGTTTTCCATTCTATGTGAGTGAAAATGATAAAAATTTGAAAAACTCATTTTTTGAGGTAGGGAAAGTTACGATTTTGATGATGTGGCACTCTTTTGGAACAGTTTGAAAAAAGAACTATTTTGAGTGATTTTATTAAAAAATCCATAAACAAAAGTGACTTCTGACATGTATATTAAGAAATGGGCCCTTTTTAGTAAGCAATAACTAACTATGTGACTTTTAAAAAAAAAGTCATTTTTTTATTCACAAAGATGAACGGATTTGATGATGTGTAAAGTGGAATCTCTCTCTCTTTCTTTTACAGAAGAGAGAGATGACCCTACTTGGGCCAAAAAAAAAGCCTAGTCTTGCCTACTAAAAAGTGCTCTATTAAATGCACTTTGTTCCCTCAAGCAAGAACAAGATTAAGCTTAATCCCTTAAAATTAGGAATCCTTACAAGGCCCATGCAGGGTTCATTTTTTCCCCTAATGAGTTTAGGCGAGGCGCCCTGCGCGCAGACGCCGCTCGCAGGACAGCAAGAACGACACGCACCAGAGGGGCTTGATCCAACTCCAGCGCCGACTTCATGCCAGATCTCCTTCTTCCCGACAACGCGAGAGAGGGGGGGATGTTGACAGTAGTCAAGGAACTGAAGGACTCACAAGAAAAGGAAGCCAACGAAGGGAGTGAGAGTGAAGAAAGGCACAAGCAGACAGAAAAGTCAACGAAGATCTGGCAAGTAGGCCATTATTTTTTCCTGAAGCTAAAGCATATCAAAGAGGTGGACACACAAGGAGAAGGAGCAAGTAGGGAGCTCGAGGATGTGTATGTCAAATCGTTAGAGGAAACCCCTATAAAAATAGTGATTTTCATCGCTAAAAGCCATTGTAAATATCATTTCATATTTTTGTAGCTCCATTTTGTGCAAGCCAAGGAGTCCTTGAGCTTGAGGAGCATTAGAAGTAGCTACCTACCAATTTTCATATTTTTTAGAGTCCATTTGAGCCTTCAAATAGGCCCTAGAACCTAATTTTTAACTAAGTCGGACACTAGATCTAGATAGGGCCAAAAGCTAGTCAAAAACTATAAATAGAGCTAGAGAGCTCATTTTTGAGGTTAGCTTGTAATAGATTTGAACTTGTATGAGCATTTTGGAAGTAATCTAAAAGAACTCCATTGTCTTCCTCTTTGTCTTGCCGTGTGTGCGCATGTGTGTGTATGTGTGTGCATGTTGGTGTGCTTCTCACTCACGCACTTGTGCCTTCACTTGCTCGAGGTCATCATACCATCCTCACGTCTTCCCGGATTGACATTAAAGGAGGTGCTACTCATCACTGAGCTAGAGTGTGCAACATATGTACTTAACAAATGTCCCGCTAAAGTGTTACAATCTATCACTCCATATGAGGATTGGCATGGTTGAAACCATCTATTGCTCACTTGCATGTTTTTTATTGTATAGCATATGCATTAGTGCCAGAACAACATCACACAAAATTGGATGATAAAGTAGTAAAATGTATTTTTGTGGGGTATAGTTCTGAAAGCAAAGGCTATCATCTGGATCATCCATAGAATAAACACATTTTGGCTAGTCGTGATGTTGTTTTTGTGGAAGATGCTATTTAGCCTTTAATTTCATGTACGAAGAAGACACATGTTAGCTCAGAAGAGATGTATGATACTTTGCTACCTCTTTTATAGGTGGAAAATCTAGTGCTAGTCCTAATGAGGCAACTTCATTTGCCTTTGCAGGATTCATGTGATGATGCAGATCATTCCATTTCTTATGCACATTTACATGATGCACTTGTTGATGAGAGAGCTAATATTGAGGAGGAAAAAACTATGCCAAAATGGTTAGTGCAGACTTTGCATGACAACAAATTAGATACACCTCTCTCATACCGTACTTGTTCAACCTCTCATAGTGCCTCTTTTGCATTAGATTGCTATGCTATGGCTGCCTCTAGTCTTTGTGATGAGAATGAGCCTATTTCCTTTGATGAAGCATAAAATTCTAAAATTTGGATGGCTGCTATGCAATCAAAATATGATGCTGTCATGATAAAGCTACCTGGTGTGGAATAGTTCACATGTATAAGGCTAGGCTTGTTGCAAAGGGTTATGCACATGAAAGAGGCATTGATTCTGATGAAACCTCTCCTCCTACATGCCGAATGACTACTGTTCATAGCATTTGTGTACTTGCAGTTCATCATGGTTGGAATGTACATCAGTTGGACATTAAAATTACATTTCTTAATGGTGCCTTGCATGAAAAGTGTATGTTGTTCAGCCATGTGTCTTTGTGCAGAAAGGGCATGAAAACGAAGTGTGCAAGTCAAAGAAAGCATTATATGGTTTAAAGCAAGCATCACGTGCTTGGTATGAAAAGATACATGCCTATCTGATTGCACATGGTTTTGAGAACAATCCAAGTGAAAGCACCTTATATGTTAAGCGTGCTAATGATGTGCTTTTGATCATTTTTATGTATGTTGATGACATGCTGCTCACTAGTCCTCATGAAAGGCATATTGCTAGTTTTAAGGCTGATTTGCATGCCTCATTTGAGATGTCGTATTTGGGGCATTTGCATCATTATTTGGGCATTTGATTTATGCAAGTTGATGGTGGAATGGCTTTGTGTCAAACAAAATATATTCACACATTATTGTAGTGTTTTGGCCTTGAAGACTATAAACCTATTGCCACTCCTATGGAGACAAGTTTATGATTGAGTCTTCATGATGCTAGAGATGCATTTGATGTTGTTCTCTATCTGTAGGTTGTTGGATGCTTGAATTACTTATGCATTACTTGACCAGATATTTAGTTTGTTGTCTCACAAATGAGTAGGTTTATGCATTGTCCAGGTGTCAAGCATTGGCAAGCGGTTAAGCGCATCTTTTGCTACTTAAGTGGTACCTGACTACTTAGATTGTTTTATCCCAACGGGGGATCACTACTACAAAATTTTACATGCTTTCTCTGACTCTGACTAGGTTGGTTGCTATGACACTCATGTGTCCACTAGTGGCTTTTGCTTCATGCTTGGTATCTCATGTATATCTTGGTTGAGCAAGAAGCAGCCTACTATGACCACTTCTAGTTGTGAAGTTGAGTATAGGGCAGCTTTCACAACGATTGTTGAGTGTGTATGGCTTAGACACCTTATGGCTGATTTCGGTGTTGGTCAGTCTTTTTCCACCACCATCTTCACTGACAGGTAGAGTGCATTGGTAGGTCCAAGGAACCCTATGTTCCATGTTCGCACTAAGCACATTGAGACACATTATCAATATTTTAGGGAAAGGTTCTCTGTTGGAGAGATCAGCTTGGCGTATGTGCCCACGAAGGAGAACAATAGAGAAATCAGCTTGGCATATGTGCCCACACAAGAGAACATTGCAGACCTCTTCACGAAGGCTTTGCCTAAGGAGAAGTTTGAAGCTTTCCAAAAAGCGTTGGGCTTACTTTCTCTTGTGGACTGATTCCACATAGCTTGGCACTTCCTTATGCATGAGTGCTAGCTCCTTGTGCACCGCATCACTCCTAGAGGGCATTTGTTGATATATTTAGGTAGTGATATGTTTGGACACTCTAGGACCCTCCTGGCACTTTTTTCCTCTTTAAGAGGTTTTTTTCCCCCAACTTGTATATGTGCCTATTGCCCTAATGGGTTACTTATCTTTGTACTTTCTAGTGGTAATACATTCACAATTGTGTGTTTTGCTCCAAGCTTCTTCTTCTTCCTTGTGTTGTTTGCGTGCTTCCGTAGACCTCGAACTCCAACATTCATGCCGTCAGAATTGCCATCAAAATGACAGATTGTGAGCTAAAATTTAGCACTCATTTCACCTTTCATTGATGTAAAGGTTTTATCACATTCTTTTTCTTTACTAAAATGGAGGGCAGCAACTACTTGTTTGGCATGCTTCGAGCTAACGATAAGCTTTATGGAACCAACTATTCAATTTGTTCTGACATGATGAAACTTTTTTTTATTGCAAAATAACTATGGAACATACTCGTAGATGTAGATCAAAGACCCACAAGTTCTTCACCTACTTCACAGTCTACTATTAGAGGTGGAGCTTCTTATTCTAGTATAGTGGTTGCTCCTTCTCCACCTACACATGAGAAACTTAGATGGGATGGAAAAGATTCTCAAGCTCATTCATTGATCACACTTTCTATGAAGCGTCATATAGTTCCACACATTCCTTCATGTTCTACATCAAGGCATGCATGGGACACTCTTGATTCTTTATATGTCATGTGTAATGAAGCACATGTTGCATACTTGAGGATGTATGTATGGTTGAAAATGAGTCTATGGATGTGTATGTGACATGCGTCAAGGACTTGAAAGAGCAATTGGTAAACATAGATGAGATTATTCTAGATGCATCACTCATCTCTACATTGTTTAAAGGATTACTATAATATTTTCAAAGCTTTGCCACTACACTCCATTTGGTTGTAAAAAGCAATACAAATATGTATGCATTTGATAAGGTTGTGTCTCTTCTTTTGCAAGAAGAGGAATCGAGAGTGAATAGGAGTGGTTTGATTTAGGGTTCATCAAAACCAAAGGCTCAACCTTCCTCTTCCATTCAGTTCTCTAATGACATTGATTTCCAAAAGAAGAAGAGATGGAAATATTGCTGAAAGGCTGTTCATACAATTGATGAGTATAGAAAGCTTGCTAAGTGCAATGAAAAGGAGTGCATGTCTACTACTGAAAATTCTTCAAATGCAAAGAATGAGAAGCCAACATAGCTCAAGGTTTTTGTACATGTCTTGTTACATGTCATCATGATGCATCATTACATTCTAAATGCATGGTTGTGAGTGAGGTTGATTCATATTGGCTCTTTCATAGTGGTGCTTCAAAGCACATAACGTCATGCAAAGTATTTTGCATCTTTGAAAGATGCACCTAAGGGAGGACATGTGGCATGTGAAAACAATTCCTCTTATCCTATGATTGGAGTAGGCGAAATTGAGTTTACGGCTAGAAATGGAGGTGTGATTATCTTGAAAACATCATTGTATGTGCTCGGTATAAAGAAGAACTTAATTTTAGTTCCTTTGATTCCCAAATTTGGACTTCATGTACACTTTGTTGATGATAAGTGTATGGTTCATGATTTCAGCAATTGTGATATTATCATGATGTCTGGTACATTATGTAATGGTTTGTATTGCCTGGTAAATACAAGAGGAGTGGCCAAATGCCATGGCAAAAATGGAGCTTTGGCATGATCGTTTTTAGTTTGCTTTAATTGAAACATGGTTATTAGTTTGCCAACACTTGAGTTCCTTGAAAATCATACATGTGAAGGTTGCATTCTTGGAAAAATGCATCATGCTTCTTTTCCAAAAGATAGTCATACACACACTACAAGAAAATTGCAGTTCTTTCATAGTGATGTATGTGGTCTCATCAAGACTCCATCTTTTGGGAAGCATATATATTTTGTTATTGATGATGCCACTCGTCATACATGGGTGTATCCTATGAAAGAAAAGAATGATGTTTTTCTTGCTTCAATACATTTTTAGCTATGAACGAAAACGTTTCTTCAAACAAGCTTTGACTCTATGCATAGACCATGGTGGTGAATACATGTCACATGAGTTTAATGCTTTTCATCATTAAAGAGGAATTTCACACCAATGTATGGTACCATATACACCTCAACGAAATGGTGTTGCCTAGTTTAAAAATTGAACACTTCTTAGAATGGCATGATGTATGGTTAAAGAAAAGCACCTTCCTAACAAGTTTTGGATGGATGTAGTCATGTGGGCAAACTATCTGTTGAATCGCTACCCTACAAAGGCATTGAGAGTCATCACTCCTTATTAGGCTTGGAATGGACATAAACCTATGGTTAGTCATATGCAAATGTTTGGTTGTTTGGCATATGCTCTTATGCCATAACAACAACATCACAAACTTGATGAAAAAGCAAACAAATGTATGTTTTTTGGTAATAGTGCTAAAATTATGGGATAACATTTTTACCATCCATTGACGAACACAATTATTGTGATTCAAGATGTGGTGTTTGCTGAAAAGTCAGTTTTCCCTCTAGTTGAATGCAAAAAAACAACCAACAATTAGCTCACAAGATGTATTCAATATGCTCAGCCTTTGTTCCAAAGTGTTGGCCTTGATTATTGCCATGTAGAATAGCAAACTAAGGCTCAAAGGGCTGAAAATTTCCAAAAAAAAAATAGAGCTGAAAATGTTGAGAATTTCAACAAAACATGGTTGAAATTTTTCATCCAAAAATTATTAGAACTCCTAGAAATTTCCAGCCACATATGGATGAACATTTGCATCAAAATATGGCAGAAAATGAGCATGAAATTCAACCCATGCATGGTATACATGTTGACAATGTATTACATAATGAATGCATGTCTATCAGGGGTGCACAAAGTATGCCAAGTGGTTGAAACAAACTTTACAGGATAGAAACTTGTGGGCACCTTTACTTGGTAGAGCAAGATTAAGCTCTCACCATGCACCAAGAAATTTTATGGATTATTCTCTAATTGAAATAGCATGTAATGAAGAGCCACTTACTTTTGAAAATGCATGTGATAATCCACATTAAATGAGTGGTATGCAATCAAAAATGGATTACATTCATAGGCATGGTACTTGGGAGTTATGTGAATTTCCAAAGGAAAAATGCCATTGGTACCAAGTGGGTTTACAACATTAAGAGAAAGTCAGATGGTAGCGTTGATCGATAGGAGGCTAGATTGGTTTCCAAAGGATATGCACAACAATATGGCATTGACTATGAAGAAGATCTTATAACTACTTCATGTACGATTATCATTCATACCATGGTTGCATTGGTTGTCCAACAAGATTGAAAAGTACATCAGTTGGAGATAAAAACGGCTTTCTTTAATGGTGATTGCAAGAAGAGGTTTATGTGAAGCAACCTCTTGGATCTTTCATGAAAGAGAAAAAGCATATGGTTTGTCACTTGCATAATGCCTTGTATCATCTTAGGGAAGCTCCATGTGCATGGTATGACAAAATCCATAAGCACTTGATTTCTCTTTGACTTCACATGTAGTCCAATTTAAAGCGCACTCTATGTATGCAAAGATGGGGCTGATCTTACAATGCTTGTTCTTTCTGTTGATGACATGCTCTTGATTGGGTCATGTGATGCAAAACTTGACATCCTTACAGCTGATTTGCAGCATATTTTTTATATCAATTATCTTGGTCTCTTGAGCTACTATCTTGGCATCTAGTTTGTATCCATTGAGGAGGGAATAATTGAGGTGGGAATTGTTATGCATCAAGCCAAGTATGTTGAAAATAAAAACTACTTCAATGTTTTGACTTTGAGGATTACAAGCCAATTTCTACAATAGTTGAGAGAGGATTTATGAAACTTCTCTTTATCAGCAAGTTGTGGGATGTCTTATATGTGCATGCAACACAAGATCAGATACATAGTGTGCAGTTTACCAATTGATTTGAGTCATGCATAGCCCTAAAATTGACAATTGGGAAGCGGTGAAACGTGTGTTTGGATATCTCAAAGGCACTTTGAGCTTAAGTCTATTTTATGGCAAAGATATTCAGCCATGCTTGCATGCTTTTATAGATTGTGATTGGGTTGGGTTGTTATGATACTCACATGTCTGCTAGTGGTAATTGCTTTTTCCTTAGAGTCTCATGCATATCTTGGTTGAATAAGAAGAAAGCTAAATTGGCAATATCAAGTTATGAAGTTGAGTACACGGCATTTTTCATAGCTACAAGCGAATGTATATGGTTGAGATGCTTATTTATGGATCTTTGCAAAGAGTTTGATGTTGTTACACATATTCTCATCGATAGTCCAAGTGCATTTGCTATTGCACAAGTCCTAGTGTTTCATGCATCAACAAAAAATATTGAGGTGCATTATTACTATGCGAGAGAGTGCCTTCATGCAAGAGATATTGAATATGTGCAAAAATAATGTGGCAAAAATATTCACCAAAGCTCTTCCATAGGAAAAGTTTGAAGCTTTTCACAAAGCTTCAAGCTTATTGCTTAGTGGAGGTTGATATGTCACTTTTTGTATGTGAACACATAATTTGCTCTAGGGGGGTTTGTTACACTTATGTGTTTCTTAAGTAGCTTTGATGTGAAAATTTTCCCTATATATGGGCACTTTTTACTCTAGTGCTAGCTAGAGGGTTTTTCCTCATGGTACCATATACATGACTCACTCGTATGAGGTGGTACTTTGTACTTAGGGATATTATTCAGCTCTTACTACATTTCTATTCATCATCACTAGAGTGAGCTATTCCATCCGTCCACCTTCTCTGTATGTCTTGCTACACTTGTGCTCCTTGTTTGTGCTTCTTATGTGTCTCTTGCACTTCTACACACACCCAATAGGTTGTACAACTCTCTTTATTATGTGTCTTGATTTAATTTAAAATTGTGCAATGAGGCTTTTCGCACCATGATTTCATGCTCCAATTCACTAATCCACTAGATATGGCACATATTGGATTCTTGCACATTTTTGGTTTGCTTGGCAGTGAGCTCCTTCTCTTTCATGGCTTCCTCAAAAAAAAATTTGCAGTAATAAGCTTGTTTAGACTCTCAATAAATTTGATCTGCAAGGTGGTAATATTCCTTGCTATGAGCAACCAAGTCTTATTGGAGTTCATTCATATTGGTGCAATTAAGCCCAAGCCTACGCACTTGATCACTTTACATAAAACTTGATGTATTAGCATATCACTTGGGAAGCTCATATGTACAACCTCTTGTAACTTTGAGTTTAATTACCCATTGTAAAAGGTGGATAAACCCATGAGGAGTTAGGAAGCATCCATCTCATATCATTTGGTAGCTGAAGTCAAGAGGGAATCAATCCTATACTTTAGGATTACTTTTAGGTGGAGATTTGAATTCAAATTCAAATCCTTGACTCCAACAAAAAGCTGTAAAACATGAGAAGCAAATCTCGCATTCATCTCGAGGTTCAGAGATCAGTTTTCATGTACCTTCATTGAGAAGAGGAGCTCACCTCATAGCTCTCTCATTCTACACTCATTGAGCAATGCCTTATTGCCAATGACTCTATAATTTTACATGATTTAGTCAATACATACTCATTACTTCCTACTCTCATATCTCTATCACACTTCATCAGAAGAGTGATTTTTTCTGAGCTCTTTCTCATTGTGTAGTGCATCATTTTACATGATTTAAAGCCTGACGTCTTCAGCATACTCTCTGCTTTACTCCTACAAAGTTTTATCTATAATAGATCACTCGATTGTCCGATATCAATCAAACATTGTGCACAAATCAAACATTGCGCACTAGTTTGTGCTTGTCAAGGCCCGTAAAAGTCAAGGTGTTTGCTCAGCTTGCTAAACATAATTCTCTGCATATAGTTTATCATTTTAGATGATTCCACCCATGATTGGTATCTTACTCCCCAAAAGGAATTTTACTAATTGCTACTATACTCAGAGAATTGAGCAAAAAACTGAGCAAGTGTCTCAACCAAAATAGCAAGTTTTGCACATTGGATCATATGCCTACCTATCTGTTTTGATTTTATCATTTTTGCATCATCTTCCAAGCAACATATATGATCATTTATGCTTATTAGCTAGCTAAGGAGGCCCACAACACTCTTAAGTGATCACTTATAGCAGGTGTGAAGCATCTTTTAGCTACACCAACTCATCTCTTGTGATTATCTACCATCTCCTCCAACAGTGGTATCAGAGCAAGCGCAATCAAGATGGGAGATGGCTTTCCATCCTTCATTGACAAATTGGACAGGAACAACTACTCAGCATGGTCCCTAACAATGTAAGCATACCCTCAAGGGAGAAGCTTATATGGATACATCTTAGGAGATGAAGACATGCCAATCTTCAGGAGCAAGAATCAACCAACAAGGGAAGAGCAAGAGAGGCTAACCACATGGTGTGCAAAGGATGCTCTTGCAAGGTCATATTTACTAAACTCAATCTCTGATTTCTTCTTACCTCATGTTAGAAATTGTAAAACCTCCAAAGAGACTTGGAAAGTGCTTTCATCATACCTCTACTCCAACACAAGAGCTAGGAAGAATTAGTTGTGGATGGAATTCACAACTCTCAAGAAGCAATCAAAGCAGGGAGTGTCTGAATATGTAACCAAAGATGTTGTAGACCAACTTGCAAGCATTGGAGAAGAGATAGAGGAAGAGTACATAGTGAGGCAGATCGTCAATGGGATGAAAGCTGATGACAAGTGGGAATCCTTCACCACTGCAATGGATCTCTAGATGGATATGCAGATACCTAATCTCAGCACCTTGATGGGACAACTCTTCGCCCATGAAGCATAGCTCAACAGAAATGGTGACAACTTAAGAGATAACCAATCTTTTACCCTTTATACAGATAAAAATAAAGCTAAGGATAAAGGTAAAAGTAAGAAACAAGATGAAGAGGCTAATACCTCTCAAGCCAATTGTGTAAGAGGAGGAAGAGGTGCTAGAGGTAGGGGCAGAGAAGGTAAACAAGGTAGGGGGAGACCCTACAAAAACTCACCATGCAAAATATGTGGTCTCAACAACCACACTACAGAAGAATGTTACAAAAACACAAGGAACCAAAGGGGAAGAGGCTTCCATAGAGGAAGCTATGGACAAACTAGAGGGAGGTACAACAATGGTGGATGCAACTACAACCACAACTTCAATCAAGGCTACAACAACAACAACAAAAACAAATATCAAGGAGGCTTTCCAGGAAGAAGGTACTTCAATAACTACACTAAAGATCAAGAAGATTCTCTGCACATTATGAACATGACATCCAATCAAGGTAAAGATGATGAGCATCTCTTTTACATTGACTGAGGTTGTTCAAATCATGTGGTAGCGAATGTAGCACTATTGTTTGATCTTGAAGAACCAAAGGGAAAGCATGAGGTACAAATAGGTGATGACATCAAGCATTTAGTCAAGCAAATTGGAAATGTTAAGACATCTGATGGTAGTATGAACCTTTTGAGCAAAGTTCTCTATGTGGAAGACCCCCAACAAGTATTCAAAAGGATTTCCAAAGGTGAGAAGTCAGGTAAATTGTTTACTTTTGAAATTGAAGACACAAGGACCATAGCACTATTCAGTTATAGAGACCAAACCCTATCTCAATTGGAAATATGGCACAAGAGGCTAGGGCACATATGAGAGAGAAATCTAAAGCAAATTTGTAGGGATAAAAGTGTGCTTGGGATTCCTAATGTGACCAAGTAGCTCATGATTTACAAATGTGGAGCTTGCCAATTTGGCAAACCTCATAGGCAACCATTCAACAGGAAAGGATACATCCATGAAGATTCTTTGGAGCTTGTACACACTGATGTGTGGGGTCCTAGCAAAGATCCATCCATCTCAGGTTCAACTTACTATGTCTCTTTTACTGATGACTACAATATGTGGACAATTCTCTATTTTATGAAGCATAAGGATGAGGTGTTTACATGTTTCAAGAAATATTTGGCATTAGTGGAAAACCAAACAGGAAGGAGCTTGAAGAGAATTAGGTCTGATGGAGGTGGTGAGTACTTTTCACATGATTTGGATCTATTTCTACAGGACATAGGCATAAAGAGGGAAGTAAAAACTAGGTATAACCCTGAATTTAATGGAGAGGTAGAGAGAAGGAACATGTTAATTGTTGAGGTAGTTAGGTCTATGTTAAATGAGAAAAAATTACCTAATTATTTATGGGCAGAGGCTATTTATACAGCCACCTATTTGGTTAACAGGCTTCCATCAAGGTCATTGGATGGTATGACACCATATGAAGCTTGGAATGGCAAGAGACCCTCATTGGATCATTGCAAGATATTTGGGTGCATTGCCTATGCACACATCCCATCACAAATCAGAGGGAAACTTGACCTTAATGTTGAGAAGTGCATATTCATTGGGTAGATCAAAAGGGATATAGACTTTATAATCCCACTAACAAGGCATTCATAGTTAGTAGGGATGTAGCCTTTGATGAGAATAATTCTTGGTTTGAAGATGATTGCAAGAAAGTCAAATTAACATATGATTTGGAAAATGATTTTTCAACCCTAACTCAAGAAGACCAACACCAAATAGAGGATATCAACTCAGAAGATGAGGAGTAGATTGATTTCAAAGCTTGGAAGTCAAGAGGCAAGTTGAAATACAAACAATTAGAGGATCTACCCGAGTCTTCCAATCAAGCTTTAAGGAGATCACAAAGAGAAAGTAAGAAGCCCATAAGGTATGGATATGAAACATCTTTAGTCACAAAGCACTCTGTATACATCACTAAAGATTCAATGATAGAAGAGCCTTCTTCATTTAAAGAGGCTAGGAAGAACAAAGAGTGGATAGAAGCCATGCAGGAGGAAGTGGAAGCATTGCAGGAAAACCACACTTGGGACCTAGTTCCCAAGAAACCAGATATGAAAATTGGTTCAAGGTGGATTAAGTTAAAAAGAACTCTGATGGTTCTATAAAGAGGTACAAGGCAAGACTAGTGATGATATCATAATTACAGGTAATGATTCTAATGGTATCAAGCAGGTCAAGACTCAATTGATGAAGGAATTCAAAATCAGTGATTTAGGGTTGTTAACCTATTTCCTTGGCTTAGAACTTGTGTATACAGATTTAGGTATATTCATCACACAAAGGAAGTACATACATGATATGGTGGTAAAGTTTAAAATGAAGAACACTAAAGATGCAGGTATTCCTTTGGAGATCAATCATAAGCTAAGTTCACATGAAGGTGAACCACTTGATGATATTACAGGGTATGAAAAAATTATGGGTAGTCTTAATTATGCTACTTTGACAAGAGTGGATATTGCATATGCTGTGAGTACATTTAGTCAATTCATGCATGTACCAAGGAAGCCACACATGGAAGTTGCAAAGAGGGTTCGTAAGTACCTAAAGGGTACAATGAATGAGGGATTATTATATCCCTTCACTTCTGACATAGATATAAAGTTATATTCTGATGGAGATTGGGTTGTCTCCAAGGATGATAGGAGGAGCACTTCAGGGTACCTATCTTTTGTAGGATCAAAACTCATATCATGGTCATTTAAGAAGCAACCAATTGTGGCCTTATCTTCCATAGAAGTAGAGTATAGAGGTTTGGCAAATGCAAATCAGGAAGCTATGTGGCTTAAGCAATTGTATGCATATTTGAAGATATATTCCTACACTCCAACTATCTTTATAGATAATACTAGCTCGCTTCATTTGGCTGCTAATCCTGTGTACCATGCCATGACTAAGCACATTGAAGTGTACTATCATTATGTTAGGGAGCAATTGCTAAGCAAGGATATTCAATTAGCATATGTATCAACTCATTTGCAATGTGCTAATTTACTTACCAAAGCATTGGATGGAACAAAGATGAACAAGTTCAAACTCATGATTGAACTGCAAGAAATCAAGGAGCAATGAAGCTCAAGCATGTTAGGCTTGAGGAGGAGCTATTGGTGCAATTAAGCCCAAGCCTACACACTTGATCACTTCACCAGAAACTTGATGTATTCGCATATCACTTCGAAAGCTCATATGTACAACCTCTTGTAACTTTGAGTTTAATTACTTATTGTAAAAGATCAATAAACCCACGAGGAGTTAGGAAGCGTTGATTTCATATAATTTGGTAGCTGAAGTCAAGAGGGAATCAATCCTATACTTTAGGATTACTTTTAGGTGGATTTAAAATTCAAATCCTTGACTCGAACAAAAAGCTATAAAACATAAGAAGCAAATTACTGCATGTATCTCCAGGTTTAGAGATCATTTTTCACGTACCTTCATTGAGAAGAGGAGCTCATCTCATAGCTCTCTCATTCTACACTCATTGAGCAATGCCTTATTGCAAATGACTCTGTAATTTTACATGATTTAGTCATTACATGTTCATTACTTCTTACTCTCATATCTCTATCACACTTCATCAAAACAATGATTTTGTCTGAGCAGGTTCTCATTGTGCAGTGCATCATTCAGCATACTATCTGCTTTACTCCTTCAAGATTTCATCTATAATGGTTCACTTGATCGTCAGATATTCATCAAACACTACTCACTAGTCTATGCCTATCAAGGCCCATAAAAGTCTGGGTGTATGCTCAACTTGCTAAACATAATTCTCTGCATATGGTTTGTCATTTTAAATGATTCCACTCATGATTGGTAGCTTGTTAAGCTAGTTGAAGTTCCCCAAAAGGAATTTTACTAATTGTTGCTATACTCAGAGAATTGAGTAAAACACTGAGCACGTGTCTCAACCAAAATAGCAAGTTTTGTGCATTGGATCATATGCCTACTGTAGCTCAGTGATGAGTAGCACCTCCTTTAATGTCAATCCGGGAAGACGTGAGGATGGTATGATGACCTCGAGCAAGTGAAGGCACAAGTGCGTGAGTGAGAAGTACACTAACATGCACACACATACACACACACGCGCACACACAGCAAGACAAAGAGTGAGAAGCAATGGAGTTCTTAGATTACTTCCAAAAGCTCATACAAGTTCAATTCAAATACAAGCTAACCTCAAAAATGAGCCACAAGAAATGGTGTCTCAACTAGACGCGACTTCGATGGGATATGAAATTCATGTCTATTTGGCACTCTCTCATTGAAAACAAAAAGTCGGTTCTCCTATGGCAAATCCTACACCATGGAATATAGACCAATGCAAAAGCCAACAAGATCTGTGGGGTTCTGCCCTAGTGCAAGCAATGTGGCCATAGCAAAGATGATATTGGTCACCTATTCTTTGCTTGCCCCAATCCCTTCGGTTATGGAGGGTCCTTGGTCGTTCTTTGGGACTCCAAGAACAAATCAATTGGAAGCAAGCCCTCATTGGTGAAGTAATTGGTTGCTCTGCGGCGTTGTGGAATGCGATTAGGGGAGAGATCCTTTGGAAGATCTGGCGAGAAAGATGTGCTCAAAACTTTGGCAATACCCCCAAGGAGTGGTCGATCGAGAAGTCCCTTTTCCTTCTCGACAGAAGAATTGCTAACTGTAAGAAACCCCCTCCCCCTTCAGACATCACAAAGAGCTATAGTATGTCAACAATAAGCTTAAAAACAAGTGGGCTCCACATGATGGGGATGCGAGGTTTATCAACCTCCTCTAAAACTCCATGTAAGCCTTGCAAGGCCTACCACGAAGGCTATGGCAGATCATCGGAATGAAAATTAGTCGTCAGAAAACATATCAGTTGGAAACTAGCTCTACTGGGAGAAGCGAGCGGTCACTCTGATGGAATGCTTGACTCTGGTCGATTGACTATTCACTGTTCCTCCTTGGCAAAAGGATCGCTAACTGTAAGAAACCCCCCCCCTTTTTTAGGAGTCATCAACTATTGCCTTTGAACAAGAACACACTTTACCCATGTGGGCTCCGCATGAGGGCAATGAGTGGGCGATTAACCGTTTTCTTGTAAAGCCATCTACACTCTGTAAAAGCTTCCCCGGCTTTGTGGGATTTGGGGGATCCCATGGGCACTAGTCCCCTTCTTTTGTATTTTTCCTTTATTTAATTCAAGTTCGGGAGAGTAGGCTAAGGGTGAACTTCCTTTATTAAAAAAAAATCCCATAACAGGATAAGGGAGTTGTTGGTACATGTAACAATATTCCCTGTAGGGGCAAGTCTTGAGTGAAGAGAAAAAACTATTCTACAAGATAATATGTTTGATCGCCCCACTGTCAAAGTACCAAACATCTGAGTCTAGTGTAGACATGCATTGCTCATGAGAAGATGGGTCAAAACTGCAAACAGTAGTAAACGCCCATTCTTCTTCCTGCACACGATTTGTAGACTCTGTTTTCGGTATAGATGCCTTTGCAACAACCATTTCGGTCTCTTTCTTCTCTGCCTCTTTTGCAACCAGTTTAGATAATTCTTTATGATATGATCATTTCCTTTACAGTACTTGCAAAACAATTTTTGCTTTTTTGATTTTTTCTCATCTTTGTCTTCATTCTTCGAATGTGCAGCATTTGGATATTTCTGCTTGCTAGTTGAAGAGCTCCATTTTCCCTTGCTCTTCTGACTAGTCAGGAAAGCTTGATCTGCAACACACATAATGGACCTGATCTGCCTTAGCAATCTTCTTGCAACATAACAAAGACTAACTCCTCAAATGACAAGGCATTTGGATTGCCTTTCATCATCAATTGAAGAGTAGAAGCAAAACTTTGATATGAATCAAGAAGACCATTTAGAACGTTCTGCGCAAGTGAGCTATCCGGTATAACCTTATCTGTAGAAATCAATTGTTCCTTCAAGTCTTTGATCTTTGTTAGAAACTTGTCCATAGAATCACCTTCATTGATGTGCTCACTCTCCAAGTGTTTTCGGATGTAAGAAACATGAGCCTCATTCCTAGCTTGGTACAATGTGGTAAGTGTATCCCAAGCATCCTTAGCTATTCTACAAGAGTGAATGTGAGGAATAATGGCACGTTTTATAGAAAAAGCTATCAATGCATGTGCCTCGGCATCTCAACCATCCCAACGAATTGGCTCTGCAGTAGGTGCAGCAGAAACCACAGCACGAAGAGGAATATGCAGAATATCATCATCTTTGACACCTTCTACATCAGCTTCAGTGCCTACAATTGTAACAGTTGCAAGTGTGATAGAATGTTTTTCAACACCCTGCCCAATGTTCCATAATTCTTTTGCAACCAATACATGTCGCATCATATAAGTCTTGAATGGGTAGTTTGTACCATCCAACTTATCCTTAACACCCAACATATGGAATACATCACTACTTTCAGCCATGGCTAGTGACTAAAATACCTTGATGTAGAAAATTGACTGTATCTCAAAAAGTTGAACAGAACTGCCCAAACAAATTTTGCTAAACCTATAGCAGACTTTGAGACACTTAAAGCGGCGAATCAAAACTGATATATACCATTAACACAAAAAGACAAAATAGCCTGCACAAGCACTGCAATAGTGTGTTCGGAGGCGGAAAGGAGCTTAGATCACCAAAACGAGCTCCATCTCAGAAACATCCTGAGTATGCTCACCAAATTTCATGCGATTCTGAGACTGCAATCGGAGAGGTGTCAATGACACCCTAGATGAAGCGATGACCTTCTTTGATACCAATTGTTGGAGTTAGATGTTTATGGAAGCATGCAAACAGCACAAGGACAAAGAAGAAGCTTGGAGCACAACACACAATACTGAATGTATTACTAGAGAATATACAAAGATAAGTAGCCCATTAGGGTTATATGTGTATGTACAAGGGTAAAAACCTCCTAAAGAGGGAAAAAATTGTCCTGGCGGTACTAGTGTGTTCACACACATCACTACCTAAATATATCAACAATTCCAACCACCAATTAGTCATGGTTCTTGGTTCCTAACATTACCAGATTCCTTCAATGCATTTCCATTTACTTTTATCCATTGAGGTAAAGCCCATGACTTTTACAAAAGGTAGTCATATGTAGTTCCAAATGAATATGTGAGAAGTTCTTATCATTTGGTCAAGCATCTAGGCTTGCCAAATGTACCAAACACACAAATAAGAATCCAACGCTTTTTATATTCACCACAGAGTGGCATTGACACACACTAGATAGAGCAAAAACAGATCATAGGGGGCGACCAAGAGATAGCTAGGTAGAGAGTACAACTAGAACAAAGACTAGACAACAAACTAGAGATAATACAAAAATGAGTGCCAAGCCTCTTCTTATACAGACTCTAGAGGTGAGGAGAATTAGTCTTGCTGAGTCCAAGCTTTCACTATCGCACGCACAAAATTGAAGAGACTGGTGATAGAAGTGGGCTTATTTTGGCACTAGTTTCCAACCAGTTTTAGGTCCTAAAATTAGATCTTTTGAAGTCTTGCGACAACCTTCCATGCATTTATTTACACTTTAACCCTTTATTAACAAGTCTAGAAAGATTTAATCCATGCTGCATCAAAATGAGAGGTCACACTATTGCCCAAGGTAGGCATGCCAAAAATAGATGAAGGTGGCACCCTATTTTGCGAGTGACAAAAAAAAGTGGAGGTGGTTCCCTATTTTGGGTGTGTGACACTTTTTTTCACCCGATTTATGTAGTCCTTACCATTTCCCATCTTCACTTTGCAATGAGTGTAACAACTTCCAAAAGACTAGAATCTCCATAGCTTGATAATTTTCCACTAAAATTCTTATAGAGTGAAACCATATTGTCATAGTGTAACCAATAACCTGTGGTTGCTTTGTACTTGTCACATTGTTTTTGCTTCATCCATGGTTTGTCTCCCTATTATACTCAATCCTAGCACTTTCTTTGATATAAAGTCATGTTCATAGTAGCCCAAAAGTCAATGAGAGTGTTGCTCTTGATACAATCACCCTTGTATGCTCAATATGGATCACCCAAATCATGAGACATGGAAAAGTCGCCTTGATGTTGAATACAAATAGTAAGGTTGCCTTGTATGTGAAGCCACAATTGCCTTTGATATACTTATTTGAAGTCCCCTCACCTAGGGAGACCCTATCCCAGCCATCAAATGTTTAGGATAATTTTGAAACCTAGGGGGAGTAGAAGTATCATACTTAATCACCAAGGAATCAAAGAGAAAAAATGATCCCCAAAGCAAGGGGAAAAGTTACTTCTAAAGTTCATTGAATGGGGACAATCTTTTGACAGATCCAAGACCATGAAATTAACAAATCCCCATGTCAAGTCTTTGCACCGTCTCAATGCAAACTTCTCCTTATTTTCTTATTTATACAAAATGAACTATAGAAATGAAATACATCAATCTAATGGTATCTACAAGTGAATTTCCTCTTGCTGATTTGAATTCAAGTAAGACTTTGCCTTGGAGATGTTCACAAGGGGCAACTTCCCACCCTGCAAGTCTTCCAATTGTATTGCTCTTTGTGCTAATATCTTCACCATTTTGTAGGGTCCTGTCTACTTTGGAGTTAGTTTGCTAGGTACTAGAAAAATCAGTTGCACGAGGACCAAGGATCCTCTTGCACTTCATTGGCCCTTAGATACCTTTCATGATTCCATTTGCACTCCTCTTGCTTTACCTAAAATTTCCTCATAGTTGCTTTCTTGCATTCTTCTAATGCTACAAGGCTGCTAAAGTGGGGTCAATTCCAATATTTTTTGGCTTCAATTTATTTCCTAATGATGAATTCAAAAGGGGTCAGTGACTCCTTACCATAGGCCAAGAGGAATGGACTCTCACTAGTGGTGCCTCTTCTTGTTGTACAAAAGGCCTATATTGCACCAATAAGAGCTTGCAACCAAGATCTATGGTGGTCAGAATCCAATCTGCATTGAAGCCCAATCATAATCTTGCTGGAGATTTTTGCCTACCCATTTCCTATGAGATAATAGGTACATGAATTCTTGTGGAAAATCTTGTACTTGTAAAAAATGAATTGCAGCAAATGATTTACAAAATGTATGCCCCCATCTCTAGTAACTTCTAGTGGGCAACCAAATCTTGAAGAAATATATCTATACATAAACTTGACCACTATAATAACAGTGCAATCAAGAGTACCTTTAGCTTCTACCAACTTAGTGGAATAGCATGTGGCCTTCAAAATATACGTTTTACCACTAGGTTGGCTAGTTGGATTGATAGATCCAATGAAATCAAGACCCCACTGTTCAAAAGGTTTCCACCTAGCTTAAATGACTAATGGTTGAAAATTTAGCCTAGTTGGCCTAGGAGCACATCTCTAATAGATTTCAGATTCTTTGGAAAATCTGATAGCATCCCTATAAACATAAGGCCACCATAATCCCTTGTGGAGGATTTTGTGCACCAAGTCCTTGCCATTGAGATGCCCTTCACTATATGCTACTTCAAGCAGAAAGTTTACTTCTTGCGGATGAACAAGCTTTCACAAAATACCACCTTGGAATTATTTATACAACTAAACATTGATGAGTGAAAATGCTTTGGTCTTAAACAATAATTTTCTCTTCTCTAATGGAATCACAGTATAACCTACTAATACCTTCTCTCTGATGAAGTGATAATGTACCTCAATATGCTTTGTTCTAGCATGAAATACAGCGTTTTGTGCTAATTGTATGCTGCTAAGTTTATCACAGTAGATGGTGATAGGCTTCTCCTCTTCCACACCTAAATCTGCAAGTAGCATCTCTAGTCATGATGCCTCACATGCTACCATTTTAGCACCTCTATACTCAGCCTCTGTACTCGACAAAGCAACAATGGGTTGCTTCTTACTTCTTGCACTCCCAATTGAGAATAGAAAGCCATTAGTAGATCTTCTATCTAGAATGGTACCAACCCAATCTGCATCCTTGTATCCATGAACTTGCAAATCTAAACTAGCTTCATAAAACAATGCATAATCTAAAGTAGTACTCACATAACGTAGAGTGCACCTTAGAGCATCTAAATGCACCTTCCTAGGAACTTGCATATAATGACTTTCAAGTCCAACAACATAGCATATCTAAAGTAGTACTCACATAACGTAGAGTGCACCTTAGAGCATCTAAATGCACCTTCCCAAGATATCTTGAATCACACCACAATAATCTAGCTGGCCTTCTTGCGCATTATCATCTCTTGCACTCGCTCTACTTTTTTGCAAAAAGTTCACCATCAACCCACTATCAAAGGTAGACCTATTTTTATCGATTCGTGCGATCCGAAAGTGTCGACCATGAGACCATAGTGCACCGTATTTAGTATACTCCCAATCACATCCCTTTGCGAGTTCTTCTTCTTCTTCAGAGATATCTTCACCCACTGCCTTTGCTTATGAAACCGCTGTATCTAGCCATCTGCTCGTTGGAAAAGGTGGAAGAGGTCAAAGACTTTGTAGAAGAGGCAAAAATCAAGTGGAACGATTCCTTCGAAACTGAGCTCTTTCCTTTGCGTTGGTTTCCTTGGCAAGCTCATACCTTTCTAACCACTTCTGCATAGGCTTAGAGTTAACTATGCAAAACTTCATTGCCTTCTATCTAAAAGCTGCATCCATTTCTCTTTGCAATCCTTTACCTTATGGTTCATCACCTACCAGAGGAACATCTTCATCATTGCTCCAGAAGTGAGGCATTTCGGGATCCGACATACGTAGAAACTCAGTTATGAATACAAGAGACTCTTGTACAAGCCATCCCTCTGCCATGCTACCCTCTGGTTCTTATATATTTCATTTATTTATTTAAAACACTAGTTCTTATCATATTTACTTATCTATATAATTATATTATATATTCAGATTCTTTTTTAATTAATCTTATTTTTATAAATTTAATTATATATATTAAATTAAATTATTTTAAACGCTACTTCTTTTTATATTTATTTATCTATATAATTATCCTATATATATATATATATATACATATATATATATATATATATATATATATATATATATATATATATATATATATATATATATATATATATATATATATATATATATATATATATACATAATTTTTCTTTAATTTTTTTCTTTATTTTCTTATCATATAAATTTAATTGAGTTATATGTATGCATAAACCCTAGAACCCTAATGGTGTATATATGTTATGTAGGTGTTAAAACCCTCAAACCCTAATCAAAATGACCTAGACCTAAAACATGTATATATGTGTATGCATGTGTATATATATGTGTATGTGTATATATATGTGTATATAGATAGATGTATAAGTATGTGTGTATGTGTATGTGTATATATTCACTCTATTTAAAATGATTAAAATTAAACCTATTTTTATATATTTAATAATATATATTTGATTTATTTATTTAAACACTAGTTCTTATCATATTTATTTATCTATAGAATTATCCTATTATATATATATATTTATTTATATATTCAGATTTTTTTCTTAATTAATCCTATTTTTATATATTTAATTATATATATCTAATTAAATTATTTAAAACACTAGTTCTTTTTATATTTATTTATCTATATAATTATCCTATTATATATATATATTTATTTATATATTCAAATTTTTTTGTTTAATCTTTTTTCAATATTTTCTCTTTATATAAATTTAATTGAGTTATATGTATGCCTAAACCCTAAAACCCTAATCTTAAAGATCTAGACCTAAAATATATATATTTCTGTACGCATGTGTATATACATGTATATATGTATTATATGTGTATGTGTATGTGTGTATATATGTTATGTTGGTGTTAAAACCCTAAAACCCTAATCAAAATGACCTATACCTAAAACATGTATATATGTGTATGCATGTGTATATATATGTGTATGCATATGTATATGTGTATATAGATAGGTGTATAAGTATATGTGTGTATGTGTATGTGTATATATATTCACTCTGATTAAAATGATTAAAATCAAATCTATTTTTATATACTTAATCATATATATTTAATTTATTTCTTTAAAACACTAGTTCTTATCATATTTATTTATCTATATAATTATCCTATTTTATATATATATTTATTTATATATTTAGATTTTTTCCTTAATTAATCCTATCTTTATATATTTAATTATATATATTTAATTTAATTATTTAAAATACTAGTTCTTTTTATATTTATTTATCTATATAATTATCCTATTTTATATATTTATTTATAAATGCGGATTTTTTCCTTAATTTTTTTCTATATTTTCTCTTTATATAAATTTAATTGAGTTATATGTATGCCTAAATCCTAAAACCCTAATCTTAAAGATCTAAACCTAAAATATGTATATTTTGGTATGCATGTGTATCTACATGTATATATGTATTATATGTGTATGTGTATGTGTGTATATATGTTATGTAGGTGTTAAAACCCTAAAACCCTAATCAGAAAGACTTAGAATTAAACCTAAAGTACTAAAACCTAAATACTTAAACACCTATAAAAATCTAAACCCCCTAATCCTAGGAAGAAGAATTGTTGGACAACCGAGAAGCACATCTATTTGAAGAAGCAAATTTATATGAAGAGGAAAACATCTTGGCTTGGCTCCATGCAGAAGACCCATCCTCCTGCTATGGAATTTTTCTAAACTCAAGTAGAGAGGAAACATATAAAGAAAAAGAGGACATCATTCAAGTTGCTGATTTGAGTGAAACAGTCTCACTCAAAGGCCATAGGAGTGAGAAGAAAATAAAAGCTTTTAAGTACAACAGTGATGCAGGTACTTCAAATCATATGTCAATGGCCACTTTTTTATGGATACTGGTATGGATATAATCTATTATGTCAATATTTATGATAGTAAGTGCAGGGCTTTACAAGGATGTGAAAGGAGTACCTGCAAATCTTTGGAAACAGAGGGTTCCATTGGATAAAGAAGCTCGAATAGTAAAAATGGAATTTTGCAGATTAAGTCATAATGTTGCTGAAACAAAGATACAAAAGATGCAGTATGGAGGAGATAATATTCTAATAAAGGATTTAGCATATCCCTATCAGATGACCAGTGTGCCCAATGAGAAGACAAAACCAATGAAGTGCAGTACAATTGGAGATTATGGAGGAGTTTCTCTGAGTCAACATATCAAGGCTCAAGGTCTATCATCAACAAAAGTGAAGATTTATGGATCACCTGGAACCTGCAAAATTTGTCCAAGTTGTACATAGCCTTCTCATGTCATTTTTTGCTTAAGTTTTAGTAGTTTTTATCTTTTTTTTTTCATTCTCCTTCTTTGAGTTTTTAGCACATTTAGCAACCCTTCCATAGCCCTTGGTATAAGTACAATGTTTGGAATTTTTCTGAGAATTGTTCAAGCAATTTTAGAATTTTTCTAGCATTTTCATCATTTTCTAATGTCATTTTCTTGCCAAATTGGAGGAATAAAGGAAGCTCTGTGTGGTTTTGAGTGGAAAAACTGCCCTAGACCTATAGAATATTTTCTGAGAATTTTTAAAGAATTTTTTCAGATTTTTTTGGGTTTTTTTATTTTTTTTGGTTTTTTTCTGTAATAGTGTATGTGTGTGTATGAGTATATAGTATATATGAGGTTTCATCCGATAGTATGTGTATGAATATGAGTGTATAATTGTGAATGCAAAATCTATTGTGATTGTATGTGTATGAATATGAGTGTATAATTGTGAATGAAAAATCTATTGTGATTGTCTGACTCCATATTGATTTTTACTTCATAATAGTATGTGTAAATGTATGTGCATATGATTGGTAATTTAGAATCTATTGTGATTCTCTGATACAACATTGATTCTTACTTCACAATAGTATGTGTAAGTGTATGTGCATATGATTAGGAATTTAAAATCTATTGTGATACATTAGATTTATTATTGAAACATGTAGGTAGATTATGTTTGACTCAACATTGATTGTTACTTCATAATAGTATATGTGTGTGTATGAGTATATAGTATATAAAAAGTTTCATCCGATAGTATGTGTATGCATATGAGTGTATAATTGTGAATGCAAAATCTATTGTGATTGTCTTTCTCAATATTGATTCTTACTTCACAATAGTATGTGTAGGTATATGTGCATATGATTAGGAATTTAAAATATATTGTGATTGTTTGACTCAACATTGATTCTTATTTCACAATAGTATGTGTAAGTATATGTATGTGTAAAAATACATGTATGTATGATTGAGAATTAAAATCTATTGTGATTGTTTGATTCAACAATGATTTTTACTTCACAATAGTATGTGTAATTGTATATGGATGTATGATTGAGAATTAAAGTCTATCATAATTTTTTGACTCAACATTGATTCTATATCTTATTCGATATTGATTTATGTTGTATTTTTGTATATACCTTCTTCATAGAGCAATTCGCAAGCACTATGGGAAAGGGAAAAGAATGGTCATATGTGATCGTTCATCAAGAGGGTAAAACAGTGTCCACAATACAATGCAAATGTTGTGGACATCATTATGTAGGAAATGCAACTTGAATAAAAGAGCATCTTTTTAGTATAGATAATAATATGGCAGGATGCTCTAATCCAGGTAGTGATATATGGGTACATTTTGCAAGTTATGAAAATAAATGTAAATATCAAGTATCACATCAAAAAGATTCAAAAGCAGAGTAGTTCACAACACTTTCAAAGTAGCCCAAGTGTAAAGCAAGAATGAGTAGATGCATCAATGATAGTAGAGGAACATCAGGATATTTCTACTCAAGTCTTTCAAACTATTTTTGAGAATAACTAAGATACATGTACTCTATTTTCTCCAACTACATAAAAAAAGAGTGGATTTGGTGAATGTAGTAAAAATGGTGGATCTAATACTCTGTCACCATGCTTTGTCCGTAATAAATCATAAAATATTGTACCTATAGCTTTTGAAAAGCAAGATTGTCTCTAGCTTCATCTTAAATGGACTCAAACATTCTTAGCATGTGGGATTCCTTTCAATGTTATTCGTAATCCCATTTTCAAAGATGCTTTGATGTTAATGACACGAAAAGGATTCACCACGCGAGATTATAATAAAATGCAAACAGAGTATGTAGATAAAGTGAAAAAAAGTATTGAACCTATTTTAAAGTGAACAATACTTGATTATGTACCCATGTATGGATGTACAATAGTATTGATTAGATGGACAAGTTGTCAATAGAGACCATTGATTAATTTCATGGTTATATGTCCAAAAGGAAACATGTTTTTAGAAGTTATTGATACTTCTCTTAAAAAGAAAAATTCAGCTTTTCTTGTAATTGTATATGATCATGCTATATCACTAATGGGTGATCTGAAGAATATGACTACGATAATGATGTATAATCCCTCTAATTTTTGAAGTGTTGGAATTACAATTCAAAACAAGTATGAATGCATTACTTGGGTTCCATGTGTAGCTCATACATTAAATTTATTATTGAAGGATATAGGTAGATTATCTTTCATTAAACAAAGCTATTTAGATGCAAATCATGTAGTCAAATTTATCAGAGATCATCAATTTTCATATTCGCTCTTTCGATCGAAATCTCCCAATAAAGCACTTCAAATGTTTTGTGCCACACGATATGTAACTGCCTATATTGTGCTTAGTGGATTATTGGAAGTTAAGCGAGATCTTGTAGAAATGATTGTTGATCGAAGACGGGAAGCATGGCTAGAGAAATATCCTTCTTATCGAGTTGCAACATGCAAGTGAACGTCTCTAATACAATCACAAATTTTTTGGGGTAATCTTGAAAAAATCATTGGTATCACTAACCCTTTTGTTGAACTTTTAGGAATGGTTGATACTGATAAATTTGTGATTGAAAAAGTTTATTGGATTATTTTAGAAGCTATTCAAAAAGTAAAAGACTTTAATCAATTTTCAGTACGAGCAAAAACACAGATTGTACCGTTAATAGAGAAGAGACAGATGCAAATGCATACTCATTTGCATGGAATAGCATTCCTTTTGGATCCAGCATTTCAACTCAATAATCAAGCGTAAAACAAAGAAGTCATGGCAAACTTCAAAACCACATGTCATTTATTACTTCCAGGTACAGATGGTCGAGATGCATTCCACCAAAGACTAGCATATGTAAATCGAGAAGGATCTTTTGGAGATCTATGGCACATTGAAGCGATTCAAAAGCATCCACCTCCTATTTGGTGGAAAGAGTACGGAGGTGAAGCACTGGAGTTGCAACATATAGCTATGAGAGTGCTTTCAATAGCAACTTCAAGTGGTAGTTCTGAACGTAATTGGAGTGCCTATGATTTTCTTTATTCAAAACGAAGAAATCGCTTAAGTGTATCACATGCTAACGATTTGGTAAATGTGTTTTTTAACATGCATTTGTTACATGCTCCAACCAAGATAGCTTCTTCAGTAGCACAACAAACCTTTGGAGAATTTCAAACTCGTGAAAGCTTAACAAATGATCCATGGAGTGATCATGATTTAGATGCAGATCACAATGGTCATTCAGACATGGAAGAAATAGATGACATGGTACCTCTCATTGATGATGATATTCAAAATGAAGAAAATGGTGTACTATGAATACTATGATTATATTCAATTGCAAAATCAATGGTTTTACAATAGTCATGTCTTTGATTACAAAAAAAGCTTGTCTGTTCAGTGTCTTCTTGATTCAATACCTCATCATCAGTGAACGGATCAAAAAATGATGATGCCTCTGAGATTCTTCCCCTTTTGTCTAGAGTGCGGCAAAGAACATCTCCCGAGAGATTGTCCAAGAAACCCCTCTAGTGCACCCAAGGTTACACCCATCAATGTGGTAGGCTTAGTGGTGGATTCAAGTGCAAGTAGTAGTAATGTGGCTCCTATACAAGCAGTCACTAGAGCACAAGCCTTAAAACAAGATAAACCAGTCGAGCAATCAGAGTCGAGTGAATCAAGAGAGCCTAGTAAGAGGAAAACAAGAACTTGGAAGGATACTAGGGAGAAGGCCAATCGCAAGTGGAATAGAAAGTTGTCTAAACTAGAGGAAAGCCTGAAAGACGCAAAGACAAAAATAGAAGACATTGCATCTCAAAGCCCCTCGCATGCCGAAGCTCCATCCACTCGACCTCATCCCACCCCAACACCCATTGTAAATAGACCACAATCAGGATTGGTTCTCGCAGATCCAACCCCAGAAGGCTTGGACATGATGTTCAAGGCCTACCAGGCTTGTCTTCAAGAAGGGCCAACAGCTGCAAACCTAGACAAGAGTTACCCTAGAGCAGATTTTGAGATTGAACGGACAAAAATGTGTATGCCAATGGTAGAACTAGCTCAAGCTATGCTTGAGACTAGTCAAAAATTCAATCAGACAAACTCTGTCAAACCAGATTTGCATTTTCAGGGCTTACTAGAAAGATTAGAGCAGTTGGTAAACAAGCCACGTGTTTCTTTACCTCCACAGGCTCAACCAGTTGTTGAGAGAGAAAGCTCTCCGCCAATGAAAGCTTATGTTCCTAAGTCCACGGATGTTGGAACACCTCTTTCAATTCAAGAGTACTCTCAAGAGTTCTTGTGGGAAATACAAGAAGAGAAATGGGCCAAGGAGAAGGGTAATCGCCCTCCTATTCCTGAAATTGATGATCTTCACGATCAATTTCCCCAAGAAATTTCTTCTATCTATGGAGACCAAGCAAAGCAACAAGAAGATGATAGATTAGATTTTGAATCTAATTCTTTACAAGAGTTTCCACAGTTCACATGCCCATGGGAATCTAAATCTCTTCAGATCAGAGCTCCCACAATATTGGTAAGACATGAAGACTCAGTGGTTCCAAGGAAGACTAATGTCATGAAGAACTCTAAGGTTCAATGTCATCTCACGGTAGAAGAGCTACTCAAAGCAAAACCTGAGCTATGGAATCATGTGAAGGATCAGGTTCTAGAACTTGATTCCAATATGCCAAAAGCAGGCTTTAATAAAAAAGTTATAAAGATACCTCTCGATAAAATAGGAGATATGAGCGAAGGAGTAGAAGGTAATACCTATCTTCTTATCACCTACCAGGGTTACACAACCAAAGCAATCGTAGATTCAGGTGCTCATGCTGCTATTGTGAACACCTCCTTGTGGAAGCGATGGGGCAAACCCACATTAAGACCAACTAGAATGAAGCTTCAAATGGCAGATGGTCATTTTGAAAGACCTCTCGAAGGGATAACTTTAATCACTTGTGGTGTAGAGTTTGAACACACATTTGCTATATGTGACTTTGAGAAAAATAATGTTTATGAGATGATCCTAGGAAGACCCTTCCTACGACACCTGACAATAGTACACGATTGGGGAACCAACTCCTTTGTAGCTCAGTGATGAGTAGCACCTCCTTTAATGTCAATCTGGGAAGACTTGACGATGGTATGAAGACCTCGACCAAGTGAAAGCACAAGTGTGTGAGTGAGAAGCACACAAACATGCACACACATACACACATGCGCACACAAGGCAAGAACAAAGAAAGAGACAATGGAGTTCCTTTAGATTACTCAAAAGTGCTCTTACAAGTTCAATTCTACAACAAGCTAACCTCAAAAATGAGCTCTCTAGCTCTATTTATAGTTTTTAACTAGCTTTTGGCCGTGTCTAGACCTAGTGTCCGGTCCTAGGACCTATTTGAGGGCTCAAATGGAGTCTAAAAAATATGAAAACTGATAGGTAGGTACTTCTAATGCTCCTCAAGCTCAAGGACTCCTTGGCTTGCACAAAATGGAGTCGAGACTAACCAAAAACGGTATTTACAAGGTTAAGGTAGTGATGAAAATCATTGTTTAAATGAGGTTTGGTTGGAAAATTTAGATGGCCTATTTGCCAGATCTTCATTGACTACTTTTTCTGCTTATGCTTTCTCTCCACTTTGGCTCCCTTCTTTGGCTTCTTTGTCTTATGAGTCCTTGGTGCTTCGACTGCTGCCAACACCCCCTCTCTCACGTCTGTTGTCTCTGACGGACCCTTGTTTGGCTGAGCGTTTGACATAGAATTCAACCACATCTGAAGCTAGGTGGTGTTCTTCCAGCCGCAGCCCTCGTGCTAAGTCTGTTAGGAGAGTATCCCAATCCACTGGACCTGGAACGTCCAGATGTGGCACACATAGTTGTTCTCAATGTAATGTTCGCTCCATTGCAAAGAGTTGGAGTAGATGGGAGGGTCTGGGAACAAAGACTTCAGAGTGGTATTCCCAGAACCTCGTGATGAACATCTCTTTAAATGTTTGCTTGTAGCAAGTGGGGAGGTATTTAATTCGCATGTGCCATGCATATATCACCTGGATGGAGGGGGTTGTACTCATATGGTAGACCAAATGAACGTTACCTTCTCTGAATCCGACACCTGAGAAATGTGGATCTTTAATATTTTTGAAGGTTCTGAAGGTTACCAACATCAACTTGAATATCTTTATGCACATTTGAGCCATCACATCTGGGATGTTTCACATTCTGACTCCCCAGTGGCGGATGGTAGAGAGCATGTAGCCCATCGTAGCTTGTCCCGGTGGTGGTGCAAGGTATACGTAATTGAGCCACTTTGCATAGCCTTTGACCTCCTTCACAGTGATGGCAAACTCAGGCCATGTGCGTCTTCTGAGTATGGGAGCATAATAATAGGATTATACTTAATAAATAGTGGCATGTTATTCCAAGGTCGAACCATCTCAGGGTAAGTTTCTAAGAGTCATAGCCGCCAGATAGGTTGATGAATGGATCCTTGTTTAGCACTCTCAGGGATATCATCAGGGCCGAATTGTGCAGCAAAGGTTGGAGCCTTGCCACATCATCATTGAATCTCTGCGTTGTAATCTGCCAAGAGCACACAATATGGCACATACTGATTGTTGTTGGTGCCTATCCATCTGTGATGAGACATGCTTCGAAAATGTTCTGATTTGATAATGGTGTCCTCAATCCTGGTCATGGACTCAATCTGGACTGCTACTCGATCATCATGTGTATTGGCCATTTTCTCAAGTTTCTGCATCCATTCTGGGGCTTCTACCTCTAGGGTGTCCAACCCCTCAAAGGTTTGTTGGCCACTCGGCATTGTCATAGGAACATATGGCACTTAATATAAATCATCCACTTCTATGGGTAACAATTCTTCTAGTTCTGGCTCAATGACTAGGGAGGGTTGTGTTTCATATTGGAGTAACTTGCTTTGCAACTCTGCGACCTGTTCTCGCACTACATTAACCTCTCCTGTAGTGGTGGGAGAATCGGTGATCTTGGGTTTGGATTCCTACATCGTTAGCTGTTGACGGAGAGTACCCCGTTCTTTGCCGAGCTCATCATGCGCGTCCAATAGATCCGCATAGCTTTCTAAAATTGTCTTCATAGTCTCGGATGGCACAGCTTTGAATCTTTCAGGGTCGATCTCCTGGGGGGAACCCTCCATGGCTGCCTCTATATTTTCCTCGTTCTACCTTTGCAAACACTTGTTCTCTTCGAGGGCAGTGGCCATGTGCTTTCTGAGTAAGGTTAGGTTGCGACGGCTTTTAACATGCTCTGACTGATAAAGTTCTAGTAGAGCTGTTAGTTTTTTAACTTCACTAGAATCGGATGGCGGGGGAGCTTCCAAAAGGGTTTGGTGAGCGTGCTCGAGCGTAGTGTAGCATTGATTTAGATCGGTATTTTCTGCTTCCAAAGCTGCAAGCCTCTTCTGTAGTTGCTCATGATCCGTAGTTATTTGGCGATGCCGATCCTCCAAGGTTTGGTATTCTATTTGCAACTGATGTACACACTGATGTAATGTAGAGAACATGTTATTTACATTTATGAATGCACGGAATGTGGAGGATGCAGGGGGAATGGGGAGGGGGAAAGGGATAGTGAATGAAGTGGACACGAGAGGTGATGTGGGTGGAGGGGGTATGGGAGATGGTGGTAGAGAGGGGGGAGGGAGTGGTGCTGTCGCTGGTGATGTTTCCATGGTGTCAGAAGTGTGGGTGAATGTGTAGATGGGGACCGTGGGTGGGGTGGATGTGATGTTTGTGAATACTTTTCTAAATGTGGGCATTGTGATCCCTCCAAATTGGGTGCGTGGAGAGATGGGAGTCCCCATAATGTATGTGGTGAGTGTTGAAGTTGGGGTGGTAGTGTCGTGTGGTGAAGTGAAGTGTGTAGTGAGAGGTAGTGAGGGTGGTGATGGTGGTGCCTCGTGGTGTTCCTCTATCTGTGTCGTGTCTCTTGGTGCCGATACATCCATGTGAATCTGCTTGCCGGAGCACATGGGATGGGTAGGCACCCTTTTCTCAAAGCGGTGAATATAAGCCATAGCTGAATGAATGGCTTCATCCAAGCCCACTGCATTTGCGTGAAAGTTCAAGGATTCAATAAACAATTTGTCCACTCCTTCTTCTGCTAACATCTAACTTATTAACACTTTTCCTGTTTCCAGTGACAGCTTGTGATGCTCTTGGACTCTCTTCATAGTCTCGTATAACCTTTTGATTTGCGCAGTATAAGCAGGGGCACTTGCTAGTTCTGTAATTTCTTTGTATTCTTGATCATGTTCCTTGTCTACTTCCTCTTCAGTCTCTTCTTCATCTTCCTCTACTTCTACTACTTCTGGTTGGGTCGGGGCCGAAGTTGTTGTAGTGGGTTGTGGTCCTTGGGTCTGCTCTGCTTCTGTCTCTAGCTTAGCCTCATTAATCATGTGGGCGATTTCTTCGTCTGTAAAATCGGCTAGGGTGTAGCCTTGTGGGAACTCCAAGGCCGATGGAATCGGAGGGAGACCAGATTGGGTCCTTCTGCACTTGGTCTGGGTAAGCAAATAGTAAATGGTCAGACACGTCGCGTTTGTGGAGGGGTCACTTCTGGTGTGGTGGTGGCTCCCCTTGCTTGGGCACACGGTAATTGGACTATCCCTCTCATTTTCTTTGATGGAGGACCCGTTGTTGATAGCCATCTTTGGAATTCCTTGGCCTTGGACCACACTTGTGCTCTTTGAATAGGCACATCATAAACTAAGCACCTGTAAATTATTTTTGTCAGTGCACAACACACATGAAGCACGTTCTTCTGTTTCTTATTCCATCGTTCATGTGCTAGGTGGATTTGATCTATGATCTAGTGTGGTAAATTGATTGTAAGATCCTCTGTCTCCGCCAAGTACAAGCTGAACCAGATTCTTTTTGGTGGCATAGTGAAACATTCTTGGGCAGGGAAGGCGAAGTGTTGCATGACCATTTGTAGGTGGAGAGCTATGGTTGGTGTCATTGCTACCATGTCCTTCAATTTATTGAGATCCTTGTGCTTCATCTTGTCGGGAATCATTGTTTCTTTCTCAGTGCGAATATGCATACCTTGCATGTTCAATGCTTCCCTTACTAGGTTAAGGGTCAGTTTGAATCTTTTTAGCTCGTGGCCTGGCGTTAGTGATGGTAGCACGAAAGTACTATTGCCTCCTTTAGCTCTGCTAGGGGTGATGGTACTGATAAGGTAGGAGCAACGCAAAAAATCTGGCTTAGGTAGATGTGCCTAGAAATAGCTATCCAATCCTGCTTTGGTCCATACAGATCCCATGACTTCTGCATTCTGGTACTTCTCGAATTCACGGGTGAAAAAATGGTATCTTCCCCATTTACCATTAAACTCAATTTCTACCTCCCAAAAGTAGGTGCTGTCTCCCGATGGTCCTGCGACATCACTGAACCAATGTGGCTTTTTAGGGAAATGAGGCTCTTTATGGACCCATTTACAAATGATTCTGCTCGTGCTCATAGGTAAATATGTGTTCGTGCGTGATGGATAAGAGTGGGTATCAGCTCTTTGAGTGAGTGAACCATGTTGTACAGGGTGTGGTCTCGGTGTAGCTATTTGTGCATGCAAGCAAGCCTTAGGCATCCAAATTTTTCTTCATTGTAGGCCAACCTTCATCGACTTCTTGGGTACCCAGATAGACTTCACTTTCACAGAAGAATTTTTGGAAGACTTCTTATTAGTGTCGTGTCGTTGATCACTAATAGGAAGTGGAGCCAGTTGTTGTGGCTTGACCGCAATAGGATGCTCGCCTTTCCGCACCCACATTTGTTTTGGTGACTGGGATACCTTGCTTCATACCTTCTTTTGGCTTCGAGCATAAGTCATCTGCTTCTTCTACATTTGATCCGCCTTTAGTTGCTGCATTCCTGTGGCTTTTGGAAAAGAAGGGAGTTCCATCGTATCCTTGACTTCTTTGTTGAGATATTCATCCCTCTGCATCACATAGTTTTGGACAAGAAGAGCATGGTCATCTTCATGTGTACTCCTGGAAGGACTAGGAGTTTGTGCCTTTCCTAGTTCCTTGAGTGCCTCCTTTTCTAACTCGAGTGTAATGCGGTTCTGATCTACTTAGACGTGAAGAAGTCCACTTCTTAGGTTTAGGTTGACTGCATGATCATAGATCCAGTCTTGACCCAAGACAAGAGGCTCAGTGAGGTCCTCATCTTGACACACTAGTACTTTAACTATCATTAAAACATCTTGAATGTAGAGAGGAAGTTCCACTTTGCCCATGCAAGGGGTTTCCACGCCCCCCAATCCTACGAGATATGCTTCTATAGGATTGACACTTAATTTCAACGTTTGACAATAAGAAAATTTAACGGCACTAGTGGAAGCACCTGAGTCAATCAAGGCCCATACAATCCTTGCACTCTTTCCTCGTCCTATCTCTAAGGTCACAAAAGGATTTCGATCAACTATTCTATTGGGACTAATACCTGAAACTTCACACATAGCCACATGATAGCCTTGAGCTACATAGGCCTCTGTCCTAGGTCAATCTTTGCCCTGTCTCCTCAATTTCATTCTTCGGATGCGTTCCAATGCGTCTACCTGTGCCTCTTCTCGAATTCACTTTTCCTATTCTTTACGTTTCTTTGCAGTATTGAGTGGATTTAACATCTCCTCCGTGAGGGGTTCCTGATATAATTTGGCTCTACATCCGCTAATGTAACTAGGAAGAACATCACCTTCCAATGTAGCTAATTGAACTGCTCTACTGGTTGAGATCCTATTGATAATCATGGGTCCATAGCCTCTCTTCTCTAATTTCCGTGCATGTTGCTTCAAAGTGTAGACCAGTACTAGGTCTCCTGCTTTCAAACCCTTATCCTTCACATGTGTGTCAAAATATGTTTTTTGTCTTTTCTTGGCTGCATAAATTCCTACTGCAGCTTCTTAATCTTGTTTCACCTAGTCGTTCAAGGTCAAAGATTCTAGAGGAGAGTTCATGGCCAGTCCAATCATGCTCTTGTGCTACTTTCAGTGTAGGGATCAAGAAGTCCAATGGTAGCACTGCATTTTGACCGAATACCATCTAAAAGGGTGTGGCTTGGAGTACCGTATTATAGGCAACTCGGTATGCCCAAACAGCATGGTGTAGTTGTTTGTCCCAATTAGAGCGTTTATTATTCACTAGTTTGGTTAGCACATTGCATAGAATCTTATTTGTGCTCTCGGCCTGCCCATTTGCTTGTGGGTGATAGGGTGCAGACTTCTTATGTACTACCAAGAATTCTTGGAGAAGATTTTCAATAACTTCATTCAAGAAATGAGTGCCTCTATCACTTACTAGCTCTATTGGCAGCCCGTATCTTGTGAACACATTCTCAAATAAGAACTTCGCTATCGTTTGAGTATCGTTCTTAGTTGTGGCTTTTACTTCTACCCACTTGGTTAGATAGTCAGTGGCAACATGATATATTCAGCATGGGAACCCTTAGCTGGGGGATTAATAGGACCTACAAAGTCTATTCCCCACTTAGAGAATGCACGTCCACCCATCATAGGTCTCAGTGGCATCTCATCCTTGCGTATAGGATACCGAGTTCGCTGACAAACATCACACCGTTTCACATAGGTATGTGCATCCATGTGAAGGGTTGGCCACCAGAGACCTGCAAATAATATAGCTTTGATCACCCGATCTGGTCGAAAATGTCCACCTGCTACACCTTGATGAGCAGTTTCCAAAATCTTAAGATATTCACTCTCATGGACACATAGTCTAAGGTAACCATCTTTGCCATGCTTGTATAAATTATCTCCAATGAGTGAGTAGTCTAGGGCTTCTTGTTCTAAACTTCTCTTCCTAGCCAAAGTCATATCTTAAGGGAATGTTTTCGTCCTCAGGAAAGCTACTAGTGGTTCACTCCAATCTGGTGCCAAAGACACTTGGTACAAAGTTGCATGCTCCACAGGTCGTCTAACACTACAGATTGGGCATTCCTTACACAACCTATGAACATCTGCTTCCATAGTTGGCAAGTGCACTCCGAGTCTCCTTAGTGTCTGTAGGGTCCTTTGCTTTGAGTAGTGTTGCTCTAATGCACCTACATGTGCTAATTGCAACCAGTTAGCATACTCATCTTCTTCCACACAAGCCAATATCCCTTGCTCTGTATGCTTGTATATACTTCCTGCAATGATGTGGTACTTTTGGGCCTTCAATACCTCTCTATCTTGAGTGTTTATGACTGGGTGATTAGGCCTGTATGTCAATACTGGCGTTAATGTCTTAGCCCATTGCGGCACAACTTCCAAATTAAACAAGTAAGCATCAGGAAGATCATCTGATACTCCTTGTGGGGCCTCTCTAGATGTGAGCCTAGAGAGATGGTCTGCTCTCAAATGAGTTTTGCCTTTCCTCACCACAACCTCAAAGTCGTATTCCATTAGCAAGAGGAACCATCTTACTAATCTGCCTGTATTGCATGGCTTGTTTACCAAGTATAACAGTGCCTGATGATTAGTAAAAAATTTAAACTTATTTGCAAGCAAATAGTGTCTAAACTTTTTAACTGCGTATACCATGCCTAATCCTTCTCGTTCAATGGTAGTATAGTTTCGTTCAACTGCATTCAATTGTCTACTAGCATAGGCAATTGGAAGATCCATATTACCTTCACCCGTTGGTTATGCAAGCACACATCCAATGGCATAATTGGATGCATCCACGTGAACATGAAAGGTTTTATTCCAATCTGGTGTGGTCAAGATGGGTGTTGAACACAATCTTCTTTTGAGCTTGTTGAAAGAGTCTTCACATTCATCAGTCCACTCAAAGTTGGTCAAAAGTCCGTACAAAGGCTCTGCAATGATGGCATACATGTGTATAAAACGTTAGTAGTACCCACAATGCCCCATGAAAGCTTGTACTTCCTTGACATTCTTTGGCCTAGGTAGTTCTACGATGGCCCTCACTTTCTCCTCATCCGTGGATATGCCATTCTTTGACACTATGTGTCCTAGAATCTTGCCTTGCCTGACCATGAAAACACACTTTTCTGGGTTCAGGCAGACTTGATATTCTCTACATTTGTCAAAGATTTGCTTGAGTTCAGGTATATGTGTTCGTCTAATGTTGGAATGAGCACAAAGATCATCAACATAGACCTCTAAATTCTTCCTCAAGAACTCTTTAAATACATGACACATCAGTCTGTGGAAGGTTGCAGGAGCATTGGTAAGCCCGAATGGCATTACCCCAAAAGCAAATATGTCCCACTCAGTGGCAAAAGCTATCTTATGCTGATCTTCTAGAGCAATAGCCACCTAATTGTAGCCCGAAAATCCATCAAGGAAACTATACACTTCCTTGCCTGCTACTCTTTCTAATAGATGCTCAATGATAGGAAGCGGATAGTTATCTCGAATTGTGGGTGCATTAACCTTCTTCAAGTTAATGCACACACGTAACTTTCCATTCTTCTTGGGTACCACTACAATGGGGGATACCCACTCAGTGTGATCAATTTCATAGATAAATCCAGCTTCCACTAGGCGATCTATCTCCTCTTTGATCTTGGCAGCATAGTTATCATTATATGTGTATGGCTTTTGTTTAGAGGGTTTGGCATGTGAGGTCATGGGGATAGTGTGTGAGCAGATGTCCGTGTCTACACCTTTCAAGTCCTTGTAACTCCAAACGAATACATCTCTGTACTCCCTTAGCAAGGCTATCAACTCCTGCTCTTCTTCTTCCGTTAGGTCATGTCCTATGTAGGTGCACCTTTCTTCTCCTTCCTCGATGGCTACAACTATTTTCTTAGTGGTTTCTTTGTTATCATAGCCTCCCCTGATTGTGCGTCGCATTTAGGCATTCTTATCATGACTCTTCTATCATCTATTTCATAATTTTTAAAGTTTTAGGGAACCTCAAACAAAAATTCTTCTTCTTTTGGTGTGACTTCTTTCTTCTTCCTCTTCTTGCCTTCACTCTTGGTGCCCACTTCCGTGGTTAACCTCACATCATTGGTAAGCTCTTCGTGTATCTGAGGGTGAACTTCTACCTCATAGAAGTATTCCTCATCTGATGCAAAAGGTGAGTCCATAATGATGGACTCTAGATCCGAGTCACTTGCATCCTCGAATGCATCAGTGATAGGTTCACATTCCTCAAGAATCAAATCACCCATGATTGGCTCTATTGTGAATATTGAAATGTCATAGCCATCCTCATCATAGTGAGGTGTCCATTGTTCTTCATTGATGGCTACATCCATTGTTGCTAGAATTTCCGCCCAGCCGTGAGGTTCAAATTCTTCGTTGGGAAACACTACATGTGCATAGGCTGGGTCTTGAATTGATCTATGGGTTTCCTTCACACCTATCTCTCTGGCTTTTTCTCTCTTCTCTTCTTCTACGGCTACTTTACACATCCACAAGTGTGTGTCTTTGTGCATCCATGCGGATCCTCATCATATGGAATGCACTGACTCGGTATCATCTTTGGCTCTATGGATGGGGTTCCATTGGATGGGAGGTACGTCTTGATGAGAGTAATCCTTGAGATTAACTTTGGTCATGACACCTAAGTGTTGCAACTATAAGGAGTTGGTTCCCCAATCCTGTACCACTTGCAACTGTCGCATAAATGGTCTTCCCAAAATCATCTCATAGGCCTGGTTCTTGCTAAAGTCATAGATAGCAAATGTGTGCTCAAACTCTACACCACAAGTAGTGAGAGTTATTCCTTCTAGTAGTCCTAAGGGTCTTTCAATGTGACCATCGGCCATCTGCAATTTCATTCTCGTGGGCCTGAGTGCTGGCTTGCCCCATCGCTTCCATAGGTAAGTGGTAGCAATTGCAACTCCTGCACCTGAGTCGAGAATTGCCTTGGCTGTGTATCCTTGATGGGTGACGGGAAGATAGGTGTTTCCTTCTTCTCCTTCACTCATGTCTCCTATCTTGTCCAAGGGTATTTCTGGCACTGTTCTATGGGATCCTACCTGGGAACGAGGCTTTCCTACTTCTGGCACTTGGTTACCTACATGTTTCCACAATTCAGGCTTAACCTTGAGTAGCTCTTCTAAAGTGAGGTTGCACTGCACTTTAATGTTCTTTACTACTTCTGTATTCCTAGGTATGATCAAATCTTCATTTCTTATCATGACCGTGGGCACTCTCATACAAGTAGACTTAGCTTCCCATGGGCCTATGAAATGGGGCAACTCATGTAAAGAATTGGACTCAAAGTCTAGTCTCTCTTGGGATTGGGTGCTCTCCTGCTCTCCATAAATGGATGGAATGTCTTGTGGGAATTGATCATGCGCATCACCCATAAGCTCAATGGGAGGAGGGATTTCACTTTCCTTTGCCCGTTTCTCTTCTTGAATCTCTCGCAGAAACTCTGGTGAATACCTATTCATAGAGGAAGAGGTGTCTGGCTCAGTGGAATTAGGCGCATAAGCTTCCTATGGGGGAATGCTTATTCTTTTATTTGCCTCATCTTTTCCTTGAGAGTTTTCTTCCTTGGCAGATCTTGCAATGATGCTCTCTAACTTCTCTAATAGTCCATCCAAGTGCAATTGTGCCTTAGCTGAGCAAGAGTAGTTGAAGAGGCGACTGGCTTCAAACATGGTTTGATCCAATGCTACCATTTTCGCGCAAAGCTTGGTTCTTTCTATCTCTAGGTCAGCTCTAGGGTAGCACTTGTCATGATCCGTCACATTTGGCCCTTCTTGGATTCTGGATTGATATGCCTTAAGCATCATGTCTATGTCCTCAGGAGTGGGGTCGGCTAACACTAATCCAACTCTAGGGGGTGGTGGGATTGTATGAGGTGGGTTGAAAGATGGTGGATTGGATGGTGATAGGGATGAAGGTGGTGGTGGTATGCGAGAGTTTGTTTGAGAGGTGAGCTCAACAATTTTGGCTTTTGTTTCTCTTATGCTTTCTTCTAATTCATTCATCTTCTTAGACCATTGTCTTTTCATTCTCTCTCGGCTATCTTTCCATGCTCTCGTCCGTTTCTTGGATATGCTCTCAGGTTCACTAACCTCGGCATTCTTTTCTTGGCCTACACCTTGATTCTACTGCAATGCCTGAACTCTAGTGACCAGTTGCACTGGTGCAGTGGAAGTTACACTTCCTGTAGAGTCTACTACTAACCCAATAACGTTAATAGGAGTGATTTTTGGCATATTATTGGGATTCTTTGGGCAATCTCGTAAGAGATGCTCCTTTCCGCAATCTTGACAAAAGCCTTGAATTGTCACTGATTGGGTTTGTGTAGGGGCAGGCATTGGACAATCACAAATGAGATGATCTCCCTAACATCTGTAGCATGGTCCTCTAGGGAATGGGGGTCTTACTTGCCTAAGTTTAGGTCTAGGGTTGGGATTTGTGTACATGATGTTTGCATACTCTGGATCCCAACTAGGTTCACTCAGTTCTTCACTATAGTAGGACTCATCATGTTCAGGAGACTGCATGTACTAAGCCTCGGGGATATCAATATGTGTTGAATCAAAGTTATGGTCATCGGGGTCACTTTCTGAAAGCAATGGTGTTACTGGCACTATGGCTCTATTCAAATTTTCTTTTGTAGCTGCATACTTTACGGGAATCACATTGGGTGGACAAGGAGGTTGTTATGCTAGCACTGGTTGAGGTCTCTACTGGCCTGATATTGTGGTTGGTAGGTGTTGGCTGTATACGAGAAGAAGCAAGTACGAGCATACAAGCAGATCTAGCACTAAGGCAACCCTTTATTTTTTCAAAACCATTACACCAGTTAAAAGTGATTCTCATCACTAAAAACCCCTGTAAATACCATTTTCACCTTTTTGTAGCTCCATTTTGTACAAGCCGAGGAGTCCTCGAGCTTGAGGAGCCTTAGAAGTAGTTGCCTGCCAATTTTCATAATTTTTAGATCTCGTTTGAGCCCTCAAATAAGCCCTAGAACCTAATTTTTAACTAGGCCGGACACTAGGTATGGACAGGGCCAAAGCTAGTCAAAAACTATAAATAGAGCTAGAGAGCTCATTTTTGGGCTAGCTTCTTGTAGTTTGAGCTTGTATGAGAACTTTGTTGCAATAGAAGTGATTCCATTGTCTTACTCTCTTTGTTCTTGCCGTGTGTGTGCGTGTGCGTGTATGTGTGTGCATGCTTGTGTGCTTCTCACTCACGCACTTGTGCTTCCACTTGCTCGTGGTCTTCATACCATCCTCACGTCTTCCCGGATTGACATTAAAGGAGGTGCTACTCATCACTGAGCTACACCAAATTTTGGCGCCGTTGCCGGGGATCGAGCTTTGAGGACGAGCGTGTGATGGTAAGACGTAGAGAGGATGCGTTGGAATGGTAAGTAGTTGGTAAATTTCTGATTTTTCTCCATCTCCATCTCCATCTTCACCTCCTTCTCCATCTCCACCTCCACCTCCTTCTCCACTACATATTCCCTCTTCCTTATCATTCCCTCATTTGTTGTGTGCGAGTTTGAGAGAGAGCGAGCGTGTGTGTTCTTGTTTTGTGTGTTTTTTGCATGTTTCTTGCAGGTGGCAGCTCCATCATCATCTCCAGCAAGCTCAGCAGGTACAGAATCTGTCTGCACAGTCCCCGAGGTGTTGAGCTCGAGCTATCGCGACACTCTGAAAATTTCACCCAATCACGATTCTGAGTGCACCACGACACTGCGCAGGCCTAGAGCTCCCATGATCACTAGACAGAACAGAAAAATTCACCATATCCCAAGCTATCGCGACACCTCGACCTATCGCGACACCTCACGAGCTATCGCGACACTCCCACCTATCGCGACACCTCACGACCTATCGCGACACTCCCACCTATCGCGACACCTCACGACCTATCGCGACACTCCCACCTATCGCGACACCTCACGACCTATCGCGACACTCCCACCTATCGCGACACTCACGACCTATCGCGACACCTCACGACCTATCGCGACACTCATGACCTATCGCGACACTCCCACCTATCACGACACTTCGACCTATCGCGACACTTCGACCTATCGCGACACCTCACGAGCTATCGCGACACCTCGACCTATCGCGACACCTCGACCCGACCTATCGCGATACACAGCCTTTAACGCATGAAAAGTTAGGGTTATTTTTGAGGGAATTGAAGGGTAGTTGAGCTTAATTTTAGGCACCTTGGTATAACTTTAGAACCTTGGAAGCGGGCAAAAGACCTAGAAACAAGAGAGGGATCTACTGAACCCTGAGAGCCTGTTTTGACCCTTTAGTGCCTGAATGGTCATAACTTGACCATACGAACTCCGATTGATGAGATTTTGGTCTCGTTGGAACTAAGTGGTCCTCAGATTCAGGGGGAACAGTGAGTTACTCCAGGGGGACTAAAATTATTGATGTGTGTCTGTCAATTACTTGTGGTAAGAGAGCTATACTGACTGGTGAGCTTTTGCAGGAACATTGTGTGCACTCAAGGCAATCCAAAGCAAGCTAGCAAGGGTGAGTGCCAAGCTTGGGAGAAGGCTTCCTGGGCTTGTGTAGCAGTCTGGTCAACCAGCTAATTGAGGTTGGAAGATCTCTCAACCCTCCTTTGTCAATTCCTAGCCTAGGCTAAGTACGACTTAGGTGTGGTAATTAATTAGGGCAACGTTAGGCACGAATCAAGTCCAAGAGTATTAATCAACCAAGTGCAAGAATTAAGTAGGTCTTAAGTGCGAAAAATCTAAGGGACAAAAGGTAAACTGGAATCGATCACTTATCAAGTGCGGAAATTCACTTAAGTACTCCTGACGACGTGATTTCAGACAAGATCATAAACATAATATTCAACTCAAAAGAACAAAGTGATTGGTGCAAATTAACCGGCAACGAGAGTGTGCTTGGGTCCAAGGGGGTAAATAAATCAGGCATATGAACCTTAGATCAGGCAGACACTTAGGCCGAGACAGACAAAGCCTTAGATCTTCTGAAGCTAGTGTCAATCACACTGCCAGGTCTTGGGCCCAGCAGTTGAGTGATTACCCATACACTCCCAGATCAGAAACAAGTGATTCTGAGATGTCCTATCACATGGAGAGACCAGTAGGTAGTTCAGGGTTGGCTTATCTAGAAAAGCCAGAGGGACCTTACAAGACTCAATTGGAATATATCAGGACGAATCCTCTAGGTGCTCGCATCTACGAAGACGGACTGAGAAGATCGGTGGTCCAGATTAAGAACCCCGATCAACCCCATGGATTAGACCACCCGGTAGTCAAGTTTGAGAATGGAGCATACCTAGATAAAGAGGGGACTATATATGTAGTCACCACTCTTCCTGATAGAACTGATGAGTTTGGAAATGTGATTGCGGAGACCGACATGGGTGATATAGAGCAAGGGAACTTAGAGAGAGAGCCAAGAACTCCCCGTGGTAAATCTGTCTTGACCAGAATCATGACTCTAGAGTGGATTCCACAGGATAATAAAAGCATCGATCTGCTTTTAAACCGAGAAACCGATGAGGCTTTTTGGAGATATAAATCTGCTCAACCTCAGGAAGTGAGTGCCCTCACAATCTATGAGTTTAAAGACCCTGATAGCCCAGGCCAAGTAACCTACCTAGACAATGCATCAGAGAGAATCTTCATGGTCACCGAGCATGGCAGACATGCCTACACATGGAAGGGTGAATTTGTTTTTCCCCAACCAAGGTCTAATGTGTCCTTTGGTCACCAAGGAGCTGGGACCTCCCAAGCTCATGGAGCTCAAAGAGATAGAAGTAGAGACAAACCTGAGGTAAGTTTTGCCAACTCCCCGGGAAGAGAAAGAACGAGAACAGAAAGGAATAGAGTGGACCCTGAGAGACATAGAACCCCATGGAATCAAAGGAATACTGACGATTTTCCTTTGCCAAGGCCGAGAGAACACACTAGGACCCTGCGACCAACTCAACTGGTGAAGTCCATGAAGAATTACTTCGATGGCACGGGAGACCCTTATGACCATGTGGAAGAATTTCGGCAAGTATTGAAAGCTGAACAGGTAGAGGACCTATTCACACAATATAATGCTTTCGGTCTAACCCTTAGGAACACTGCCCTTACGTGGTTTCAACCACTAAACGAGAGGCATTTCAGAAACATAGATCAGCTCTTAGAGGCATTTATCGTTGAGTTTTCTAAGAGTGGAATCAGGCATAACACTTCCTCACTAATTCATAGCTTCAAACAAACACCTCAAGAGACGGTCAGACTAGCCGGAAGAAGATTTAGGCAGTACCTGGAGAGATGCCCGATGCCGGAGTTACCCACACCAGCCAAACAAGTGGCCTTGTTCCTAGATGGATTGTTGAGCACTAAGCTCAGGTCATATGTGTACCTGAAGGACCCCAGAACGATAGAAGAGTGTGTGCGCATGTGCATAGACATTGAGGACAATCTAGGTGAGGAATTAGAACTATCAAAAATCTATAAGGATTCTGATAGCTCTAGTAACCTGACATCTGGTCAATCCACATCCATCGAGGAAGTTGCAGAGAAGGTAGCCCGAAAACTAGGTGTCTCTAGCAAACAAATTCCGAGATTTGCCCCAGTTAAGCGGTGTTACAATTGTGGCGGTGACCATATGGCAAGTGTATGTCCCATTATGGCCCAACCCCAGGCAAATCCTAATAGCCAGTACTGCACCATAGAGCGCAGGTACACCAACCACACTACACAAGACTGCCCATATAACAAACAAACTGTTAGGCAAAATTACCCTCAGCCATATCCACAACAGGGTAGATACCAGAATCAGTACCCACCACAACAATACAACAGACCACAGCAAACTTATCAGCCACCGTATCAAGGGCAGCAGAGACCTCAACCAGTCCTAGTACAGCAACCCCCTGCTCCCACCAATGCAATCCCAATGAAATATGTGTCTGCTGAAGAAAATCCGAATAGAACCATAGTCCCAGTCACCCCATTGCTATCAGACAGTGATCCAAGTGACCATAGTTTTGACTCCACACATATTGATAGCCCACAGGCTTACTACATGCAGTCACCCGAGCATAACGAGTCATACTATTATGAGGACCCAAGTGAAAATAGTGGGGAACCTGAGTATGCTAATGTCATGTACACAAACCCCAACTCTAGACCTCAACCTAGGCAGGTACGACCCCCATTTCATAGAGGACCATGCTTCAGATGTCAGGGAGATCACCTTATACGTGATTGTCCACTGCCTGTCCCTACACAACCTCAACCAGTAACCATTCAGGGTTTCTGTCAAGACTGCGAGAAAGAACATCTCCTACGGGATTGCCCAAAGAACCCTAATAACATGCCTAAAATCACTCCTATCAATGTTGTTGGGTTAGTTGTAGACTCCACAGGGAGTGTGACTTCCACTGCACCTGTGCAGGTGATCACAAGAGCCCAGGCACTACAACAAAACCAAGGTGTTGGTCAGGAAAAGAGCCCCGAGGTGAGTGAAACAGAGAGCATAACCAAAAAGAGGACTAGAGCCTGGAAGGATAGTCGTGAAAGAATGAAAAGGCAATGGGCAAAAAAGATAAACGAACTTGAAGAAAGCTTGAGAGAAACCAAGGCAAAAATCATAGAGATCTCATCTCAACCGCACTCTCACACCTTCCCACCGCTACCATCCCCATCACCCTCCATTCCTCCACCCTCTAATACACCCCACGTAACCCACCCACCACCCCGAGTAGGATCAGTCTTAGCTGACCCCACTCCTGAAGGCTTGGACATGATGTTCAAGGCCTACCAAGCTCGACTTCAAAACGGGCCAACAGCTGCAAACCTAGACAAGAGTTACCCTAGAGCAGATTTAGAGATTGAACGGATGAAAATGTGCATGAAAATGGTAGAACAAGCTCAAGCTATACTTGAGACTAGTCAAAAGTTCAATCAGACAAACTCTGTCAAATCAGATTTGCACTTCCAAGGCTTACTAGAAAAATTAGAGCAGTTGGTAAACAAACCACAATTTCCTTTACCTCCACAGGCTCAACCAGTTATTGAAAGAGGAAGCTCACCACCAATGGGAGCTTATGTTCCTAATTCCACGGATGCTGGAATACCTCCTTCAATTCAACAGTACTCTCAAGAGTTCTTGCGGGAAATACAAGAAGAGAAATGGGCCAAGGAGAAGGGTAATTCCCCCCCTATTCCTGAGATTGATGATCTTCGTGATCAATTTCCCCAAGACATCCGTCTATCTATGGAGATCAAACAGAGCAACAAGAGGATGAGAGATTGGATTTTGAATCTAATTCTCTACAAGAGTTGCCTCATTTCACAGGCCCATGGGAATCTGAATCTCTCCAGATTAGAGCTCCCACAATATTGGTGAGAAATGAAGACTCAGTGATTCCAAGAAACACTAATGTTGTGAAAAACACTAAGGTTCAATGTCATCTCACTGTAGAGGAGCTGCTCAAGGCAAAACCGGAGCTCTGGAATCATGTGAAGGATCAGGTTCCAGAACTTGAATCCAATATACCAAAAGTAGGCTCTAAGCAAAAAGTTCCAGAGATACCTCTCGACAAGATAGGAGACATGAGCGAAGGTGAAGAAGCTAACACTTATCTTCCGATCACCTATCAAGGTTACACAACCAAAGCAATTGTGGATTCGGGTGCTGGTGTTGCTATTGCGACCACCTCCTTGTGGAAGCGATGGGGCAAACCCACCTTAAGACCAACGAGAATGAAACTTCAAATGGCAGATGGTCATTTTGAGAGACTGTTGCAGAGCTAAAGAAAGCACAAAGCAGAGAAAATGACGGGCCCCAAAATTTTTCCGATTTGGACATCATATTTTTGTATCATACTCATTCTTGTAATATATTTCCATTGTAAATGCACTAGAGGAGTCCTCTAGATGCATCCCCACACAAGATTAGAGATTTACCCATGTAAAATAAATTTAGGAAATTAGTCTTTTAGTGAATAAAGTGCCGGTCCCTTGTGTGAAAGGACCAAACTTAGGGCTCATGTATATAAGTCACTTTGTGACTCTTTGTAAAGGATTCTTGCCATTGTGAAGAAGGAGCTCTTCAGAATTTTCGAGTTTGCCTCTTTCTTGCTGATTTTGATCTTCATTTCGCTCTTGTATGTGTGTATTATGCTTGTAATGCATGTGTAGGACTGTTGTCTACCCCTTCCCCTTGGTTTTGAGCTGCTGTAGTGCGTGCGTAAGCTAGGAGAAGCTGTGGCGCGGGTATTTGTGATTCCCGTCATTCACTGTTTTTGCCATAACTTGAAGCAGAGTGGTCAGAATTGAGTGAAACCACCACCGTTGGATGCGTCTCGTCGAGAGCTTCGAAGCGAGTACCCTATTGCTTATATTCGGAGTTGTGGGCTGGGAGAAAACCTCAAAATACTAAAAACTGCTGTAAGAGGCTTGCGGCAAACACTTTCAGTATTTCAGCGAGTGTGAGAGGTAGTAGTCTTTTCTCATGCATGCTAGCTAAACCACTTCATTTTCCATCACGTGTGCACACGTCTTCATACACTTGGTACGTCGTTCCTTAGGATTGACAATTAGATGTGTGTTAAAGTACCCACTATATGCACTTGTATGGCAATTGAGGTATAGTCTCATTGGCACAAGTCCTTGAGTCGTCTCGACTCAAGTACACACGTTTTTGGCGCCGTTGCCGGGGAACACTCAACCAAGGTGCCTTTGTGATGGTTATAGATCGAGTGTGATAGAATCGTACTTGTAGAGGTGAATTTGTCCTTTGGCAAGTAGTCAGTCACTTCAGCACTTGTTACTTCACATCTCCGAGGTGTGTGTGATAAGTTTCAGGTTTAGGTTTAGGAGGAGAGTAGGAAGAGTGAGGGAGTAGATTAGAGTAGCTTTCACTTCTTGTTTTGTTTTTTTCATTTTCAATAAATAGAAAATCCCAAGTATAAAAACCACAAAGAGTCATTTTGAAAATCACTTGTTTTGAGCAAGTATCGTGAGAGATCTATCGAGTATCGCGAGCTGCCGAGTGTCGGGTGTCCTGTCTTAGCTTGTGGAGCAGCTTGAAGCAAGAAAGGGTGCTAGAAGAGTGAGGCAGAGCATCAAAGGTGAGCCACTCAGTTGCTAGATCTTTCTGATCATTCAAATAATTCAATATCAGAGAGAAACGATCTGCGCCAGGTATCGTCTGAGAGCTACAGGGGGTAAAAGGAGTGCTTTGATTGATACAGAGAGTGAGGAGAGGAGAGAGGAACTAGGAAAACAAGGGCATCCAAACAAAACTTGAAAAATCTTTCCCAAAATTTGTCCAAGGGTCAAGTATCGTTTTACTCCCGCGGTCGAGTATCGCGATACTTAGCAAGTATCGTGACCTCCTGTGGTCGAGTATCGTGATATTTCCCATCGATCATGTATCGTTTCATACCGATCGCGATACTTGGTCAGAGATCGTTTTGCCAGCGATCGTCTATCGTGTATCGTTGATGGTGTATCGTTTCGTGCCGGTCGCGATACTTGAGAAGTATCGTTTGGACAAAGATGGCGATACCTAACAAGTATCGTGTATCGTTTTGCCAGCGATCGTTTGGAGAAATATCGTGTATCGTTTGGCCTAAGTATCGTGTATCGTTGCACAGAGATCGCGATACTTGCCAAAGATCGCGTATCGTTTTGTTCAAATATCGGCGATCGTTGGTCGCGTATCGTTTGGGTTAAGTATCGTGTATCGCTTCTCAGAGATTGCGATACTTACCAAATATCGTGTATCGTCGATCGTTCCACTTCAGAGATCGTGTATCGTGGATCTCAAGTATCGTGTATCGTTGGGAGCCAAGTATCGTTTGTAAGAAGTATCGTGGCAGTCAAGTATCGTGAGAGGTCGTGTATCGCCTGTGACCAAATATCGTGTATCGTTTTCTGCCAAGTATCGGTATCGTTTCACTCAGCGATCGGTATCGTTTATCAGATATCGCGATATTTGTCAAGGATCGAGTATCGTCTAACCCCAGAGATCGTGTATCGTGGAATTTTGGAGACAAGTATCGTGATCTGTAGAAAATTCTTCTTCAGTCATTTTTTCCAGCCAAGGGCTTCTAGACATTTTTGACCTGTAGTTAAGAGTGCCAAAGGCCCAAGGGTAGCAAAGACTGAGCAGAGTTGAGAAGTGGATGAACCTGAGATCCGCAAGAACCCTAAGAAGCCGAAGAAGTGTAATCTCTTCCGTGGGTAGTGTAGCAGAGCCAAGTAACCGTTCACAGTATTCCGAGACATCCAGTGAGTCAGAGGAAGAAATTCCCATGGCTTCAGAGGATATGCAGAACACAGTACCCATGATTGGCATGATGTCAATCATTGAGGGAGAGTACAGAACCTCTTTGGAGTATGTGAACAACCACAATGAGGTCCCCATTTATTTGGATGGTCTAAACAGATCTGTGGCCAGGTTAAGGAAAGCATCAGAGGCTTACATAGTGCCTAGACCAGCGGTCAAGTACGTAGGAGGACTGTACATGGACAAACGAGATATCCAGTATGTTGTCACAGAACACCCAGAGAACATTAATGAAATTGGTGAAGAAAATAATGCTGCAAACTTAAATGGAGGAGGGAATGAAGAGCAAGTAACTACACCTAGAGGAAGATCTACAGTCGCAAGGATATGGAGAGGAGATCTAATCCCCCAAGATGACACCTTAATGGATGTATATTTGATCAATGGGATGGAGCATCTCCTTAGAGCACATTCCTCAATTTGGGAAGATGCTCCTAATCCAGTCACCATTTATGAGTTGCAGGATCCTGATTTTTCCACCATTATTACATATCTGGATAAAAATCAGAGAAGATATTGGCCCATGACAGAAGCGGAAAGAGCGGAGTTGAAATATCAGAACATCCCAGTGTTCCCCCCTAGAGACCAAGCCACTACTTCAAGAAACCCACTGGGAACGTCCCATAATGATTCATACCAACAGTCAGGCCAAACTCAACAAACACAACATACCCAAAGACCTCCTGCACAATTCGCAATGCCTGTAAATAACCCTAACTACTGACCTCAACCAACTATTGACCCCAGACATGGAGTTCATGCTCCAATCAGACCGCCGGTAGTAAGAGGACCAGGCATACCTATAGGAAGACCTATTTTCCCAGTGATGCCTAGACAACCCAAAGCAGGAAGACGACTAAGGCCAATCCAAGTTGCCAAATGTATGAGAAATCATTATGATGGCTCTAGTGAACCTTATAATCATATAGCTGAATTTAAACAAGTAATCAGAGCCGAACAGGTAGAAGACTTTTTGATTCAATATGAATCCTTTGGCCTTACCTTGTCAGACACAGCATTGGCATGGTTTCAGCCATTGGACCCTAATACCTTTCAGAACATGGAGCAAGTCTATCAAGAAATGATTGAAGAATTTACTAAATCAGGAATTAAAAACAATTCTTCATCATTGATCCATAGCTTCAAGCAAGTCCCTACCGAGTCAGTGAGATTGGCTGCCAGAAGATTCAAGCAATATGTAGACAGATGCCCAGTAGAAGAGAGGCCGACACAAAATAAAATGGTGTCATTATTTTTGGAAGGGTTATTGAATGGATCCTTGAGATCATTGGTGTATGTAAAAAGGGTTCAGACCTTGCAAGAATGCATGAAGGAATGCATAGATTTAGAAGATAACTTAGCTGAGGATCTGAAAATACCACAAGGAAGCGTGAAAAGTGAAGATTCGGCCAGTAACTCATCAATTCCTAAAAATAATGTAGAGGAAATAGCCGAATTGTTAGCAAAAAAGTTGAATGTTCAAGGGCAAAGGAACTACCCCAATAACCCAATGAGAGTACCCATGCTCCGAAGGTGTATGCATTGCGGAGGTGATCATCCTTCTCACTTGTGTACTAGGGGAGTAGTTCCACCACCGACTTATGGTTATAATAGACCCACTGTCCCAGGACCCCTACAATATTGCAGTGTGGAACAAAAATACACAAATCATAGCACAGAAAATTGTCCCTACAATAGGCAAGCAAGACCTGCACAACAATACATGAGACCGTACGGATACCCTCAGAATCATCAGGGAGGTGAAGCTTTTAGGTATCCCTCTTATCAGCCACAGGCCCCAGCACCGCGACCATATGCTTATCAGGGATACACACAACCACAGCCAGTACTAGGACAACAACCGCCCCATCCTCAGAATGTTGTCCCAGTCAAGATTGTCCAACCTGAAGAAAACCTAGAGAGAGCTATAGTGCCAGCCACACCTTTGACTAGTAGCGAACCATATGACTCATTTTATGACCATAGTCAAGGAACATACCCTAATTATGAAGGCTCAATGATGGAATATGGACAATTGTATGAACCATATGCCTATGGCGTGGAAGCCCCAGATAGTTCATACGGTTATGAGCAGGATTATGTGTCATTAATGTATACAGCTCCTAGAGCAACCATACCACCCCGACCCGTGAACAGACCGCCTGTACCCAGAGGACCATGTTACAGGTGTGGAGGTGATCACTATATCAGGGAATGCACATTGCCAAACCCACCACCACCACAACGAGTCTGGGAAGGCTACTGTAGTGATTGTGGTAAGGAACATCTTTTCAGAGACTGCCCCAAAAATCCCAACAAGGTTACATCTAATGTACAAATCAACGTAATAGAAGTGATAGAATCATCAGGGAGTGATAAAGAGTACACAGTACCATTGAAAGCAATAACGAGAGCCAAAGCCAGAGAGACCCCTGATAAAACGGATAAGAACAATCAAAGTGACAAGGAGAGGGACACACCCATCCCTCAAAGAGTTGAAGATTCAGAAGAGCCGGAGAAAAGTATTGCAAGTAAAAGGACCCAGAGATGGAAGCACCGAAGAGAGAGGCTAAAAGAAAAGAAGTTATTACAGAAGAAGGAAAAGGAGGAAAACAAACAAAAACCAAAAGAAGAACCGAAGAGGGAAGAAGGGAACAAAAATGAGAAGTGTAAGAAAGAGGAGGTAGGATCAGTTTTAGCAGACCCAATGCCTGAGGAGTTAGCCATGTGGATTCAGGCAAACAAGGCAAGAATAAGAGCAGGACCTACCATAGAACAACACGAGAGAGAATATCCAAGAGGCGACTTAGAAAAGGAAAGACTAGAAATCTGCAAGAAATTGATAGAAGTTGCTCAGCAAACCTTAGAAAAACCTGCATCGCCTTTACCCAATACCCAAATTTCTGAAGGAGAATTCCAAGAGTGCGTAAACACTCATGAAAAACCTGAAGTAAATAGACCACAGAATGACGAACGTGGTATTGAGAGAAAGGAAGGATCCGTAGTCCCCGAAGTAGAAGGAGAATGGACTAAGGATCTATGGGCACGAGTTCAAGAGGACAAATGGAAGAAAGTGGAAGGAATCGAACCGCCCTTTGAAGAATTAGAAGCAGAAAATGAAATAGAGGGTTCAATACCTGAACTGAATTCAGAAGAAATTTTTCCAATGGATGCAAGTGACAAAGGAGAGGAAGATGTAAAGGAACTGCCCAACTACACCGGGGAGTACGAGCACAATTCAGAATTGTATCGCATTCCCTCAATAAGGAAACGAGAAACGAACCCATCAGTCCAAACATCGGAGATCATACAACGCCTTAGAGAGGTAAAAATCCCATGTACCCTAACATTTGAAGAACTGTTAAAGGTAAAACCACATTTAAAAGGAAATTAATCAATCAATGGGAAGTCAAGGAGGAAAAGAAAGAGATAGCTGACGAAGTAAACACAGTGAGAATTCCAGTGGATAAAGTAGGAGACTTTAGTGAGGGAGATAAAGGAAATACCTGCCTTCCAATTACTTATAGGGGCTACACTACCAAAGCCATACTAGATTCGGGAGCTGGTGTTGGCATTGCTACCAAAGAAATTTGGAAGAAATGGGGAAAACCAGCATTAAGACCAACACGCATGAAAATACAAATGGCAGATGGTCATACGGAGAGACCCTTAGGATTGTTGGAACGAGTAGTCTTCGCTACGTGTGGAGTGGAATTCGAACACACTTTAGCAATATGTCACTTCGAAAGGCCAAGCAATTATGAAATGATCCTGGGAAGGCCTTTCATGAGACAGCTAAAGATCGTACAAGATTGGGGAAAAGACGCGGTATACTTACAACACGCAGGAACCACCACTAGAATAAACCTACATACGTACTCATATCAAGATGTACCACCTCTACAATGGAATCAAATCCATAAGGAGGAAGACGATCAATCAGTTCATAGTGCAGGTTCTAGTGATCAATCCTGGATGAACGAGGACACTCATCTATGGGTATGCCAAGCTACAAAGAAGGAAGAGGAGAGAAGAAAAGGATGGCAGCAAAAACAAGGAATAGCGAGATCTATACAAGATCCAACTTACATGCCGCAAGTATTTCCGAATGAAGAATTTGAACCACACGGTTGGATGGAAATTTTAGCAACCCTCGACGTTTGTGTAAACGAAGAAGTAGTGACCATGAACGAATGTATCGATGAGGAGGGTTATGATGTTAGCCTGTATATGGTAGTCCTTCAAGAGGCTAAAGAAGGAGAAGTAATCGAGAAAGACTGGAAGGAGGACTACGAGAGCATTGAAATGGAACCTGAACCCATGGATCTAGGAAATGGTACCACCAACATAAATATCACCACCTATGGAAAACACTAGGAACCCACACAGAAAGGGGAATTAGAAGTTGAAAGGGAATCAGAAGATGGAGAAAACAAACCCCAAGACCAATTTGAGGTACCAGCTCATTTTAAAAAATATGAAGTGTAGGAGAGAAAAATTGCTATTCAAATGCCGAAAAGAGAAGCACAGCCTGGAATAGCATATGATAATAAGGAACAAACCAAGAAGATAGTTGTAACTTTAGAAGGAGGAGAGGAACGATGCATCTTCATAGGACAGGATGTCTCATTAGAAGAAGAACAAGAGTTAATTCGTCTCATAAGAGAATACCGGGATGTCTTTGCTTGGACCTATATTAAGGACTTGAAAGGAGTAGACCCTTCTATATGTGCGCATAGAATCCCCATGACATCCGAAGCCAAACCTTCTAAACAAAGACCATACACTTATAATGATGTGTATTCAGCCAAAATAAAAGAGGAAATAGACAAGTTACTAGATGCTGGATTCATCTATGAAATTGAGCACACGGAATGGGTGTCACCTCTGGTGGTTGTACCAAAAAAGAATGGAAAGTTAAGAGTGTGCATCAATTTGAAGAAAGTAAATGCCGCAACCATAAGGGACAGTTATCCTTTGCCAATCACTGATCATCTCTTGAAAAGGGTAGCAGGGAAGGAAGTATATAGCTTTTTGGATGGCTTTTCAGGGTATAATCAAGTAGCCATTGCTCCTGAGGACCAACATAAGACAGCATTCGCAACTGAATGGGGAGTATACGCCTTTAGAGTCATGCCTTTTGGTCTAACGAATGCCCCAGCTACTTTCCAAAGATTGATGTGTCATGTGTTCAAGGAATTTCTGAGAAAAAGTATGGAGGTATACGTGGATGACCTTTGTACATATTCAGCTATACGATCAGAGCACATCCCTGAACTAGAAAAGATTTTTGCTAAATGTCGACAATATCGAGTATGCCTCAATCCTGAAAAATGTGTCTTCATGGTTCGACAAGGGAAAATCTTAGGACATATTGTCTCTAAGAACGGGATTTCAACGGATGAAGACAAAATTAAAGTAATTCTAAATTTACCAAGACCGAAAACTGCTAAAGAAGTTCAAGCATTTATGGGACATTGTGGATACTATCAAAGATTCATACATATGTACGCCATAATTGCTAGACCTCTTTATGCATTATTGACTCTGTTTAAATGGACCGAAGAATGCGAAAAAGCTTTTAATGAGTTAAAAAATCAATTGAGTTCAGCACCAATCCTTCGAGTCCCTAATTGGAATAAACCGTTTCACATTCATGTGGATGCTTCCAAGTTTGCCATTGGTTGCATCTTAGCTCAACCAGCTGACACAGGAAAATTAGACCACCCTATAGCCTATGCTAGTAGACAGTTAAATCAAGCGGAACGAAATTATACCACCACGGAGAGAGAAGGCCTAGGGATGGTATACGCAGTCAAAAATTTCAGACATTACCTACTGGCAAAGAAATTCAAATTCTTCATTGATCATCAAGCCCTATTGTACCTAGTCAACAAGCCTTGTAATACGGGACGACTAGTACGATGGTTTTTATTGCTAATGGAATTTGATTTTGAGGTAATAGTCAAGAAAGGAAACACCCACATAAGAGCAGACCACTTATCACGAATGACCCATGGAGAACCACCCATAGGAGTACCAGATGATCTACCAGATACTTATCTTTTTAACCTCGAAGTATGTCCTCAATGGGCAGAAAAATTGATCCCTATACTTACACATGGACCTAAAGATGGGATCACACCAAACCGAACGCAAGACCTCTGGAGGACTAAAAACCTTCACATCATTGCGGGAAGTTTGTACCACCAGGATTCAAGTGGATTATTGATGAGATGTGTGGAAGAAGAGGAACAAGAAATGTGGCTTCAGAAAGCTCACATAAACCAATGGAAAACTCATTTGAACGCAAATGGAACGTGGCAAACTCTCAAAGATTTGGCATATATTGGCCAACCATGCAAAGAGATGCACATAACTATGTGTCAACCTGTCAAACCTGTCAAGAACAAATCCCAGATGAGAACTCCACCTTATGCTAATCTACAATAGCACCTAGATGGAGCGTGCCTCTAGTAAAGTTCTTGAAAACTCAAGAATACCCTGACAGAGCAACTTTAGCAAGGAAACGTGCGCTTGAAGAACAAAGTAAGGATTATGCCATCATAGGAAAACAACTCTTTAAATGAGGGAAAGATAACCAATTATGAATGTGCATTCACGAAAATGAATATCTTTCTGTCTTAGAGATGGCTCATACAGGAGCTGCAGGAGGACACTTCTCTGCAAACAAAACAGCAAAAATGATCCTCTTTGCTGGAATGTGGTGGCCAACTCTACACCAAGATGCCATAACATATGTGCAGCGGTGTGATACTTGTCAACGAACAAAATATCCTATTAGAAGAGATGAGATGCCACTTAGACCCATGATGAGTGCTAGAGCTTTCACAAAATGGGGCATAGACTTCATAGGACCTATTAGCCCACCAGCAAAAGGATCCCATGCTGAATACATAATTGTAGCCACAGATTACCTGACCAAATGGGTTGAAGCAAAAGCAACAAAGAAAAATGACGCAAGAACCACAGCCAAGTTTCTCTTCGAGAACGTTTTCACTAGATTTGGACTACCTATAGAAATTGTGAGTGATAGAGGTACGCACTTTGTTAATGAAGTGATAGAAGCCTTATTGAATGAATTCTTAGTAATTCATAAGAAATCAGCCCCGTATCACCCACAAGCAAATGGACAAGCAGAAAGTTCAAATAAAATCTTGTGTACTGTTCTCACCAAAATCATTAACAATGGTAGATCAGATTGGGATAAGCAGTTACATCATGCGTTATGGGCATTTCGAGTCGCCTATAAAACCGCGATAGGCACTACTCCTTTTAACTTAGTGTACGGACAAAATGCTATTTTGCCAATTGATTTCTTGATTCCCACTCTGAGAGTAGCAACTACTTACAAGTGGACAGGACATGAACTATCAGCTCAATTGGATCAAATAGAAAAGCTTCACGAAACTAGGTTACCAGCAGTAGCAGGCATCTATGCTGCTAAAAGACGACAGAAAGCCTATTTTGATGCGCATATCAAGGACAAGAATTTGAAGGAAGGAGATTTAGTTCTGGTATACACCTTGAAACAACACGCTAAGAAGTTGCAGACGAGAGGATATGGTCCATTAATTATTAATCGTATATCTACAAGTGGAGCCATTAGCTTAGCAACCTTAGATGGAGATGTGTTACCAAACTACATCAGTGGGTGTCGAGTGAAAAAATACCTAGAACCATTAACCGAAGAAACTATGTCTCGATTAATCAAAGGCAAGAATAGACGCATAGAAGAGGAAAGAATACGAGAGGAAGCGAGACAGGAAGCATTGGAAAGAATAAAGAAACGGAAAGAGTGGATGAGAGAGCGAGATGAGAGATATCGGCTAGGAGAAGAACTCATCCCAATGGCTAATTTTAGAGCCACCCAAAACTTAGGATCGCAGAGAACACAACCATATTTAAATTTGGGAGCAGGTAAGACGGAGTACCACTTGGTGGATGCTCTCATTGACACAGGAGCAGCTGTGAGCTGTATCAAGCTTTCTTTGACCCAAAAACTCAAGGAGGCAGTACGCCCATCGATGGCACAATTGATAGGAATAGGAGGAACAATTACTCAATGCATAGGTGAGATCACCTTACCTTTACATCTTGGCAACAACACTATGGAACAAAGGCTATTAGTGTGTCATGATCAAGATTTACTTGAAGAGGTAGTGTTAGGTCAAGACTGGATTTACGAATACGAAGTGACCATTCAATTGGCATTAGGATACATCTCAGCCAGGATAGGACATCGTGAAGTATTTAGTCTGCTAGACGAACGATCAATCAAATCTGTGAGCATGGAGCAAACAGTTCATTCTAATGAACAAAGTCCTGAATGTGTGATCACTAGCACTATAGAGACACCTTCATCGAGTACTATATGTAAGGACACATCGAATTCTGTTTGCACACCATGTCCTAGTCTAGCAAGCCAAGAGAGTATCAATCTATCTGAAACCCACCTCACCGGAGCACCATGCATAAAAGGGACTAGTCCTCTGAGTAATTCAAAATCTGTACCCATTAAAATATACCCTATTCCCTACTCTAACCAAGCGTGGATAAAGAAAGACCAAGTGGAGGAGTATCTTCGACGACAAAAGCACAAACAACATCAGAACAAACAATCAAAGGAGAAACCAACTCAGTCTGAACAACGAAGTCATCGACGAATTGCTGCAATATGGATCCCAAAGAAAGTAGTAGCCGCTCAACAGAATCGTTTGCAAATCTGGATTCCTAAGTCATGCACTACAAAGAAACCAAACCTAAAGGATGATCCCCAAAACAAGAAGAACCAATGTGGTCCACAGGCAAAACAGCCACAGAAAAAGAGTTACTGGAGAAAGAAGGAGTCTGCAAGGGCAACCCGAGTCATTCCGAGATTCACAAATCAGATAAGGCAGACCTACAACAAGAAGAAAGGAGCCACATTCAATGGAAGTGGGCAACATACGACGAAGCCCAGCACAATGAAGCAGATTTGGATACCGAAAGACAAAACAGACAGCTTGCATCAACCAACTACTTCCAATTGCACACATATGGAGCTTTCGCGACCCAAAGTATGCATGATAGGGCCACATTACAAGGCCAAGCATTTGGCACATCCTTCTTCTATTTCAGGATAGTCAAGCACATTTTCCTCACGAGAAATAGGAGAGCACTTGCACATATATTAAGAAAAATATTCCAAAAAAATTTAATAACCGCTTCCTCTATAAACTAACTTTTCTGTTTTCCTTTTCAGATGAAAATATAAAAATACATAAAAATGTGAAAAATCCAGGTATTACCTTTCTCACACCCACGGGAAAGGGGCGACACCATTCACTCGGAGCAATATCGAGCTTATGACAAACAAATAAAGGAGGATTTCTGATAATATATGGCAACTAATTCATACTCTATATTGAGTGCAGATGGCGTCTACTAATTCAGAATCTACGCAACAGGAAGAGGTGCAGGTTCTTCCATTGGAATCAGTAACAAAAGCAAGAGGTCACTGGTTTCGGGATGACCAACCAGTGGCAGATCTCATCTTCATGGCAACTATCAAGATAATGGATACAGATCATTATTTTCCTATCATGTCACAGGATTTCAAGACAATAATACAAGGATTACCTCTTATTGAAGATGTATGGACACAAGCAGGCATAGAGGCATTCCTCAAGTTACCAATCTATGTTCCAGACTTTCAGAGATGTGCACAGGTAATGAATACTATGCAACCTGCCGCAACGAAGATATCAGTCCCAGAAGCACGATTATTGGATAAAGTCGGAGTTTGGAAGACCATCCAATTCACGCATGAGTTAATCAATAAAGCTTTTGGATGGAATCAAGCTGGTATTACTAGTGTGAAAGAAGAATGCCATGATCCCAAGAAGAGATCATTCTTGGAAATAAACAGAATTGATATAGAAGATGTTGTACGATTGGTACATCAGCACTTTTGTTTCCCAAGCATGCACAGATACACAGCTCCACAGAAGATAATTGTACAATTATTATCGCATGCCATGAGACAAATTGGGAACAAAGTGAACTTAACAGGCTATGTTCAGGAAAGATTGTTTGAAGCACAAAAGAAGTGGGGGCAAAAGAAGTTTTTGAATGGCAGTTCTGCTTTAACATTATTGATATATGAAGCTCTCGAGATGAAAAATTGCTTACGGGAGATGCCGAATTCAGAAGGGCTAGCCAAATACGCAAAATCAGCTACGGTCCCTAAGAAAAAGAAGGTTGCCATCAGTGGGGAAGAAGCAGAAACTAGTTCTCAGCCGAGAATGAGAGGCACAAAAAGACTACGAGAAGTCAAACAAGATGAAGAAGGAGAACCTATGACAAAAAGAGTCCATGTACTTCCCAAAGTGACCATTGCAGGACAGAAACAAATCACGGAAGAAGAATTGACTAAAGCACTAGAAGAGACGCACAAATACACGGAAGGACAAATAAACTTACCAGTGCAAGGTCATCATTACCAACAATCACAACAGGAATTAAAAACAAAAAGAAGACTCACTAAAGTTCACCGCAACCGGGAAATCAGATTAGACAATTCCAGCTCGTCATCTCAGGACAAAGAAGAAAAGGACACATCATTGTTGGATGTGGATATTCGAAGCGAATCGAAAGATGATGGGCAATGGACTGAATTAAATGAAGTTGATTATGGTGAAGAACTAGAAGGCCTCAAACCGATAGATCAAGAAATAAAAGTGAATCAGAAAACCACAAGCACAAAGACAGATGAGGAGATTTCGAAAAAGGAGAATGAAGATAATGCTATAGACACGGAAGAACCCTTCACTCCAATTAGGGTTGTGGCAGAACCTTCCCCAATGGATGTCACATTTCAGGGGAGTGCCACTAAAAAAGATGAAGCAAAAAGAGATAATGAAGAACCCAGAATACAACTGCAAGTTAGACAACCGCATAACGAGACACTCCAGGTGGCAGAAGGCAAAGATGTGCAAACGGGAGAGACTCCAGATATAGCAAAGACATGGCTGAATGTAGACATAGCTCAGCTCAAGCCTGTTGTGCAAGATATGATTAGAACGGCTCTGGATACACAACAATTAATGCTTGATGCTGATGAAGATTACGACCAAGCCATGCAAGACAAGAAAGAACTTGAAAGAGCAGGTAAACATCTTTCCGAAGAATTATCCAAGGTGCAAGAACAAGCTCTGAAAAAAGAGAAGGAACTTCAAGAGGTCAAAACACAAAACAACATGCTAGAGATAGAGCAGACAAAACTGAAAGACCAAGTCCAGGAATTAACAAAGAAATTGGAGATGAGTGAGACTGAGAAGACATGTCTTCAAGCACGCAGTAAAATCTTAGAGTCTCAACTTAAAGTAAGTATGGAGGAAGCTGACAATATGCGACAAAGAAATAAAGAGTTAATGACAGCTCTCATTAGTGATCAGCCACTGGCAATTACTGATGACCAACAAGGAAATATCAAGAACCTGGAAGAACAGATCACTAAATTACAAGACCAGCTTAGACAGGAGCAAGCCGTCATTACAGATTGGGAAAAGAGGTATATGGAGGACACAGCTGCCCTCCGAACGAAATGGAAAAAAGCAGAGAATAATTACCTGCGACAGTGTAAAGAAGACACAGAACACATGAATATTGTGGCCGAGGAACTAATTAAACATCAGGCAACTATTGCTAAGGCCGAAGAAGAAAATAAGAAAAAAGATGATTTAATCAAACAGCTTCAGGAGCAACTAGAGCAGCGAGCACAACAGGGGATACCAGTAGTTCCACCAGAGACCACGGCTACTGTGGAGGAAGAGGTACGTCCTCTCTCTCCCCCCTCGTATCATTCACCAATAAGGGCGGAAAAGGAGGTTCCCATTGAACCTAACATTCGAGACATTGCAGAACTAAGCCGGGCAGACAGGGCTCTACTGGTGTCCCAGCTTACTGTGGAATTTGAAGATCAAATCATCAAATTAATGAAAGAGGCTCAAATTGACAGCAAGCAACTCGAGCACATACTCAGGCCATTCAATGTACCATACGGGCTATTGAAGGAACAAACTCGGCACTACATAAAGCATACGACAAATAAAGAACCGGATCATAATCTCCATTTTCGGTATGACACTTTTAACTATACTCAAGCAGAGTTTGAGGCAGCAGATCCAATATGGAGAAGAAAGCTCTTGGAAAAGAACCCTACACTACGGGTACAGTGGGAAGCATCCCCGTATGAGCTTCAAGTCAACCCATCATTTTGCCCACTACCCCGTCGAAGAGCATGGATGCAATTTTGGGAAGGCCAGCGACAAGGCAGCATTAATAACCAATGATTAAATTATCCACCGTTACCTACTCCACCACATAACTACCTACCGACAGAAGAATACATGGTCAAAACCATGGAATTTTGGCTTGCAAGATATGCTACTGTTCCAGATTTAGCAGTCAAAATGACAAATAAAATATTTAGCATGTTCTTGACGGTAATTAAAGTATTCCAACATGCACAGTATACCTTTTTGAATTTCATCGGCATTACGCAAGGATCGGAGGCATTAATTTTTTATTTATCTACTATTCCCAGCTCGTTAACTATTATGGCATATTTTTCTCGTCTCATGTTTCTGCCATCGATATATATGCAGACTTTTGAAGAAGCATTCTTTACAGGCTTCTTTGAAAGGGATTCAGAGATTTTTATTAAAATGACCTCAAATTTGAATGCAAGACTGGTGGCCTACGAGACAAGTTTCTTTGCTGATCATAGACAGGCGCCAAAGGACGGAGTAAAGTCTCAGCAATGGAAGGAGTTTATGCTTTGTCACGCTAATCTGCTAAATCACCGAGAGCAACAAGCCATCCAAACCTACACACGTCGCCACAAAAAGCCTGTCGGGGATGACAGAGTCCAGGAGGGGGGCAGTGTTGAGAGAGAGTCAAGTAAAAAGAAGAAAAGAAGAAGACAACGAAAGAAGCAGCTTCACTAAAAGAAAATATATGAAGATATATCTCTGCAAGAAGCCCCGCAGGGGCGCAACACCCATCTCTGCACAGAGCCCCGCAGGGGCACACACACCAAGGAAAGGACGTAACCCACAGGGGTGCTTCAACCTCTTGATCTTTGGCAGGTCCAGATCGAAGACTGAAGCACCACATCCTCAGACCTTCCACTGGTGGCGTGCGTGGCAACCAGAATTAATGAGCCTATAGGTGAATTAGACTGCGGAATATCAGGTAGTCAGTCTAACTCCAAGGGTTGCGGGCAAGCAAGGCGAATGCATCAGGCCCAGAGAATGTAAAACAAGAATTAAGAAGAGGCCGTCAAAACTGAACACCTGTTTTATAGACAGGTAACAATGAGCAAAGGTTGCGTGCAGAGAAAAGAAGTGAATAACACAGCAAGGTCCGATGTGTGCAACAAGGACAAATCAGAGCGCCTCTAAAACGTAATGCAAGATCAAGAATCAGGCAATACTGACCATTGGATGCATGCGGACAACAAACTGATGACAAGAAGCAAAGCCTGTCAAGGGACGACAGAGACGAAGAGGGGGAGAGTGTTGCAGAGCTAAAGAAAGCACAAAGCAGAGAAAATGACGGGCCCCAAAATTTTTCTGATTTGGACATCATATTTTTGTATCATACTCATTCTTGTAATATATTTCCATTGTAAATGCACTAGAGGAGTCCTCTAGATGCATCCCCACACAAGATTAGAGATTTACCCATGTAAAATAAATTTAGGAAATTAGTCTTTTAGTGAATAAAGTGCCGGTCCCTTGTGTGAAAGGACCAAACTTAGGGCTCATGTATATAAGTCACTTTGTGACTCTTTGTAAAGGATTCTTGCCATTGTGAAGAAGGAGCTCTTCAGAATTTTCGAGTTTGCCTCTTTCTTGCTGATTTTGATCTTCATTTCGCTCTTGTATGTGTGTATTATGCTTGTAATGCATGTGTAGGACTGTTGTCTACCCCTTCCCCTTGGTTTTGAGCTGCTGTAGTGCGTGCGTAAGCTAGGAGAAGCTGTGGCGCGGGTATTTGTGATTCCCGTCATTCACTGTTTTTGCCATAACTTGAAGCAGAGTGGTCAGAATTGAGTGAAACCACCAACGTTGGATGCGTCTCGTCGAGAGCTTCGAAACGAGTACCCTATTGCTTATATTCGGAGTTGTGGGATGGGAGAAAACCTCAAAATACTAAAAACTGCTGTAAGAGGCTTGCGGCAAACACTTTCAGTATTTCAGCGAGTGTGAGAGGTAGTAGTCTTTTCTCATGCATGCTAGCTAAACCACTTCATTTTCCATCACGTGTGCACACGTCTTCATACACTTGGTACGTCGTTCCTTAGGATTGACAATTAGATGTGTGTTAAAGTACCCACTATATGCACTTGTGTGGCAATTGAGGTATAGTCTCATTGGCACAAGTCCTTGAGTCGTATCGACTCAAGTACACAGAGACCTCTAGGATTGCTTGAAGGGATAACTCTAACCACTTGTGGTGTAGAGTTTGAACATACATTTGCTATATGTGACTTTGAGAAAAATAATGTCTACAAGATGATCCTAGGAAGACCCTTCCTACGACAATTGCAAATAGTACAGGATTGGGGAACCAACTCCTTGTACTTACAGCACTTAGGGGTCACCACCAAGGTCAATTTGAAGGATTACACCTTCAGAGATGTACCACCCCTACAGTGGAATCCTATCCACAAAGCGAAAGAAGATTCTATCTCCGTGCATTCTGGAAGTTCACCTGATCCAACCTGGCTGCATGAAGATACTCACTTGTGGATGTGCAAGGTCGCGGAGGAAGAGGAAAAGCGCCTAAAAGCGAGAGAAGAAGGAACTCCCCCAGGAGATAGACCAATAAAAGACCTAGCCTATACACCGATGATATTTCCAGATGAGGAATTTGAGCCTCATGGTTGGGCAGAAATCTTAGCTACCATGGACATTGCAGTCAATGAAGAACAATGGACACCTCATTGTGATGAGGAGGGTTATGATATTTCAGTGTTCATGTGTCAGCCCCATTGAAGGGAACGAAGAACGATGTACGTACATAGGAGATGACCTAAGTGCAAAAGAAGAAGCAGAGCTTGTAGCTCTATTAAGGGAATATAGGGATTTGTTCGCATGGCACTATAAAGACTTGAAAGGAGTAGATCCAGAGATTTGCTCTCATACAATTCTGATGACCGCTGATGCCAAGCCCACCAAACAAAAGCCCTACACATATAATGACAATTATGCAGCCAAAATAAAGGAGGAAATTGACAGGCTGATTGAAGCTGGATTCATCTATGAGATTGAGCACACTGAATGGGTGTCCCCCATTGTAGTGGTGCCCAAGAAGAATGGGAAATTGCGAGTGTGCATTAACCTTAAAAAAGTTAATGCCGCTACGATCAGAGATAGTTATCCACTTCCAATCACCGAACCTATTGGAGCGTGTTGCAGGCAAGGAAGTTTATAGCTTCCTTGATGGATTTTCAGGTTACAACCAAGTAGCCATTGCCCCCGAAGATCAACACAAAACGGCCTTTGCCACAGAATGGGGAATCTTTGCATTTCGTGTGATGCCATTTGGGCTCACCAATGCACCTGCAACATTCCAAAGACTCATGTGTCATGTCTTCAAAGAGTTCTTGCGAAAGAGCTTAGAAGTATATGTGGATGATTTATGCGCTCATTCCCAAGAAAGAAGTTACCACATCCCTGAGCTCAGACAAATCTTCAACAAGTGTAGAGATTATCGAGTGTGTCTGAACCCAGAGAAGTGTGTGTTCATGGTACGACAAGGTAAGATCTTAGGTCACATTGTTTCTAAGAATGGAATTTCAACAGATGAAGACAAAGTAAGAGCAATAGCAGAGTTGCCAAGACCAAGGAATGTTAAAGAGGTACAAGCCTTTATGGGCCATTGTGGATATTACCGTAGGTTTATCCACATGTATGCCATCATAGCTAAACCTCTTTATGGGTTGTTAACAAATTTTGAGTGGAACGAGGAATGCGAGAATTCCTTCAACGAGCTGAAAAGACGTTTGTACACAGCACCAATATTGACTACTCCGGATTGGAGCAAACCCTTCCATGTCCATGTAGATGCCTCCAATCATGCAATAGGATGTGTGCTAGCACAAACCACAGGTGAAGGAAACCTAGATTTGCCGATAGCATATGCTAGTAGGCAATTAAATGCAGCTGAACGAAATTACACCACAACGGAGAGAGAAGGCTTAGGCATGGTATATGCTGTGAAGAAGTTTAGACACTATCTATTGGCCAATAAGTTCAAGTTTTTCACTGATCATCAAGCTTTACTATATTTGGTCAATAAACCTTGCAATACAGGCCGCTTAGTAAGATGGTTCCTCTTACTAATGGAATACGACTTTGAAGTTGTTGTCAGGAAAGGTAGAACCCATCTTAGGGCAGACCATCTTTCTCGCATCACTTCAGGAGAGCCACCGCAAGGAGTGTCTGATGAATTGCCCGATGCTTATTTGTTCAATTTAGAAGTTGTTCCTAAATGGGCAAATAAGCTGGTACCAGTCCTAACCTTCGGGCCTGCAAATAAGAATGTGAAAACAAGCAAAGAGGAAATTGTAAAATCACTAAAGTATCAAATATTGGCCGGAAGTATGTACAAGCAAGACACCGAGGGCATATTAGCTTGTTGTGTCGAGGACGACGAACATACTAGTTGGTTGCAACAAGCCCATGAGGGATTGCTAGGAAATCACTACTCTAAACAACGAACATTGCAGAATCTAAGACACTTAGGAGTGTATTGGCCTAGCATGGACAAAGAAATACAAGAGTGGATCCACAATTGTCCAGTGTGCCAGAAGAGACCCCCAGTGGAACATGCCACTCTTTATCACGTGTCATTAATCCCAGATTGGAGTGCTCCATTGGTCGAGTTCATGAGATCGGGAACATTACCCAATCAGGCTAGTCATGCAAGAAGACGGAGCATGGAGCAAGAGGTTCAAGACTATGCCTTAGTAGGAGACAACCTATATCGAAGAGGCAAGGATGGTTACCTAAGACTGTGCATTCATGAATCAGACTATTTGAAAGTCTTAGAAGCTGCACACAGCGGTGCTGCAGGTGGACACTTTGGGCCTGACAGAGTAATTAAGACCATTCTATTCTCAGGACTTTGGTGGCCCACTCTTCATATGGATGCACATACTTATGTGAAGAGTTGTGACACATGCCAATGTGCCCAATATCCGATAAGAAAAGATGAAATGCCTTTAAGGCCAATGATGGGAGGACGTGCATTTTCAAAGTGGGGTATAGACTTTGTAGGTCCCATCGACCCCCCAGCTAGAAACTCCCATGCAGAATATATTATTGTAGCCACAGATTACCTTACAAAGTGGGTGGAAGTAAAAGCCACGACAAAGAATGATGCTCAAACGACGGCTAAGTTCTTATTCGAAAATGTGTTCACTAGATATGGCTTACCAATAGAGTTGGTTAGTGATAGAGGTACGCACTTCTTGAATGAGGTCATTGAAAATCTCCTTCAAGAATTCATGGTGATACATAAGAAGTCTGCCCCTTATCACCCACAAGCTAACGGACAAGCCGAGAGCAGAGCAGTACAACTAGCCACTCTAGAGGGGGATGTTCTCCCAAACTATATTAGCGGATGCAGAGTCAAGTTGTATCAGGAACCCCTCACGGAGGAAATGCTAAGTAAACTCAATACTGCTAAGCAACGTAAAGAGGAGGAAAAACGAATTCGAGAAGAAGCACAGGCAGAGGCCTTAGAGCGTATCAGGTGAATGAAGCTGAGGAGACAAGGGAGGGATCAGCCTATGACTGACAATCCAGAGTCTCCAGGCTATCACATGGCCATGTGTGAGACTTCAGGTGAACGTACCCATAAGATAGTGGACCGACGACCTTTTGTGACCCTAGAAATAGGACAAAGAGACAGCACAACAAGCGTGAGAGCATTAATTGATTCAGGATCAGCCACGAGTGCAGTTCGGCTTTCTTATTGCTAGCAGTTGCAATTGGAGGTAAAACCCCTAGAAGCATACCTGATAGGATTAGGAGGTGTTGAAACCCCTTGCATGGGAGAGGTGGATCTTCCCCTCTACATACAAGAGGTCCACATGCCAGCAAAAGTGCTAGTGTGTGAAGACGAGGATCTGACCGAACCTCTTGTCTTAGGCCAAGACTGGATCTATGATCACGCAGTCAACCTCAACCTAAGAAGTGGACTTCTCCAGGCTTGGGTAGGCCAAAGCCGTCTCACGATTGAATTAGAAAATCAAGCACTCAAACCAATAGAACAGGCACCAACTCCTGGTCCCTCCAGGAATCCACATGAAGATAACAATGTTGTTCTTGTACAAACTTCTATGGTGCAGAGGATTGTCAATCTTACCGAAGGTACAGGAGCCAATAAGGAGTTCCTAACTGATCCGAAGAAGATTCTAGACGAGCAGACCGAACATCACTCAACACGAAGGAGGCTGCTGAGCAAGAGGCAGGAGCGCCAACCCATGCAACATGGAGCATCTCGTGGCGCGAAGCAGATCTAGATACGCAAGGATGGGAAACCCGCAACTCTAATAGCAGACTCTCAAGGAGACAAGAAACGAGCCTCACCATCAAGGAACAAAGTGAAGAAGCCCCCTAGGATAACCCCTAGGCATACCAATTCTATTTGGGTTCCTAAGCGATCAATGAAGGCCATCCCTAATGCTAGACAGATATGGGTGCCCAAGGCCTGCTTACAAGCCCAAATTACTTCACCTTCAGGCACTAGGATGAAGCAACTTTCACAAACACTCGTGGCCAACTAGTCAGAAAATGAAAAGATACCTACACCTCTCACTATCTCCACTCCCATCTACCGTAGGAATGTCTGGAAATGGGTACCCAAAAGGTCCCAAATACATCACACTCTCATCCAGAAATCTTCACCTGTCTTTAGTTCTAAGAGCTACGAATCCTCTATCAAAGTGTGGAGAATTAAACTGTTTATTAAACCCCCTGACCCAATTCTGTAAATCCGTCTACTCTAACACAGGAGCATTCTGAGCCCATTGCATAACCAAAGTATGCATCTAGGATGGCACTGACCTCTAATCACCACTCACACCTATCACAAACACTTCACCACTAACCACTGACCTTCGGGATTGTCATGTTAGTATTGTGAAGGGAACACCATTACATCTTGTTTCCTAGGCAACACTAATGTGCCTTTCTTCTTCCAGCAGATAAGCAACCTACTCTCATGGCAACAGCGGCAGGCACAAGCTCTCAGGCAGGCTCTGGTGCTCCAATCAATTGGGATGCCATGCCGGTGGAGGCCCCACCAACAGCTCGACCTGAGGAGTTCGTGAATGTGCGGAGGATTCCTATCCCAGATCCACCAAATGGCCTAACCGAAAGAGTAAAGGGGCATTCTCACTGGTTCAATGAGATGCCAGGAGATTTGGGGGACGCGGATCATATCTGGGAGTCCAAGATGGAATGTGGAGGAGTGTGGTGGACCTTCCAGTTCTTCTCACGAGAATTTGAAGCATTGCAAAATGCAGCTCCACTTCACGATATCTGGCAAAAAGAAGGATTACAAACTTATTTTAGTGCAGCTCTGCCTAAACCCGATTTCCTCAGGTGCTACTACCTAATTGCCACGCTGAAGCCGACAGGGGATAAGGATCATTCAGGCACATTCTGGGTGCCCTCCTTGTCAAATCTGGAGGAAATGAGGAAGTTCGAATTGAATCACTTCAGATGTATGGCACGCATGTACCTTCTGACCGCGACCCCTTGATACCTGAGTCGATGAAAAGCAATAGAATCAAGAAGCTAAAAGAAATGTGCGCCCTCACCCCCAACATCGCCATACCTTTGCGGATGTGCCTCCAACACTTCGCATTCCCCGCTCAGGACCATTTCACTCAACCTCACAAGAAAATATGGTATGGGCTATATCTAGCAGAGACTGGAAGCTTGCCATTTAGCAGCTGCCCAAGAAGAAAACAAAAGACTACAGCAAGGCCAATCTCTTAGAAGCACATGATCAGCTTGCTGACCAAGTCAAAGACCTACAGAAAGCCCAAGTGCCTACACCACACCAACGCAAACCTAAAGAGATGGCCAACGCTGCAACCTCACCAGAGCCAGAATTACCAGTAACCAATGAGGTAATTGAGCTATGGCAACAGGTGGCAGAACTAAAAATTAAATTGTTACAGTATGAACGACCTCCCTCCCGACCTGATCAAACCATAGAAGAAGACACAGTAGTCATTCCAGTGGAGGAGACATTTGAAGACAATTATGAGCCTCAACCCCTTCCAGGAGGCAGAATTACGGAGGAAGGCCAGGATACATATGAGGAACCCCCGTCAGCATGGATGAAGCAGGTAGAGGAGATGGGCCACACTCACGAAGAGCGTGTAGCAACTCAGATGCTAGCAATGAAGGCCATCGAAGAAACCATACTTCAATCTGAGTATTTTAGGCACCTTGCTCCTAGACGACTCATCACGAGCTCTGAATTACAATATAAGCCATATTTTGTATTATTGGCCGACTACAACGCAGAGATCAAAAGAGTAACCAACAAGTGCCCTACCTTCGCCACCCAGTTCGAACCAGAAGATATACCAGAGGCAGCCAGAAAAGGGGCGATTTTCCAACCTACTTGGAGGCAAAGATTACTGGAAACATACCCGGACATGCTGAGAACATGGGATCACGCTCCCATGCATTTAAAGTATAACCCTTGTTATGGGCCAGTACAAAGAAGAAGATCATGGAAAGCCTTCGCCATCAAGGTTCAGAACAATGTAAACTGTAGAGAATGGCTTAATTACCCCGCCATTGCACCCCCAACCGGCACCCCCACAGTATCTTACATGATAGCAACCATCAGACATTGGTTGCCACGCCTCCACCCCATGCCAGATGTGGCTGCCCAGATGATGCTCAAGATATTCGATATGATGCAGGTGGTGCTCAAAACTTTCCGCAATGTATGCCATATTCAGCCTCCAATTCCCGGCTTCATCAATGGTAATTATGACCTCCTGTATGATATGAGCACAACCCCAAGCATACGAGTTGCTTATGCATGGCACGCACGCATCAGATATCTCCCTGCCTTCTATAAGCAAACTTTCGACGATATGTTTACCACGGGGTTCTGGGAGTCACACTCAGAAGTGTTCGCACCACGCCCAACCCACCTGCTACATCTATTCGCGTGTGAACAAACCATGCACTCAGAACTCTACACAACGCCACAACCGGACATACTGGGTGCAGTCAATTGGGAGACCCTCCAGAGAGACTTGGTTCGGGGACTACGCATCAAGGAACAAGAAGTGGCAACCGACCTCCTGCAAGAGTACATTGATCAAACAGTGGAGCAGCGGTCTGTCAGAGGCGACAGACGCTAGGGGGGGGAGAGTGTTGGCTGTATAGGAGAAGAAGCAAGTACGAGCATACAAGTAGATCTAGCACTAAGGAAACCCTTTATTTTTTCAAAACCATTACACCAGTTAAAAGTGATTCTCATCACTAAAAACCCCTGTAAATACCATTTTCACCTTTTTGTAGCTCCATTTTGTACAAGCCGAGGAGTCCTCGAGCTTGAGGAGCCTTAGAAGTAGTTGCCTGCCAATTTTCATAATTTTTAGATCTCGTTTGAGCCCTCAAATAAGCCCTGGAACCTAATTTTTAACTAGGCCGGACACTAGGTCTGGACAGGGCCAAAGCTAATCAAAAACTATAAATAGAGCTAGAGAGCTCATTTTTGGGCTAGCTTCTTGTAGTTTGAGCTTGTATGAGAACTTTGTTGCAATAGAAGTGATTCCATTGTCTTACTCTCTTTGTTCTTGCCGTGTGCGTGCGTGTGCGTGTATGTGTGTGCATGCTTGTGTGCTTCTCACTCACGCACTTGTGCTTCCACTTGCTCGTGGTCTTCATACCATCCTCACGTCTTCTCGGATTGACATTAAAGGAGGTGCTACTCATCACTGAGCTACAGTAGGTTTGTTGAGGCCTAGCATACTGTTGGGGTGGATACTAGTTCTGATATCTTCCCTGTTGTGGATAGGACTGAGGGTAGGTTTGCCTAACCACTTGCTTATTGTATGGGCAGTCTTGTGATGTGTGATTTGTGTATCTCCGTTCTATGGTGAAGTATTGGCTACTGGGATTCACTTGGGTTTGAGCCATTATGGGACATACGTTTGCCATATGGTCACCTCCACAAGTATAGCATCGTTTAACTGGGGCAAATCTTGGGATTTGTTTGCTAGAGACACCTAGTTTTTTGAGCTACTTTATCAGCGAGTTCCTCAATAGATGTGGATTGCGAGGAAGAGAAGCTAGTAGAACTATCTGAATCTTTGTAGATTTTGGAAAGTTCTAATTCCTCCCCTAGGTTATCCTCGATGTGGATGCACATGCATACACACTCTTCTATGGTCCTAGGGTCTTTCAAGTACACATATGATCTCAACTTTGTACTTAGCAGTCCATCTAGGAATAAAGCCACTTGTTTGGCTGGTGTGGGTAACTAAGAAACATGACAACTCTCTAGATATTGCCTAAGCCTTCTTCCTGCAAGTCTCACTGTCTCTTGAGGGGTTTGCTTGAATCTATGAATCAGTGAGGAAGTGTTATGCCTTATGCCACTCTTGGAGAATTCAATAATGAAAGCCTCTAGAAGTTGATCTATGTTCCTAAAGTGTCTCTCATTTAGTGGTTGAAACCACGTAAGAGTGGTGTTCCTAAGGGTTAGACCAAAGGCATTGTACTGTGTGAATAGGTCCTCAACTTGTTCAACTCTCAAGACTTGCCTAAACTCGGCCACATGATCATATGGGTCTCCTGTGCTATCAAAGTAGTTCTTCATGGATTTAACTAGCTGTGTAGGTCTCAAGGTCCTAGTGCGTTCTCTAGGTCTTGGTAGAGGGAATTCATCTGCATTTCTCTGGTTTCTTGGGACTCTAGGTCTCTGAGTTTCCATTCTATCTGTCTCTGTTCTCATCCTTTCTTGACCTAAGGGGTTGGCAAAACTTACCTCTGGCCTGTCTCTATTCCTATCCCTTTGAGCTCCATGAGCTTGGGATGTGCCAGCTCCTGGGTGACCATAAGAGACATTAGATCTTGGTTGGGGAAAAATAAATTCACCCTTCCAAGTGTAGGCATGCCTACGATGTTGGTGCAGATCAATCACCAATTGAATGTTTGAAGACTAAAGAATGAAGGATGAGATCAATTCTTGAAGCTTGGAAGGAAGACACATTCAGAGTATGTGAGGAATGTATACATATGTACATAGGTCACTTAGATCTTTGATTAGTCATAGACTTGTACAAATTTATCTATAAATACCTTGAAAATGTCGAGGCGTGATATGAGAGTATATGTGAGAATAGATAGAAGTCAAGAATGAGGAAGATAGATGTCATGAGACATGTGAAAAGTTAGTTGAGTTTCCTCTCATCACTCAACTGTAACTTTTTGAGTAAATGAAGAAATATTGCGCCCGATCTTTTCGTGTCTGCTCTGTCTGTGTTTGATCAATTGTGAAATCCTTTTGAGGATATCTAAGTTGGTAGTTAATGAGTCTGTGACCTGAGTTTCAGAGTCTAATTGCAAACAGACTAGGAGAATTGTTAGTAGGAACATTCATATGTATTGAGTGTTCACAGTTCTCTGAAACAGGCGCAAATTTTGATCTTAATCTTTTGGTCAGTTCTCACTCCATAGTTTAAAGTTTTGTGCAAGCAAGCACTTAATCTTTAAGTTGGAAGGTAATCTACTCGTGGCTAGAAGCATTTGCTTAAACGGGTTTTGTACTGAGAGAATTGAAGTTAAGAAGTTAGGGGTGTCTAAATCGACTTCTCAGAAGTGCAGATTCAGACATAGGTAACTTGTGAAGTTGATTTCTCAAGTTATACTAAACCTTTTGAAGAACTTTAACTTGGAGAAGGTGCGCAATCTCTAGGCGTCACTCCATACAAAATTTCATAGAAAACTTTACATGTTTGATAGGTCAATGAGAAGAAATTGTGTAGCAGACTTTCTGTGTTTTATCTTCTTCACAGATTTTCTCAACTTTTGATAATTTGGAGATTGGACCTCTAATTTAGTGAAGGTTTTGACTTACTCTTGATATAGAGGTGTTCTAAATTCAAGAGTAGGTTGTTCTTTTGGAGATTAACACTCTCCATCAGTGGTATCAGAGCAAGAGACATCAAATCAAGGAAAGGAGGGTCTCGACTGCTGCAGATTCAAGAAATTCAACATTTGAAGAACTAAAAGGTGAAAGTTTGAAGGCAAAGCAAGAGGAGGAGACCATACGACATCAAGAAGGACAAAAGGAGTCTAATTCGAAGTAAAGGTACATATATTGTTCATAAAGCTTGAAGATTTCAATACACAGGTAGACACAAGATGGGAGATTCTCTACAGATAGAGAAATTGGATAGGGAAAACTATCCTGCATGGTCAATGAGGATGGAAGCTCATCTTATGAGCAAAGATTTGATTGCTTACATCACAGGAGAAGAAGAGAAGCCACAGTTCAGAGATCCTAGTGTTCCAACTAGGGAAGAATTAGCAGATTTGAAAATTTGGATGAAGAAAGATGCTCAAGCTAGGAGCATTATATATATGGCAGTCAATGATTACTTGTTACCTCATATTCGAGGTCTTGAAAGTGCAACTGATATTTGGAATGCTTTGGAGGAGCATTTCCAGAATACTACAAAGTCAAGGAAGGCATCCTTATGGGCAGAGTTTACAACCTTCAAGAAGAAGGCCTCTCAATCTATTTCAGACTATGTAACAAGGATGAAAGACATTGCAGATGCATTAGGAACTATTGATGAAGACATTGAGGAGGATAAATTGGTAAGGCAAATCCTTACAGGTTTGAGAGGTGATGACAAATGGAAGCCATTCATTTTATCTACAGAATTATCACTTGACCATTTCACTCCTGATTTAAATCAGTTGCTAGGTCATATGCTAACATTTGAGCAGGATGTTAAAGGAGATGGTGACAAGAGTGCAGGTCATGCAATGTACTCAAAAGATAAGAAGAAGAATAGCAAAGGAAAGCAACAAGCAGGTGAAGATGAAAGAACAACTACTCAAGCCAACTTCCTAAGAGGAAGAGGAGGTGGCAAAGGTAGAGGAATAGGTAGGAATAACAAAGATGGAGGCAAAGCTTGCTGGATTTGTGGTAAGACAAATCACTTAGCTAATGATTGTTGGCACAATACTCAGAGTAATAATGGATATAGTCAAAACTATAATTCAAGAGGAAGAGGTGGCAGAAATCAAAGAGGTAATTTCAGAGGTAGAGGTGGAAGGAGTTACTTTGGAAGAAATGCAGGTAGAGGATTCCAAAGTCAACAATATAACAACACCTACTACAATTATGCTTCAGATCAAAAGGAGGATTCAACATTGATAATGAATGCAACTTGTGAAAGGCAGAGTGAAGATCAAAGAGTTTTCTACATTGACTCAGGGTGTAGCAATCACCTGAGTGGTAATATATCCTTGATGACTGATTTGGAGAATAATGTTTTTAATCATGTTGTTCAAACAGGTGACAACACAAAGCACAATGTGAAGTCAATTGGATCAGTGAAGACCAAGGATGGTAGCACCTTATTGAGTAAGGTCTTGTATGTTCCTACAATTCCTAAGAATTTGATAAGTGTAGGACAAATTGTTGAAAAGGGATATGAAGTAAGGTTCACTAATGATGGAGTATATGTGGAAGACCCTAGCCAAGGGTATAAACAGATTGTTTCAGGGAAAAAGGAAGGAAGATTATTTACATTGAAGATTCAAGGCAATATTGGTCATGCTATGTTCACATATGGAGGACATAAGATCTCTGAGTTAGATCTTTGGCACAAGAGGCTTGGACATTTCAATGAAAGAGGTATTAAAGATATGGTTAACAATGGTTCAGTGCTTGGATTGCCTAATGTTGCAGGTCAACATATGACATATAAATGTGAGGCATGTCAATTAGGTAAGGCTCATAAGAATTCTTACTCCAAGCATGGTTTTATGTACTCAGAGAAGCTTGAATTGGTACACACAGATGTGTGGGGACCATCAAAGGATTTCAGTATAAATGGGTCAAGGTATTATGTGATTTATGTTGATGATGCTACTAGATGGATCACTATCTATGTGATCAAAGATAAGTCAGAAGTGTTTAATACATTTAAACACTATCATGCATATGCAGAAAGAATTACAAGTCATAAGTTGAAGAGATTAAGGTCAGATGGAGGGGGAGAGTATTTTTCTAATGAGTTCAGTGATTACTTATGGAATGCAGGTATAAAAAGGGAAGTTACTTGCAGGTACTCTCCTCAACAAAATGGTGTTGCAGAAAGGAGAAATAGAACACTTGTTGAGTTTGCAAGATCCATGATGAAGGAGAAAAATTGCCCTAATTATTTGTGGGCTGAGGCTGTAAATACAGCCACTTATTTGGTCCATGTAAAGCCTTGCAGGGTATGACACCATATGAGGCTTGGTGGGGTAAGAGACCTACCTTGGATCATTGCAGAGTTTTTGGATGTGTGGCATATGCATATGTGCCATCACAATTAAGGCACAAGTTGGAGCCTAAAGCTGAAAAATATGTTTTCATTGGTTATGATGATAAGACAGATGGGCTATAGATTGTGGAGTCCATCTACAAAACAATTCATGGTTTCTAAAGATGTTACATTTGATGAGCAAAGTACTTGGTATGTAGGTACAATCAATATCAATACAGGTGATGAAGAAGAAGTGAACCAAAGGAAAGGTAAATCAAAGGTTCAAATATTTGATGAACAAGAGAATAATGAAGTGCAGGTTGAAGTGGAAGAAACACCAAGATTTGATCCTGAATATGAAGAACCAGAAACCTCAAGAAGTGGAGAGCTTAGGAGGTCTACAAGGAATAAATGGCAACCTACAAGGTATAGCTATGATACTTCATTTTTGGCCACAAAAGACTATGCTTATATGATGAAAACAGATGAAGACCCTTCTACATATGAAGAGGCAAAAGGTAAGGAAAAATGGGAGAAAGCTATGCAGGAAGAATATGATGCACTATTGGAGAATCAAACATGGGATTTGGTTCCAAAACCAAATAGTCAGAAGATCATTGGATGCAAATGGGTTTATAAAACCAAGAGGTTTGCAGATGGAAGTGTGTCTAGATACAAAGCTAGACTTGTTGTCAAAGGGTTTGCTCAGACTTATGGTGTTGACTATGATGAGACTTATAGTCCTGTGGCAAAGATGACAACCATCAGGACACTTATAGCTATTGCTGCATGTAAAGGTTGGAAGTTATGTCAACTTGATGTGAAAAATGCTTTTTTTGAATGGTTATATTTCAGATGATGTATTCATGGAGCAACCTCAAGGGTTCAGAGATAAAAGGTATCCAGATCATGTGTGCAAGCTCAAGAGAGCTTTGTATGGCTTGAAGCAGGCCCCAAGGGCATGGAACTATAGACTTGTGAAATTCCTAAAGGAACTTGGATTTCAGGTGTCTAAAGCAGATAGTAGCTTGCTTGTCAAAGCAAGTGATAACGGTTTCATATACATGTGCATATATGTTGATGATATAATTCTTACAGGTACAGATGAAGAAGGAATACAAAGACTCAAGAAGCAAATGGAAAAGGAGTTCAAGATAAGTGACTTGGGAGACTTGTCATACTTCTTGGGCATGGAGATTACATATACTCAACATGGAGTATTTGTGACCCAAGAAAGGTATTTGAAGAACTTGTTAATCAAGTTTAAAATGGATGATTGCAGGGTAGCACCTACACCAATGGAGGTGAATCACAAATTGAGTAAGTTTGGAGGTGAAGAATTCAAGGACATGAGACAATATCAGAGTTTGGTTGGTAGCCTTATCTATGCTACTTTAACTAGACCTGATTTATCATATGCAGTAGGGGTTTTGTCTCAATTCATGCATTGCCCAAGGAAAGAACATTGGATTGCAGGTCAAAGAGTGTTGAGGTACATTAAGGGTACACTCAAAGAAGGTTTGTATTATGGGTTTACCTCAGATACAAATATCAAAATTTATAGTGATGCAGATTGGGCAGGTAATCCAGATGATAGAAGGTCAACTTTTGGATATATGTGTTATGTGGGAGATAAACTTATCTCATGGTGTTCCAAGAAGCAACATACAGTTGCTTTGTCTTTTACAGAAGCAGAGTATAAAGGCATGGTTGAAGCTGCAAAGGAAGTAATTTGGCTCAAGACTTTGATGAAGAGTTTTGACATTGTGCATGGGGTACCAATTATATATGGAGATAACATGAGTTCATTGTATTTAGCTCCTAATCCTGTTTTTCATGCCAGGACCAAACACATTGAGATACAGTATCACTTTCTAAGGGAGAAAGTGATGGATAAGGAGATTGAAGTCATACATACTTCAACAAAAGATCAGATAGCTGATATGCTTACAAAGAGTTTGGATGGACCAAAGCTACAGAAGTTTAAAGACATGGCAGGTATAAAGAAGAAAGAAGAAACCTCAATTGATGATTGAGGGGGAGCTGTTGGTGCAGATCAATCACCAATTGAATGTTTGAAGACTAAAGAATGAAGGATGAGATCAATTCTTGAAGCTTGGAAGGAAGACACATTCAAAGTATGTGAGGAATGTATACATATGTACATAGGTCACTTAGATCTTTGATTAGTCATAGACTTGTACAAATTTATCTATAAATACCTTGAAAATGTCGAGGCATGATATGAGAGTATATGTGAGAATAGATAGAAGTCAAGAATGAGGAAGATAGATGTCATGAGACATGTGAAAAGTTAGTTGAGTTTCCTCTCATCACTCAACTGTAACTTTCTGAGTAAATGAAGAAATATTGCGCCCGATCTTTTCGTGTCTGCTCTGTCTGTGTTTGATCAATTGTGAAATCCTTTTGAGGATATCTAATTTGGTAGTTAATGAGTCTGTGACCTGAGTTTCAGAGTCTAATTGCAAACAGACTAGGAGAATTGTTAGTAGGAACATTCATATGTATTGAGTGTTCACAGTTCTCTGAAACAGGCGCAAATTTCGATCTTAATCTTTTGGTCAGTTCTCACTCCATAGTTTAAAGTTTTGTGCAAGCAAGCACTTAATCTTTAAGTTGGAAGGTAATCTACTCGTGGCTAGAAGCATTTGCTTAAACAGGTTTTGTACTGAGAGAATTGAAGTTAAGAAGTTAGGGGTGTCTAAATCGACTTCTCAGAAGTGCAGATTCAGACATAGGTAACTTGTGAAGTTGATTTCTCAAGTTATACTAAACCTTTTGAAGAACTTTAACTTGGAGAAGGTGCGCAATCTCTAGGCGACACTCCATACAAAATTTCATAGAAAACTTTACATGTTTGATAGGTCAATGAGAAGAAATTGTGCAGCAGACTTTCTGTGTTTTATCTTCTTCACAGATTTTCTCAACTTTTGATAATTTGGAGATTGGACCTCTAATTTAGTGAAGGTTTTGACTTACTCTTGATATAGAGGTGTTCTAAATTCAAGAGTAGGTTGTTCTTTTGGAGATTAACACTCTCCATCATACGATGCTCTGTGACCACAAAGATCCTCTCCGAAGTTTTGTCTAAATAGGTCGCTTTGCCTGGGCTATCAGGATCTTTGAACTCAAAGATTGTGATTGTTTCTACCTCATTTGGTTGATCAGGCTTATACCTTCAAAAGGCTTCATCGGTCTCTCGGTTTAAGAGTAGATCTATGCTCTTATTGTCTTAGGGAATCCACTCTCGTAGGATTCTGGTAAGAATAGATTTGCCTCGAGGGCTTTTAGGATCTCCACCTAAGTTTCCTTGCTCTAGGTCACCTATGTTCGTCTCTGGGATTACATTCCTGAATTTGTCTGTCCTATCTGGGTGGCTGGCGACTACGTATATGGTTCCTTCTTTGTCCAAGTATGCTCCATTTTCAAACTTGACTGCTAGACGTTCTAATCCAATGGGTTGGTCAGGGTTTTTAATCTGGACCATAGATCTTCCTAGGCCATCCTCATAGATGCAAGCACCGAATCGGTTGGTCCTAAGGTATTCGAGTTGTGTCTTGTAAAGACCTTCGACCCTTTGTAAGTATGGCACACATGAACTCCTGTGGGTCTCTCCATACCTTGAGACATTTCTGATTCACTAGTCTCAAAGCTAGGGTAGTGCGAATAATGGCTCAACTGCTGGGCCCAAGACCTAGCAGTATGATTGACACTAGCCTCTGAAGACCTAAGACTCTATCTATCTCTTCCTAGGTATCATCCTAATCTACGGTTCATATGCCCAATTGAATTATCCCAAAGTTTATCCCAAGTACAGCCTCGTTGCTGATTTCTTTTATATTAATCACTTGTTCTTTTTACTTCTCCTTAGGATGTCACTTCTTGTCCAATCAATCTTCGTCGTGAGGAACACTTTAGGTTTTATCATAGTTGAGTTTGTTCACTTGATTTAAATTCTTTTCCCTTAGGTTGTTTCGCAAATGGAATTTCTGTGTACTTGCACTTGAGTGATTAGAGTTCTTGAACTTGGTTGTGCTTAACGTAACCCTAATTGATCAAAACCTCTATCAGGAAGCATATTCCCAAGCTTGCACTTACTCTTGCTTCGAGTACCCTTTGATGCTCTGAAAGGACCTGAAAAAGTCCCAAAGTAAGCTCAAGACTTAGATTCAATTGACACAATAAACCATGTTCATTCATGCAATTCAAAGATTAAACTGTTCTTTTGGCTTTATGGAAAACAATCGTAAAGATCCCTTAGTTTTTCTTCCCCTGGGTATGGTCACTTCAAAATAGTATATCTAATAATCTTGATATTAATGTTACAACTTTCCACAAGCTTTCCAACAAAGCAAAAATCACAGCAAACGGATTTCGTATGAGAAAGTTATGATTGTTCAAGGTTCTAGGGTTAAAACAGGGTTCAAACAGGCTAATAGGCAAACAAGACTTCTCGAAATACTTGTGTAGCAGCCTCACAATGCTCTAACAAATTTCTAATGTTTCCCAAATAATACCCCAATATAGACCAACTATCTTTGCCCTAAAAAATTGGACGAATTTGCCCATCAATCGCGATCGAGTGGTCTGTCAATCGCGATTGATATGTCAGTTACGATCGACGTGTCAGTCGCAATTGACAGGTCCATCGTGGCTGTCAGTCGCGATTGACACGTGGCCCGAAAATTTTGTCAATTGTGGTCAAAGGATCGTTGACTCTGTCGGACACGATTGATGGGTTGATCACGATTGAGAGGTCCGTCGCGAGGGTTCTATCAGTCGTGGTCAAACAGTCGTTGATTGGGTCAGTCGCGATTGACAGATCCATCAGGGCTGTCAGTCGTGATTCATGGGTCGATTGCAATGATGGCTCGATTGCGATTGACACGTGGCATGCGTAAATTCTGTCGGTCATGATCAGCCGGTCGTTGACTCTATCGGTCACAATTGACGTGTCGGTCGTGATTGACAGGTCCGTCGGCAAGTGTCCGTCGTCATTTGTCGATCGCGATTGAGGGGTCGATCGCGATTGATAGAAAACTGAGAAATTTGAAAATTTTAAATACACTTGTGGAATGCCCTAGGCCTAGAGATCATGTTTATGCACTTAGTTTTGCAAAAAGGTTCATGTTTCTGTCGGTCGCGATTGACAGAGGTCAACGCCTCGGGAGCTGCACAATCAAATTTTTTGCCTGCTGGAGCTGGTGCAGCTGCTGGGGATGCTGATTCCTGCAAAAAATCTCAGAAAGCACACAATAGCACAAACACACAAACGCTCTCTCGCTCTCTCTCACAAGTGAAATGAGAGGAATCGTATGGGTATGGTGATATGACCAAAAACTGAAATTTTCGTGATGATGGAGATGGAGGTGGGAGATGGTGATGAAGAAAACAAAAGAAAATAGATAAAAGTGAAGAAAATACCTATGACTCCAACGCCTCAACTCTATGTCTTTCCATCAAACGCTCGTCCTCAAAGCTCGATCCCCGGCAATGGTGCCAACATTTGGTGTAGCTTAGTGATGAGTAGCACCTCCTTTAATGTCAATCTGGGAAGATGCGAGGATGGTATGAAGACCTCGAGCAAGTGAAAGCACGTGTGTGAGTGAGAAGCACACAAACATGCACACACATACACACACACGCACACACAAGGCAAGAACAAAGAGAGAGACAATGGAGTTCCTTTAGATACCTCAAAAGTGCTCCTACAAGTTCAATTCTACAACAAGCTAACCTCAAAAATGAGCACTTTAGCTCTATTTATAGTTTTTGACTAGCTTTTGGACCTGTCCAGACCTAGTGTCCGGCCTAGTTAAAAATTACGTTCTAGGACCTATTTGAGGGCTCAAATGGAGTCTAAAAAATATGAAAACTGATAGGTAGGTACTTCTAATAATCCTCAAGCTCAAGGACTCCTTGGCTTGCACAAAATGGAGTTGAGATTAACCAAAAACGGTATTTACAAGGTTAAGGTAGTGATGAAAATCACTGTTCAAATGAGGTTTGGTTGGAAAATTTGGATGGCCTATTTGCCAGATCTTCCTTGACTACTTTGTCTTCTTCTGCCTTCTCTCCACTCTGGCTCCCTTCTTTGGCTTCCTTGTTTATTGAATCCTTGGGTGCTTTGAGTGCTGCCAACATCCTTGTACTTACAGCACTTAGGGGTTACAACCAAGGTCAACTTGAAGGATTACACCTTCATAGATGTACCACCCCTACAATGGAATCCTATCCACAAAGCAAAAGAAGACTCTATCTCTGTGCATTCTGGAAGTTCACCTGATCCATCATGGCTGCATGAGGATACTCACTTGTGGATGTGCAAGGTCGGAGAGGAAGAGGAAAAACGCCTTAAGGCCAGAGAAGAAGGAACTTCTCAAGGAGAAAGACTAGTTAAAGACCGAGCCTATACACCGATGATCTTTCTTGATGAGGAATTTGAGCCTCATGGTTGGGCAGACCATTTTGTTCAAGCAGAGGAGTCCTCGAGCTTGAGGGAGCATCAGAAGTATCATCCTACCAATTTTCATAATTCTTAGAGTTCATTTGAGCCCTCAAATACGCCCTCGAACCTACTTTTTAACTAGGCCGGACACTAGGTCTGGACAGGGCCAAAGCTAGTCAAAAAACTATAAAAAGAGATAGAGAGCTCATTTTTGAGGTTAGCTTGTGAGAGAATAGAGCTTTTGTAAGAGATTTTGTATGCAATAGAAGCTTTCCATTGTTCCTCTCTTTGATCTTATTGTGTGCGTGTGTGTATGTGTGTGCATGTTTGTGTGCTTTCACTCATGCACTTGTGCCTTCACTTGCTCACGGTCTTCATACCGGTTCTCACGTCTCCGCGGATTGACAAGTAAAGGAGGTGGTGCTTACACTTGAGCTACACTTTTCTATACAAAATCCATTGATTGGTTTTTCCATCCTTGTACCAAACACATTAGCTAACAAAAAAGTTCCTTGACCTAAGTCCTACACAATCTGATACGGACCTTTATATCTCAATGTAAGTTTTCCTGGATGTGGCCCTAATTTGGAGTTCTACACCATCACCCAATCTCCTTCTTGAAATAACTTGAATTTCACATTCATATTAACCCAAGCTTGTCTCCTTCTTTGAATAACTTCTGTAATGTATGCACTAACTAAATGATCCTTCTCCATTTGAAGAAGATGTTTACTTCTATGCTTAACTAAAACTTGAGGACTCATCTTTTCAACTATTACTCTCAAACTCAGAACCACAAACTCCATTAGAACTACAACATCAAACCCATATACCAATCTGAATGGTGTCATTCTTGTAGTTACCTTAAAAAATCATCCTAGGTGGTCTACCCTGCTGATTTCCTTCTTCGTTATTTCCTTGTTGGTTTGCCTGTTGTCTCCATGGCAGCCATCCTTGCTGCTGCCTTTGAAAATTACCGCGTGCCTAGACTGGAATAGCCTAATTGGCAGCCACTTCATTATTATTTCTATTGTCTTGGCTTGAACTTTGCCCTCTATGCTTAGGGTTATACCAACATTGACTTGTTGTATGTCCATCTTTATCACAAATTTCACAAAATCTTTTATCTTTCGGAGCTATTATAGAATATCCATGTTTCTTTAACTTTCTAATCAAGGCTTCCTCTTTACTTTGTTTAGCTTTATGTTTGCGGTGCCTTCTCACCACCACTTCTTCATCTTGAGTATCAAAATCAGAATCCGTCGTCCTTTCTCTGATTCCGTTTCTGAATCCGATTCAGCCTTAGAACTAGAATCACTATGCCTCTTTTTTGATGTACCAAATCCTCTTTCCACTCTTGCAACTGCTAAGACTAATACATCAAAACCATTAGCTATATCCACACTTGCAACTGCAAGCCTAATGTTGCTCCTTAATCCTTTTAGGAAGTAAACCGCCAACATTTTGTCGGTACGTCTCTCGTTACCCTGTAATCTTTCGTAGATTTCCAAATGTGTTTAGGTTTGTGATCAATACATCACTACTAACATTAGTCAAATCATGCAAAAGAAAAATCTTGACGCTGTTCTTTCTCATGCAGAGTGAATACTCATGCAGAGAAATTCAGATTCATCACTTTTTGATATAAACAATGTTGAACAAAAAAACTTTACAGGAAGAGAGATCATTCGCACACTTGTGCTGAATAATTATGAGTAAAATACTTCATAAAGTCTTTGGGACTACAGAGAATACATTACCGATTGAGTAAATTCTGCTTCTACAAAGGAGAATTTTTAGTACTACTCTAAGATCAGCCTATAATGCCTGAACTTCTTGTTCTTGAGAAGACACTTCTTCTTCTTTCTCTTTCGTCTTCCTTCTGGAGAGGCTTCTTTTTCCCCCTTTCCACACAGGAACAAAATATAAAAAATATATTCACGCGACATCACTCCTAACTAAATTGTAACTCTTTGTTAAAAATCTGAATCAGCAAAACACAGATTCAGCAAAACTCAAATGAAGCACACTTTTGATACAGCATATTCGGACTAAGCAACTTACTCCTCAACAGAACTCTCTACAGCCACATTGGCTCTGATACCATGTCAAGAGAAAGGAGACAAGGAAGAGAGCTCACTCACACACTCTCACTCAAAGAGGAGCACACATAGATTGAGGCAAGGAAGAATGATCTTCTCCTTCTTCTATTACATAAAAGGAATATACATGAATGACCAAAAACAACAATACAACTAGTGCAATATATAAAAAATAGTACATAAGGGAAATCCTAATGTCCGAAAATGAGTGAACTAGCAGCAAACAAATGTTCCATCACTCCTAGTAGATAAATCTAGTAAATTTCACTAAAGTATGCTTGATATATATCCATGCGACCAATATACATGTTAGAGAAATGAAAAAATGGTACATGTCATCCTCGATCATCACATGTTGAGCTTGATATCTCAACAAAAATTGTACTACTATGGTGGAATAGAAATCCACCCATGAGCAAAATGGGAAGGAAAAGGTAGGATTCCATCTTGTCCAAACTTTAAGCATCGAAGATATGAAAGTTTGAAAAATAGTGGAAGTTTTGCACAAAGATTGCACACATCAATACTATTTTTTTGATTCTGTGTGGGTCCAAAATTAGTTTAGACTGCATGAAGTAGTCAAACTCCATGTTTGCATAAGAGGGGATAGGGCTAGAGTCATGATAGATGACTCATCATCCCATAAATTACTTAATTACTCATCGATGAAGAGATTAAGTGTTGCAGAATAAAGAAGCACAAAAGAAGAGCCCCAAAAATTTTCAAATTATGGGCACAATTTTACTCCTTTGAATTCCTATGAAAATCCCTTGAAGCTATGTAAATGCACTAGAGGAGTCCTTTAGATGCATAAGCCCCAATCATTGTATCATAATCCTTGTAAAATACTAGGAAATTAGAGTTAGTCAATAAAAGTGCTAGTCTCTTGTGTGAAAGGACCATTTTTAGGGCACATGTATATAAGTCACTTTGTGACTCTTGTAAAGAACCTTTTTCCATTGTGAGAATTGAAGAAGAATTTCAAATTTTCCTCTTTCCTAGTGATTTTCTTCTTCTTGAAGATCTTTTGTGTGTGTTTAATGCTTGAAATGTGTGTAAAGGACTGTTGTCTACCCCTCGCCTTTGCTTTTGAACTTCTATGTGGACTAGGTGTTGGTATTTCCCACCATTCACTCGTTTTTTGATAACTTGAAGCATCTTTGTCAGATTCGACTTAAAACACTACCATTAGATGCGTCTCATTGAGAGCTTCAAAATGAATCATCTATTGGCCATATTCGGAGTTCGGAGCTGAGAGAAAAGTTTGAATTTATGCTTACTACTGTAAATGGTATCATGACGTGCATTTTCAGAGTTAGTGAGTTGGAGAGGTAGTTAAGGCAGGGCACATGCATTGTAGCTTAGATACGTGACTTATCATCATGTGTGCACATGTCTTCATACACTTGGTATGTATTCCATGGACTGATAATTAAATGTGTACTAATCCACCACTATATGCACTTGTGGGGCAATCGAGGTATAGTCTCATCGACACAAGTCCCTAAACTAGAAAAGGAGAGATTGGCGATATGTAGAAAACTCATAGAGGTAGCTCAAGCCACTCTAGAAAAGACTATCCGAGTCCTTCGAGAGACAAGAATAGATTCAATTCAATGAATGTCTCAAAGAGAACGATAAAAAATCAACAAGAATACCTAAAGAGTAATATAGTGAGGAAGAACAATAGAGCACTTAGAGCAAAGAGACTTCGACAATCCCAGAACTACAAGCCAATTGGCCACAAGACTTGTGGGTCAAGATTCAGGAAGAACAATGGAAAAAGAATGAGAGTTCAAGACCACCCTTTGATGGACTAGGCATTGGGGAAACCCGATAGACCCCAAATCTAGAAGAAGTATACGAAGAAGTTTCTATCTTAGACCGAAATAGGGAGGAAGTACACAACTTTTCCCTGCTACCTAATTATACGAGAGAATACGAGAAGGGTCTATAGTTTTTCATGCTCCCACAATTTAAGGCAAAGAAGATGGGTCTTCATGTAAGACATCACACAACCTAGCAGAGCTGAAGAAGACCAAGGTGCAATGCCTCTTGACTATGGAAGAGCTACTACAAGTCAAACCACAATTATGGAACCAGTTACCTAGACAATTGAAAATAGAAACGAGAGAGCCTACAAAGGAAAACAAAGAAATTGAAGCTCCATGTACCATACAAATCCTTGCTAAGAAAGTTGGAGAATTTAGTGAAGAAGATGAAGGAAATATGTGCTTACCTATCATATTTAATGGATATATAACTAAAGCTATCTTAGACACCGGAGTGGGTGTAGGCATAGCCACCAAAGAGATTTGGGAAAAATGGGGAAAACCATCCTACAACCAACACGTATGAAGCTTCAACTAGCAGATGGCCACATGGAGAGACCCCCATGAATATTGGAGAAGATTAACTTGACTACATGCGGAGTAGAATTTGAACATACTCTAGTTGTATGTCAATTTGGAAAGTCCAATAATTGTGAAATGATATTAGGACGACCTTTTGTGAGACAACGTAGGGTAGTACAAGACAGGGGACCACTACCAAGATAAATTTACATACGTTCTCATATAGGTATGTGGCCCCACTACAAAGGAATCCCATACACAAGGAAGCAGATGATTTGTCAATTCACAGTGCACGTTAAAGTGGCCAATCATGGATGCACGAGGATGCTCAATGATGGATGTGCAAAGAAGCAAAATAGGAGGAGAATAAAACTCAATTATGGTCTATTGGACATCAAAATTACCAACCCATAGATGATCCCATGTATATGCCTCAAATTTTCACAGATGAAGCATTCGGACCACACAGATGGATGGAGATTTCAGCCACCTTAGATGTGTGTGTAAATGAGGAAGTATTAACCATGAACGGATGTGTGGATGAAGAAGGTTATGATGCAAGTTTTTACATGGTAGTCCTTAAGGAAGTAGAGGTAGGAGAATTACTAGAAAAGGAATGGAGGGAGGAGTACAAAAGCATAGAGATGGAGCCTGAATTTGATTCCGAGGAACAATATTTAGAAGCAATCGAGGCCAAGAACGAAGAGGAAACACCCAAGGTATTAGCAATAAAAGTAGCTTAGACAAGACCAAATAATGGGGAAACATTAGATAAGCTAGAACAACCCTCAGATCTTTTTGAAGTCCCTGAGCACTTCAAAAGATACGAAGTAGAAGAGATGAAGATAGCTATTCAAATTCCCAAAAGGGAAGCCAGAGAAGGAGAAGCTTATGATCAGAAGGAACAAACTAAGAAAGTGATAGTGACCATGGAAGAAGGAGAAGAGAGATGTACTATATTGGAAAGGACATGTCACCAAGGGAGGAATAAGAAGTGATTACCATAATCACAGAATACTGGGATGTATTTGCATGGACCTACAAGCACCTCAAAGGTGTAGATCCATCCAGTTGCTCCCATAGAATCCCAATGACACCTGATGCGAAACCATCGAAGCAACACCCTTATATATATAATGATGTCTATTCAGAGAAAATTAAGGAGGAGATAGACAAACTGTTCGCAGTCGGATTCATTTATGAGATAGAGCACATAGAATGGGTGTCACCACTAGTGGTAGTCCCAAAGAAGAATGGAAAATTAAGAGTGTGTATTAACCTAAAGAAAGTGAATGCAACCACTATTCGTGATTGCTACCCATTACCAATCACTCATCATGTCTTGGAAAGAGTTGCAAGCAAGGAAGTATATAGCTTCCTAGATGGATTCACCCTATGTAACCAAGTAGCTATTACTATGGAGGATCAACATAAAATAGCATTTGCAACTGAATGGGAGTCTATGCTTTTAGAGTGATGCCATTCGGGGTCACAAATGACCCCACTACTTTCCAAAGGTTGATGTGTCATGTATTTAAGGAATTCCTAAGGAAGAGTATGGAAGTCTATGAAGATGACTTATGCACCTCTTCAGGTCAGAGAAGTGACCACATTCCAGAATTACGAAGGATACTTGAGAAATGTCGGCAATATCGAGTGTGCCTGAATCTTGAAAAATGTGTCTTTCTGGTGAGGCAAAGAAAGATCCTAGGACACATTGTATCTAAGAATGGAATCTCCAAGAACGAGGATAAGATTAAGGTAATCCTAGAGTTACCTAGGCCAAAAAATGCAAAGGAAGTATAAGCTTTATTGGGTCATTCTAGATACTATCGTACATTTATCCACATGTATGCCATAATTGTTAAGCCACTATATGGATTATTAACTCAATTCACTTGGAGGGATGAATGCAAAAAAGCATTTAATGAATTGAAATGACGATTAAGTACATCACCTATATTGAAGATACTCAATTGGAATAAACCTTTCCATATCCATGCAGATGCCTCTAATTATGCAATAGAATGCATTCTAGCTCAACCTGTAGATGAAGGAAAATAAGACCACCCTACTGCATATGCAAGTAGACAACTAAACCAAGCAGAAAGAAATTATACTACCACGGAACCAAAAGGCTTAGGAATGGTGTATGCAGTCAAGAAACCTAGACACTACCTTGTAGCTAACAAGTTCAAGTTCTTCATCGACCATCATGCCTTATTGTACCTAGTCAATAAGCCCTATAATATAGGAAGGCAAGTGAGATGGTTTCTGTTGCTGATGGAGTTTGATCTCAAAGTAGTGGTCAAAAAAGGAAATACTCATGTGAGAGCTGATCATATGTCTAGGTTAACACATGGAGAACCACCCTACGGAGTGGCAGATGACATACCAGATACATACCTATTCAACCTAGAAGTATGTCTGAAGTGGGCAAGAAAGTTGATTCTGATGCTTAAGCATGGACCACATCATAAAATCAACAAGGATGCTAGGAAGGAATTTTTGCACTCATGAAATTTGCACATTGTGGTAGGAAATGCGTACTATAAAGAACCAAATGGCGTATTATTAAGGTGTGTAGAAGAGGCTGAACAGAAGAGCTTAATCAAGCAAGCTCATGTGCATCGATGGAGAATGCATAAAGGAGCCCATGGAACACTACGAGAATTAAAAAGATTGGGAGTGTACTGGCCAGATATGCCAAAAGATGTAAATGAAATCATTGACAGTTGCCAAGAATGCCAAAAAAATGCTCTAGAGGACCATACATCACTACAATTCTCTACAATAGCACTAGACTAGAGTAGGGCATTGGTTAAGTTCTTGAAAACACACGACCATAAGGAAGGAGTGAGTCTAGCAAGAAAGCGATCCCTAGAAGAAATGAGCAAGGACTATACTATAATGGGAAGGCAGTTATTCAAAAGAGGAAAGGACAATCAACTACAACTATGCATCCATGAAGGAGAATAATTACGTATATTAGAGATGGCACATGTAGGCACCACAGGAGGACACGACCGAAAGAACGGTAAAGATGATTCCCTTTGTAGGCTTCTTGTGGCCAACCGTACATATGGATGTAGACACATATTTACAGAGTTGTGAGGTGTGCCAAAGATCCAAGTATCATATTAGGAAAGAGGATATGCCTGTAACGTTTGGAAAGATGGATGGACACTCCAAGAAATGAGTTGGGATTGCTAATCCTTGCTCTATGCCTGCCCTTTGTTACTTTCAGAGTTCAGTTGTAGGCCCTTTTTGCTTTCCAATGACACTAAATAAGTATCTATGTACTTTGGAGTTGATGCATGTAATGATTAATCCAAAACAGATAACTTCACAAGTCACAAGTCATTAAAAACTTGCTATTTTGGTTCACACACCTACTACTTCTTAAGCTCAGTATTCTCAACAAAGTAGCACTTAGAAAAATTCCTTCCCGGGATATCTAAATATTTTGAAGAGTTAATGCTTCCAAGTGGAGTCACTTAAAATGGTTGACTATATGGAGAGCAATCAATTTAGTAAGTAAAGCATTAACCCCCAACTTTTTAGGACCTCTGCATAAAATGACCAGTGACCACTTCGAGATGCTTTTCTCCCAAGTGGCTGAACGGAATGCCTTCAACCTTTTTCAACATGTAGTAGACGTTGATCTTGTTCCAATGAGCTATAGAACATTGAAGATGATGAGGTAATGACTCAGATATGAGCAAGACAAGAACACTGTTCTTAGTGACAATGATGGAGAGCCCAACAGATATACTTAATGATGTATATGTATTATGAAACATGAATTTACAACATCATTGGAAAATGAATAATGGTAAATGATTGTGAGGTGAGTCATAAATGAAGTGTGCTACTCAATCTATGCTAATGATCAAATGTATGGCTCTCTCCGTCAGTATATTGGCCATGATATTTCAAATTAGTGTTTTTATAGATGCTACCTTCAAATTTGAATTTGAATTCAAATTTGGCTCTCAATAAACGTGATATCTTATTCTAGGAGATATTATCTCTAAGTGAAGTTGTAGCTTCTCATTCTATCTAACTCCATGAATTTAGTGGATTTACAAGATTCTTCCAAGTCAATTGACTTTTACAAAAGGTTAAAGATAAAAATCCATAAGCCATGGTTCATGTGAATCTTCAAAAGTTGCACATAAATCCTTCCAATGCCTAGCCAAGTGTGAAGGCTTTGCATTTGCACCAAAAACTCCCCCTCAAGCCAAACATCTTGGCCTGTTCTTCTTCATTAATCCTCTTCAATGTCTTGCAATTCAATCATAGCTTTAAACCCGCAAGTTTTAGTACCATTAAGTGCTTTGGTCAATAAGTGTGCACATTGCATATTAGTGGATACATATGCCAATTGAATTTCCTTGCTTAATAGCTTCTCTCTCACATAATGGTAGTGGACCTCTATATGCTTGGTCTTAGCATGATAAATAGGATTTGCTGCAAGATGTAAAGAACTTGTATTGTCTCCAATAATCATTGGAGAGTTAGCATGTAGTCCCAAGTCTGCATATAGCAATCTAATCCATATGCCTTCTTGAGTGGCATTGGCCAATCCTCTATATTCTACCTCTATTGAAGATAAAGCAACAGTAGGTTGTTTCTTGGAAGACCATGAAATGGGCTTATCACCTACAAAAGAGAGATAACCTTGTTGATATATTAGGTAGTGATGTGTGTGAACACTCTAGGACCACCGGGGCACTTTTTTCCCTCTTTAGGAGGTTTTTTTCCCCCGGCTTGTATATATGCCTATTGCCCTAATGGGCTACTTATCTTTGTACATTCTCTAGTAATACATTCAGTATTGTGTGTTGTGCTCCAAGCTTCTTCTTCTTCCTTGTGCTATTCGCGTGCTTCCGCAGACGTCTAACTCCAACAATGGTATTAGAGCAGGTCGTCGCTTCATCTAGGGCACCGTCGACACTCCTCCATTTGCAGTCTCAGATTCACACGAAATTTGGTGAGCATACTCAAGGTGTTTCAGAGATCAGAACGGCTTCGCTTTGTGGTGCCGAAATCGCGATCTGAGCTTATTTCAGCCTCCGAACGCATTATCGTAGCGCTTGTGCAGGCTATTTCATCTTTTTGTGCCAAAGGTATATACCACTTTTTGTTCGCCAATATAAGCGCCTCGAAGTCTGCTACAGGTCTAGCAGAATTTGTCTGGGCAGTTCTGTTCAACTTTTTGAGATACATTCAATTTTTTGCATCAAGGCATTTTAGTCACCGGCCATGGCTGAAAGCAGTGATGTATTCCGTATGTTGGCTGTTGAGGATAAGTTGGATGGTACCAACTACCCATTATGGGCTTATATGATGCGACATGTATTGGTTGCAAAAGGATTGTGGAACATTGTGCAGGGTATTGAAAGACGTCCTGTTACACCTGTAATGACAAGTACTGCGAATACAGGTGCTAGAGCTGATGAAGATGGTGTCGAAGATGATATTCCACAGATTCCTATTCGTGCTGTTGTTTCTGCTGCACCTACTGTAGAGCAGATTCGCTGGGATGGCAAAGATGCCCAGGCACATGCATTGATAGCTTTGTCTATCAAATGTGCCATTATTCCTCACATTCGCTCTTGCAGAACAGCTAAGGATGCTTGGTATACACTTACCACATTGTACCAAGCTAGGAATGAGGCTCGTGTTGCTTACCTCCGAAAACAGTTGGAGAGTGAGCACATGAATGAAGGTGATTCTATGGACAATTTCCTAACGAAGATCAAAGACTTGAAGGAACAGTTGATTTCTGCTGATGAGGTTACCAGATAGCTCACTTGTGCAGACCGTTCTGAATGGTCTTCCTGATTCATATCAAAGTTTTGCTTCTACTCTTCGGTTGATGATGAAAGGCAATCCAAATGCCTTATCATTTGAGGAGTTACCCTCTCTTCTGTTGCAGGAAGATCAGTCCAGGCAAAACAGGTCCATTATGCGAGTTGCAGATCAAGCTTTCCTGGCTAGTCAGAAGGGCAAAGGAAAATGGAGCTCTTCAATTAGTAAGCAAAAATCTGCTAATTCTGCATATTCGAAGAAAGAAGATAAAGATGAGAAGAAATCAGAAAAGCAAAAATTATTTTTTAAGTACTGTAAAGGGAATGATCATATCATAAAGAACTATCCAAAATTGGTTGCCAAAGAGGCAAAGAAGAAAGAGGCTGGAATGGTTGTTGCAGAGGCCTCTACACCAAAAACAGAGTTTGCAAACCTTGTGCAGGAAGAAGAATGGGTGTTTACTACTGTCTGCAGTTTTGACCCATCTTCTCATGATCAGTGCATGTCTGCAGTAAACCCAGATGTTTGGTATTTTGATAGTGGGGCAACCAAACATATTACCTCGCACCGCAGCTTTTTCTCTTCACTCGAGCCTACCCCTACAGGGAATATTGTCACATGTGCCAACAACTCCTCTTATCCTGTTATGGAAGTTGGTAAGATCATTTTGACTACTGGTGATGGTAGTTCTTTCACTTTGTCAGATGCTTTATTTGTGCCAGGGATCAAGAAGAATCTGTTATAAGTTTCTGCATTAGCCAAGATTAGCTTGGTTGTGAAATTTGTTGATGACATGTGTACAGTTCATGATCTCTCAAATGGCGATGTGATTATTGCTTCTGGCATTTTATGTCGTAGGCTGTATAAGCTCATAGACTATGAAAGATCTCTAATGATTTGGCATGTGAAGTAAATGATTCTCAGACTATGTCAGATGCAAAGCTTTGGCACGCACGCTTTGGTCATCTAAATTTTGCTAGTTTGCTACGCTTGCAGAAATCTGAAATGTTGTCCTCTTTGCCCAAACTTGAGGCACCTGGAAAACATGTTTGTGAAGGGTGTATTTTGGACAAAACGCAGCGTTCATCCTTTCCAAAAGATGGTTCAGTTCGGGCTACTCAGAAATTGCAACTTGTACATAGTGATGTCTATGGTCCTATGCAGACACCTTCTTTTGGAAATTACCTTTACTTCGTGACTTTCATTGATGATTTTTTCAGGCATGCATGGGTATATCCACTCAAAGCAAAAACCGAAGTGTTCATGTGCTTTAAATAGTTTCTGGTTTTGGCTGAAAATTTGTCAGCATGTAAAATGGGCACCCTCCGTTCTCATCGAGGGGGGGAATATATGTCTTCTGATTTTAATGCATTTCTGGCTGAACGTGGGATAAAACACCAGTGTACAGTGTCGTAGACACTTCAACAGAATGGAGTTGCTGAACGAAAGAACATGTCACTCATGGAGATGGCGAGCTGCATGGTCAAGAGACAGGCTTTATCACATAGTTTTTGGTTTGAGGTTGTCATGTGTGCAGCATATGTACTGAACAGGTGTCCCACTAAAGCACTGCAGTCTATCACTCCATATGAGGCTTGGCATGACCGCAAGCCATCTGTTGCTCATCTGCATGTTTTTGGTTGTTTGGCATATGCACTAGTACCTGAACAACATCGCAGAAAATTGGATGATAAGGCAGTAAAATGTATTTTTGTTGGGTACAGTTTTGAAAGTAAAGGCTATCGTCTGTATCATCCACAGACTAAACGCATTCTGGTTAGCCGTGATGTTGTCTTTGTGGAAGATGCTATTCAGCCATTGCTTTCATGTACTAAGGAGACATCTGTTAGCTCCAAATACATGTATGATACTTTGATGCCTCTTTTTATAGGTGGATAGTCTAGTGCTGGTCCTAATGAGGCAACTTCTCAACCTTTGCAGGTTTCATATGATGTTGGAAGCAGCCAGAGGCACAGACGCCACGGAAGCATGTAAAGAAGGAGCAGGGAGCCAGGCGGATCAATTTTCAAACAAATATATTTCTTATTAATTCTCCAAACATTCAACAGTGATCATTATCACTAATTGTAACATATGTATCATAGAAAACCACATTTTGTAATCCATAGCTCCATTTTGTGCAAGCCGAGGAGTCCTCGAGCTTGAGGAGCTTAGGTAGAATGCTCATACCAGTTTTCGTTATTTTTAGACATCGTTTACCCTTCCAAATAGCCTCTAGGACCTATTTTTTAACTAGGCCGGTCACTAGATGTGAAACCGGTCAAAACTAGTCTAGAAACTATAAAAAGAGCTAGAGAGCTCATTTTTGGGGTTGATTCATTGTAGCTTGTTTGAGATTAGAGTTCTTTTGAGCTTGTAAGAGTATTCTTGAGTAATAGAGCTAATTTCCCACCTTCCATTGTGTCTTGCTTGTCTCTTCATTGTGTGTGTGTATGTGTGTGTGCATCTTTGTGCTTCTCACCTTCACTCTCACATCATCTCACGTTCACGATCTTCATATCACTCCTACCTCTCCCACGGATTGACATTAAGGAGGTGAAGCTTCTTAACGTGGTACTTACCATTGTGCTAGAGCAACACCAAATTTGGCGCCGTTGCCGGGGATCGAGTCTAGGACGAATGTGTGATGGTAAGAGTATAGCAAGAAGTGGCGTTGGAAGGTAAAAATTTCAGTTTTCGTTGTTGTTTTTACTTAGTTTTTAGTGTTTTTCACCTTCCCCATACTCCATCTTCATCATCGCATCATCATCTCCATTTCCAAAAAAAATCAGAAAATTCACCATATCTCCCCATTCACCTCATTTCCCCTCATTTGTGCATGCGAGAGAGCGAGAGAGAGTTTTTGCGCTTGCATGTGCTTGCATTTTCTTGAGTTTTCTTGCAGGTACAGGGCTTCAGAGCATCAGGAGAGCTTCCAAAAGGTAAAACATGTACTTTCTGTCAGAAATTTCCGAGTAGGGCGGACCATCGCGATGGTCTGCAACTTTCGGATTTTGAAGTAGGCGACCACACCACGAGGTAGGCGATCCTTGCGCACCCACGGCACCATAGTTGCATTTCAAAAATTCGTTGTTTGGTGGACCATCGCGATTGGCTCAGACCATCGCGATTGGCTCAGACCATCGCGATTGTGTCGCACCATCGCGATAGGCTCACGCCATCGCGACGGCTCGGCCGGACCATCGCGACGGTTCGCTTTTTCGGACCATCGCGACGGTTCACTTGAGCCATCGCGACGGTCCACTTGGACCATCGCGATTGTTCAGCTGACCCCGCACCATCGCGATTGGCTCACGCCATCGCCACGACAGTGCCACGTGTCACGACGGACCATCGTGACGGTTCATTTTTCGGACCATCGCGACAGCCCAAAATCGGACCATCGCGACAGCCCAAAATCGGACCATCGCGACGGTTCGCTCGGACCATCGCGATTGTCCACCTTTAACCATTGACCCGCGCCATCGCGATTGTCCGCCTGATCACGCCATCGCGACGGTTCATTTTTCGGACCATCGCGACGGTCCATTTCCACGCCATCGCGATCGTTCACTTCGGGCCATCGCGACGGTTCACCTTTTCGCGCCATCGCGATTGTCCAACTTTGACCATTGACCTGCGCCATCGCGATTGTTCACCTTTTCGGGCCATCGCGATTGTCCAAATCCCACGCCATCGCGACGATTCGCTTGGACCATCGCGATTGTCCCAGACCATCGCGATTGCCCACCCCCATCGCAAATTTTGGACTCCAATTTTTGACCAATTTTGAGGGTATTTTTGAAAAATTTTTGGACCATTGGACTCATAGGAGATCCCTTAGCTCATATTTGAAGGAAAACCAGATTGTCAGTTTTTACCCCCCAGGGCCTGAACGCTCATAACTTTTTCATCCGAAGTCCGTTTTTTGAGCTTAATAGCTCGTTAGAAAGCTCATGACGAGTACTACGTGACCTCAACTGTTTTTTTCTTAAAGGATACATCTATTTTTAGATAAACTATTTTGAGGTTCACCTAGTTTGGGAGTAGGAAGCCAGGGGGCACACATTGAAAATTTGGGCAAAAAGGGAAGGGATTTAAAAGGTGTATATGCTCAAGTATTTGATCATCTTGTGAATTGGTCTAATATTAGAATTTTCCAGGTTTTGCAAAGGCAATCAAAGGCAAGCAAGCAAGGCAGCGAAGACAGCAGAGCTTGGGAAGCACGCTTCTTGGGCAACAGGGCATCAGAGCAACCAGAAAAGCCGACTCGAGGTTGGAAGATTACTCAACCCCCTCAGTCAATTCTTAGCTTAGGCTAAACGGTAGTTGTGGATTAACGACGATAGGAACGCCTCAAGTTTAAGATACCTAATTCTATCAAGTTTAAGACCACAAGTAAAGGTGTGTGTGACGAAAACCTAAAGAAAAGAACTTAAGTCTGATGGAACGAGAACTCAAAATCATAACGAAAGTCGAATTCCTGACGCATATATTAAGACAAGAATCCAAAGAAAATAAAAAATAATCAAGAAAGTAATAACAAAGAACCATTGACGATCTAAGTGTGTAATTGAGAGAGCGAGGAAGAAAATTAATGAACCTTAGATCAGGCAAACATATAGGTAAGTCGGACAGAAGAAGCCTTAGATCATCAGAGGCTAGTGTAAGAACCACTACACGATCTTGGGCCCAGCAATTGAATAGTAGTTATCCCTACGAGTTGAGCTCAGAATCAAGTGAATCAGAAATGGCATTTAGCACAGACAGACCAGAAGGAGGGTCCCATGTAGCATACCTAGAAAAACCAGAAGGACCCTATAGAACACAACTAGAGTTTCTCCGAACCAACCGATTAGGTGCTCGCATCTATGAGGATGGATTGCAGAGGCAAGTGGTGCAACTGCACAACCCTGATCAACCCATTGGATTGGAAAGACCAGTGGTGAAATTTGAGAGAGACGCTTACATAGACAAAGAAGGAACCATGTATGTCCTAAGTACGCAGCCAAACGACACTAATGAGTTTGGCACAATTCAATTAGAAACGGAAGCGAAATTTCAAGGAAAAGAACCGTTAGGAGAGCCCAGAACACCGAGAGGGAAATCTGTATTAACGAGAGTACTCATCCCAGAGTGGATCCCTCAAGATAACAGGAGCACCGAGTTGTTTGTAAATAAAGAGACAGACGAGGCCTTTTGGAGGTACAGAAAGGAAAACCCCAGTGAGGTAGGCATCATCACAATCTATGAATTCAAGGACCCAGATACACCTGGAAAGGTGGTATACCTGGATGAGACTTCAGAAAGAGTCTTTGTGGTGCCTGAGCTCGCTAAAAACACCTACACTTGGAGAGGTGAATTGATATTCCCTCCATCCAGAACAAACATGAATGCAAATCAACAAGGGGCAGGAACATCCTCAGCCCATGGAAATCAAAGAGAAGGAAATCACGAGAGACCGGAAGTAAGCTTTAATCATCCCATAGGGAGAGATAGAACAACCACGGACACTAATAGAGCGGATAGACAAAGAGATCATGGAATACCAGGTGGTAGAGATGATTTTCCTCTACCTAGACCACGTGAACACACAAGAGTATTGAGACCCACACAATTAGTGAAATCCATGAAGAATTACTTTGATGGGACAGGAGATCCCTATGACCACGTTGCAGAATTCAAGCAAGTACTGAGGGCAGAACAAGTCGAGGACATGTTCACGCAGTACAACGCATTTGGACTAACGTTAAAGAATACCGCTTTAACTTGGTTCCAACCACTGCAACAAAGGCAATTTAGAGACATCCATCATTTTTTAGAGTCATTCATCACTGAATTCTCTAAAAGTGGGGTTAGACATGACACGTCTTCGTTGATTCATAGCTTTAAACAAACCCCTCAGGAAACAGTAAGACTGGCAGGTCGTAGATTCAGACAATATGTTGAGCGATGTCCAATGCAAGAGCTACCCTCACAAGCCAAACAAGTATCACTATTCCTAGATGGCTTGTTGAGCGCTAAACTACGCTCTTATGTATACCTAAAGGAACCCAGAACGCTAGAGGAGTGTGTAAGAACATGTATAGACATTGAGGACAACCTAGGAGATGAATTAGAACTCTCAAAGGTCTATAAAGACTCAGATTGTTCTTCTCTAGCGTCCACAAAATTGTCTAATTCGATAGAGGACCTAGCAGAAAAAGTGGCCCAAAAACTAGGAGTTTCTAGTAAACAGGTGCCCAAGCTACCTACAAATGTACGTTGTTACACTTGTGGTGGAAATCATTTGGCAAATGTGTGCCCCAATGCACCTCAACCTCACGTCAACCCTAGTGGCCAATATTGCACAATTGAGAGAAGATATACGAATCATACGGCACAGGACTGCCCATACAATAAACAAACCGTGAGACAGAACTACCCGCAAACATACCAGCAACCAGGTGGGTATCAAGGCCCATACAATGCTCAGCCTTATTACTATAGGCCTCCTCAGAACTACCCATACCAGGCTCAACAGAGACCTCAACCTGTCTTAGCTCAGCAGCCACCCCCACCAGCGAATGTCATCTCATTCAAATACGCTGCTGCAGAAGAGAACCTAAGTAGGGCCTTAGTGCCTTCTTCACCCCTGATCACCGAAAGTGACCCGAACTCAAACAGTTTTGACTCTACTCATGTAACTAGTCCACCCGCTTATTACACGGAGTCACCAGAACATGTGGAGACATATCATTATGATAGTCCACCAATGGAACCTAGTTGGGAGCCAGATTATGCTAATGTAATGTACGCAAACCCAAACCCACGGCCCCAACTGAGACAACAAAGACTACAGGGCCCTAGAGGATCATGCTTTAGGTGCCAAGGAGAACACTTCATTAAGGATTGTCCACATCCCCCAATAGCAAGGCAATCACAGTACTATAACATACAAGGCTTTTGTGTCGATTGTGGCAAAGAGCACATAATCAAAGATTGTCCTAAGAACCCAGTTAACACTTCAAATGTGACACCGATCAACGTGATAGGTATTGTAAACAACGCAGATGGATCCAACCCTACATACGTGCCTATCCAAGCGATAACCAGAGCCCAGGCGCTCTTACAACACCAACAGCTTAATCATGAGAAAGTAGCCGGAACTAGTGAAGTTACAGAATCTAGCAGTAAAAAGACAAAATCTTGGAAAGATTCTAGAGAAAGAATAAAGAGAAAATGGAGTAAAAAGATAAGTGAGTTGGAAGGAAGTTTAAGGGAATCTAGAGCCAGAATCCAAGAATTGACTTCACAAGAATTAAACCAAGAAATCCCAGCTCAAAAATCAGGATCAGTTTTAGCGGAACCCATACCAGAAGACCTAGACATGATGTTTCGTGCATATCAGGCTAGAATAAAAGAGGGACCTCAAGTAACGGAAATGAGTAAAAACTACCCACGAGCTGATCTAGAAATTGAGAGAACTAAACTTTGCATGAAGATGGTAGAACTAGCACAAGCTTTGTTCGAAGCCTCTAGATATCTTAATTGGAATAACATGGCAAAACCGGAACTACACTTTCAAGGACTAATGGAGAGGCTAGAATATTTGATAGAAAGCAAAGAAAAAAAGGATCAGCATAGGAACCTTATTGTCCCAGAGACACAGGAAAGGAATGCACCATCCCTGTCTCAAGTACCCAATACAGAAAGTCAAGACAACTTGTCTTCCATACATAGGTACTCACACAAATTTTTGAGGGAAATACAAGAAGAGAAATGGAGAAAAGAACAAGGAACTCATCCTCCTATTCAAGAAATAGACGACTTGCAGGAACAATTTCCCCAAGACATTCCCTCTATATATGATGATGTAGAGGTGGAACAACTGAGTGAACCCACAGGATTTGAATCTAATTCTTTACAAGAATTACCTCAGTTCACAGGACCTTGGGAAGCAAAGTCTATTAGTATGAGAGCACCCACGATAATAGTGAGGAATGAAGAATCAGTGATCCCTAGGAACACGGAAGTGATCAAGAACACTAAAATACAGTGTAATCTCACTTTGGAGGAATTGTTAAAGGTAAAACCAGAGTTGTGGAAGCATGTAGCAAATCAATTCCCTGAGCTAGCCACCACACCCTCTCAGATAGGGTCACATAAGAAGGTACCAAAGATACCTGTGGAAAAGATTGGAGACGTAAGCGAAGGAGAGGAAGGTAACACATATCTTCCAATAACCCATCAGGGCTACACCACGAAAGCCATCTTAGATTCAGGAGCCGGAGTAGCCATCGCTACCACCACTTTGTGGAAACGTTGGGGTAAGCCAGCCCTCAGACCCACCAGGATGAAACTACAAATGGCTGATGGACACATAGAGAAACCATTAGGCTTACTAGAAGGCATATCTCTCACCACTTGTGGTGTAGAATTTGAGCATACTTTCGCCATTTGTGACTTCGCGAAAAATCGTGCTTATGAGATGATACTGGGACGACCATTCATGCGTCAGTTGCAAATTGTACAAGATTGGGGATCCAATTCTTTGTACTTGCAACATTTAGGAGTGACTACCAAAGTCAATCTTAAAGACTATTCACATCGAGATGTACCCCCAATACAATGGAATACCATCCATAAGACACCAGTAGAGACGGAATCCGTGCACTCATTAGAATCAGATCCTTCTTGGTTGCATGAGGATACCCATTTATGGATGTGTAAAGTAGCCAAACAAGAGGAAGAACGATTAGAAGCCAGGACCTTAGGTGCAGAACAACATCCACGAACCCTTCAAGATCCAGCATATGCACCTGTAGTATTCCCAGACGAAGAGTTTGAACCCCATGGTTGGGCAGAAATACTAGCAACCATGGATGTAGCCATCAATGAAGAACAATGGACACCCCACTGTGACGAGGATGGCTATGACATTTCAGTTTTCACGATAGAGCCAATCATGGGCGATGCAGTTTTAGAAGAGTGTGAACCGAACACTGATGCATTTGAGGATGCGAGCGATTTTGATTTAGAATCAATTATCATGGACCCACCCTTTGCATCAGAGGAAGAATATTTCTACGAAGTAGAGACTCACACTCAGAGACATGAGGAAATTACGAACGAAGTGAGATTAGCCACGGAAGTGACCACTAAGAGTGAAGGTAAGAAAAGAAAGAAGAAAGAAACCATGTCAGAAAAAGAAGAATCCTTGTTTGAAGTACCCGAGAACTTCAAGAAATATGAAATTGAAGATAGAAGAATCATGGTACGAATGCCCAATAGAAAGGCGAATGACGGACAAGTATATGATAACCGAGAGAAAACCAAAAAAATAATAGTTGCCATAGAAGGAGAAGAAGAAAAGTGTACATACATAGGGCATGATTTGACGACTGAGGAAGAAGAAGAGCTAGTTGCCCTATTGCGCGAGTATAGAGATGTTTTTGCTTGGAGTTATAAAGATTTGAAAGGAGTGGATCCAGATATATGTTCTCATAGAATCCCTATGACTCCAGATGCAAAACCGACAAAACAGAAACCTTACACGTACAATGATAACTACGCTGCGAAGATTAAAGAGGAGATAGATCGCTTGATAGAAGCAGGATTCATTTACGAAATTGAACACACCGAATGGGTATCCCCCATTGTGGTTGTGCCCAAGAAGAACGGAAAATTGCGTGTGTGTATTAACCTTAAAAAAGTTAATGCCGCCACGATTAGAGATAGTTATCCTCTTCCTATCACGGAACATCTATTGGAAAGAGTGGCGGGCAAGGAAGTTTACAGCTTTCTTGATGGATTCTCAGGCTATAATCAAGTAGCCATTGCTCCAGAAGACCAACACAAGACGGCTTTTGCCACTGAATGGGGCATATTTGCATTTCGTGTGATGCCATTTGGCTTAACAAATGCACCCGCTACTTTCCAGCGACTCATGTGTCATGTTTTTAAGGAATTCTTACGCAAGAGCTTGGAAGTTTATGTCGATGACTTATGTGCTCATTCAAATGTAAGACAGACACATATTCCAGAGTTAAGACAAATATTTGACAAATGTCGAGAATATCAGGTTTGTTTGAACCCAGAAAAATGCGTTTTCATGGTCAGACAAGGCAAAATTCTAGGACACATTGTGTCAAAAAATGGAATCTCTACGGACGAGGAAAAAGTGAAGGTAATTGCAGAATTACCTAGACCAACTAATGTGAAAGAGGTACAGGCATTTATGGGCCATTGCGGTTATTATAGGAGATTCATACACATGTATGCAATCATAGCCAAGCCTTTGTACTCTCTTTTAACCAATTTCGAGTGGACAGATGAGTGTGAAAATTCATTCACGGAACTTAAACGACGCTTGTGCTCAGCACCTATATTGACTACCCCAGATTGGAGTAAGCCATTCCATGTACATGTGGATGCATCCAATTATGCCATAGGATGTGTGTTAGCACAACCCACGAATGAAGGTAACATAGATCTCCCCATAGCTTATGCTAGCAGACAATTGAACGCAGCAGAAAGAAATTACACCACGACGGAACGAGAAGGATTAGGGATGATCTACGCAGTAAAGAAGTTTAGGCATTACTTGTTGGCCAACAAATTCAAGTTCTTTACAGATCATCAAGCCCTATTATATTTAGTCAACAAACCATGTAACACAGGACGACTGATACGTTGGTTTCTATTACTCATGGAGTATGATTTTGAAGTGGTAGTTAGGAAGGGAAAGACGCATCTTAGAGCTGACCACCTCTCAAGATTAACCTCAGGAGAAGCTCCTCAAGGAGTAGCGGATGATCTACCAGATGCATACTTGTTTAACCTCGAGATAGCACCGGAATGGGCTAAGCCTATGGTCCCTATTCTCACCTATGGACCCAAGAATCCGAGGATAAAGATCAGAGAAGGAGAGATTACCAAGTCTCAGAGATACCAAATAATGGCAGGAAGTATATATAAACAGGAGAATCAAAAGATTCTTGCTTGTTGTGTAGATGAATCAGAGCATGCGAATTGGTTGCAATTAGCACACGTAGGTGCACTAAAGCAACACCATTCAAAACGTCGGACATTACAGACTCTGCAAAGATTAGGAGTATTTTGGCCTACGATGGAAGCAGATGTCTACAAGTTGTGTAAGGAATGCCATGTTTGTTGTGAAAGACCACCACTGGAGCATGCTACATTGTATCACGTGTCTCTCACACCCGACTGGAGTGGACCATTAGTGACCTACTTGAGGACGAACACATTCCCTCAAGGAATGACCTTAGCTCGACAACGCAGTCTAGATCAGGAAGCTCAAGACTATTCACTTATTGGCGATAATTTATACAAAAGAGGACGAGATGGATATCTAAGACAATGTGTTCATGAAAGTGATTATCTGAACATACTAGAGACTGCACACCAAGGTGTTGCAGGAGGTCACTTTGGACCCGATAGGATAATCAAAGCCATCCTCTTTTCAGGATTATGGTGGCCCACTCTTCACATGGATGCTCATACCTATGTAAAGAGATGTGATGTGTGCCAAAGAACTCAGTTTCCTACTCGCAGAGATGAAATGCCATTGAAACCCATGATGGGCGGACGTGCATTTTCTAAGTGGGGTATAGACTTTGTAGGACCCATTAACCCCCCTGCAAAAGGTACACATGCGGAATACATTATTGTTGCCACAGATTATCTTACGAAATGGGTAGAGGCAAAAGCCACAAAAAAGAATGATGCTCACACGACTGCAAAATTCTTATTTGAGAATGTCTTTACAAGATATGGATTGCCTATAGAGTTAGTGAGCGATCGAGGCACTCACTTTCTAAACCAAGTCATTGAATATTTGTTACAGGATTTTATGGTGATTCACAAGAAATCTGCACCATATCATCCTCAGGCCAATGGTCAGGCTGAAAGCACTAACAAGATACTTTGTAACGTACTGACGAAACTCGTGAACAACAAACGTTCAGATTGGGACAAACAGCTACACCACGCTGTTTGGGCATATCGAGTGGCCTACAAGACCGTACTCAATGCAACTCCCTTTCAAATGGTTTATGGTCAGACTGCAGTACTTCCATTGGACTTCTTGATACCGACCCTTAAGGTTGCACAAGAACATCAGTGGACCGGCCATGAATTAACAGCAAGAATAATGGACTTGGAACGATTAGGAGAAACCAGGCTAAAGGCAGCAGCAGGAATATACGCAGCGAAGAAGCGACAGAAAGCATATTTTGATGCACATGTGAAAGATAAAGGCCTAAAAGAAGGAGATTTAGTTCTAGTGTATACGCTGAAACAGCATGCACGGAAGTTAGAAAAGCGAGGTTATGGACCTATGATCATTAACAGACTCTCGACTAGTGGAGCAGTACAGTTAGCCACCTTAGAAGGAGATATAATGCCTAATTACATTAGTGGCTGTAGAGTCAGGTTATATCAAGAACCTCTTACTGAGGATATGCTTAGACGACTCACGTTGGCAAAGAAGCGCAAGGAGGAAGAAAATAGAATACGAGCGGAAGCTCAGGCAGAAGCCATAGAACGCATTAAGCGCATGAAGCTAAGAAGACAAGGACTAGGGAGAGAACGTTATAACCATCTGGAAACATCACCCAGATATCCCATGGCCATGTGTCAAGTAAAGTCAACCACTCATCCTAGCATAGTGGACAGGAGACCATTCATTACAGTTAGGCTAGAGCACGGCAACCCTTGCCAAGAACTCAGGGCTTTAATTGACTCAGGTGCTGCGACTAGTGCGATTAGATGGTCCCACTATAAGGATTCAGGAATAGAAATGCGGCCAATTGAGGCATACCTCATAGGCCTAGGAGGCATGGAAACCCCTTGCATGGGTGAGGTGGACCTTCCTATCCTCGTTAAGGATGTGACCATGACGGCGAAGCTATTAGTGTGCCATGATGACGACCTGATAGAACCCCTAATCCTTGGCCAAGATTGGCTATACGATCACTCAGTGGACCTAAATCTTAGGCAAGGCTCCTTACAGATTGGTACCTTCGAGCAGAAGCGAGTGATACCGCTTGACTTCCCTAACGGCATTCCGACTGAGGTTTGTAACCCTAGACCCTATGAAATACATGCGAGGGAAGACCGGAAGATCTTTAAACAGACCAGTCACGTTACGTCTACACCAACCCACTCGGGCTTGGCTATGGACAATTGTCAATCAGAAGGACGACAGAAGATCTTCCCTGGGACTTCCTGCAAACTAGAAGAGACAGTTACCCAACTGCAAGGGCAGATGGGCACAATCAGCGGGCAGATGGGCACAATAAGAGGTCAGGTGGGTTGCATCAGCGGCCAAATGAGCACGACACCCTGCGGTGCTCATCCTTCCAAACTTGTTGCGGACTGGCCTAGATTAAAGTTAAATAAGGCATCACTTCCTAATGGGCAGGTCACGCAAGTGTTGGAACTCCCTTCTTTTCCAAAGCAGAGTGTCCATCCGACCTCTCAACCCCAGCAACAACAGAGTCAACCACGACAAAGGAACCCAGACCGATTGCAGTATCAGAGGAAACAACAAGGAAAGCAGTTTAGGCCACCCAAAGGAAGCGGCACCAGACAAATATGGGTGCCAAAAGGACAAAGAGCACTGAAGAACTCCAACCAAACAGAAATCGACAAGAAAAAGGCAGTGCAGAAACAGAATCGATATCCACCATCCCCTCGACCTCCTTCTACAGGTCCGAGCATCCGACAAATGTGGATCGCCAAGAAGTACCTTACCCATAGACCCACGCCCACGCAGATTTGGGTACCCAAACCATGTATCATAGCTCAACCCATAAGCCATGTAACATACAACCCTCACAAATCTTCCCATCCCTCAACACCACCACACGCGATACTACCTTTGACCCCTCAGCAGAAACCCACCACCCACTCCAAGATCCTTAGGAAATGGATACCGAAACGTGTCCAACCGTCTTCCCCTAACCCATTGTCTAACTACCCCCCGACTAACATACAACCTTGTACTAAATCACTAACCTTTAAACCTTGTATAAATTCACACACCATCATCACATATCATTCGTAATCTCATCTCATCAAGAAATGTATGCATGATCTGAAACGTATAGGTCTCTAGAGACCTGCACTAGTGCTGCAAGAAACATTGCATCGATCACATCACAGCACTTGGCTACACGGGTTACGCATCAGTTATGGAAAGGGATTGCGGTCTCACTTTAATGGGATCATAATTAATTTCCATGCTAATGTGTTAATCTTTTGTAGCAGATCTTTCTCATTAGCGCATCCGTCACCATGCAAACCGACGAAGGAACATCTGGGGCAGGCCCCAGTGTAGCGGCTGTGCCCCTCAACGTGCTACGAGCAGAGTCCCACCCGACTGCTCCACCGCCGGAATTTCAGGGATTTCCAGGGCCCATGCCTATCGACAACCCACCCATGGGCTACACCGAAAAGATACACAGGAACTCTCATTGGTTTCAGGGCCTTGCAGGACCCCTTGCGGACGCGGACTTTATATTTGAATCCTCTCTGACATTTGATGACCGCACGTGGGGAAAGTACCAGTTTTTCTCCAGAGAGTTCGAAGCCCTACAAAGCACCCAGGATTTAACTCATGTTTGGGCCAGAGCAGGCTTCACAGAGTATTTCAGTGATCCTCTGCCCAAACCGGATTTTTACAGGTGCTATTATTTAATCACTACATTGCTGGCATCAGAGAATAAGGACATCCCAGGAACCTTCATATTGCCTACTCTAGTGGATGATCCACCTTATAAGAGATTTTATCTCTCTAAGGACTTAATCAGAGCAGCCATCAAGATTCATGGAACCCACACACCCACAGATCGAGAGAGATTAATTCCAGAACCGATGAAACGTGGGGATGTCACGAAGTGGGAGGAGATTTCGGCCATTACACCTGAGCTGTCAAAGCCACTAAGGATATGCATGCAACATTTCGCATTTCCAGCTCAGGACAGATTTACCATGCCCCATAAACGAATCTGGTTCGGATTATATTTGGCATGCACGGGACCTCAAACTGTTGATCTGGCAAGCTGGATCATAGATCAAATGTATCTGGCACAGCACAGATGGGAGCGTAAAAAAGTGCTTAATGGATGTTGTGCACTCACAAGAATTGTGTATATGTGCTTGGCTTATGACTTGCCAATTGAGTGTGCACTAACAGGAGAAGAACTGAAGGCATTCAAGGGCACAACGAAGAAAGCCAGGAAGCCCAGTAGGACACGGGCAGGTAAGCGCATGCGAGGCACCATCCCTTGCCTTCAAGTGCCAGAGTCGCCATCACCACAACCCTCTCCAGAGCGACCACAGACAGAAGCTGCTCCCACTGTACAACCTATTCGCATAAGGTTGTCCAGACCAGTGGTTACGGAGGGCACCACTAGTACTGCTGCACCTCAGGCAGCCGCCACCTCAGAACCCACCACCACAACAGCAGAAGCTCCCACCACTATTGGTGCGGAAGCGTTTTCTTTCCCGATACCACATATGGAGGCCGACCCCATAAACACGACATTTGATTTTGAGATGCCTGATGCATTCTCAAACGAATTCCAGTATTCAGAAGCACAACTGTTCTCCCAGGAATATGAGCGTCCCAGCTACCCTACCACGCCGCGAGATCTGCCACAGGGACAAGCTGTGTCGGGCTCTGAAGAAGAAAGAACCGAAACAGACGACGATGAAGGCGACAATGAAGCCAGCCAGAGCTCACATGACGGACAGACAGAGGGCCAAGGCCAACAAACCGACACACACGGCGACACCAGCACATATGAAGATGAGACTTTCGAAGCCGCAGCGTACACACTGGCTATAAAGAAATTATATCGTACCATGGAGAAAGTCTGGGCACGAAAGAAGTTAACTGAAGAGGAGAGCCAGGCATTAATTGAACAGGAACTCATCTCCGGAGGATTCGAAGATGCCTACATCAGAGGGTTCAGAGAGTTAGTCAAATCAGTAGGCTCCCATGAAGCACTCAGGTTTTTACAAAGAAAGCAACTACCACAGTTTGACCCCCGGCGAGTGCGACTACTTTCAAAGCCCGGAGAGTATATTCGTGTACCAACAGGAGCTCAATCTTTAGCACAGGCCCGGGAGGCACGCCTCGCCCCCGCACGTTCATTGACCACCGAACCCATCCTCGTAGATTCCCCACCACGTACCACTGTTGTACATACCACTACTATCCTCGAAATAACATCCACCCCTTCTACTCCCCTCTCACCTCATCTCTCACCAACCCATCCTGTATCCCCCGCACACCCACCTGTTCACCCCACATCCACACCTGTACAAAGCAACATAGCCACAACCTTTTCCTTACCCATTCATACCACCCTGCCCACACCCAACCCTCCGCATCCATATGTTAACCCCTTCACCCCTTCATCCTTCCCAGCGTTTCCCCCACCTCTAAGACCCCCATTCCCCTTCCTAACCCCACTAACCTTCTCACCAGTCTCACCTCCCCAACCTACCATAACCCCTATTTCCCCGTTTCACCAAGCTGCTCCAACCATTCCCCCTGTAAACTACACTACATTTGTAAATCCCGTATTCATGCCTACACAACCACCCACAATCACACCACTTTTCACAGTCACAACACTAAACACGTCCAATGGTATGGACATATCACCATCCACCTCACCACCACCCACTCCACTCACAACACCCTCATATTTAGGCACGTCATAATTTTCCACAATCACCACTGCATCCACTGTCCCAACCCCATTTCCCATTCCCACTGCATCCACTTCCACTGCATCCTCATTTAGCACTTCACTACTACTATCGCCCACCATAGACACCGCATTTCAACACATGTTCACATGCATGACGCAAGTCCGCGATGAGTTTGCATCACTCGGCACCAACTATCAACAGCTGCAGAAGACGACGAATGAACTACAAACGCAGCTTAATTCGTTATCAATTGAGAACGCCTCACTGAACAGCCGATACCAAGATTTACGAGAGGCCTATCACAAATTAGAACTAGAAAGTGAGGAGAAAACCAAAGAGGCCACCGCGGATTTGGATAACCTACTTCGAGCCCAGACCGTCCGCAATGCAACGCTTACTAGAAATATGGGCTTACTAAGAAGACACTTAGCCGCAGCAAAAGAGGAGAACCAGAGACTCCAAGAGCAGAATAGAGAGAACTTGGAAGCGGCTTTGGACCATCCAGACCAACCCTTAAGTCCGAGCAGATTCAAGGCAATCCCATCTGAATCGATGCGGATGTTGCTAGATGATCATGTGCGATTGCTCGAGGACTATGATCGTATGAATGAAGAGCATCAAAAGTTAAAGGAAGATCACAAACTGCTACAGCTCAGAGAACCAGCAGCACAACAAGTACAAGTAGCAGCAGAATTACCAGCGCCTGCGGACCCTGCCCCTGAAATTTTAGAGGAACTCAACGCACTCCGGGCCCAGGTAACAAATCTCGAATCGAGAATTGCAGTCTATGAAGCACCACCAAGGCCAGACTCCCCACCTGAGCTACCAGCTGAGGAAGAAACCGTCACTATCCCGGTGGAGGAGACATTTGAAGAGGCATATGAACCGATACCCATCCCAGGCGGACGTGTCACGGCCGAAGGCCAGATGACCTATGAATTACCTACCCCCGCGTGGATGAAGACAGTGGAAGAACTCGGAACGACACACTCGGCCAGAGTAGAGGCACAGCTACATGCCATGGCCATAATTGAAGAGAAAATTTTACAGTCACCATTCTTTGCTCAATTGGCCCCGCGACGATACATATCTGGGCATGAGCTCCAATATAAACCATACTTCATGTTAATGGCCGAATACCAGTTAGCCATAGAGAAAGAAACAGGTATGAAACCCACGCATGCCACTCAATTCGAGCCAGAGGACTTGCCACCAAGGGCGCAGAGAGGTGAAATCCTTCAACTATCCCGAGATGATGAGCACATGGGTGAAAGTGCCGCTGCACTTAAAATTTAATCCATGTTGGGGACCAGTCCCACGACGCCGCTCTTGGACTGCCTTCGCTATTAAGCTACAGAACAATAAGCAGTGCCAAGACTGGCTGAACTATCCCTATTTCAGGCCACCAATCGAGTTACCCACAGTAGGATACATGATGGCGACGATCTGCCACTGGCTCCCTCGATTAAAGCACATGGATGATATTGCCGCGCACATGACTGTCAAAATCTTTGACATGATGCAGATGGTCTTTAAAGTCTTCCGACGCATCAAGGCTCCCCATGTAAACACCCCGGGCTTCGAGCATGGCAACTTTGATTTAGTCTATGATATGAGCACAACGCCATCGCTACGGGTGTGTTACGCCTGGCACTGCAGGATCAAATATCTGCCGGCATGTTACAAGCAGACATTCGAAGAAATGTTCACCACCGGCTTTTGGGAGTACCATTCAGAGGTATTTATAAGCAGGCCCACACACTTATTGCAATTATTCGCCTGTGAACGAATGGTGTACTCCACACATTATCAGCTCCCACCACCAGACGAGCCACAACCTATCGACTGGGAGAAACTCGAGGCTGATCTAGCCCGAGGCATTCGTATATCAGAGCACACCCTCGCTCAAGACCTCCTACAGAACTACATCCGGCAGACCTCACAACAAGGTTCTGTCAGGGACGACAGAAGCGAGAGGGAGGGGGGTGTTGGAAGCAGCCAGAGGCACAGACGCCACGGAAGCATGTAAAGAAGGAGCAGGGAGCCAGGCGGATCAATTTTCAAACAAATATATTTCTTATTAATTCTCCAAACATTCAACAGTGATCATTATCACTAATTGTAACATATGTATCATAGAAAACCACATTTTGTAATCCATAGCTCCATTTTGTGCAAGCCGAGGAGTCCTCAAGCTTGAGGAGCTTAGGTAGAATTCTCATACCAATTTTCGTTATTTTTAGACATCGTTTACCCTTCCAAATAGCCTCTAGGACCTATTTTTTTACTAGGCCGGTCACTAGATGTGAAACCGGTCAAAACTAATCTAGAAACTATAAAAAGAGCTAGAGAGCTCATTTTTGGGGTTGATTCATTGTAGCTTGTTTGAGATTAGAGTTCTTTTGAGCTTGTAAGAGTATTCTTGAGTAATAGAGCTAATTTCCCACCTTCCATTGTGTCTTGCTTGTCTCTTCATTGTGTGTGTGTATGTGTGTGTGCATCTTTGTGCTTCTCACCTTCACTCTCACATCATCTCACGTTCACGATCTTCATATCACTCCTACCTCTCCCACGGATTGACATTAAGGAGGTGAAGCTTCTTAACGTGGTACTTACCATTGTGCTAGAGCAACATATGATGATGCAGGTCATTCCATTTCTGATGCAGATTTACATGATGCACTTGTTGATGAGAGAGCTAATATTGAACAGGCAAAAACTATGCCAAAATGGCTGGTGCAGACTTTGCGTGACAGCAAATTAGATGCACCTTTGTCATATCGTACTCCTTTAGGCTCTCATAGTGCCTCCTTTGCATCAGATTGCTATGCTATAGCTGCATCTAGTCTCTGTGATGAGAATGAGCCTGTTTCTTTTGATGAAGCACAAAATTCAGAAAATTGGATGGCTGCTATGCAATCTGAATATGATGCTATAATGAAGAATGGTACATGATCTTTATTTGACTTGCCTCCTGGCAAGAAGGCCATTGGCACTCAGTGGGTATACAAGCTGAAGCGTAAATCTGATGGTACAGTTGACAGGTATAAGGCTAGGCTTGTTGCAAAGGGTTATGTGCAGGAAAGAGGCATTGATTTTGATGAGACCTTTGCATCTGCATGCCGTATGACTACTGTTCAGAGCATTTGTGCACTTCCAGCCCTTCATGGTTGGAATGTACATCAGTTGGACATTAAAACAACATTTCTGAATGGTGACTTGCATGAAGAAGTGTATGTTTTTCAGCCCCGTGGCTTTGTGCAGAAAGGGCATGAAAACCAGGTGTGCAGGTTAAAGAAGGCATTATATGGTTTAAAGCAAGCACCATGTGCTTGGTATGAGAAAATACATGCGTATCTGGTTGCACATGGTTTTGAGAACAGTCCAACTGAAAGCACCTTATATGTTAAGCGTGCTAATGATGTTGTTACACAGTAGCATGCGCTACCATGCACACAGGAGAGAAAGAGAGAAGGAGCGTTCACGCCGCCATAGCTACGAACAGACATGAAGAAGATTAACAAGCACGTATTCCTAAGTGCACAAATTTCAAGAACAAGAAACGTTAAAAAACTGAAAAGAAACCCTAAAGAGCATAAAAATAACAAGAAGAAAGACGTCTGATGCCATGAGTGGCGACGAAAATCAGAGAGAGGCTTTTCATTAAACATTGCCATATTTATACAAATGGTGTGGCCTTAAAGGCTCTTCCCACTCAGCCTTTTTCCAAGCCTTCAATTGAACCTTAGTCAATAAATAAAAATGTGCCCTTAACACTGGCACGCAGGGTGGACTTGAACTACCACATCCCTTGATAAGTGATAACCCCCTCACAAGATGAAAATTACATGGAAACCATTTATAGGCTGGGAACCTTGATACAACATGTCATTCAACCAAAGGAATACCTCAATCTTGAAGAGTGTTTCAATCCGCGAGCCTCCACATCACTCATGCCCGAGGACACCGGTTCCATCACACCCACCAAGATCAAATACATCAAGTCAAGTTTATCTAGGCCAACACAAATCCAACCAAAGTCTAAAGATAAGAACCCAACCCATATACAATCCTCATATACATTTTCTAATGCCAAAGTGGTAGCACCATTCTTGGAATAGAATAGTCCAACTCCATGTACATAATCAATGTAAGAGCAACTTGTCAATCCAAAGCTACATGTGCACACATAATTATGGTCTACCCTTATGAACCATACTTGCAAATCAAAGTGCATGGTTAGACCATGGTATGGAATGCAAGTAAGGTTCATAAAATGTCCAAAACCAAGAGCAATATAAGAGGCAAAGTGAAGTGCCTGGAACTTAATCCAAGGTTCACAAATACCACTCACGTAACCCATGATTTTGCCCTCCTATATGCATACATGAAGTGCAAGGGTGGACCAATTACATCATTTCATGAATCAGGAAGTATACAACATAGTCCCATATATAACATGTTTCATAGATAAATCAACATTCGTAATGCAAAGCTGTGCTTTTCATCCTTTGAAAGAATAGACTATATTTCCATGTATACATACTTAAAATGTGGCCCACATGATTTATGTCGTGTAAAATTCCTAATGTACTTGACATACGGAATCTCTAAACAGATATATGAAGAATGCAAATTCCTTCCAAAATTAGTGCAGCGCTCCAAAATTTAATCGTAATGACAAGCAACACTAGTGGATTGTAATGTGATACTAACGCATCAATCAAGGAGCACAAACATGCAAAAGTGACATGCACAATTATCACTGTAGAGTACCAAATTCATACAGATATGTGTGAACGTATGTATTGTTTCTTAGTGATGTTCTGCTAGAGTCTTCAAGAACGTCCGAGGATGCAGATTCAGTACCACCAATTGTTCCTGCCAGCACTGCTCATTACACAGACATCTTTTATTTCTGACTAGTCCGCGATTTTGCATTTGATTGTATGTCTATCCCTCTCTTAGTGCCTGTGAGGGACTGCGTTTGCTGTTTGATTTCCATCAGGCAGAGCTAACGTGGTTGTGAACCGGCTTCGTGAGTTATCATGGAATCTCCATATGTTTAGAGTTTCCTGAATGTAGCGAGAGTTCATAGCCGTGAATCAGGAAGCGACCTCAAAAATGGGAGTTGTTGCGTGATCTGTTGCAACGAAAATCGCGTTCTTCCCTCCTACTCCTCCTTCATATCGTGTTGTGAAGGATGAATCCACGGGAAAATTTAAACTTTCTGATGTTCCTGAGAGACAGAATGTGGAAGTAAAGATACTTGACACGAAGCGCACCCATAAGATCGTTGCTATGTACGTCCGAAATCCATCTGCTCGGTTCACTGTACTGTATCCTACGGAAACACGGCAGATGTTGTGCAGATGTATGAACTTTTCGTTGAACTCAGCACTCATTTGCGAGTCAATTTAATGGGGTATGCCCCGCTGTCAGTTCGTCACGAATTAGCAACCAATCATCGCAATGATCTGTTAATCCTAGCGTAATTCATCGCACGCAGCGTCGTCCATAGCGCGTTTGACAGAATGTGGTTTGTCAGAGCACCGAGGTACATCTAGGCAATCACTGCCAAGAGAGTCACCTTCATGTGCATAGACGTCGTCACCAAAGGGGGGCACGGCCGTGCGTGGTCGCCAGTGTTACACAGTAGCATGCGCTACCATGCACAGAGAAGAGAAAGAGAGAAGGAGCGTTCACACCGCCATAGCTACGAACAGACATGAAGAAGATTAACAAGCACATATTCCTAAGTGCACGAATTTCAAGAACAAGAAACGTCAAAAAACTGAAAAGAAACCAGAGCATAAAAATAACAAGAAGAAAGACGTTTGATGCCATGAGTGGCGACGAAAATCAGAGAGAGGCTTTTCATTAAACATTGCCATATTTATACAAATGGTGTGGCCTTAAAGGCTCTTCCCACTCAGCCTTTTTCCAAGCCTTCAATTGAACCTTAGTCAATAAATAAAAATGTGCCCTTAACAATGTGCTTCTGATCATTGTTGTCTATGTTGATGACATGATGCTCACTGGTCCTATTGAGAAGCATATTGCTGATTTCAAGGCTGATTTGCATGCCTAATTTGAGATGTCTGATTTGGGGCATTTGCATCACTATTTGGGCATTCAGTTTATGCAAGTTGATGGTGGAATGGCTTTGTGTCAAACGAAATATATTGACACATTATTGCAGCATTTTGGCCTTGAAGACTGTAAGCCTATTGCCACTCCTATGGAGACAGGTTTACGATTGAGTCTTCATGATGTTGGAGATGCATTTGATGATGTTCTCTATCAGTAGGCTGTTGGATGCTTGATCTACTTATGCATTACTCGGCGAGATATTCAGTTTGTTGTCTCACAGATGAGCAGGTGTTGAGAGCAGTATGGGCACCCAAGGACCGACTAGACAAGGAAGCCAGCGAAGAGAGTCAGAACAAGGTGAAGGAGTAAGTAGACAAAGCAGCCGACGCAAATCTGGCAGATAGGCCCTTCAAATTTTTTCCAAATCAACATCTTTTAACAGTGATTCTTATCACTAACAATCATTGTAAATACCATTTCATATTTTTGTAGCTCCATTTTGTGCAAGCCAAGGAGTTCTTGAGCTTGAGGAGCCTTAGAAGTACCTACATATCAATTTTCATATTTTTTAGACGCCGTTTAAGCCCTCAAATTGGCCCTGGAACCTAATTTTTAACTAGGCCGGACACTAGGTCTGGATAGGGCCAAAACCTAGTCAAAAACTATAAAAAGAGCTAGAGAGCTCATTTTTGAGGTTAGATTGTAATTGAAACGAACTTGTAAGAACTTTTTGAAAGTAATCTAAGAACTCCATTGATTCTCACTCTTTGTCTTGCCGTGTGTGCGCGTGTGTGTGTGTGTGTGCATGTTTGTGTGCTTCTCACTCACGCACTTGTGCCGCCACTTGCTCGAGGTCTTCATACCATCCTCACGTCTTCCCGGATTGACATTAAAGGAGGTGCTACTCATCACTGAGCTACAGCAGGTTTATGCATTGCCCAGGAGTCACGCATTGGAAGGCGGTTAAGCGCATCTTTCGCTACTTGAGTGGTACTCAACTACTTAGGTTGTTTTATCCCAAGGGGGGATCACTGCCACCAGATTTGCATGCTTTTTCTGACTCAGATTGGGCTGGTTGCTATGACACTCGTGTGTCCACCAGTGGTTTTTGCTTCATGCTTGGTAGCTTATGTATACCTTGGTTGAGAAAGAAGCAGCCTACTGTGGCCACTTCCAGTTGTGAGGCTGAGTATAGGGCAGCTTTCACAGCGACTGTTGAGTGTTTGTGGCTCAGACGCCTTATGGCTGATTTGGGTGTTGGCCAGTCTTCTGCCACCACCATCTTCACTGACAGTTAGAGCGCATTGGCAGTTGCAAGGAGCCCTGTGTTCCATGCTCGCACTAAGCACATTGAGGTGCATTATCACTATGTCAGGGAGAGGTTCTCTACTGGGGAGATCAGCTTGGCATATGCGCCCACGCAGGAGAACATTGCAGACCTTTTCACAAAGGCTCTGCCTAGGGAGACATTTGAAGATTTCTGCAAAGCTTTGGGCTTACTTCCTTTTGTGGAGTGATTTCCACATAGCTTGGCACTTCCTTATACATGAGTTCCAGCTCCTTGTTCACAGCATCACTCCCAGGGGGGATTTGTTGATATATTTAGGTAGTGATGTGTGTGAACACTCTAGGACCGTCGGGGCACTTTTTTCCCTCTTTAGGAGGTTTTTTTCCCCCGGCTTGTATATACGCCTATTGCCCTAAGGCTACTTATCTTTGTACATTCTCTAGTAATACATTCAGTATTGTGTGTTGTGCTCCAAGCTTCTTCTTCTTCCTTGTGTTGTTTGCGTGCTTCCGCAGATGTCTAAATCCAACAAACCTGAGGTACTCCTCCTGTCATCCTTACAACATGCCCAATCTACATATGAGTATATTTTGATGTGCAAATCTGAAGTATAAGGAAAGTATAAACCTTGATTTTGAGTACTCTTAAGGTACTTCAAGATTCTCTTGGTACCTTCCAAGTGAGGCGCTCTAGGTTTGTGCATAAATTGACTTAGGATGCTAAATCCATAAGCAATATCAATCCTTGTCAATGTAGCATTGTTTAGGCTTCCAACTATGCTTTGGTATCATGCAACATTCTCAAGCACATCACCTTCATGAGCACTTAATTTTTAGTTTACCTCCATAGGAGTGCTTGCTATTTTGGCATTCTCCAAGTGAAACTTCTTCAACATATTTTTCACATACTTTCTTTGAGTGATATAAATTCCAGAATTTGCATAGACTAGTTCAAGTCTAAGAAAATGCTTTAATGATCCTAGATCACTGATTTTGAACTCCTGCATCATTTGATTCTCGATCTGCTTGATGCCACTAGCATCATTACCTGTAAGTATGATATCATTACTTCTCTTGAAAAATAGAGAAGTATTTGCTTTGCTCATGATGAATCCTTGATCTTGAAGGTATGTAGCCAACCTATGGTTCCATTCCCTAGGTGCCTGCTTCAATACATAAAGAGCCTTGTTTAATTTGCACACATAATTTACCTTGTTTGGGTCCTCATAACAAGGAGGTTGAGACATGTACACCTCCTCTGAAATCCAGCCATTAGGGAAAGCATTTTTTACATCCAATTGGTACATATTCCAATTCCTTGATGTAGCCACACTTACCAATACTCTGATGGTTGGCATTTTTGCTACAGGTGAGAAAGTCTCTTCATAATCAACTCCTTGGGTTTGTGCAAAGCCCTTAGCCACAAGTCTAGCTTTATACCTATTTATTGATCCATCTTAATTTCTCTTCATTTTATAGATCCATCTAGAACTAGGTAGCTTCATAGACTCCTTCTTTGGCACTAGCTTCCAAGTATCATTCTCCTTGAGTGCTTCAATTTCTTCATCCATAGCTTCCTTCCATTCTGCCTTAGTCTTTGCCTCTTCATATGATGATGGCTCTTCAACTGATAAATCTTAAGCTAGATAAATAGAATGCTTGGTAACTAAAGAAGTGTCATCCCATGTATGATTGGCTTCTTGCTCTCCAATATGCCCTAATCTTTTATGCTAAATCTCAAGCTCTAACACTATTTAATCTTTGTAATTATAAAGTGCAATATTCTTTGTATCTTCAAGCTCAAATGTAAATAACCTACCTGTCTTTTCTCCTTTGGCAATTCTTTTGAACCCATGTTGGGGATCCTCCACAAATGCCCAATATTTGTTGAGCCTAACATGCAAACCCTTTTCCACAATCTTTCCAACAGTCATCAAATTCTTGGTGATTGTAGGTACATATAGAACCTTGCTCAACAGATTTCTATTTCCATTAGAGGTTTTAACATTTCCTACTTTGACCACTGAATGCTTGGTGTCATCACCTCTTTGCACTTAGTGCTTTCCCTTAGGTTCCCCAAGGTCAGAGAGAAGGGCCACATTGCCTGCTACATGGTTTGAACATCCTAAGTCAATGTAGAAGAGATGGTCATCATTCATACCTTGCTTCAAAGTCATATTCATGATCAAAAGGGAATCCTCTTGTTCCTCTCTGTAATTGTTGTAGTCTTTCCTAGATTTGTGGCCTCCTTGGTAGTTGTTGTAATTGTTGTTGTATCCTTGATGATGGTTGTGTCACGACAAAGGAGATAAGGAAGAGAGCTCACACACACACTCTCACTCTCAAGGAGAAGCACACACACAGATTGAGGCAAGGAAGAATAATCTTCTTCTTCTTCTTCTATTTACATAAAAAGGAATGTACAAGAATGACCTAAAAAACAAGAATACAACAAGTCCAATATATAAGGATCACTACATAAGGAAAAATATAATGTCCGCAAATGAGTGAGCTGGAAAGAAACAAATGTACCATCACTCACAGTAGATAAATCTAATAAAGCTTAATGAAGTATCCCTGACATATACCGGCGTGACCACTATACATGTCAGAGAAACAAAAAACTGGTACATGTCATCCTGGATCATCACATGTTGAGCTTGATATCTCAACACTCCTCCTCAAGCTCAACACCATATCCTATAATCAAAGCATCTCCCAAAACTTCTTCAACTTCTCAGCTCCAAGTGCTTTGGTGAAAATATCAACAATCTGTTCTCACATAAACAAGATAAATATCACTTGCTAATACCTTCTCTTTGATGAAGTGATAATGTACCTCGATATGCTTTCTTCTAGCATGAAAAATAGGGTTTCGTGCTAACTGTATACTGCTAAGATTATCACAATAAATGGTGATTGGCTTTTGCACTTCCACACCTAAATCCCCAAGTAGCATCTCGAGCCATGATGCCTCACATGCTGCCATTACAACACCTCTCTACTCAGCTTCTGTACTCAACAAAGCAATAGTGGGTTGCTTCTTGCTGCTCCATGTAACAGCTGCACTCCCAAGTGAGAATAGAAAACCACTAGTAGATCTTCTATCTAGAATGCTACGAGCCCAATCGGCATCGGTGTATCCATAAACCTGCAAATCTACACCAGCCTCATAAAACAATGCATAATCCAAAGTAGCACTCACATAACGTAGAGTGCGCCTCAGAGCATCCAAATATGGCTTCCTTGGAACCTGCATAAATTGACTTTCAAGTCCAACAACATAGCTTAGATCAGGCCTTCTAATTGTGAGATATATAAGACTTCCCACAATTTTCTTGTACATAGTAGCATTTTCCAATGCTTCACCTCATGTAGTATCCAACTTCAAATTCTAATCTAATGGCATAGAAATTGGCTTACAACCAGCCATACCATACTTTTGCAGCATATTCAAGGCATATTGCCTTTGTGACATCCATATACATGTTTCTGTATGTATAAACTCAATGAGAAATAGCGCAGCACACCAAGGTCTTTCATGTCAAATTTCTGCATAAGAAGTTGCTTTACCTCTTTGATGCTTGCTTCATTATCACCACCTACAATTAGGACATCAATATAAATAGCCACAATAGTGATGCCATCATTAGTCTTCCTTGCATATAGTGAGTGATCTGCATCACATATAGAAAATCCAATGCTAGTTAAGTAATCAGCAATCCTTGCATGCCATGCACAAGGGGCTTGCTTCAGCCTATACAAAGCTTTTTGCAACCTACAAACATATTCTGGATGCTTTGAATCTTCATGTCCTTGTGGCTGGTCCATATATACTTTTTCATGTAACTCACCATGTAGGAAAGCATTTTTCACATCCATATGATGCAAAGTCCATCCTTTTGTTGTACCTAATGCAACAAGTGTCGTGATAGTAGACATTTTAGCTATAGGGCTGAATGTTTCCTCATAATCAATGCTATATGTTTGTGCATATCCTTTAGCTACCAATCGTGCTTTATACCTGTTTATGCTACCATCAGCATTATGCTTTACCTTCTAAACCCATTTGCACCCTATGGGTTTCTTTCCTTGTGGCAATGGAACCAGCTTCCGTGTATCATTTCCATAAAGTGCAGCCATCTCCTCATCCATAGCTTTTTCCCAAATCTGCAATTCCAATTGCATATTCAAAGCAAGAAGGTTCACCATCTTGTATTACCTTTGTCATGTAGGCACAATGACAAGACATGTAAGTATCATATGTCAATCATTGCACTGAATTCTCCATCCTCCCAAATCTTCTTGGTCCTAAGTCACTTCTCCTTGTAGCATCTGCATGTGCCCTTCTTACTCCTGGAGTCCTCACAGAGGTCCAAGTTCCTCATCAAGACTCTTTTCTGAAGCACTTGTATCTCCATCAATGTCTTCAAAACCTGCACATGTTTTATGATCAACAAAAAGCTTTTCTTTATCTTTCTTGGATGTATTTGATGAATTTGTTGGACTAAAATTTCCACGTAATCTTCCACTCTATGGATTTGAGTTGGAACTATTGCTTGGTGATGCATCGGGTCCACTCAAAACTTGAGATTTTGCGCTTGATTTTTTAGCATTTTCTTTGTCATTTGGTTCAAGACTCAGTCCTTCTTTGGCATCTGCATAGAAGCTTGACATTTCATCAAATACCACATCTCTGCTCACCTTTACTTGTCGTGTGAGTGGGTTATAACATTTATATCCCTTTTGCTCAAGGGAGTATCCAATGAAGACACACTTTTGTGCTTTTGGATCAAGATTTGTCCTCAATTCATCTGGGACATGTACATATGCAATACATCCAAAAACTTTCAGATGTGATAAGTTTGGCTTTTTACCTGTTAGCTTCTCTCCAGGTGTAACTTGATGTACAGTAGCAAGCGGAGTTCTGTTCATGATGTATCCAGCAGTATGCACAACCTTTGCCCAATAATAATGAGGCATATTCTTCTCAGCCATCAAGGATCTTGGTATTGTGTAATATGTCTATTTTTGTGTTCAGCAACGCCGTTCTATTGTGGTGTGTACCTGCATGAAAACTGATGCCAAATTCCATGATTTTTTAGAAAACTACTGAACTCATTTGATATGTATTCACCTCCTCCATCAGATATTAATGTCTGAATGTACTTCCCTATCTGCTTTTCCACCATAGCTTTAAAATTCTGGAAGTGAGTGAACACCTCGCTCTTCTCTTTCATGAAATATACCCATACTTTGCATGTATCATCATCAATGAAAGTAACATAAACCTTGCAACCACCCATAGATGTGGTCTTTGCTAGATCCCAAACATCTCTATGTACTACTTCTAGTACATTCTCACTAACATGTTTGTCATGTGGAAATGATGCTCTTGTTTGTTTACCAAATTAACATGTTGCACATACCTTTTGCATTTCTGCAACTTTGAAATTTGGTAGTCCATGGACAATCTCCTTTGACTGCATCAGTTTCAGCCTTTGTAGATTTGCATGTCCAATTCATTTGTGCCAGATCTCTATATCAGCAATAACTCCTGCACCTTTTGCAAACATGGCTGCATTCATTTCAGGAATCTTCACATTTGAGGTGAACATCCTACCCACTTTGTTTCCTTTGGCAACCAATCGTCCATTCTGCTTGTACTCCTCTACATATAGTCCATCACCATTGAACCTGACTTGTAATCCTTGGTCAACCGTTTATCCAATAGAAACTAGATTCTTTGTTATATTTGGAACATGCAGCACATCAGCAAGATGTTTTACCTTTCCATCCTCCATAGATAGTGCTATGTTTCGTGTATGCTTAATAGGATGTGATGTGTCATCACCTATTTCAACATATCCAAGAACTAGCAATTTGTGCAAAGTACTAAACCATTCTGCATGACTGGTCATGTGATTTGAAGCACCTGAATCAACATACCAGACATTATCATTCAATTTTGAAACTCCAGCAGACATCGTATTCATCATGTGATGTTGAACCATAGACAGCTTCTCATAATCAGATTCTGCACTTGTGGATGCATAGTTGTTTTACTGCCTTCTGTTATTTTGGTTCTTCAACCAGCAATCACGTTCAAAGTGTCCAGGTTTACCACAATTCCAGCATCCTTTACTATCATTACATGAATCATTTCTTTGGAAATTTCTACGACCTCTTTGGCTCCCCCTACCTCGAAACTGTCCTCTTCCTCCTGCATGATTCTATTGTCGACCTTGGTCTTGATTATTATTTCCTCTTCCACTTCTGAAACCTCTACCCCTGCCTCTTCCTCTTCCAGAGTAGAATACCTACTGAGAACTCGGCTTTCCTTGGGAGTTTGAATCCTCACCAAGATTCTGTTCTTCAATAATCAGCATAGATACCAGATCAGCAAAATTCAAAATATTTTCCCTGGTCCGCATGGAAGTTCTGAACTGCTTATGTTCAGTTCCTAAACCACGAAGACACACTTCCACCTTATCATCATCATCTACATTCATGCCAATAGATGCAAGCGACTCACATATGCTTTTGATTTTCAAGGTGTAGTCACTTACCAACATGCTCTTCTTCTCCAATGTATGCAGCTCATTCTTGAGTTTCAATTTCCATGCCTTTGTATTTGTCTCATGCAATGTGACCAAACTGTTCCAAGCCTCTTTTGTATTCTTAGCATCCTCTATATGTCCAATCATGCTATCCTGTATGCTAACAGATAGCCAGTACATTACCTTTCATGCACCTTTATTCCATTCCTCATATGCTATTACCTGATCTGCAGTCCGATTCCTTTCTGGTAACTGCGGAGCATTTTCATTCTCTCCTTCGATGTACTTCTAGTAGCCTTTTCCCATCAGGAAATTCGTCATTCTAAATCTCCAAGCATGGAAGTTATTCTTCTCCAGCTTATCGCTCATAAGCTCACTCATTCCATCTGTATTTGCCATTTCTGCAGCAATTCACCACACTACAAAACACTACAAGCAGCACTTCTGCTTGAACACTCTCGCACTATGACGTGATAATTTGACCTCAGAAAAACACAGTTTTCGTGTATCAACAGTACAGGGAATCACTTGAAATTTTGGATCTAGAATAAATCAGTGTTGGCGAGCACAATGCACATTACAGTTTCTGACAGTGACCTGGTTTTTTGTATGGGCCCCACCTTGCGGGCTCAAAACGGAGGTCTAGATGGCTCCGAAACTTCTACCTTCATGCCGATTTTCGTAGAAAACGAAGGTTGTTTGTGAATCACATTTTCTCCATGCCTTGCTGCATACTCTTCCACGTCACCTTCTCCACGATCTCTCTACAACCAGGCTGGCTCTGATACCATGTCACAAGCAAGGAGATAAGGAAGAGAGCTCACACACACACTCTCACTCTCAAGGAGAAGCACACACACAGATTCAGGCAAGGAAGAATAATCTTCTTCTTCTTCTATTACATAAGAAGGAATGTACAGGAATGACCTAAAAAACAAGAATACAACAAGTGCAATATATAAGGATCAGTACATAAGGAAAAACATACTGTCGCAAATGAGTGAGCTAGAAAAGAACAAATGTACCATCACTCACGGTAGATGAATCTAATAAAGCTCAATGAAGTATCCCTGACATATACCGGCGTGACCACTATACATGTCAGAGAAACGAAAAACTGGTATGTGTCATCCTAGATCATCATGTTGAGCTTGGTATCTTAATAGGTCGAACCTTCCTCTTCATTGTGTGTAGCTATCTCTTTGGAAACCTCTACCTCTCTGATTCTTGAAGTTCTTGTAACACTCATCTGTGGTGTGAATAGATAAACCACAAATATTACATGGGGAAGAGTTGAAGGGTCTCTCGCTACCTTGCTTACCTCCTCTACCCCTTCCTCTTGAGTTCCTACCTTTCCTTGCATAGTTACCTTGAGAAGTCGTACCTTCATCCTCAATCTTTTTGCTTTTGCCTTTCTCTTTCGACTTGCCTTTATCTATGTATAGGGTAGAAGATTTATTACCTCTTGATGAATCTCCATTCTTTTTTAGCTTGGCTTCATGGGTAAAGAGTTGCCCCATGAGTGTGGTAAGGTCTGGAATTTGCATGTCCATGTACAAGTCCATGGCAGTTGTGAAGCTTTCCCATTTGTCGTGTGCCTTGATGACATTGATTACTTGTCTTACTATCTGATCCTCTTCAATCTCCTCTCCTATGCTTGCAAATTGGTTAGCCACATCCTTAACTTTAGTCACATACTCTGAAATGCTTTGCTTGGGTTGCTTCCTTTGAGTGGTAAATTCAATGCACAATTGGTTCTTCCTAGCCCTTATGTTGGAAGAAAAATATGAAGACAATGTTTCCCAAGTCTCTTGGGATGTCTTATAGTTCCTAATGTGTTGAAAGAAGAAAATAAAAAATAGAGTTAAGTAAATATGACCTTGCTAATGCATCTTTGGCACACCATGAATTGATTCTTTCATGCTCCTCTCTTGTAGGTTGTCCCTTGCTTTTGAAAATAGGCATCTCCTCATCTCTTGATATGTACATAGAGACTCCTTCCTTGCAAGTATGTCTTCATCCTTAAGGACCATGCTTGGTAGTTTCCTATCCAATTTATCAATAAAAGAAGGAAGACCATCTCCCATTTTACCTCAAGTTGCTCTAATACCACTGTTTGGAAAGATGGATGAACACGCCAAGAAATGAGTTGGTACTACTAATCCTTGCTCTGTACCTGCCCTTTGTTACTTCAAAGTTCAGTTGTAGGCCCTTTTTCCTTTCCAATGCCACTAAATAAGTGCCCATGTACTTTGGAGTTGATACATGTAAGGATTAATCCAAAACAAATAACTTCACAAGTCACAAGTCATTAAAAACTTGTTATTTTGGTTCACACACCTGCTGCTTCTTAAGCTCAGTATTCCCAGCACAGTAGAAATTAGAAATATTTCTTCTGGGGATATCTGATTAGCTTAAAGAGCTGATGATTTCAAGTGGAATCACTTAAAATGATCGACTATACACAAAGCAATCAATTTAGAAAGTAAAGCATTACTCTCAACTTTTTACGACCTTTGTAGAAAATTACTAGTGACCACTTCGAGATGCTTTCCTCCCAATTGGCTGAATGGAATGCCTTCAATATTTTTTAGCATGTAGCAGACTTTGAGCTTGCTCCAATGATCTATAGAACATTTAAAATGATGGAGTAATGACTGAGATATGAGAAAGACAAGAACACTATTTTGAGTGATAATGACGGAGAGCCCAATAGATATACTTAGTGATGTATATGTATTATGAAACATGAATTTACAGCATCATTGGCAAATGAATAATGCCAAATGATTGTGAGGTGAGTGAGCAATGAAGTGTGCTACTCAACCTCTGATAGTGATCAAATGTATACCTCTCTAAGTGAGAGTATATTGGCCGCGAGATTTCAAAGTGTTTTTATAGATGCTACCTTCAAATTTGAATTTGAATTCAAATTTGGCTCTCAATAAAAGTGATCCCTTATTCTAGGAGATATTCTCTCTAAGTGAAGTCACAACTTCTCATTCTATCTAACTCCAGGAATTTAGTGGAATTACAAGATTCTTCCAAGTCAATTGACTTTTACAAAAGGTTAAAGATAAGAATCCATAAGCCATGGTTCATGTAAATCTTTAGAAGTTGCACATAAATCCTTCCAATGCCTAGCCAAGTGTGAAGGCTTGGCATTTGCACCAACATCTAAGACCCATGGTTTGTGCGAGAGCCTTCTCAAAATGGGCCATTAATTTCTTAGGACCTATTAAGCCTCTAGCCAAAGGATCACATGTGGACTATATAATAGTGGCAACAGACTATCTAACAAAATGGGTAGAAGAAAAAGCAACAAGAAAGAGTGATGCGCAAACTACAATGAAGTTTCTCTTTGAGAATGTCTTTACTCGCTTTGGACTACGTATAGAGATAGTGAGTGATAGGGGAACACACTTCATCAATGAAGTAATAGAATCCTTGATGAATGAATTCCTAGTAATTCATAAGAAATCAGCCTCCTATCACCCTCACGCCAATGGTCAGGCAGAAAGTTTCGATAAAGTGTTATGTATCATGTTGACAAAGATAGTAAAAACCAAAAGGTCAGATTGGGACAAACAATTGCATCATGCAATTTGGGCTTTCCGAGTGGCTTGCAAGATAGCCATTGGAAGTACTCCTTTTAACCTAGTCTAGAATAGAATGCAATCTTACCAATTGACTTCTTAGTACCTACTCTATGTATAGCACAACAATATGAGTGGACAAGCCATGAACTATCCAAGCAATTAGACCAAAATTGAGAAACTACAAGAAACAAGCCTACAAGTAGTTGCGGGAATTTATGCTGCTAAACGGAGGCAAAAAGCATATTATCATGCACATATCAAAGACAAAGGCTTAAAGGAAGGAGATTTGATCCTCATATATACATTGAAGCAACATGCCAACAAATTGCAACAATGCGGATACAGACCATTATTGATAAATCGAATCTCAACAAGTAGAGTAGTAAATCTAGCCACATTAGATGGAGATGTACTTCCCAACTACATAAGCGGATATAGTGAAACGATATATGGAGCCATTAATAGATCAAGCTTATTGTTGCAATCTAGCTTATTCTATTCGAACTCATGTGATTATTTCACACATTCATTCCTACAATCACATCTCATAACTTGCATCAAGAAACTTTTTAATGAAATTGCTAGTTAGTGCTTGCCATAGATGCATTGTGGTGTAGAAACATGACTTTACTTCTCTAGTCTAAATGGGAAAATAATAGGGCTTGCAATTTCAAGCTCGATGAAACCTCATCTTTGGGGGGGTTTTGGAGATAAAAAGCAAAGATTCTGAGATGAATGAAGTTTCTTGAAGTTTATGTTCTTGGGATAATAGGAGGCTTTTGAAGGGTATAGGTTGGAACCTCACACAAACATTAGAAGAAGGCCAACCTATTGGAATTGAATCTCAACGACAATCATGTGGTGTCTTAAGGTCTTCTAATAGCTTTATGATCCACTACATCTATGTAATTTCAATTTGGTGGGAACTTTTGTGACTACCCTTCCTTCAATATGGTGTCTCAAAGTCCCCACTAAGACATCTGGATTGGGGAATGTTCTAGATACTATCGACTCACAATTAGACAACTAGGTGGTTCTCCCAATGAAACATTCAAAAGAAGTTTTTCTATTTAGGCATTTCTTCATAATTAAGGGGAAGTTGGTATTATGTGCTACAAGGAAAGAATGCTCTCTAATAGTACTCAATAGATTTATGATTTTTCACAGTTGCTGAGGGATTACAAATTGAACTAGTGCCCTAACACTCAAATTCATTGAGAGCCTAATGTTTGAAACTTTTCCTTGTACGTTTCTTGCTATAATCCATGGTTTTTGACATCTTCTATAAGTCCTAAATATATAGGGAAGTTTTGACAAAAGGAATAGGAATTGAACGCATGAGATTCTCGACACTCATGATGGGTTTTGGGTGTGTGACTGTCCCACTTGGAGGGATAGTGTCCACACCCCTACCATCACTTGTGGATCCTATTTGGATACCTTATACTTGGGTAAAGAGTTTTTTTAATGGTTTTATGGTGATTGCACCTTTAATAGGCCGTGATGCTCTTGATATTAGTTTGAGTTTTTGTGACTCACTCATACGGGGATTGTATCCAAAAAGTCTACCTCAATTTTAGAAGGAACTCTATTTTGTCAATTGGATAATGATTTGCATGCTTAAAGAACGATGGTGTTCATTATAGTTTCATTTCATAAGGATACTATGTTCACTCACTTGATTCATTACATATATGCTTACATAGACACATCACACACTAAAAGAACCAAGGAAACTAGCAATGACATAATGAAGTCAAGGCATGAAAGAATCACAAACTACATTGTTCTGATGGCAATTGGTCATACATGCACTTGTTGGATCACTCATTAGGATGACTTCAAGACTTCTCACATTTGGGTTCTCTTAGTATGACAAGTCAAGCTACTTTAGACATTCATTTTGACTAATCGTGCAAGAAAAATTCAAAGATTTTTAGGTTTCTAAGGTAGCTTGACCCTTATATTTTTTGGAACCAAATTTCTTTTTTGGGCCCTCAAGAACTTCTTGATTAGAAAATTTTGATTTTGTGACTACCCCAATGGTATTGTGTCCAAAATCCAACACCTATACTTAGGCAATGCGAAATCTCCATCATTGTTTTGGGCATCTGTGGGGCTAATTAGTCTCATGATATCTTACTAGTCCATTATTTTATGACTACATTTGCAGATGTAGAGGTTCCTTTGCACAAAAGAAATCTTCCCTTTTTTGAGCTCATATAGGACTGATTTGTCTCTGTTTTGTAGGTTTTTCTCAAATCACCACTCTAGTGTTGGTTCAAGGAATGCTCATCCATGGGATTGTGTTAGGATCCACAATATATTCTCCAAAACAGAGTTGAGGTTGTCACTCCTATGCTCCATCAACACTCCTATTCTCTTTGCTTTGTCAAGGACAAAAGAGACTAGGAGGGGGAGGGTGTTGGAACCTTGGAGCTATGGGTCCTTGGTGACCTCCCTTGGATCTACAAATGCTTAGAGTCTCAAGGACTTGAGTGATGGTATCTCTCTTTTTCCCCATTTTATGCTTGTATATAAGTTCCTTCATAGGAACTCCCTTTTACCTATTTTGTGAGAAAACACATCCTTACCCTTCTCTTTTGTAAAAGGATTACTTTTTGGATTTTAGGTCCTTTATAAATATAATAGCTCTTTTTGGATAGGTGCAAGAAGCTCTCTCTCTTAAAGATTCCCTTTTTTATTTTCCTAACTACCCATCACTATAGAATATCTTTTAGTTGATTTCTAGCACATGTGGCCTTTGGACACTTGTACTCAATAGATTCCTCCTCCTCTCCTATATAACAAGGAAATGTTTTGTGTAATCTTGGTCCCTTGGTCATGGCATTGTGTCTACCATGCTAATGGAAAGAAGGTTCATTTGGCTTCCATGTCTCTCCTTGTGTGCACGGCATTGATCCAAGTGTGTGGGTTTGGCATTTGGGGTTGGCTTGTGTGTGGTTATTGCCGACCCTTGCTCCATGTGACATTGTTCTTGGTGACATTGTCCATGGGCATATCTGTGTGTGTGTTTCTTGCAATTCTTGCAAATCCACTTGGAAAAGCCTCTCACTTCCATGTTGAAAGTACTTGAAAGGAGGAGAATGGAAGAAATGCTCTGCCTTGAGTGATCAGGTTGTCTTATCTATTGGGAAAAATGACACATGAATATCTTTTGATAAGAGTTTCTCTCTAGAAAAATGATAATGAATCTCTATATGTTTTGTTCTTGCATGATATGTAGGGTTTGTTGCAAGATGCATTGAGGTTATATTGTCTCCAAAAATGTGAGGTTTTGAGCTCACAAGTCCCAAACCTGTATATAGCTCCTTCAACCATATGGCTTCCTATGTGGCTATTGACAAGCTTGGGTACTTAGATATAGTGTGGAAATTTCTATTGTGGGTTACTTCTTAGAACTCCAAGAAGTTTTGATAGTGCAAATGCTAGAAATCTTGAATTACTTCTCTTTTGATCCATAGAACCTACCCAATATGTATCTAAATATAATCTCAAATAAAAAATAGATGTATAAGAGTAGAATATACCTTCATTGACGGTGCCTTTAAGGTATTTGAGCACTATTTTTTTAGTTGCATCCATATGTGGCTTTCTTGGAGAGTGCATTAATTGACTGAATACTTTAACATTATATGATATATTTGCCCTTATATGTGTAACATAAATTAGAGTACCCACAAGGCTTTGATATTCTTTACATCTTCTATGTGTTATCCTTCATAAACACTACATTTATGATTCATCTCCACAGAAGTTCCTTCAAGCTTGGCATTATGCATTTTGAAGTTCAAAAGTGGATCTTGAATATACCTTCTTTGATTCAAGTACATCCCTTGATCTGTATAGATAACCTGCATCCCTAGGAAGAATGTAAGTTCTCCAAGATCACTGATCTTGAATTCCACCTACATGTGTTTCTTGATTCTTTCTATCTGAATAATATCATCTCTTGTCATAATTGAAACCTTGATCCTACAAGTATGTCACAAATTTCTTTTTCCAAGCTCTAAGATCTTGTTTTAGATCATACAATCCTTTCTTAATCTTGCATACATAATTAGAAGAATTAGGGTCTTCATATCCTAGGGATTGTGACATATGTAGCTCCTCAATGATCAATCCATTGAGAAAATCATTTTTCACATCAAGTTGAAGTAGCCTCCAACTATGAAACATTCTAATGGTGGTCATCTTGGCCACAGGTGAGAAAGTTTTTTCATAGTCCAAGATCTATGGTTTAGAACACCCCTTAGCAACCAATGTGGCTTTATACCTCCAAATAGAGCCATCTAAATTCCTTTTCAATTTATACACCCATTTGTAGCCTATTAGCTTTATGTCGGAATGCATGTGAACCAACTCCCATGTGTCCATATCTTTAGAGCTTGAATTTCCTCTTTCATTCCCCCAACAAAATTTGGCATGCCCGGTGAGACCTAAGGAGGCTAGAGCATAGGAGGAGCAATATTGTAGTGTGGGAGAAGCATGATTCAAGTGCCAACAGTGCTATCATACTACTTCATTGTGTTAAGAGGTAAATCTTCTTATTAATTATCTCATTCTAAGAGGATTATGAACAGCTCATGACCACAACATGGTCTCAAACATTGAGGATCACTTGCAAAGCAACAAGAAGGAAGGCTGCTAGAAGATCCCCCAGTCCATTGTCGTCAACATTGTTAGTAAAGAGCATGACACGTTAGGTAGATTTGGAGACTCTACTTTCTAGATTAAATATAAAATTTCCTTCTTTCAAAGGCTTAGCTTAGGAAGATCTAGACAAGCACATTAGGAGATTCTTAGCATTATGCAAAAGAAGAGGTTTGATGGGAAGAGAGGATGCTTTTTTGATACTCTTTCCTGCCACATTAGAAGTGTTAGCAGATAAATGGTTCAGTCAGTTTGCTGAAAACCATTTCACCACTTGGGATTTAATGAAAGACGCATTCAAAACTCAATTCCAACATGGGAACACTACAAAGATAATCATAGCGGAGTTAGAAAACTTGAGACTGGGTCCTGGTGAAACGTTTCTAGAGTTTGTAACTAGGGACAAGGCACTAATGTCTAAGTTGCCACATTCTCCACATGATTTCTTTATTAAGAAATGGTTAGCTAAACCACTTCGAGTGACTACACAATGCAAAATTAAGGAATTAGTATTGCCAATAGCCTCCATAGAAGAGTTCATCAATACAGCTACATGAATGGAACAAATAAGACAACAATATGGAGCAAGTTCTTCTCAACTACTCTATTTTGCAGAAATTGAGGATCCAATGATTCAATTAAGGAAAGAACTGGAGAACATAAAAAGAAGTGAACCTCAAAAGTAAGAAGAAAATGCAGTAACCTTGTTAAGGTGAGAAATTGAGGCTCTCAAACTACAAAAGAAAGAGGAAGCCCAAGCTGAATAAATAGCTCAACTTCGACAGGAACTACACGAACTCAAGGGGGGTGGCATCAAAAGTGGACTATGGTGCACCATGTGCAGCAAGCAGGGTCATGTGGTAAGTGAGTGTCCGCTTCTAAGTCTAACTTGCCAAGTATGCAGGAAAGTTGGCCATGAGGCCCAAGAATGTCAGTCAAGAGGTATGCCGGCAACAACATATTGGACACAAGGAGGAGCCCAACCACCAGCTAATGTGATGGCGGCTACACCTAATCAAGGTAGCAATTACAACCCTACACATAGGGATAACTTTGGAAATGGGTCAAGGAGGCCAATTATCTGTTTCAGATGTGGAGAATGTGGGCATTACCAAAGTAGGTGCACTCTACTAGAAAATGCCCCCCCTTGCAGGAATTGCCCAAAGGCTAGGGATCATTATACCCTTTGCTATCCTAAGAACCAGGCATCTTCATCTGGGCCACACATTCAAATGATTGTTGTGAGCAAAGAAGAAGTTTTGAAACAAGTCAATGTGCCCTCACCATCTCCTAGAGTGGTGCAGTTAGAAGAAATTGAATCTTTTATAGTGCAGACAAGAAGCAAGGGGAAGGCTCAATGGGATATAGGTCAAGAATCAAGGATTAATGGGTTGAACAAAGACAAAGAGACATCTGATGATGAAGCCAACACATGTGCATATATAAGGCAGAGAGAAAATCTCATAGGTACCACTGATGCGATTGGACATGCATTGAACAAGGCTGATGAGGCATTGGATAATTCAATTGGAGCCCATTCTCTTAAGGGATCAAAAGCTTCAAGACTACTCAAGTCCATGAAAAAAGAGGTCAGTATTTTTTATTTTTATAAAGATGGATGGGATATTCAGGTAAGAACTCTTGCACAACAAGTTTAGTGGCAAAGACTGTTGTTCTGCATAAAGATAAAATTGTAGGGGAAGCACCCCTCACAGATTATAAGAGCCCTCGACTAACAGTCTCTATCAAAGGTCATGAGCTTCAAGGAGTTTTCTTTTATAAATAAAGGAAGTTCGGCCTTATCCTACTCTCCTAGACTTGAATTAATTAAAAGAAAGGTACAAGAAAAGGGGACTAGGTAAAATTGTAGGGGAAGAACCCCTCACAGATTATAAGAGCCCTCGACTAACAGTCTCTATCAAAGGTCATGAGCTTCAAGGAGTTTTCTTTTTTAAATAAAGGAATTTCGGCCTTATCCTACTCTCCCGGACTTGAATTAATTAAAAGAAAGGTACAAGAAAAGGGGACTAGTGCCCACGGGATCCCCCGAATCCCATAAAGTTGTGAAGAGATGGATAGGTATGTGCTTGAAGATGAAGAGGTGTTGCAAAACCCTTGATCTACACCAGCCAAATGAACTCCAGGACTATTTGGTGTTGGAGTTAGACGTCTGCGGAAGCACGCGAACAGCACAAGGAAGAAGAAGAAGCTTGGAGCACAACACACAAGACAGAATGTATTACTAGAGAATGTACAAAGATAAGTAGCCCATTAGGGCAATAGGCGTATATACAAGCCGGGGGAAAAAAACCTCCTAAAGAGGGAAAAAAGTGCCCCGACGGTCCTAGAGTGTTCACACACATCACTACCTAAATATATCAACAAATCCCCCCTGGGAGTGATGCGGTGAACAAGGAGCTGGCACTCATGTATAAGGAAGTGCCGAGCTATGTGGAAATCACTCCACAAAAGGAAGTAAGCCCAAAGCTTTGCGGAAAGCTTCAAACTTCTCCCTAGGCAGAGCCTTCGTGAAAAGGTCTGCAATGTTCTCCTGCGTGGGCACATATGCCAAGCTGATCTCCCCAGCAGAGAACCTCTCCCTGACATAGTGATAATGCACCTCAATGTGCTTAGTGCGAGCATGGAACACAGGGTTCCTCGCAACTGCCAATGCGCTCTGACTGTCAGTGAAGATGGTGGTGGCAGAAGACTGGCCAACACCCAAATCAGCCATAAGGCGTCTGAGCCACACACACTCAACAGTCGCTGTGAAAGCTGCCCTATACTCAGCCTCACAACTGGAAGTGGCCACAGTAGGCTGCTTCTTGCTCAACCAAGATATACATGAGCTACCAAGCATGAAGCAAAAACCACTGGTGGACACACGAGTGTCATAGCAACCAGCCCAATCTGAGTCAGAAAAAGCATGCAAATCTGGCGGTAGTGATCCCCCCTTGGGATAAAACAACCCAAGTAGCCGAGTACCACTCAAGTAGCGAAAGATGCGCTTAACCGCTTTCCAATGCGTGACTCCTGGGCAATGCATAAACCTGCTCATCTGTGAGACAGCAAACTGAATATCTGGCCGAGTAATGCATAAGTAAATCAAGCATCCAACAGCCTGCTGATAGAGAACAGCATCAAATGCATCTCCAGCATCATGAAGACTCAATCGTAAACCTGTCTCCATAGGAGTGGCAATAGGCTTACAGTCTTCAAGGCCAAAACGCTGCAATAATGTGTCAATATATTTCGTTTGACACAAAGCCATTCCACCATCAACTTGCATAAACTGAATGCCCAAATAGTGATGCAAATGCCCCAAATCAGACATCTCAAATGAGGCATGCAAATCAGCCTTGAAATCAGCAATATGCTTCTCAAGAGGACCAGTGAGCAGCATGTCGTCTACATAGACAACAATGATCAGAAGCACATCATTAGCACGCTTAACATATAAGGTGCTTTCAGTTGGACTGTTCTCAAAACCATGTGCAATCAGATAGGCATGTATTTTCTCATACCAAGCACGTGGTGCTTGCTTTAGACCATATAACGCCTTCTTTAACCTACACACCTGGTTTTCATGCCCTTTCTGCACAAAGCCACGGGGCTGAAAAACATACACTTCTTCATGCAAGTCACCATTCAGAAATGCTGTTTTAATGTCCAACTGATGTACATTCCAACCATGATGGGCTGCAAGTGCACAAATGCTCCGAACAGTAGTCATACGGCATGTAGGTGCAAAGGTCTCATCAAAATCAATGCCTCTTTCCTGTGCATAACCCTTTGCAACAAGCCTAGCCTTATACCTGTCAACTGTACCATCAGGTTTACGCTTCAGCTTGTATACCCACTTAGTGCCAATGGCCTTCTTGCCAGGAGGCAAGTCACATAAAGACCATGTACCATTCTTCATTATAGCATCATATTCAGATTGCATAGCAGCCTTCCAATTTTCTGAATTTTGTGCTTCATCAAAAGAAACAGGCTCATTCTCATCACAGAGACTAGATGCAGCCATAGCATAGCAATCTGATGCAAAGGAGGTACTATGAGAGCCTGAACGAGTACGATATGACAAAGGTGCATCTAATTTGCTGTCACGCAAAGTCTGCACCAGCCATTTTGGCATAGTTTTTGCTTGTTCAATATCAGCTCTCTCATCAACAAGTGCATCATGTAAATCTGCATCAGAAATGGAATGATCTGCATCATCATATGAAACCTGCAAAGGCTGAGAAGTTGCCTCATTGGGACCAGCGCTAGCCTGTCCACCTGTAAAAAGAGGCATCAAAGTATCATACATGTCTTTGGAGCTAACAGATGTCTCCTTAGTACATGAAAGCAATGGCTGAATAGCATCTTCCACAAAGACAACATCACGGCTAACCAGAATGCGTTTAGTCTGTGGATGATACAGACGATAGCCTTTACTTTCAGAACTGTACCCAACAAAAATACGTTTTACTGCCTTATCATCCAATTTTCTGCGATGTTGTTCAGGCACTAATGCATATGCCAAACAACCAAAAACACGCAGATGAGCAACAGATGGCTTGCGGTCATGCCAAGCGTCATATGGAGTGATAGACTGCAACGCTTTGGTGGGACACCTGTTCAGTACATATGCTGCACACATGACAGCCTCAAGCCAGAAACTATGTGGTAAAGCCTGACTTTTGACCATGCACCTCGCCATCTCCATGAGTGACCTGTTCTTTCGTTCAGCAACTCCATTCTGTTGAGGTGTATACGGCACTGTACACTGGTGTTTTATCCCACGTTCAGCCAGAAATGCATTAAAATCTGAAGACATATATTCCCCCCCTCGATCAGAACGGAGGGTGCCCATTTTACATGCTGACAGATTTTCAGCCAAAACCAAAAACTATTTGAAGCACATGAACACTTCGGACTTTGCTTTGAGTGGATATACCCATGCATGCCTGGAAAAATCATCAATGAAAGTCACGAAGTAAAGGTAATTTCCAAAAGAGGGTGTCTGCATAGGACCACAGACATCACTATGTACAAGCTGCAATTTCTGCATAGCCCGAACTGAACCATCTTTTGGAAAGGAAGAACGCTGCATTTTGCCCAAAATACAGCCTTCACAAACATGTTTTCCAGGTGCCTCAAGTTTGGGCAAAGAGGACACCATTTCAGATTTCTGCAGGCGTAACAAGCTAGCAAAATTCAGATGACCAAAGCGTGCATGCCAAAGCTTTGCATCTGACATAGCCTGAGAATCATGAACTGCACATGCCGAATCATTCACAGATCTTTCATAGTCTATGAGCTTATACAGCCCACGACATAAAATGCCAGAAGCAATAATCACATCGCCATTTGAGAGATCATGGACTGTACACCTGTCATCAACGAATTTCACAACCAAGCCAATCTTGGCTAATGCAGAAACTGATAACAGGTTCTTTTTGATCCCTGGCACAAATAAAGCATCTGACAAAGTGAAAGAACTACCATCAGCAGTAGTCAGAATGATCTTACCAACTCCCATAACAGGATAAGAGGAGTTATTGGCGCATGTGATAGTATTCCCTGTAGGGGCAGGCTCGAGTGAAGAGAAGAAACTGCGCTGCGAGGTAATATGTTTGGTCGCCCCACTGTCAAAGTACCAAACATCTGAGTCTACTGCAGACATGCACTGATCATGAGAAGATGGGTCAAAACTGCAGACAGTAGTAAACGCCCATTCTTCTTCCTGCACAAGATTTGCAGACTCTGTTTTTGGTGTAGAGGCCTCTGCAACAACCATTCCAGCCTCTTTCTTCTTTGCCTCTTTAGCAGCCAGTTTTGGACAGTTCTTTATAATATGATCATTTCCTTTACAGTACTTGCAGAACAATTTCTGCTTTTCTGATTTCTTCTCATCTTTATCCTGGTTCTTCGATTGTGCAGCATTTGCAGATTTCTGCTTACTAGTAGAAGAGCTCCATTTTCCTTTGCCCTTCTGACTAGCCAAGAAAGCTTGATCTGCAACACGCATAATGGACCTGTTCTGCCTGGACTGATCTTCCTGCAACAGAACAGAGACTAATTCCTCAAATGACAAGGCATTCCGATTGCCTTTCATCATCAATCGAAGAGTAGAGGCAAAACTCTGATATGAATCAGGAAGGCCATTCAGAACGGTCTGCACAAGTGAGCTATCTGGTATAACCTCATCAGCAGAAATCAATTGTTCCTTCAGGTCTTTGATCTTTGTAAGAAAACTGTCCATCGAATCACCTTCATTCATGTGCTCACTCTCCAACTGTTTTCGGAGGTAAGCAACACGAGCCTCATTCCTAGCCTGGTACAAAGTGGTAAGTGTATCCCAAGCATCCTTTGCTGTTCTACAAGAGCGAATGTGAGGAATAATGGCACGTTTGACAGACAAAGCTATCAATGCATGTGCCTGGGCATCTCTGCCATCCCAACGAATCTGCTCTGCAGTAGGTGCAACAGAAACAACAGCACGAACAGGAATCTGCGGAATATCATCTTCGACACCATCTTCATCAGCTCCAACACCTGTATTTGCAGTACCTGTCGTTACAGGTGTAACAGGACGTCTTTCAACACCCTGCACAATGTTCCACAATCCTTTTGCAACCAGTACATGTCGCATCATATAAGCCCATAATGGGTAGTTGGTACCATCCAACTTATCCTCAACAGCCAACATACGGAATACATCACTGCTTTCAGCCATGGCCGGTGACTAAAATACCTTGATGCAGAAAATTGACTGTATCTCAAAAAGTTGAACAGAACTGCCCACACGAGTTCTGCTAGACCTGTAACAGACTTCGAGACGCTTAAACTGGCGAACAGAAACTGGTATATACCTTTGGCACAAAAGGACGAAATAGCCTGCACAAGCACTGCGATAGTGCGTTCGGAGGCCGAAACGAGCTCAGATCGCGATTTCGGCACCACATAGCGAAGCTGTTTTGATCTCGGAAACACCCTGAGTATGCTCACCAAATTTTGTGCGAATCTGAGACTGCAAACGGAGGAGTGTCGACGGCGCCCTAGAAGAAGCAACGACCTGCTCTGATACCAATTGTTGGAGTTAGACGTCTGCGGAAGCACGCGAACAGCACAAGGAAGAAGAAGAAGCTTGGAGCACAACACACAAGACAGAATGTATTACTAGAGAATGTACAAAGATAAGTAGCCCATTAGGGCAATAGGCGTATATACAAGCCGGGGGAAAAAAACCTCCTAAAGAGGGAAAAAAGTGCCCCGATGGTCCTAGAGTGTTCACACACATCACTACCTAAATATATCAACATTTGGTGGGCTCTTTTAGCTTGCCAATGGATGTATTAGACACCCTATGTACTTTGGAAGATCACTCTCAAAAAGATAGATCAAAATAGATAAGTGGAGTTAGCTCAAAGGTGAAGAACTTGCTATTTTGGTTCATACACCTGTCTAGTGTTTTGCATAATTCTCTGAGCACAGCAGCAATTAGCTTAATTCCTCTTAGGGAAGTCTATTTAACTTAAATAACTAACTTTCAAGAGTAATATCATAAAAAATAATGAACCATACACTGAGAATGATGTTTAACAAGTGATGACATCATCCCGATTTTCATGGGCTGCTACAGTAATGAGACCAGTAAGCAGAAAAATAAACATAACGCTAGATTTAGGTATCCAATGATTATGCAAATTTGTATGATTATACTATAGAGTAAGCTGAATCCAACAAGCTTTAAATCATTGAAGTTGTGTAAGTACACTGCGAAACAACTTTGACAAGATGAGTAAAAAAGTCGGGTACCTGATAGAGAAGTGAAAATGAACAGACAGGGTTGACTTCAAGTGAACATAACTGAAGATTGAAACACCCAAATGAAATGCAAAATGGTGAGCCTATAGTAGACTTAATGAGCTAACTTTATCAAGTTAAATCACTGAAAATGATGCACCAAGCTTAGAGAAACCATCTCTGCAATCTAACTGAGAAAACTGAGAGATATGGAAGTGAGTAGTACACTTCACAAGAACATGGAAATATGAAGTCAAATGATCATGAAAATTAAAGTATATTCATTGTACAATACAATAGACTTACTGTTACATATGTGTGCCTTGGAATCACACCTTGATATGGCATAAAGCTCAGCTGTTCAAGGTCTTCTCTAAGGTCTATATAACCATGACTAAAGTTGCCATCTATTTATAGTTGAGTTTGGGAGGCTAACTTCCCTCAATCACTCTCCAATCAATTAGTGATTGATTTGAGTCTCTATCTACCACAAATCACAAATTCGTGGCTCCTCTTTCCCTTTTTGATCAAGTGGACTCAACCACTTAACATTCTTTCACTTTTACATTAAGTAAACTCTTCAAAAGTTACAAGAGGTAGTTCACAAGTGAACTTTACATTGTCTTTATTTTAAGGCTTCTTCTATGACTTTGTGGGATTCAAGCCAATACTTAGGCTTGTCATAGACTTGCTCCAACAAAAGTGGGGATAGATTTTACAGAGTGAACATGAAGGAGGAGAAGATAATAGATTTCAAAATTTCAGTGAGCAAGAAGACAAAACTACTGAAGAATATTGAGATGGATTTGTTCAAATGCTTCTGACAAACAGGGAATCAAGGATGAAGTTCATAAGAAAGATGCATGATGATTAGACTGTAAATTTTGCTCCGAAGAATGGAGTAAATCCAGATCAACATCATTGGGTAGCTGATGGTTTAGGAATACCATTTTGTATGATTTTGGAAAGTGTCAAGAATTATCAGATTGCAAGAATAGGTCTACCATCAAATAAATATTTGGAGTATGAAGAAGATATAAATGTCATTGAAGAGTTATTTAAAAAAGCTAACCCTAAATGGAGGAATAGATGGTTGGATGCCAACAAGGAATGCAGGAAGATCTGGAAAGAGGCACCATTGCAATTAAAGATAAATCCAGCCTATTGTCCAGCAACTAGAAGAAGAGAATGGCCAGTATTTTGGGAAAGAAGAAATGTAGGGCAACGTCCAATGAAATGGTTGAATTTTCCAAAGATAACAGGACCAAAAGCAGGATCTTGGCCAACCAAGAAGTACATGATTGATACAGCAGAATCTGTCATCTCTACATACAAAGATGTAAATGATCCATCTTGTATTCTATTAGTGAGAATAATGCGACTGGTGGTGGCATGCATAGAAACATTCACAGATATAGAAGTAAGGGCACATGTGCTTCCAAAGACAAGAATTGAAGACAATCAGCCCATCACTGAAGATGAGTTAACAAAGGCAATGGAAACAACTCACCAATATTTGGAAGGTCAAGCGAACCTAACTGTTTAAGGACATCACTATCAACAGACGGCTGAGGAGAATGAATAAAGAAAAAGGTTGACCAAATTTCATAGATATAGAGAATTGGGATTGATGAATTCTAGTTCATCATTAGACACACTAGAAGAACCAGACACATGTATGCTAAATGTGGATATACAAAGTGATTCAAGAGACGATGGTCAATGGGAAGAATTAAATCAGGTAAACGATGACTTTGGAGTGGAAGGCACAAAGATTGAGCAGGTGCCTGACAACACAAGCAAGGAAACCACAAGGCAAGAGGCCTCTCAAGAAGGAGTCCATATTATCAAATTGAATGAGGCATCCAACATCCAAATAAAAGAGACTATCCTAGCGGGAGACACCCGAATGACGATACCTAAGGAAGAAAGGTAGAAAACACAGTCGAAGAATCGAAACCCTCACACCAATAAGGCTCCTGGAAAAACCCTCTCCGATGGATGTCACATTTCAGGGGAGTGCAACCAAATCGATCAATAAGGAAGAGAAGAGAAGAGACCATAAAGTACAGCTCCAGATAAGGCAACTGCATAACGAGACCATACACGTGGAGCAAGGAAAAGATATAGGAACAAGGGAAGCTCCAAGCATTCCAAAAACATGGTTGAACGTAGATGTCGCTCAGCTCAAGCCAGTAGTACAACAAATGATACATGCTGCTTGAGGATGATGCTGACTACGACAAAGTAATGCGGGAGAAGAATCGATTTCAAGAAATAGGTGAGAATCTATCTCCCAATTAATTCAAGCCCAAAAGATAATAGTAGAGAAGGACGAATTAATAAAGCAATTGCAAGGTCAATTAGTACAGTAGGTCAATGAGGAACACCAGTAGTTCCACACTCCACAGTGGCTACTGAGGAGACTGAGGTACGTTGTCGCGTCGTTCGTGTCAACAAAGGAGGGTATGTATTGATATTCAAAGTTGATTTCTTAAATTTGGTTCAAGGCTTGAAACTCATACGGTTAGGCTATGAGATTTTATTAAAGAGAAGAATCATTCATTTGCTATACTCGATGACTTAAACTGAAGGTTCTCATGTCATATGAAATTGCTATGTTCATTTAACAAAACATCTACTCTTGAATTTAGATATCACGAGTTCAGACGGCCATGAGCTAAAGTCTATATTCAAGATACTTGTAAAAGGTATGCATTCGATTTTAGTGTTTTAATTACTTCATTCATTGTAAAGATGTAAAAATTAAGCCTGAAGTCTTCTTGCTTCTTTTAGTACTAATTTTATTCAGAGTACACCAAAGTCTCAACCCATAAGTATGCTAAAGTTGCAATTGTTATTTGCCTTCGAGCAAAAATAGACTCTTAATGTCCACCTTACACTACAACCAAATTGCTTGTCCAAAGGTATGTCGGGGAGTTTGAACTTCCACTTATATGAAGGTAAGGACAGCTTCATGTGTTGAGTCATCACCGAAGAACCCCTTTTGATGCTTCAAGTGGTACGCTTCAAAAAAAAAACTTCGCAACTATATCCAAATTACATCTAATGGGCCCTTTCAAAAGTCTGTTGAGATAGCCTAACGAGTCACTTATCTTGTCTTAAGCGTTCATTTGTATCAACAACAATCTATATTATCAATTTTTCTGTCAAGTAACACCATAACATTAAAATAACCATTCTTTTCAGGAAATGTAGAACGATGAACAACCAGCGCACAAAGTTTACATTCTCATTGGAGCAGGTGATGAATTCTATGAAAACTACAAGCAAGTATTAAGACATGCTCATCATCCCAAAGGCGTCAAGTTGGGAGATGACTGTAATAAATATTCACACTATGATAAGAAACATACAACTACTTGGCAAGAAAATTTGAAGCATGCAGAGAATACAGGAAGTTAGTAGACTAGAAGAGAGAGAAGATTTAGAATCGACGTTTTAAGCTCGTACAGACTTCGTAGTGTCAAAAAGTTCAGCACAAACTCACAGGTTTTATCTTCATTCCTGCCACATCCAAGAGTGTGGGATGCGGATCAACACCTCATAAGCTCCATTCAACCTTCATATGTCTCTTTGTGTTAGCGCATAGAACTATCCCTTTGATGCTCTTGCCTTCAGTGCTCTTGAGAATCGTAGTGAGCACCCCTTTATTCCTGTCTTCGATGCCTTTTCCACTTCATCAACACCCAATCCTCACTGCAACATAAACATGTGAGTGGCTTCCTTGCATATCTTTGTGCGCTTTTGCTGCACAGCCTGTCTCTATTATTCAAGATGAATGAAGAACTTCATTGCCCAGACATTGAAACCTTCGAAAACTCCCTTGATGCATATCGAAATCTCGCGCATGAATTGACTCATGTTCTTAGTGTGTCCCTTTATCTCCTTTATCTAAAGAGTTACTTTCGTTTAGTACATTCCTCCCGTTTTCTTCCTCAAACTCCTCTTACTAAGTATAAGCAGAGAATTAGGAATCTTCCTCCCTCCAATAACCTCCTATATTAAATGAGGCGCCCTTTATTTTTTTCTTTTTCCCCTCCTTTGCAGCTATGGTTGCTATCCTTCCATGTTGAAGGTTTCACTGCTGCAAGATAGCTCGGGCCCCCTTGACCTTATATTCCTATGTGAATCAGCTCTACCAGTTATTCCTCCTGTTCGAGCTCTGGATTCTTTCCCTTTTTGAAGTTTCGTTTTCCCCAATCTACCAAGTATAAGCAGCTCTGACAACGACCAGGCTCCAGCTCTCCCGCCTCAGGAAATAAATTCTCGTTTTTCTCCCTTTTATGTTCCTTGCTTGCGCATCATCAGATCAAATCAATTCACAGCAAGTAAACCAACAGGAGGCAAAGCATTCCTTCTTTTTCCCTCGCATCACTCTGTTTCAGCATAAGAGGTCCCATGTATTGCCACGTTAAACGTTAGAAAAAGGTCCGGAAGTAATCATCCAAACAGATAGGCCCAGCAGATCGACTAAAAGCCATCCCCTCTCTCCTGCGAATGGGTCACCACACATCCTCTTTGTGCTTTTACTGCCCAGTCTAGCCACATGACAAAATCCCCATGAGATTGCCCTCCTGCCCTTCGAAACGAGAGCGTCCCCAAAGCCGCTGGCATTCCACAGAGAGGCTTTTTTCCTCCCTCTGACCTTCGATGCCCCAGATCAGCGCAGCGGTGCCCCCGTTTCCTCTTTTTCCTGCCAAAACAAATTCTCCCAAACACACGTAGCCTGTATACTATATGTCCTCTTTGCCAAAAATCCTTCTAGATTTAACAAAGGCCTTAATCAATGCTAATTTCTTTCTTTAGACATAAAAAAACTGAATGAACACGAACAAGATCCTTTGTTATAACCACAGAATGAGCTTCGAGATCATCTCATTGAATTGCCACCTCAAGATTCGAATCTCTACCACAACGTCCTCTTTCTCCCCCCTTACATCATTCACCGATAAGGGAGGAAACGGAGACCAACACTGAAAGACATACTCGGCATATTGCAAAACTAAGCCGACATGAGTGAGCACTACTGGTGTCTCAGCTTACTGAAGATTTTGAAGATCAAGTAATCAAAGTCATGAGAGAAGCAAAAATTGAGAGTAAAAATCTGGAACAGGTAATAAAACCTTTCAATGTGCCTTATGGATTACTCAAGGAACAAACACGACAGTACATAAAGACCACAACAAATAAAGAGTCAGATAGCAACCTCTAGTTCAGCATGTAGACTTTTTTCTACACACAAGAGGAATTTGACAAAGTGGATCCTATCTGGATGAAGAAATTTTTGGAGAAGAATCCTACTCTATGGGTACACTGGGAATCATCACCATATATACTTCAAGTAAACCCATATTTTTTCCCAGTACCCAGACGACCCTCCTGGATGCAATTTTTGGAAGGACAACACCAGTGAAGCATAAATAATCTATGGCTCAACTATCCATTGCTACCAAGCCCACCTCGTAGTTACTTACCCACCGAAGAGTATACGGTTAAAACCATAGAACTTTGGATTGCTCGATACGCAACTATACCAGATTTAGCAATGAAAATGACTAAAAATTTTTTGAGTATGTTACTTACGATAATAAAGGTGTTTTAGCATACACAGTATACATTCTTGAACTTTATTGGCATTAACCAGGGATCAGATGCCCTTGTTTTTTATTTATCAATCATACCTAGCTGCTTAACACTAATGGCCATATACTCAAGACTCATGTTTTTGCCCAAGTACTTACATGCAGACGTTTGAAGAGGCATTTTTCACAAGATTTTTTGAAATGGATTCAGAAATTTATGCGAAATTGTCTTCGAACCTTAATGCAAGACTGGTGGCCTACAAATCAAGTTTTTTTGCAGATCATAGACAGGCACCAGATGACGAGGTAAAGTCAAGCCAATGGAAAGAATTAATGCTATGTCAAGCCCATTTTCTTAATCAGAGAGAGCAAAAAGTGATACAAACGTACTCACGTCGCCACAAAAAGCTTGTCAGGGACGATAGAGTTCAGGAGGAGGGACGTGTGGAAGGGGAATCGAGCAAGAAAAGAAGAAGAAGATCAAAGAATAAAACTACTCAGTGAAAAAACAAAAGCTCAGAAAGAAAAAAGAACAACCATCTGCCCAAAGCCCTGCGGGGGCACGCATCAGGCAACAACACCAAAGAACCAGGTCCTGAGGATTGGAAATAAAGAAAGATAACAACCAAGAAATTTCATGGGAGGTTGCACACAGCTTCCTCATCCGCCAGGTGCAGGCGGTGAAGCGAAACAAGCAGGGTAGGGAGACAGTATACAAAGAATTCTTCATCGGATAAGAAAACCAATTGTCTGAGAATTCTAGACGCTTCTCCCTCCACTAGGTGCGTGTATTCAGGAGCCATAGACGAGCTGCAAACGAGAAGCAAAGCCTGTCAAGGGATGACAGAGACAAAGAGGGGGAGAGTGTTGCAGAGAAAAGAGGCACAAAAGAGGAGCCGCAAAATTTTCAAATTAATGGGCATAATTTTCTTCTTGAAAATCCTAGGAAATTCCCTCAAAGCTATGTAAATGCACTAGAGGAGTCCTCTAGATGCATAAGCCCAAATCATTGTAATATATTCTTTGTAAAATAGTAGGAAATTAGAAATTAGCCAATAAAGTGTTGGTCACTTGTGTGAAAGGACCATTTTTAGGGCACATGTATTCAAGTCACTTGGTGACTCTTTTGTGGGGACTTTTTGCCATTGTGAAGAAGGAGAGCTGAATTTTGGAATTCGCTTCTTCCCTGCTTATTTGCATCTTCTCTATGATCTTTTTTGTGTGTGTGAAGCTTGGAATGTGTGTGTAGGACTATTGTCTACCCCTCCGCATCACTTTTGAATGACTGTAGTGTGTGTGTGAGAAAATAGGAGTTGTGGAGTGAGTGAAGGTGTTTCCCGCCATTCACTGTTTTGGTCATAACTGGAAGAGCGGTTGTCAGATTTGAGTGAAAATACCATGAATAGATGCATCTCATCAATAGGTTTGAAAAGAATGTACTATTATCAATATTCAAAGTCAAAAGTTAGGAGAAACATATTACTACTGTAAGTGGTATCGTGGCAGATATTTCTAGAGATTGAGTGAGTTGGAGAGGTAGATTAGTCTTTTCTCATGCATCATTGCTGAACCACTTCACTTTCCATCACATGCGCACACCTCCTCATACGCTTGGTTCAAGTGGTTCTTCGGATTGATAATTAAGTGTGTGTCAATCCTCCACTATACACACTTGTGGGCAAATGAGATCTAGTCTCTTTGACACAAGTCCCTAAGACTTTGTGACACATAGTTTTTTTTTGTAGGCCTTATAGAGATACAAGCTTGCACGTGATACAAGCTTTGCGAATGTACACAAGGTGGCACATAGTTTCTATTGTAGGCCTTATAGAGATACAAGCTTGCACGTGGTGCCCCCCCCTCCTCACAACGATGTGGTGGTGCCCATGTTCTGAGAATTGATAGTGAAATGTTTTGGTGCTTCCATTGTTACACCTCTTGCTTTAGTAGCCTATTTCCCATTCTCTTTGTCCTATGCGTTGAGATATCAAGTTCAACATGTGCACATCTAGGATAATATGTATCACTTTTTCATTTCTTTGACATGTATACTGGTCATGCTGGTATATGTCAAGGACACTTCATTGAGCTTTATTACATTTATCTACTAAGAGTGATGACACATTTGTTTCTTGCCAGATCACTCATTCGTGGACATTAGGTTTTTCCTTATGTACTGGTCTTTATATGTTGCACTTTTTGTAGTTTTATTTTTAGGTCATTCTTGTACATTCCTTTTATGTAATAGAAGAAGAAGAAGAAGAAGATCATTCTACCTTGTCTCAATCTGTGTGTGTGCTCCTCTTTGATTGAGAAAGAGTGTGTGTGTGTGAGCTCTCTTCCTTATCTCATTCCTTGTGACATGGTATCAGAGCCAAGTTGGTGCAGAGAGCTCGTCGAGAAGGCCAACGGTGAAGAGTACGCGAGAGGGCGTGGAGAAAGCACGATTCACAAACGACTTGAGATTGCTACAAAAATTGGCATGAAGGTAGAAGACCTCAAAATATTATTGAGAGTTATCCCTTTAGGATCACTTGTTTTTGTCAGACCAAAGTTTTGGAGCCATCTCAACCTCCACTTTGAGTCCCCAAGGTGGACCCCACAAAAAAACTAGTTCAGTTTGCAAAACTGTAACTTGCATTGTGTTCATCAACACTTATATATTCTAGATCCATAATTCAAGCTATTTTGTGTAATGTTGACACACGAAAACTGTGCTTTTTTGTGATTGAACAGTCAGGTCATAGTGCAACCGTGTTCAAGCAAAAGTGCTGCTTGTAGTGTTCTGTAGTGTTGTGAATAACTATAGAAATGGCAAACATAGATGGAATGAGTCAGCTTATGAGTGATAAGCTGGACAAGAACAACTTCCATGCGTGGAGATTCAGGATGAAAAATTTCTTGATGGGAAAAGGCTATTGGAAGTACATTGAAGGAGAGAATGAAAATGCTATGTAGTTACCAGAGAGGAACCGGACTGCAGACCAATTAAGACCATATGAAGAATCCAATCAAGGAGCTTGAAAGGTAATGTGTTGGCTATCTGTTAGCATACAGGATAGCATGATTGGGCAATAAAGGATGCCAAGACTACGAAAGAGGCTTGGAATAGTTTGGTCACATAGTATGAGACCAATACAAAGGCACAAAAATTGCAACTCAAGAACGAGCTGCATACACTAGAGAAAAAGGGCATGTCGATAAGTGATACACCCTGAAAATCAAAAGCATATATGAGTCACTTACATCTATTGGTGTGAATTGTCAGGGGAGCACTAGATTGTGCTCTCTGACTTCACTAGACAACATTTCGAAAATACACTTATGATTACAAGAACACCCACATAGGGAAAATAATACAAGAAGACGGATTTGATACAAGACGTCCCACAACCCGGGAACAATAGGTATGGAAAACTTGACTAGAGATGATACAGGAGATCCCACAACCCGGGATCGTAAGTATGAGACAAGATGTCTGGAGTACGAGAACTCCCTTCTGGGAGATGAACTGAATACAAGAAAGAACTTGACAAGATCTCGTACTACGAGATTACAAGAGGACAAGACAAGATGTCCAATAACTAGACTAGACAGGACTAGAACAAGAAACAAGACAGGAACTGGAACTAGAACTTGGATAGTACTTATTTGGCGGTCACGACTCCTTGAGCTCCCAAGGCTGGTATTGGCAAGACTGATTATGAATGTGGCCAACCCCAGCATGGTCTATGGATGTCAGAATCAAGCAAGAAGACAGTCGATCTTAGGGTTTTGGCACGTTCCATACGCAAAAGAAGCATTAGTTTCCCCAAATTCTGAACCAATCATGAGATATAAGATTCACATGGAATCTAAGATTCAGGATGTTTTCCTTTGTCCATGACATTACCTCCCCCTCAAGCGACGAGTTCGACGAGCGGTCACGTTCTCTGGTCTCGGCTTCATTGGATTTCTCTTATGGAATTCTCAAACCTTGATTGGTGCTCTTTGAAGGTTTTTTGCAGGTTCCCAAGTACCATCACTGATGTCATACCCTTTCCAATGTATAAGGTACTCTAATCTTCCTTGGGATATTCTTGAATCTAGGACATGCTCGACTTCAAATTCTTACTGATCATCAATCTCGATAGGTGGTGAAGGACTAGGTCTCTCCCCCCTCAATGGTGAAATCTGATATGGTTCCAACATGGATACATGGAAAACTCGATGTATTCTCATGGTACTTTGTAGCTGGAGCTTGAAGGTGTCTGGATTAATCTTGGCCAAGATGGTAAATGGACCAAATCTTTGATGATCTAACTTTGCACAAGGCCTTAAAGTTTGCAAATTGTTTCTGAGTAACCATACTTTATCCCCGATTTGATACGATGGATTCTGGACATGATGTTGATCTGCATAGTACTTATATTGTTGTTGAGCTTTATGGATCTCTTCCTTGAGTTCTTTGTGAATGTCCATTAGGTACTGGGCCTTGTCTCTGGCAGCTGGGGTCTTGACATGATTTGAAAGTTGTATATCCATCCTTGGATGTTGTCCACAGTTTGCAAAGAAGGGAGTTTGCTTAGTAGATGCATGAACACTATTGTTATAGGCAAACTCTGCAAAGGGCAACAACTCAAACAAATCATTTTGGTGATAGTTGCTAGTGCAATGGAGATATTGCTCTAGGACTTGATTCACCCGTTCTGTTTGTCCATCAGTCTGTGGATGATTTGCTGTAGATAGTTTAACTTGAACGCCAAGGAGCTTGCAAAGACTGTTACAAAAGCTGGATATGAACTGTCGACCTCGATCATTGACAATATCATGAGGCAATCCATGAATCCTAAAGATGTATTTGAGAAAAAGTCTAGCAGTGGTTGCACCTGTGATTGCCTTTGTAGTTGGAATGAAGTGTGCCATTTTTGTGAACCTATCCACAATAACAAGAATGGCATCATACTTATCTGAATTTGGTAGATCTATGATGAAATCCATAGATAATGAAGCCCATGGCCTTTCTGGAATAGGTACAGGTTGCAAGAGGCCATGAGGCTTATGTCACGGTACCTTAGATCTATTGCAAGTGTCACAGGTTCGGATATATTCTTTAACTTCCTTCCACATTTGAGGCCACCAAAAATCCCTAGATATGAGTTCTAATGTTTTATTTACTCTAAAATGTCCTGATGCAAGGTTGTCATGACATTGTTGAAGTACTTGGATCTTGGGATTTCCTGGAGGAACATACAATAGGTTCTTATAAAATAGTAATCCTTCCTTTTCCTGGAATTCATTTACTTCTTGGACTTTTCCTTCTTGAGTTTTCTGCTTAACATTGCAAAATAATTCATCTTGTGGTAGATTCTCACGAATCAGATGATTCAAGGCTAAATCTTTAGGATGGGTTGGAGAGATAGCTGCTAACTGGAGATGCTTATGCTTGAGTAATACACTCTCTTGTTGATCGAAGGCCTCTTCACCCTTCTTTGGTGCAAAGTAAGATCTTCTAGACAAGGCATCTGACTGACATTGTTGACGTCCTAGATGGTAGGTGATGACAAAGTCAAACCTGGATAGAAAGTTACTCCATTGAGATTGCCTTCTATTGAGAATGCGGGTGGTCATAAAATACTCTAGGTTCTTATGATTTGTATACACGATAACTTTATGAGCTGCTCCTTCTAGATGGTGATGCCAAGTATCAAACGCGTCCACTATGGCAAGAAGTTCTTTATCATGAATTTCATAATTAATTTCTAGAGGAGAAAATTTCCTTGAATTATATGCAACTAGATGTAGGTGTCCATCATCTCCATATTGTGAGAGAATGGCCCCTAGGGCAAAGTCTGATGCATCTGTCTATAGGAAGAAGGGCTTACTAGAATCAGGATGAACTATAATTGGAGCAGTAGTGAATGCTGATTTCAAGGTTTGAAATGCTTTTTCTGCTTCTCCGTTCCATGAGAATTTGGAGTTCCCTGTAAGCTTGGTAAGAGGTGTCACTATCTTGGAGTAATCTTTGATGAATATCCTATAGAAGTCGGCAAACCCTAGAAAACATTGTACATCTCGAACACATGAAGGTGGTTGCCAATCAAGGATTGTCTGAATCTTCGTAGGGTCCATAAAATTTCCTTTATCTGATACAATGTACCCTAAAAATTCCACTTCTGTCTTATGGAAAGAGCACTTCTCCAATTTTGCATATAATCCTTTTTCTCTTAGGTTCTCTAGGACTATCTTTACATGACCTTCATGATCCTCTAGATTTTTGGAGAATATCAAGAATATCATCAAGGTATATTACAACAAAATCATCTAAATATTCTCGAAAGATATCTTTCATCATATGTTGGAAGACAGCTAGAGCATTTGTAAGACCGAATGGCATAACTACATATTCAAAATGCCCATACCTTGTTCGAAATGTTGTCTTCCATTCATATCCTTCTCTGATCTTGACAAGGTTGTAAGCTCCATGAAGATCAATTTTCGTGAAGAATTTTTCTTTTCCAAGGTGTTCCAAGAGCTCTGATATGAGTGGTAGAGGGTATCTATTTCTTATAGTGACTTTGTTCAATCCACGATCTACACACATCCGGAGAGTCCCATCCTTCGTCTTTAGAAATAGAATAGGAGCTCCTGCTGGAGACTTCGAGTGTTTGATAAACCCCTTTGCTAGATTCTCATCAATGATTTTGCATAGTTCTGTAAGTTCCTCTGGGGATAGTCTGTAGATTGGTCCAAAGGGTGGTTGTGCTCCCTCTTGAAGATCTATGGGGCAATTGTAAGGTCTATGCTCTGGGAGGATATCTACATTCTTCTTTTCAAAACCATCTTCAAAGCCTTTGTATTGATTGGGTAGCTGTACTGGATCATCTTTCTTTGATTCTTGAGCTAGTATGGCATAGATCATATATGTAGGTTCCTTCCTTACTGCATGTATGAAGGCTTTGGCTCCAACATATGTTGGGTTCTTCTGTATATCTCGACGGGTGATTTTATTCTTTTCCCAATTAATGTCTGGATTATGCTTCTTTAACCAGGGCATTCCAATGATAACTAGATGTACAGGGCTCAATATTACATTGAAACATATGTAGCATTCATGATCACCAAGGTGTACTCTTAATGGTGTGGTTTCCATGGTTATATTCCCAGATGCTAGAGGTCGTCCATCTACTACTTCAGCTACTGCTGGTTTGTTCTTCCGAAGTATCGAAATTCCATGTTTCTAAACCAATCCTTTATCGATGAAACATGAGGAGGCTCCTGAATCTACTAGGGCTCTAAGGGAAAGGGTCTTCTTGGGCATGATTAACTTGACAGGTGCAAGACATGTTTCTATGGGTGTAGCTGGAATTATGAGACCCTTTCTTATATCATGGTCCGACTACAAGGTCTCTTTTACAAATGGACTTCCTCGTTTCCCTACTCTACAAGGGTGACTGCGACTCTAGAGTTTGTTCTCTTGTTCGGATAATTAATTGCAATATGTCCAGGGTTTCCACAGTAGAGACATGAATTATTAACTCTCCTTCTCTATTTCTCTTCTAGTGTTAGAGCCTGAAACCTAGTTACATCTATTTGCATAGGTTCAGGCATGGACTCATCTTTAGTAGTGGGTTGGAAAGGCTTCCACTCGTGAGGTCTTCCTTCTACTTGTTTTTCTTGTTTCCTTTCAAAAAGTTGGTTATCACATTGAATAGCTTGCATGATATATTCATTCAATGTTTTAACCTCTAGCATTGTGAGCAAAAGGTCCTTCATATCATCTCTTAAACCCGATCTGAATTGGCTTATGAAATAATCTTCATGCCAAGTGAGATCACATATCAACTGCCTAAATTCAGATGCATAGGTAGAGGCAGGGCGGTTACCTTGATGTAACCTCCGAAGTTTTGTTTCTGCTACTCTACTTGTATCTGCATCTCCAAATGTGGCAGAAAGTTCTCGAAGAAACCCGTCATAGTCCTAAAGTACTGCCATGTTCTTCTCCAAGATTGGGGCAAACCATGATAATGCTTGGCCACAGAGCAAGGTTCCAATAAACCGGACCTTGGATGCCTCGTCAGGGTATCTATCAGGTTGCATACGGATGTACAATTTAACTAGTTGGACAAATCCATGAAACTTTGTGCGATCCCCATCGAACTTTTCTGGCATGCAAACCTTGGGTTCCTTCATAAATGATGTACTAGGTTGTTGATTCACTTGAATACTCCCTTGATTTTCTTGAAGACTGCCGATTCGTTCTTGTAATTTTTGGAGGATTGCACCTACATGCATTGGATGTCCCATCTCGACTTGTGTCTATCGATGACTTAGGTCTTCGACTTGTTGTTGGAGAGTGTGAAGTGCTGCTACGATCTGTTCATAAGCATTCTCCATGATGTCTGGTCTTGGATAGAAGATAGTCTTGGAAAAATGTCAAGGGAGCACTAGATTGTGCTCTCTGACTTCACTAGACAAGATTTCAAAAATACACTTATGATTACAAGAACACCCACGTAGGGAAAATAATACAAGAAGATGGATTTGATACAAGACGTCCCACAACCTGGGACCAATAGGTATGGAAAACTAGACTAGAGATGATATAGGAGATCCCGCAATCTAGGATCGTAAGTATGAGACAAGATGTCTGGAGTACAAGAACTCCCTTCTGGGAGATGAACTGAATACAAGAAAGAAGTTGACAAGATCTCATACTACGAGATTACAAGAGGACAAGACAGGATGTCCAAGAACAAGACTAGACAGGACTAGAACAAGAAACAAGATAGGAAGTCGAACTGGAACTTGGAGAGTACTTACTTGGTGGTCACGACTCCTTGAGCTCCCAAGAATGGTATTGGCAAGACTGATTATGAATGTGGCCAACCCCTCCTTATATAGGTTTTCCAAGGGCGGTTCTAGGGCAGTTACGAATTGATGAGTCATCGATGATATCATCAATTCGAAGCATGGTCTTTGGATGTCAGAATCAAGCAAGAAGACAGTCGATCTTAGGGTTTTGGCACGTTCCAGACACAATGGAAGCATTAGTTTTCCCAAATTCTGAACCAATCATGAGATATAGGATTCACATGGAATCTAAGATTCAAGATGATTTCCTTTTCCATGACATGAATGTTGATGATGATGATAAGGTGGAAGTATGCCTTCGTGGTTTAGGAGCTGCATATAAGTAGTTTAGAACATCTATTTGGAATTTTGCTGATTTGGTGTCCATGTTGATTAGTGAAGAAAAGAATCTTGGTGAGGATTCAAACTCCCAAGGAAAACCTAGTTTTGAGCAAGTATTGTACTCTAGAAGAGGAAGAGGCAGAGATAGAGGGTTCAAAAGTGGAAGAGGACACAATAACCAAGAGGAAGGTGAACAACAGAATCATGCAAGAGGTAGAGGATAGTTTCGAGGTAGGGGGAGCCAAAGATGTCGCAAAAATTTCCAAAGCAATGATTCATGTAATGACAGTAAAGGATGCTGCAATTGTTGTAAACTTGGATACTTTGAACATGATTGCAAGTTGAAGAATCAAAATAATAGAAGGTAGCAAAACTACTATGCATCTAGAAGTGCAGATGATTTTAAGAAGTTGTTCATGGTTCAACATCACATGATGAATACAATGTTTGCTGATGTTTCAAAATAGAATGATAATGTCTGGTACGTTGATTCAGGTGCTTCAAATCAGATGACTAGTCATGCGGAATGGTTTAGTACTTTGTAGAAATTGCTAGTTCTTGGATAGGTTGAGATAGGTGATGACACATCACACCCTATTGAGCATACAGGAAACATAGCATTGTCTATGGAGGATAGAAAGGTAAAACATCTTGCTGATGTGCTGCATATTCCAAATATAACAAAGAATCTGGTTTCTATTGGACAAATGGTTGACTAGGGATTACAAGTTAGGTTCAATGCTGATGGGTTATATGTAGAAGAGTACAAATAGGGTGGATGATTGATTGCCAAAGGAAATAAAGTGGGTAGGATGTTCAGCTTAAATGTGAAAATTCCCGAAATGAATGCAGCCATGTTTGCGAAAGGTGCACGAGTTATTGTTGATATAGATATGCGGCACAAATGGATTGGACATGCAAACTTGCAAAGGATGAAATTAATGCAGTCAAAGGGGATTGTCCATGGACTACCAAATTTGAAGGTTGCAGAGATGTAAAAGTTATGTGCAACATGTGATTTGGTAAACAGTTAAGATCATCATTTCCCCATGAAAAGCATGTTAGTGAGAATGTGCTAGAAATAGTACATACAGACGTTTGGGATCCAACAAAGACCACATCTATGGGCAGTTGTAGGTTTTACGTTACTTTCATTGATGACCATACATGGAAACTGTGGGTATATTTCATGAAAGAGAAGAGTGAGGTGTTCACTCACTTCTTGAATTTTAAAGCTATGGTGGAAAAGTAGACAGGGAAGTATATTAGGACATTAAGATCTAATGGAGGACGTGAATACATGTCAAATGAGTTCAACAATGTTCTAAAAATTCATGGAATTCGATGTCAGTTTTGATGCACATACACACCACAACAGAATGGCGTTGTTGAATGCAAAATTAGACATATTGCAAAAATGGTAAGAGCCTTGATGGTTGAGAAGAGTATGCCTCATTGTTATTGGGCAAAACTTGTGCATACGGTTGTATACATCATGAACAGAACCCCAACTACTATTGTACATCAAGTTACACCTGAAGAGAAGTTCACAGGTAAAAAGCCAAACTTATCACATATGAAAGATTTTCGCTATATTTCATATGTACATGTTCTAGATGACTTGAGGACAAAGCTTGATCCAAAAGCAAAAAAATGTGTTGTCATTGGATACTCTCTTGAGCAAAAGGGATATAAATGTTATAACCCACTCACATGACAGGTGAAGGTGAGTAGAGATGTTGTGTTAGGAACAAGAAGATCTCGGAGGATGCGTAATTCAGTGCAACGATTGACAGATGATAGTTATATGGCTCGTCATTGTGCCTACATGACGAGGGTAATACAACATGCTGAACATTCTTGTTTTGAAGATGCAATTGGAAATGTAGATTAGGAAAGATCTATGGATGAGGAGATGGCTACACTTTATGGAAACAATACATGGAAGCTGGTCCTGCTGCAAGGAAAGAAACCCATAGGCTGCAAGTGGGTTTACAAGGTAAATCACAATGTTGATGGTAGCATAAGCAGGTACAAAGCAAGATTGGTAGAAAAAGGATATGCACAAACATATGGCATTGATTATGAGGAAACGTTCAGCTGTGTAGCTAGAATGTCTCCTGTCAGAACACTTGTTGCATTAGCTACAACAAAAGGGTGGACTTTACATCAAATGGATGTGAAGAATGCCTTTCTACATGGTGAGTTACAGGAAGAAGTATACATGGACCAACCACAAGGATATTGAGATTCAAAGCGCCAAGAGTATGTTTGCATGTTGCAAAAGGCTTTGTATGGGTTTAAGCAAGCTCCTCTTGCATGGCATGCATGGATTGTTGATTACTTGACCACCATTGGATTTTCTATGTGTGATGGAGATCATTCACTATATGCAAGGAAAGGGGATGATGGCATAACAATTGTGGTTATTTATGTTGATTACTTGATTTTAGGTGGTGATAATGAAGAAAGCATTAAAAAGGTAAAGCAACCTCTTATGCAGGAATTTGACATGAAAGATCTTGGTGTGCTGAGCTATTTCTTGGGCATTGAGTTTATACATACACAAACAGGTATATGGATGTCGCAAAGGCAATATGCGTTGAATATGCTGCAAAAGTATGGTACGGATGACTGTGAGACAATTTCTATGCCATTAGATCAGAATTTAAAGTTAGATACTACATCAGGTGAAGCATTGGAAAATGCTACTATGTACATGAAAATTGTGGGAAGTTTGATATATCTCACAATTACGAGGCTTGATCTTAGCCACATTTAGATGCTTTGAGGTGCACTCTACGTTATGTGAGTGCTACTTTGGATTATGCATTGCTTCATGAGGTTGGTGTAGATTTGTAGGTACATGGATACACCGATGCAGATTGGGCTGGTAGTATTCTAGATAGATGATCTACTAGTGGCTTTCTATTCTCATTTGGGAGTGCAACTATTAAATGGAGCAACAAGAAGCAACCCACTGTTGCTTTGTTGAGTACAGAGGCTGAGTATAGAGGTGCTGCAATGGCAGCATGTGAGGCATCATGGCTAGAGATGCTACTTGATGATTTAGGTGTGGAAGTGCAAAAGCCTATCACCATCTATTGTGATAATCTTAGCAGCATAGAGGATGCATGGAACCTTGTTTTTCATGCTAGAAAAAAGCATATCGAGGCACATTATCACTTCATTAGAGAGAAGGTATTAACAAGTGATATTGATCTTGCTTATGTGAGAATAGATGAGCAGGTTGCTAATATTTTCACTAAAGCTTTTGGAGCAAGAAGCGGAAGAAGTTTCGAAAGATGCTTGGATTAGAGGACATGGCAATGAGCTTGAGGGGGAGTGTTTAGATATCAAGCTCCACATGTGATGATCTAGGATAACACGTATCACTTTTTCATGTCTCTGACATGTATAGTGGTCACACTCGTATATGTCAAGGACACTTCATTGAGCTTTATTAGATTTATCTGTTGAGAGTGATGGCTCATTTGTGTCTTGCCAGCTCACTCATTTGCGGACATTAGGTTTTTCCTTATGTATTGGTCTTTATATATTGCACTTGTTGTATTCTTGTTTTAAGTTCATTCTTGTACATTCCTTTTATGCAATAGAAGAAGAAGAAGATCATTCTTCCTTCTCTCAATCTATGTGTGTGATCCTCTTTGACAGAGAGTGTCTGTGTGTGTGAGAGATCTCTTTGACAGAGAGTGTGATCCTCTTTGATAGAGTGTCTGTGTGTGTGAGAGATCTCTTCCTTATCTCCTTCCTCGTGACACTATACACATGTTGGAAGGTACCACAACTATTTTGCTTCTTATTGCTCATGAGCTCTCTAAGTAGAAATGGAAGACATAGCCATGGTTATTTATGTCTTTGTTCCAATAGAGAGGATAGAGTATGATCTATAGGGCATTCCTTTTGGTTGTCATCGGGTTGTTGTGAAACATCAAGCCTTCTTGCTTTTTCTCTTTTCCAACTCTAGCCAATCATCAGACATGCATGTGGGTGACAATGATTAGAAATGATGTGTCTATGCCTTACACCTCTTTCTCTCTCTCTCTCTCTCTCTCTCTCTCTCTCTCTCTTTCTCTCTCTCTCTCTCTTAGAGATCATAGTGCTTCAATCAATAGGCCAAAGCATGGTCTACTTCAATGATCGAGTCAGATTTGTGGCTAGAGTGCACTACTTCCTTTGATTTATTTGGAGGTCCATACAGAGAGAAGCATATCAATCTCTATTGTGAAGTCAGTACATGATGTTTGCATCACACTCGCTTGAATTTCTACTCATAATATCTCACTTCATCCAACTCTTCCATTCACTTTCACCATAGATAAGATTATTCTACTACTCAATGTTGCTAGAAGCTCTTATGTTGCTCGTTTTGTACAAATGCATAGGTGCTTCGGTATGGCTTGTGTAGAGGGGACACGAGGCTAGTAGAAAATGTGACTTACAGGTGTGTGGTAAGGGAGGTGTAGCTCAGTGGTGAGTAGCACCTTCTTTAATGTCAATCTAGGAAGACATGAGGATGGTATGATGACCTTGCGCAAGTGATGGCCGAAGTGTGTGAGTGAGAAGCACACAAACATGCACACACATACACACACACGTGCACATAAGGCAAGAACAAAGAGAGGAACAATGGAGTTCTTTAGATTACTCAAAAAGTCTCAAATACAATCTCAATTCACTAACAAGCTAACCTCCAAAATGAGCTCTCTAGCTCTTTTTATCATTTTTGACTAGCTTTGGTCCTCTTCAGACCTAGTCTCTCGCCTAGTTAAAAATTAGGTTTTAGGGCCTATTTGAGGGCTCAAACAGAGTCTAAAAAATATGAAAATCGATAGGTAGGTACTTCTAAGGCTCCTCAAGCTCAAGGAATCCTTGGCTTGCACAAATTGGAGCTACAAAAATAGAAAATGGTATTTACAATACGTGTTAGTGATGCAAATCACTATTTTAAAGGTTTCTCTTGAGAATTTTGATGTACATTTCCATCAGTCCTTTCTTCGTTGGCTCCTTTGTTGGCTTGTGCTTCCTATCTCTTCACCTTGACGCGTACTTCCTTGACAAGTTAGCCCTTGACTTCCAACACTTCTCTCTCGCATCTGTCATCCTTGACAGACCCTTATCGAGGGTGTTTCTTGATATAGAACTCAACGACGTCCGAGGCGAGGTGCTCTTTTTCAATCCTTAATAATTTTGCAAGATCTATAAGTAGTGTATCCCAATCCACTGGACTGGGACTTCCGGATGTGGCAGGTGCAACTGATCATAATGTAAAGTCCTCTCCATAGCGAATAGTTGTAGAAGATGTGAGGGTCTAGGAATGAATATTATTATGCACTTCAAGAAGATCAGCATATGTATCGAGGATGGTTCTCATTGTGTCTGAAGAATAGCTTTAAGCTTTTCTGGATCTATCTCTTGAGGAGAGCCTTACATTGATGCTTCCCAATTCTCTTCATTCTGCTTTTGAAGTCATTTATTCTCCTCTAGAGTAGTTGCCATATGCTTCTACAGTAATGCCAGATTATGATGTACTCTGATATTATTGGCATGATAAACTTCAATTAAAGATTCTAGTTTTTTAATGTCTTGAGAATCTAATTGTCAAGGATTCTCCAATAAGGTTTGGTGGCCTTGATCTAGTGTAGTATAGCGTTGATTGAGTGCTACGTTCTCTTCTTCTAGGGTTGTCAGCCTCTCCTGTAATTGTTGTTGTTCCACTAGTATATCGTGGTGACAATCTTCTAAAGTATGAAAATCATTCTGCAACTGATATATACATTGATGTAGCATAAAGGATGTGGGTTGTGTCTTATGTTAAAATGAGCACATAAGTCATCCACATAAACTTCCAAGTTTTTTCGTAAGAATTCCTTAAAAATGTGACACATTAATCATTGAAATGTGGTGGGTGCATTTTTCAGCCCAAATGGCATCACACGAAATGCAAATATGCCCCACTCTGTGGCAGACACCATCTTATGTTGATCTTCAGGGGGAACGGCTACTTGGTTATAACTTGAGAAGACATCAAGAAAACTGTAGACTTCCTTGCCTGCAACTTATTCTAATATATGTTCCGTGATAGGAAGAGGATAAATGCCTCTAATCATGGTGGCATTATTTTTTTTAAGTTTAATACACACATGTAATTTCCCATTTTTCTTGCCCACAACCACAATGGGGGATACCCATTATGTATGTTCAATTTCGTAATTGAATCCTACTTCCAACAACCAATCTATCTCCTCTTTAATCTTGGCAGCATAATTATCATTTTAGGTGTATGGTTTTTGCTTAGAAGGCTTGGCCTCTGGGGTCATATGAATTCTATGGGAGCATATATCTGGATCTACTCCTTTCAAATCCTTGTAACTCCAAGTGAACACATCTCTATATTCTTGCAATAGGGGAGTTAAATCTTCTTCTTCTTCCTCCATCAATTCATGCCCTATGTCAATTTAGCTATGTGGGGCCCTTTTAATCTTTCCTGCTATGGTCGAAACATCATGTCTAAGTTTTTAGGTATGATTTCAGATAGATCCTAATTATTGGTTCACGGTCTCCTGATTCGATTCTTGCAAAGTCAAATCTAAGATTTTAGCTCTAGTTTCCTTTATACTTCCTTCCAACTCACTTATCTTCTTACTCCATTTCCTTTTGATCCTTTCTCATGAATCCTTCCATGATTTGGTTTTTCTTCCACTAGACTCTCCAACTTCTCTTTTTGTAGCTATTTTATCAGGGTTTCGTTGTTGATTTTATAATAGTGCCGAGGCTCTCATTATTGCTTGGATAGGCATATGCATAGGTGAGGATCCATCTGAGGTATGCACAATATCTATCACATTTACGGGTGTTACTTTAGAGGCATTAGTAGGGTTCTTAGGGCAATCTCTTATGAAATGCTCTTTACCACATTTTGCACAAAAACCTTGAAAGTTATAATATTGTGATTGTCCTACTATGGGAGGATTCCGACATTCCTTTATGTAATGGTCTCATTGGCACCTAAAACATGGTCCTTTAGGGACCTTTAGTCTTCGCTATCTCAAGTGGGGCGATGGGTTAGGTTTGGCATACATTACATTGGCATAGTCAAGCTCCCAACTAGCTTCCAATGGTGGACTATCATAGTGTTATGTTTCCATGTGTTCTAGTGACTCGATATAGTATGCAGGTGGACTATCTACATGGAATCAAAACTATTAGAATTAGGGTCACTCTTAGTGATCAAGGGGGAAGAGGGTACTAAAGCCCTACTGAGTTTCTCTTCTACAACAACATATTGGATGGGATTACATTGGCTGGTGAGGGTGGCTATTGAGCTAAGATTGGTTGAGGTCTTAGTTGAGTCTGATAAGGGTAATTTTGTGGGGGATGTCATGGACAAGAAAACCAACTTAAACCTTAGATTCCATGTGAATTACCTATATCTCATGTTTGGTTAAGATTTTGGAGAAATTAATGTTACCATTGCATCCAGAATGTGCAAAACCGCAAGATCGATTGTCTATTTGCTGAATTCTGACACCCCCGGGACTTTTTTTAAGCTCATGACATCATCAACTCATAACCACCCTTGGAAAACCTATATAAGGAGGGGTTGGCCACATTCATTCTTAGTCTTGCCAATGCCATTCTTGGGAGCTCAAGGGGCATGAAGGGGTCATGACCACCAAGTAAGTACTTTCAAGTTCCAGTTCAAGTTCTAGTCTTGTCTCTTGCTCTAGTCTTGTCTAGTCTTGTCTAGTCTTGTATCGTAGACATCCTTTCTTTTCCTATTGTAATCTCATAGTATGAGATCCTTTCTAATTATTTCTTGTATCTAGTTCACATCCCTGAGGGGAATTCTTGTAATTGAGATATCTTGTTCCATACCTACAATCCCGGATTGTGGGATCTCCTGTAACATTTTTGGTCCAGTTATCCATACCTATCGGTCCTAGGTTGTGGGACGTCTTTTATCAATTACATATTCTTGTACTATTTTCCCTACATGGGTGATCTTGTAATCAGAAGTTCATTTTCGTAATCTTGTCTACTCTAGTCAAAGTGCACAATTGAGTGCTCCCTTGACACTTTGGCAAGACTATCTTCATCAAGACCAAGCACCATGGATTCCCTATGCAAGGAGATTCAATCTACCATAAAGGACTTGATTGAACATGTCGAAGCAATGAAAATATTGCTATGACAAGATTATCGATCAGTTTCAAGCTATGCCTTGAATATGAAGATGTTGTTTCAGGGAACTACTTAAGGTTCATGAATTCTAGAGGAAGAATCCAATGAAACCCAAGCTAGAGAACATGACCGCTCCTCGTGGAACTCCTCGCTTGAGGGGGAGGTGATGTCATGGATAAGAAAACCATCTTAAACCTTAGATTCCATGTGAATTTCCTATACCTCATGTTTGTTTAAGATTTTGGAGAAGCTAATGCTACCATTGCCAAATCTGGCTATTTCTTGGGGGAGGGGTCTGATTGAAACTATGGATTAATTAGGAATCGTTGTGTGTGATTCCACTTTTTGAGAATTCAGTGATGAATGACTCTAACAAGTGATGAATGTCCCTAAATTGCCTTTGTTGTAAAAGTTTGAACTAGGTTAAGGATGTGTTCTTTAGCGTGAGTCCAAATGCATTGTATTGCATGAGCATATCTTCCACTTGCTCCGCTCGCAGCACTTGCTTAAACTCGGCAACATGGTCGTAGGGATCTCCTATCCCGTCAAAGTAATTTTTCATTGACTTCGCTAATTGGGTAGGTCTCAGTATTCTTAGATGCTCAAGGGGTCTAGGTAGAGGAAAGTCATCCCCACCACCTTGTAATCTTGGTTCTCTCAGTCTCTCCATTCTATCCATTTCTATGATCGCTCTATCTCTCCCTATGGGGTGAGCAAAACTCACTTCTAGCTTTTTCTTGTTCTTCTCTCTTTGGAACCCATGAGTTCATGATGTCCTGGCTCCTTGAGTGCTAGTGTTTACATTTGCTTGTGATGGGGTCAATACCAACTCTCCTCTCCATGTATAAGCATGTCTTGCATGATCGGACACTACAAACACTTGCTCTAACATGTTGTCTAGCTATACTACCTTTCCACGCATATTAGTGTCCTTGAATTCCTAAATGGTGATTGATCCTATTTCACTTGGGTATTCCATCCTATAACTCCAAAACACTTCATCAATGTCCTTATTTAGAAATAACTCAATGCTTTTGTTATCTTGAGGAACCCATTCAGGGTTTAACATCCATGTCAATATTGATTTCCCTCTAGGTGTCCTAGGTTCGTCTCCTAGTGATTCTTGTCCTTGGGTTCTTGCTTCTGTCTTGGGAATGACTACACCAAACTCATTAGTGTGGATAGGCTAATTTGTTATGATGTAAATTGTTCCTTCCTTTTTTAATTATGCATCTCTCTTGAACTTAACCACTAGATGTTCCAATCCAATGCGTTGGTTAGGGTTGTGCAATTGAACCACGGATCTTCTCAAACCATCCTCATAGATGCCAGCACATAAGTGGTTGGTTCGGACATATTCTAACTGGGTCTTGCAGGGTCCTTTGGGTCATTCTAGATAAGCTACACTTGACCCTCCATCCGGTCTCTCCATGTTATAAGCCATTTCAGTTGTTAAGCCCAAGAGCTAGGGGGTTGAGAGTTCTTCCAACCCCGGGTCAAATTCGTTGAATACTCTGGTGCCCAAGAAGACATGCTTTGCAAGCCTTGCTTCGTCCACCCTTTGTCTTGCTTTGGATGCCCTTGGATGACTCTTAATACACCTATAAAAATCCAAAGTTTAGACCAATCTTTAACTTTTATGGATAGGCACTTTGCTTTACACACTTTTAAGGGTATTCGCTATGGTCCAAAGACACGATGGTCTTGAGGCCTTGAGATGGCATGAACCAATTGTGATGGTGTAGAAGGAGGTGTTGGATTTAGACATCTATGGAAGCACACGAACAACACAAGGAAGAAGAAGAAGCTTGGAGCACAACACACAAAACTGAATGTATTACTAGAGAATGTACAAAGATAAGTAACCCGTTAGGGCTATAGGCATAAATACAAGCCGGGGGAAAAAAACCTCTTAAAGAGGGAAAAAAGTGCCCCCGGTGGTCCTAGAGTGTTCACACACATCACTACCTAAATATATCAACAAATCCCCCCTAGGAGTGATGCGGTGAACAAGGAGCCGGCACTCATGTATAAGGAAGTGCCAAGCTAAATGCCCCAAATCAGACATCTCAAATGAGGCATGCAAATCAGCCTTAAAATCAGCAATATGCCTCTCATAAGGACTAGTGAGCAGCATGTCATCAACATAAACCATAATGATTAGAAGTACATCATTAGCACGCTTAACATATAAGGTGCTTTGAGTTGGAGCGTTTTGAGTTCTCAAAACCATGTGCAATCAAATAGGCATGTATCTTTTCATACCAAACAGTGGTACTTGCTTTAAACCATATAATGCCTTCTTTAACCGGCACACCTGGTTCTCATGCCCTTTTTGCACAAAGCCACAAGGCTCAAAAACATACACTTCTTCATGCAAGTCACCATTCAGAAATGGTTTTTTGATATCCAACTGATGTACATTCCAACCATGATGAGCTGCAAGTGCAGAGATGCGACAAACAATAGTCATTCTGCAAGTAGGTGCAAAGGTCTCATCAAAATCAATGCCTCTTTCCTGCACATAACCCTTTACAACAAGCCTTATACCTGTCAACTGTTCCATCAAGTTTACACTTCAGATTGTCTACCCACTTTGTGCCAATGGCCTTCTTGCCAGGAGACAAGTCACATAAAGACCAAGTACCATTCTTCATTATAGCATCATATTTAGATTGCATTACAACCATCCAATGTTCAAAATTTTGCGTTTGATCAAATGAAATAGGCTTAGTCTCATCACAGAGACTAGAGATAGCCATAGCATAGCAATCTGATGCAAAAGAGGCACTATGAGAGCCTGACCGAGTATGATATGATAGAGGTGCATTTAATTTGATGTCACGCAAAGTCTGCACCAACCATTTTGGCATAGTTTTTGCCTGCTCAATATCAGCTCTCTCATCAACAAGTGCATCATGTAAATGTCCATCAGAAATGGAATGATCTGCATCATCACATGAAACCTACAAAGGCTAAGATGTTGCCTCATTAGGAACAACACTAGGCTGTCCACACGTAAAAAGAGGAAGCAAAGTATCATACATGTCTTTGGAGTGAACAGATGTCTCCTTAGTACATGAAAGCAATGGGTGAATAGCATCTTCCAAAAAAACAACATCACAGCTAACCAAAATGCATTTAGTTTGTGGATGATATAGACGATAGCCTTTACTTTCAGAACTATACCCAAAAAAAAAACATTTTATTGCGTTATCATCCAATTTTCTACAATGTTGTTTAGTCACTAATGCATATGCTAGACAACCAAAAACACATAGATGAGCAACAGATGGCTCGTAATCATGCCAAGCCTCATATGGAGTGATAGAACTCTTGACCGTACACCTCGCCATCTCCATGAGTGACCTGTTCTTTCATTCAGCAACTTCATTCTGTTGAGGTATATACGGCACTATACACTGGTGTTTTATCCCACGTTCAGCCAAAATGCATTAAAATTAGAAGACATATTCCCCCCCCCCCCCCTTGATCAGAATGGAGGGTGCCCATTTTACATGCTAACATATTTTCAGCCAAAACCAGAAATTGTTTGAAGCACATAAACACTTCGGACTTTTCTTTGAGTGGATATACCCATGCATGCTTGGAAAAATCATCAATGAAAGTCACAAAGTAAAGATAATTTCCAAAAGAGGGTGTCTACATAGGACCACAGACATCACTATGAACAAGCTGCAATTTCTGAGTAGCCGGATCTGAACCATCTTTCAGAAATGAGGAATGCTGCATTTTGCCCAAAATACAGCCTTCACATACATTTCAAATTTTTGTAGGCATAGCAAACTAGCAAAGTTTAGCTGAACAAAGTGTGCATCCCAAAGCTTTGCATTTGACATAGCCTGAGAATCATGTACTGCACATGCCAAATCATTCACTGATTTTTCATAGTCTATGACCTTATACAACCCATGACATAAATTGCTAGAAGCAATAATAACATCGCCATTTGACAGATCATGAACTGTACATTTATCATCAATAAATTTCACAAGCAAGCCAATCTTGGCTAATGCAAAAACTAATAACAGATTCTTCTTGATCCTTGGCACAAATAAAGCATCTAACAAAGTGAAAGAACTACCATCAACAGTAGTCAGAATGATCTTACCAACTCCCATGATAGGATAAGAGGAGTTGTTGGTGCATGTGATAGTGTTCCCTATAGGGGCAGGCTCAAGTGAAGAGAAGAAACTGTGCTGCAAGGTAATATGTTTGGTCGTCCCACTATCAAAGTACCAAACATGTGAGTCTACTGCAAACATGCACTACTCATGAGAAGATGGGTCAAAACTGCAAACAATAGTAAACACCTATTCTTCATCCTGCACAAGGTTAGCAGACTCTGTTTTTGGAGTAGAGGCCTCTGCAACAACCATTCTAGCCTCTTTTTTCTTTGCCTCTTTTGCAAATATTTTAGGACAGTTCTTTATGATATGATCATTTCCTTTACAGTACTTGCAAAACAATTTCTGCTTTTTTGATTTCTTCTCATCTTTGTCTTCCTTCTTCGAATGTGCAAAATTAGCAGATTTTTGTGTACTTATTGAAGAGCTCCATTTTCCTTTGCCCTTCTGACTAGCTAGGAAAGCTTGATCTGCAACACTTATAATAGACTTGTTCTACCTTGACTGATCTTCTTGCAACAAAAGAGAGACTAACTTCTCAAATGACAAGGCATTTGGATTGCCTTCATCATCAATCGAAGAGTAGAAGCAAAACTCTGATATGAATCAGGAAAACCATTCAGAATGGTCTGCACGTCACCTATCTGGTATAACTTCATCAGCAAAAATCAACTGTTCCTTCAAGTCTTTGATCTTTGTTAGAAAATTTTCCATAGAATCACCTTCATTCATGTGCTCACTCTCCAATAGTTTTTGGAGGTAAGCAACACAAGCCTCATTCCTAGCTTGGTACAATGTGGTAAGTGTATCCCAAGCATCCTTAGTTGTTGTGCAAGAGCGAATGTGAGGAATAATGGCATGTTTAACAAACAAAGCTATCAATGCATGTGCCTGGGCATCTCTACCATCCCAATGAATTTGGTCTACAGTAGGTGCAGCAGAAACTGGAACACAAATAAGAATATGCATAATATCAGCATCTTCGACACCTTCTACATCAGCTTCAATACTTGCAATTGTAACAGTTGCAGGTGTGATAAGACATTTTTCAACACCCTGCACAATGTTCCATAGTCCTTTTGCAACCAATACATGTTGCATCATATAAGCCCATAACGGGTAGTTGGTACTATTCAACTTATCCTCAATAGCCAACATACGGAATGCATCATTGCTTTTAGCCATGGACGGTGACTAAAATACCTTGATGCAATAAATTGACTGTATCTTAAAAAGTTGAAAAGAATTTCCTAGAGGGATTTTGCTAAACCTATAGCAGACTTCGAGATGCTTATATTGGCGAACTGAAACTCGTATATACCTTTGGCACAAAAATATCAAATAGCATACACAAGCACTGTGATAGTGCATTTGGAGCGAAGCTATTTTGATCTCATATGTTCATCAAAATTCATGCAATTTTGAGATTGCAACTGGAGAGGTGTCGATGATGCCCTAGATGAAGCGGCGACCTGCTCTGATACCAATTGTTGGAGTTAGACATCTGCAAAAGCACGCAAACAACACAAGGAAGAAGAAGAAGCTTGGAGCACAACACACAATACTAAATGTATTACTAGAGATTGTACAAAGATAAGTAACCCGTTAGGGGTATAGGCATATATACAAACCGGGGAAAAAAACCTCCTAAAAAGGGAAAAATGTGCCCCAGTCGTCTTAGAGTGTTCACACACATCACTACCTAAATATATCAACAGGAGGCATGATCTTCGTGATGGCATACCTGAATTGTCACAATGGCCTTAGACCATCATGATGATCGCAAACCATCATGATGGCATGGACCATTGTGATGGTTTGGTCACATCTCGATGGCGTGAGCCAATCGCGATGGTGATACATCATCACTATCCTGCAAGCCAATCATGATGGTTCACCAAAATGAAGATTTTGTAACTATGCTTGTAGATTCCTCTATGCACAAGGATGCCCTACACTGTGTAATAGATGTATTCCAAAAAAATTGAAGTTCTCAGACCATCGTGATAGTCTGAGGCCTACAATAGATCTCACAAAAAATGCACATTCTTGCCTTTTTAGAGCTTTCCTATTATACTAGAGTGCTTTTCGTGCATAAAAACTCAAAAACACATAAGCATGTACTTGCCCAAGAGCTCTCTCACTCTCTCTCGCATGTGCAAATGAGAAAAGTGGATAGAATAGGTGGATATGGTGAGTTTTCTAATTTTTGGGGCATGCAAGAAGATGATGCAGGGATGAAGAAGTAGCTTAGGGAAGGTGAAAAATGCTAAAAAAAAGCAAAGACAACAACAAAATTGAAATTAATTACCTTCCAATGCCACTTCTTGCTATACCTTTACCATCAAACAATCATCCTAGAACTTGATCCTTGGCAACTACACCAAATTTGGTGTTGTTCTAGACTAGGATAAACACCTCGTCAAGAAGATCCAACTCCTTCATGTCAATTCATGGAAGAGATAGGAGTGATATGAAGATCATGAACGATTGAGATGAGTGATTGTGAAGGTGAGAATCATGCAAATGCACACACATACACAAACACACACACATGGAAGAGACAAGAAAGACACAATGGAAGGTCAAGAACAAACTCTATTACTCAAGAACACTCTTAGAAGCTCAAGACAAGCTCTAATCTCTCCTAAAACATACAAGCTAACTCTAGCTAACCTCAAAAATGAGCTCTCTAGCTCTTTTTATAGTTTCTAGACTAGCTTTGACCAGTTTCAAACCTAGTGTCCGGCATAGTTAAAAATTAGATTCTTAGAGTCATTTGGAGGTCCAAATGAGGTCAAAAAATAACCAAAATTAGTATGATCGTTCTACCTAAGCTCCTCAAGATTGAGGACTCCTCAAGTTGCACAAAATGGAGCTTGCTGATACCAAAATGGGCATTATATGGTACATATATAACGAGTGATGAAAATCACTATTTGGCGTTTTGAAGAAAATATCATAAAGTATATTCTTGAAAAAAATTAAATTTCTAGCCTTTGCAACTCACTGCATTCCCATCTTTACATGCTACCTCTTCGTTGATGCATGTGGCTGCTATCGGATGCACTCCCAACAGGAGCTAATCGATGTCTCCTTAGTACATGAAAGTAATTGCTGAACCACATCTTCTAAAAACCAACATCACGACCAACGAAAATGTGTTTAGTATGTGGACAATATAGATGATAGCCTTTGCTTTTAGAATTGTACCCAACAGAAGTACATTTTAGTGCTTTATCATCCAATTTTTTGTGTTGATGTTTAGGCACTAATGCATATTCCAAAAATCCAGAGACATGTAGATGAGCAACATATGGATTGGAACCATGCAAAGTCTCATATGGAGTGATAGAATATAGTGCTTTGCTGGGACACCTATTAAGTACATATGTTGCTCACATAACAACGTCAAGCTAAAATCTATGTGGTAAAGCATGAATTTTGACCATACACCTCACCATCTCCATGAGAGACCTCTTCTTTCCATTAGCAACTCCATTCGGTTGAGGTGTATATAGCACTAAAATGATGTTTTATCCCATGTTCTGCCAAAAATGCATTAAAACCAAAAGAAATATATTTCCTTCGATCAAAATTGAGGGTGCCCATTTTACATGCTCACATATTTGTAGCCAAAACTAGAAACTGTTTGAAGCACACAAACACTTTGAAGTCTGCTTTCAATGGATACATCCATGCATGCCTAGAAAATGCATGCAAAACTTTGCCTTCTTTGGGCATGATCAGTTCACTATGCCTCATAAGAAAGTTTGGTTCATTTTATAGTTGGTAGATACTCAGAATCTGACTATTAATCTTCCCCATTGGATCATAGATCAAATTCATGCAGCTCACAAGTGATGGCCGTGCAAGGCCATATTACATGGATGTTGTGCAGTTACATGGATAATCTATAGGTGCCACACTTATGACATACCAATTTAGAGGGCCCTCTCATGGAACTACGTACAACAATTTAAGAGCAAGAAGGCCTTCACCCCTCCCTCAAAGCGAATGAGAGGATCAATTCCTTGTGCTCAACCCCGAGGAGCTACTCTGACACCTAACATTTCTCACACACCAAAACACATTGTTCACTTGTTTACACTCAGATTGCTGAGGTGTGGCACTGATGGTCTAGAATTGATCTTTCCACATGTACCCTCTGGCTTGGAATTTCCTAGAGGATTAGGACTAAAAGAATTAGGCAAGGTGGACTTTGAACAAATCCTCAAAGATGTAAACCTTGAATTGGAAGAGGAAGAAGAAAGCAATCACTAACAGCATGAAGAGGGACATAAGGAGAAACAACAGGACAAAGAGCAAACTGAGGATGATGATAAGGAAGAACAAGATGAACAAGAACATCAAAGAACCCTCGAATATACAACACAACTACAGAAATTATATGATACTATTACCAACATACAAGAGCGAGGTCGACTCTTGTTCCAAATCGGCAAAGTACTTATCAATCAGATACTAGAAGAAGAGGGAGTCGATCCTCATTTCATAGAAACCCTCCAGCTCATGAAAGAATCTTGTGGAGTAGTTGAATTTGTATATACCATGTTTCAAAATCCACAACCTTGATATGAACAAATGTGCATGGACACTAGGCCAAGTCTAGGTAAAAAGATTCGGATACCTATCGCATAGTAGGAGGGGACAACCACTCATGAAGCAATATCAACTGCCACCATGGATCTGACTGTAGAAACCTTTCTGTAGACCTCAACCATCTTGCCTCAACACCCTCAATCCCCACCTCAAACCCACAAAATACACATTATCGCCACAACCAAGATAACCTCCCAACTAGTAGAACCCATATTTCACACCCCTCCCAACTCACCGCCCCATATCGAAGTTACTATGATCACTATCGAAGTCATCACATTCACCCTCTCCTTTAGTTTCAAAAAACCTGTTTCCCAAACCACACTCTTTTCTTCCATCACCAATCCATTGTACACTACCTCGTCTGAACCCCTTGAGCCAGTCCTACATCACCCATTCAAACACATAATAGTAGGAAACCCATGTCTGACTGAAGGTATTGTAGGCTTGCCAACTTATCCTCGAACCTATATTCCTCTTATGCATCCATATTCTTTCGTCCCTTGACCTCAAGAACCTACCACCATTGCACCACCATTTCGGGCATCCTTTATAGAAACCATGATTTGAGTCCATGAACAATCAAGGGGCCTTTATCCCAACACAACATACTCACTATTCATGCACACCATGAGCATGGCACCTACCATCCCCATATATATGGTAGAACTAACATGCACGATGCTATCTGAACCCATGGATATCTTACCATCCATGACACCACCCCCTCCCCCTACGCTTCCAGAGTCTCCCATTCTCCCTCCACCAACCTCATCAGCACATATAACACCATCATCTGCTGCATTCAAAACTCCCATTCCCACTTCCCTTCCCCCTAAATTTCCCCCTAGAAATATTGCATCCATGTTGATAAGTAATACATTTGATACCATGATTCAATGTTCCACACAATTGCGACAAGAATATCAATAGTTAGAAGAACACAATACCATGCTCATGGAGGAATCACAATGATTACAAGCTAGAGTTACTGCACTAGAAGAAGACAATTGCGCATTACGAGAGTAGTACAACACCCTCCAATAGGCCCATAATGAACTTGATTCTCAAATCCAAAATGTGGATCAAGAAGCTATTAACAATATGGAGACTATGCTACACCTTTATGTGGATAGAAATGCTAAGCTATAAAGAAACATGGGTCTTCTCTGAGGACACATGGAAATGACTATGGAAGAGACGGAATGTCTCCAAAGTAGAATCAGGATAATCTGGAGGCAAGAATGGAATGCACCCTGAGAGAAACAATCAATCCTACAAGGTTTCAAGCATTTCCTTCTGAAAACATTTATGTATTATTGGAGGAACATGCAAACATCTTGGAATCTTATGTGAAGTTAGATGAGGAATGTGATGAGCTAAAGAAGTGACTAGCCACAAATAGCACCCAAGTGGCCAAAGCCATTTGCCTCCAAGCTAATACACAAGAAATTAAGGCATTTCGAAAACAAATCAAGGACTTACAAGCACAATTTTTACAATACGAGCGACCCTCATCCCCATCGATGGAACCTGAACCAGAGGAGTTAGTACAATACCTAGTGGAGGAAACTTTTGAAGATGCCTACAAGCCTCAAATAGTACCTAGGGATCAAGTAACTGAAAAAGGACAACATACATATGAACCAATACCTCAATGGCTCAAACAAGTTGAGCAAATAGAGCAAACACATAATGATAGGGTGGAAATATGGATCTAGTCTCTATCTAACTTAGAAGACATAGTACTCAACTCAAAATACTTTCATAATCTATCCCACAAATAGCTAATCACCACCTCCAAGATGCAATAGATGCCATACTTCATGCTTCTAACCTACTATAATTCCAAAGTCAAATGGGTAATGAGAGAGAAACCAACCTTTATGACACACTTTTGGCCTAGTGACCTCTCTGAGGGAGCTAAGAATGGAGCCATCTTTCAACCAAATTGGTGGGCAAGGTTGCTAGAGACATACCCTAAAATGCTAAGGATATGTTCAAATGCCCCCTTACACATCAAGTACAATCCATGCTATTTTCCAGTACCTCATCGATGCACATGGCCTAAATTTGCTATAAAAGTATGCAATGACAAGGGATGGTCGAATCGGCTCAACTATCCCTACTTCGCTCCACCAAGAGGACCACATATGGTAGCATATATGGTATCAACGATACAACACTAGACCCTAAGACTCAAGAATGTACCTAACATTGTTGCCAAGATGTGCATGAAGATCTTCAAGTTATGATAATGATTTTCAAAACATTCAGAATTGTCAAGGCCCCATACATCTCAACTCTAGGCATCAATGAAAAAAACTTCAACCTTGTCTATGATCTCAACAAGACTCTATAAGTCAACACCATCTACACATGGCATGCTCGAATCAAATACATGCCTGCTTGCTACAAGCAGACATTTGAAGAGATGTTCTCAACAAGGTTTTGGGAATATCACTCATATATATTCATTCCAAGACCAATGCATCTTCTACATCTCTTTGTGATGGAACAAGCTCTGTATTCCAAACAACTATGTATGCTATATCTAGACGTTCCAAGTCTTGTGGATTGGGAAAGTCTAATGATAGATTTAGCATGCTGCCTTCATCTCAAAGAACATGATCTCATTGTAGATGCGGGCCAATATTACATATAAAACCTTCCTCATCGTCCGCATACCACCCTTACACCTCCTTGGATTGAAAATTATGAGGTGACTCTCCGCACATTGATACTCATCATTCTACTAGAGTGGAAATGGGAAATAGGTGCATAGAAAGTGAAGGTGGGTGTTGCTAAAGTTACGTCTCTGACAACTACTTCTTCATTCCTTGGGGGTGACCAAGACAAGGTGTGGAAAATAAGTTCTTCAGGTTGAGTTTCTATGATGGTTGTGGGTTGAGCTCTAGGGGTTCTTCTCACGGATGGAGGGGGAAGAGGTGAGACGTATGAGGTTTGTACAAGTGTCTGTGAGGTGACATCTGTAATAACTTAAGTCTATGATCCAAGGGTTTGGCCGGTTCAGATAGATATGAAATCAGACACCGTTTGGTCATCCGTGTGTATGACCAAAGATCTCGAGTTTAGACTTACGTGCTCTGTTCTCGAGAGAAGCTCACAACAAATATGGTCATCATTTTTATGTGGTGCGATAACACTCTTGAACCCATGACGTCAAATCACGAACACAATCTGCTATCTGTCAGTTCCACGGATGCTCAAGCTTATGTTAGGTTTCAGTTTTCTGAATAAGCTTATGACAGAATGTTGGAGAACCAACTTCTAAAGCAAAAAGGTGGTAAGTCAGGTGCAAACATTAGGATTCGAACACACAACATCTAATAGAAATGATGTCTCTTTTGGAGAGTTCCTTCGGCATCCACCACAACAGGACAATCGTTCATGAGTAGCGCTTTTAGCAAAGGGAGAACGACCGAACGGAGACGTGCCACAGAGTGAACTGATTTCTCCTTGTCAATTTTTCCTCTAAAGAGCTTTGTCTTTTTAGCTCTTTGCTTCATCTCAAGCACCATTCAAAGACAAAGTGAAATAACCACTGGGCCAAGAGGAAGCGATGGTCTTCAAGAAGGAGTATGTAAATTTTCTCATTAAACAAAAGATGGAGAATCGCTCTTCCAAAGGATCAGAGGATGGATGAAGCTATGATCAAAGCTAAGTATTTTCCAGTTTCTACCTGGCCTTAATGCTTGATTTATCTTGTTTTCATTATTCTACACTTAATCATAGACACACATTGAAATAGCCAAGATTTCAATCGATTAATTCTAGATTAGGATAATGAAACAATCCACTTCTCATTCCAAGCATTAGTTTGCATTAAGGAAAGACTTGGTTTTAAAAAAGTATCCTTGTGCATCAAAGAATGTATTGAATTTTAGATTTCCTTTCCATTGAGTAAGCTTTTTATTGCACCTCAAGGATATGTTTTTATATCATAGTGCATTAGGACAAAGGAAAGGATATACATGCATCAAGATTGCATGATATACATTCTTAGTACAAGGAAAAGTCATGCATCAAGCTCATGCATGATTGTTGCATTATTTTTTGGGCATGCAAAGAACATGCATGCATACGCATGTGATAGAACGAGATGTTGTTTGCAAGTAGATATGATAATGTACTCTCTTAGTATTTAGCTTACTTTATAAATCTCATGGTTTGACATTAGGGAAGACCGAGGACTACTTAGTTGCAAAGACATGCTACTTCTAGTTTGTAGCTCAAGTAATTAGTCAATTCCTTCCCAAGTTGATACTCCGCTATCAAAAACAAATACTTAATGATAATTAAGTATGTTTGATGTCTTACTAGGTATAATTAGGCACGAGGAGAAAGTTAAGTATTAAATTTTCTTGATGACCAAGAAAACTTAATTACTTGCAAATTTTTTGCGATGTATGATGACTCTAAATCCCAAATGTACTTAGGGAGTCATGAAGATAAGCTTTAGTGGAACTATTGAAGTTTTTCTTTTCATCTTGATGAGTGATAAACTTCAAAGAGATGAATAAACTTTAGCATTACTTGAACTTTAGCATCACTTGAACTTTAGTGTTCAATAGTTGGATGCTAGGTTCCATGACTGTATCTCTAGTCAAGATGCAAAGCTTTCAAAAAGCATGGAAAATTTATTAAGCATTTTTCTGAGGATAAGAAAAGTATGCTTGGTTTTGTTTAAGCTAATTAGAGTTTAAAGAAGAAACCCAAGTCAAATTAATCCTTGGGAATCAAGATATTCTCTAAAAGATATGTCAAAGTAGCTTTTAGGAATTAAGCTACTTCCTAAAAGTTAAACCAATAAAGGAAACACTACAACAGATCGATGGTATACCGAGGTTTTTACCGAGGAAAATGAACGCGGCTTTATTTGCCGCGACGCCGGTGTAAAGGTCAGTTTCCGCGTGGGTACCAAAGAGTCGGTATAGGCGTCGGTCTAGACGTTGGTAAAAGCGTCGGTATATGCGTCGGTATATGCGTTGGTATAAACGTCGGTATATGCGTCAGTAACCGGTTTCTGCTGCACCGCCTCTTGGGTGTACCGATGGTTATTGCGATGACACTGCTGGGAGTACCGTCGCTTATACTGATGACCATACCTGCAAATTGTTTTTTGGGCAGAATGTTTTGTCTTTTGCTACAGCAACATTACCATGATGTTGTTGAACAAAAGACAATACACTCTGCCCAAAAAAAACCGAGTACATGTGATGTGTACTCTAATGACAACCGAAATATGATTTCATGAAACAGAGTATTATTGTACACAAAAGAGATCGATAATCAGAATGAACAATGAACCATGTACAAAAGAAGTTATATATTTCAATAATGAAGCATGTACAAGAGTGTGGCAAACCACTGTCATATATGACGCTTTTACGAAATGTGGCAAAGCAATGTATTGCCATATGGAAATAAAATACAAAATATTGGTCTTCCACTGCCATACACATGCAAAGAACGTTCCATATCAACAGTCCTGCAACAAAGAACAATAATGGAATGAGATAAATTCACATGAAAATTACAAACAAGTAAAAACCAAGTTTATAAATTAATTACCTCATCGCAAATGCTCCCATGAAACTACCGCACCGCGTCCCTCCAAGTCCTGCAATAGTGCAGTCAACCCATGACTATATCCATAAGACTCCTTCGATCGTGTTGGAGGACGACCCATTACCAGCTCCTGAAACAAATATAAAAAGATTAGAGAAATATATATGAGAAATTTAACACAAATAAATTCTATAAATGAAATGGTACTTACAAACTCATGACGCATCGTGTCATATCCGCCGCTGCCCAAATATGACGGTCCAATCGTGTCTAGACGTGTGGCTACGACATTTCGCTGCTGGCGATATCGATCAGGAGTCTGTTGCTGCTCATCACGAATCATGTCCCACTCCTCGGCATCTAACCACACAGGCTTTGGTAAGCCTTCTCTGAATGCATCACGAGCCTCGGATCGTCGATGCGACATGACCTCACGTGCGGTATGTAGAATCCACTCTGAACTGACAATCGACTGTTCATCGCCTGGTCGGAACTCTTGGTAAATCGTCTGTGTGATATAATTCTTCCGATCTTTATCCTGTTCACTCCATTTCCGCATGATGGAGTGTCCAAACTGGATGGAGCAAAGCTGTCGTATGCGTGCATGCATTGCTTTGCCAACCGCATCCATCACCGGAGCTCCATCTCGGATACTATACACCTTGGAGTCATCATGGTCATGAGCACCCCAAGGTGTACATGGTGTATTGCGTGGGGTACTACGTGGTGTACTGCATGGCGTACCTACATCTGAGGTACTCATCCTAGGAGTAGAAGCGGGCGACACAATGTCCGTCGCACTGTCTCCACAACAACCGCCTCCTCCGCCTCCAGACCTACCTGTAGATCCACTCCTAGAACCTCCTGCTCTAGAGCGTGACCTCGATCTACGAGACGGGTCAGACCCTGTATCGCGCTGAGGTGTCGAACGCACATGTCTACTAGTAGATCCAGTAGGAGATGGCTGCAAAGATGGTCGTGGTGGAGTCACAAAGCTAGGAGACATACCTCCTACGGGAGTAGCACCACCCTCAGGAGTGATACCGGAAGGAGTGACACCGGCGGGGTGACACCGGCGGGAGTGAGGCCAGCGGGAGTGAGGCCGACAGGAGTAAGGCCGCCAGGAGTGAGGCCAGGAGGAGTGCTACCACGAGCGATCCAATACTATGATGCAACGGCCATATACGCAGGAGGAACCTGAGAGATGAACTCCAAAAACTGCTCCTCTATCATGGACTGTGGAGTGACTGGAGGACTGTCTCCCATCGTGCTCTGTAATAAAAGAACTCAAATAATTAGCATGCGATAAGAAAAATAATATAGGGAATAAACAAAAAAAAAACAAAAAATTAGTACGTACAAGTCTTTTATTCAAAAGTCCTCTATTCTAGCATCCTCTTGAAGATCCGATGCACCGAGAATATCTATCTCTCAATTGATGGCTTCTAAATCGCTTGCTATGCTGTTTTCCTCCTGATCATCGTCTATTGCTTCGTCTTCTCGAACAATGACCTCTTCTTCAATGACCTCTTCTTCTGGAACAATGATCTCTTCCTCCTCAACTATCGAATGAATCTCTGAGTCCACTAGAGATGGACTTTCTTCTACATCTGCATTTTCAAAAATTTGTCTACTATGTGGAGCGACTTGTAAAACAAATAGCCACTTTGGGTCTTTTGAATCTGGTATAAAAACAACTTGCTCACAGTGTTCGGGAAGTACAAATGTATCCCTTTCATCTGTCCATAATCTTGTGGAGTCAACTTGAAGCAAACCGCTCTTATCTCGTCTCACTATTGCGTTTCTTCCAGAGGTGACTACTTTGAACCATTTCACGTCAAAAACAAAGTAATCAAAGTTTCTGAAAGATAGTTTCAAGATGTCTTGAATCACACCACAATAATCTAACTCGCCTTCTAGAGCATTATCATCTCTTGCACTCGCTCTACTTTTTTGCAAAAACTTCACCATCACTCCACTATCAAAAGTAGACCGGTTTTGATCGATTCGTGCGATTCGAAAGTGTCGTCCATGAGACCATAGTGCACCGTATTTGATATACTCCCAATCACATCCTTTTGTGAGTTCTTCTTGTTCTTCAGAGATATCTTCACCCGCTGCCTTTGCTTGTGAAACCGCTGCATCTAGCCATCTGCTCATTGGAAAAGGTGGGAGAGGTCGAAGATTTTCTGGAAGAGGCAAAAATCGAGTAGAACGATTTCTTCGAAACTGAGCTCTTTCCTTTGCGTTAGTTTCCTTGGCAATTTCATACCTTTCTAACCACTTTTGCATAGGCTCAGAGTTAACTATGCAAAACTTCATTGCCTTCTCTCTGAAAGCTGCATCCATTTTTCTTTGCAATCCTTTACCTTGTGGTTCATCGCCTACGACACGAACATTTTCATCATTGCTCCATAAGCGAGGCATTTTGGGATCCGATATACGTAGAAACTCAGTAATGAATACAAGAGATTCTTGTACAAGCCATCCCTCTGCCATGCTACCCTCTAGACATGCTCTCTGTCGAACAAACCCTTTTAATGTCTTCATAAAGCGCTCTAAGAAGAACATCCATCGACTATGGACAGTTCTTGCTATTGCAACTTCATTTACTACATGAACCAGTAAATGAAGTTGAATAGTGAGAATACTTGTGGGAAAGTATTTCTCTACCATACAAACAACCTCGATAGCATTGAGTTTCGCACTCTCTATGCTATCTCTATTTATCTCTTTAGAAGATATCCACCGTACTAAAGAACTAATTTTATAAATGGTTTTTCATACATCCTTTGAAAGACAGTCTTTTAGGGCTACAGGGAGCACAAACTATAAAAACTTGTGCCAATCATGAGACTTGAGTCCTGCAGTCTTTAGACATCTCATGCATCCAGTAGGTGTACGAAACTCTGAAATTGTTTTCTTCACTTGTTGCTCTTCCATCCTGCGAAGCACCCAAGGAGCTCTTGGTAACGATACTGTTCCATTGGGCTTAGTAATTGCCCACAACTCTTGCATACGACCTCGCTCTTCTAGGTCGTCCCTTTGTGCTTTGCTTTCTTTCTTTCCGATCAAAGTTTTCCAAAGCATCTCTCCCACATTCTTGAAAATATGCATCGGGTCTACCAAATGATTGATCACCAATTCACTCCAATAAGGGAGTTCATGAAAAATGGACAACCATTTCATGCCAACAACTGGATTTTCTGAATCCCACAGTTGTTTCCAATCGCTAGCTTTCATTTGATGTTGCGATTGTTGACCAATTTTTCCTTCACATAAAACATGCCCATCAGGCAAATATCTATGATGTCCTTCATAGACAGTTTTACGTAGTGCTTTGGAATAGCGTGCTTCGAGTCGTGGTCTGCATAAAGGACAAGCATGGTAACCCGAAATCGATAAACCTGAACATTCACCATAACCAGGCCAATCATGCATTGTCCACATAAGTATGCCTTTCACTCGCACGTCTCGTCTTCTTATAGGTTGAGACATGTCACGCATAGTGATCCCATCCCATAAAATGCACAATTCTTCTACAAGTGGTGCAAGATATACATCCATGTTTTTTACCTTATACTTACCTGGTACAATAAGAGCTAATAATAAATGACCTTTTTTTGTGGCCAACCATGGTGGGATATTATAATTGACCAAACATACAGGTCATGTGCTCCATGAAGAACTGCGTAATCCAAATGGATTCACTCCATCCATAGCTAGGCCTAGACGTATGGACCGAGGCTCACTAGCAAACTCTGGCCACTTACTATCTATGTGCTTCCAAGCATCAGAGTCAGCTGGCACTCGCATTACATTATCTGTAGACCTGCTCTTTGTATGCCATGACATTAAATCAGCTATAGATTTGCATCTAAACATGTTCTTAATTCGTGGAATGATAGGAAAGTGGCGAAGAACCTTTGCAGGGATTGCTTCGCCTATAAGAACGTCTTCTCTAAATCTATTTGCTCCACGCTTTGGACATACGTGGAGATGCTCATACTCATTCCGAAAGAGAATGCAATCATTCGGACAAGCATGAATTTTCGTATAATCTGATCCAATGGACTGTAAAAGTTTTTTTGCATCTCCACGTGTTGGAGGCATGTCATTGCCCTCTGGCAAAATTTGATCTTTAAGAAGCCTGCAATAAGCAATTAAAATGATATTAGTAAATGAAGTTATTGTGATACAACAATGATAGCCAATTTGTTCTCCACTTACCTGAACAATTCAGTGACACTACTATCTGACCATCCATAAATGGATTGCAGATTGAGCATCGCGAGTGAAGCACGTAGTACAGATATCTTTGCTCCATTGTAAAGTGGTAAACGAGCTAATCTTCGCATGTTTTCATATTCTTCATCAACTTCTGATTGTGGAATTTCTGTTGTGTCCATGAAACTCTCGTCGACACCTTCTTCACCATCATGATCTTCGTCCATCTCATAAAATGCTTCAAGCATCTCTTCCATATGTTCATTCTGTGTAATATTATTAGTGCTTGCTTCTACGTCTAAGTGCTTTTTTGCTCTCTTTTGTCCACGAGATGTTACTGGTGCAATGTCATTTGGATCCATCTGCTCACTTGGGGGACCGTGCGAATGATAGCGTAGGTTTTCTAGTCGACTCCTATCAAAGGATCCATACTCTCTAACATGTGCAGTACAAATCCGTCGTTTCCGATAAATTTGATACTTGCACTGTGTGCAAGGACATGCCATTCTCTCTTCACGATCCAAAGAAGCCATCTGCTACAATATGGACATTTTAGAACATTTTTTTTTATTAAACCTAAAAATCTAACTCTTAAAGACCTAAATACTTAAATACCTAAAAAAACTTAAAATCCTAGTTTTAAAACCCTAATCTATATAGCTATATTCGGATTTTTTCTTGATTGATCCTATTTTATATATATATTTATTTATTTATTCAGATTTTTTTCCTCTTAATTAAGTTATATGTATGCCTAAACCCTAAAACCCTAATTTTAAAGATCTGGACCTAAATTATGTATATTTCTATACACATGTGTATATACATGTATATATGTATTATATGTGTATGTGTATGTGTGTATATATGTTATGTACGTGTTAAAACCCTAAAACCCTAATCCAAATGACTTAGAACTAAAATATGTATATATATGTATGCATGTGTATATATATGTGTATATGTATATATATGTGAATATAGATAGGTATATAAGTATGTGTGTTTGTGTATTTATATATTTATTTATATATTCAGATTTTTTCTTTACTTAATTATATTTAATTATATATATTTAATTAAATAATTTAAAATACTAGTTCTTTTTATATTTATTTATGTATATAATTATCTTATTTTTTATATATATTTATTTATATATTCAGATTTTTTTTCTTACGTAATCCTATTTTTATACATTTAATTTTATATATTTAATTATAAATATTTAATTAAATTATTTAAAACACTAGTTCTTTTTATATTTATTTATTTATATAATTATCTTATTTTATATATATATTTATTTATATATTCAGATTTCTTTTCCTTACGTAATCCTATTTTTATATATTTAATTATATATATTTAATTATATATATTTAATTAAATTATTTAAAACACTCGTTCTTTTTATATTTATTTATGTATATAATTATCTTATTATATATATATTTATTTATATATTTAGATTTTTTCCTTACGTAATCCTATTTTTATATATTTAATTTTATATATTTAATTATAAATATTTAATTAAATTATTTAAAACACTAGTTCTTTTTATATTTATTTATGTATATAATTATCTTATTTTATATATATATTTATTTATATATTCAGATTTTTTTTCCTTACGTAATCCTATTTTTATATATTTAATTTTATATATTTAATTAAAACCCTAATCTTAAAATTCTAGATCTGAAATACTAAACCCTAAAATCCTAATCTTAAATATGTAGACCTAAAATATGTATATTTCTGTATACATGTGTATATACATGTATATATGTATTACATGTGCATGTGTATGTGTGCATATATCTTATGTAGGTGTTATAAACCTAAAACCCTAATCTTAAAGATTTAAATCTAAAATATGTATATTTTTGTATGCATGTGTATCTACATGTATGTATGTATTATATGTATATGTGTGTTTGTGTATATATGTAATCTACGTATTAAAATCCTAAAGCCCTAATAAAAAAGACTTAGACTTAAATCTGAAATACTAAACCCTAAAACCCTAATCTTAAATATGTAGACCTAAAATATGTATATTTCTGTATACATGTGTATATACATGTATATATGTATTACATGTGCATGTGTATGTGTGCATATATCTTATGTAGGTGTTATAACCCTAAAACCCTAATCTTAAAGATTTAAATCTAAAATATGTATATTTTTGTATGCATGTGTATCTACATGTATGTATGTATTATATGTATATGTGTGCTTGTGTATATATGTTATCTACGTATTAAAATCCTAAAACCCTAATCAGAAAGACTTAGACTTAAATTTAAAATACTAAACCCTAAAACCCTAATCTTAAATATCTAGACCTAAAATATGTATTATCTGTATACATGTGTATATACATGTATATATGTATTACATGTGTATGTGTATGTGCATGTGTGCATATATGTTATGTAGGTGTTATAACCCTAAAACCCTAATCTTAAAGATTTAAATCTAAAATATGTATATTTTTGTATGCATGTGTATCTACAGGTATGTATGTATTATATGTATATGTGTGCTTGTGTATATATGTTATCTACGTATTAAAATCCTAAAACCCTAATAAAAAATACTTAGACTTAAATCTGAAATACTAAACCCTAAAACCCTAATCTTAAATATCTAGACCTAAAATATGTATATTTTTGTATACATGTGTATATACATGTATATATGTATTATATGTGTATGTGTATGTGTGCATATATGTTATGTAGGTGTTATAACCCTAAAACCCTAATCTTAAAGATTTAAATCTAAAATATGTATATTTTTGTATGCATGTGTATCTACATGTATGTATGTATTATATGTATATGTGTGTTTGTGTATATATGTTATCTACGTATTAAAATCCTAAAACCCTAATCAGAAAGACTTAGACTTAAATCTGAAATACTAAACCCTAAAACCTTAATCTGAAATATCTAGACCTAAAACCCTAAAACCCTAATCTTAAATATTTAACCCTAAAACCCTAATCCTATTTAAAACCCTAAAACTCTAATCTTAAATATTTAACCCTAAAACCCTAATCCTATTTTTATATATTTGATGTAAAACAAAAACTTCAAAATAAAAATAGGATTATATGTGTGTATGTATGCATGTGTGTATATATGTGTGTGTATGTATGCATGTGTACATGTGTGTGTGTATGTATACATGTGTATACATGTGTGTGTATGTGTATGTGTGTGTATGTAGGCATGCATGTGTGTGCATGTGTGTGTACGTGTGTGTATGTATGCATGCATGTATGTGTATGTGTGTGTATGTGTATGCATGCGTATACATGTGTGTGTATGTATACATGCATGTGTGTATATGTGTGTATGTATGCATGTGTGTATATATGTGTGTATGCATGTGTGTATATATGTGTGTATGCATGCATGCCGGTATATGTGTGTGTATGTATGCATGCATGTGTGTATATGTGTGTATATATGCATGTGTGTATGTATGTGTGTATATGTGTGTGTGTGTATGTGTATGTATGCATATGTGTATATATGTGTGTGTATGTATGTGTGTATGCATGTGTGTAAATTTATGTGTGTGTATGCATGCATATGTGTATATGTGTGTGTGTATGTAAGCATGCATGTGTATAGGTGTGTGTATGTAAGCATGCATGTGTGTATAGGTGTGTGTATGTAAGCATGCATGTGTGTATGTATGTGTGTATGTATGCATGTGTAAATTAATGTGTACTCCTTTCTCTTCTCTCTCTCTTTCTTTCTCTCTCTCTCTCTCTCTCTCTCTCTCTCTCTTTCTCTCTCTCTCTCTCTCTCTCTCTCTCTCCTTCTCTCTCTATCAATAGCGAATAAAAGAATCACTTACAAGTATGTCTCTCTTTGAATCGTTGTCGTCAAAGCGTAATGTAGGTCGTCTCTCGTCCAATTCCAAACAATCAATGCCAACGAACTTCTGCAAAATCAATGAAAAGAGAAATTAGAAACCCTAAAGCATAGAGAAACACAAATGCTAACAGTACGCATAGCACTTACCAAGATGTGAGAGCTAAGCCGAGAGAGAGTGTGTGTGTGTAGAGAGAGAGATCCATGTGTGTGTGTGCACAAGACAATGCAGGTTCGCGCGTGCAAGTTCGACAATAGACCGACAGTACTCAAACACGTGCAGAAATGTGAAGTTTTGCTCTCGTGTTCGCGGTATGTTTAAAAATTCACCGCCGGTATGGACATCGGTATACGCGTCGGTAGTTGCCAGTAAATTACCGACGCTTATACCAACGCTCATACCAACGCATATACCGATGCCTATACCGACGCCTATACCGACGGCTGCGGGCCACACCGACGATCCGTTTAAAACGGTCATACTGACGGTCACTTGACCGTCGGTATCTCTTAGTGAGATTTTTCGAGGGCTATACCGACGCCGACTATGACCGTCGGTATATGCAACGTCGGTATGCCCCTCATATGTTGTAGTGAAATAGCCTAGTTAACTATTTCCTTAGTTAAAAAGGAATATCTTTTGGACAAGCAATAAAGCCTTAAGTCTTGTTCTTGTTCAATAGTCAAGATTTCTTTTAAAAAGATGATTCCAATAAAACTAAGGATTCCAAGATGAATCATTTGACTGGAAAGCAAAAGATTCCAAGATGAATCATTGGCCTAGTATTACTTAATTCCTTGGCAGGAATCTAAAATTTCTTGAAAGAAAAACTCTCCCTAGATGTGAGAATAGAATCTTTCAAGAAAAGTTTAATAGCAAGTAGTTCGCAGTAGCTCCCAAACCTTTGGTATTGGTAATTAAGTCCAAAAATTGATATAACCTAGCTGTATACCAAAGATTCTTAGCTTTGGAATCTGAGAGGCATTGAAGTATGTCTAGACTTGAGATGGGGAAAGATCTCTAAAAGCCCATGGGTAAGCGAAGAATCTTTTCGTGAAGACGGTACTTAAGTCTGTGGAAGGTAAAACATAAGTGTTTGCCTATCCTCAAAGGGATTTTGGTACAAATCCAGAAAGCATGCGTAGATGCTTAGACTTAGGCAGTAGAGAGATTCCTGTAAAGTCCCCGTCGGGGTAGGTACCTAAAGCATCAGTAAGAAAGGAATCTAAAGACAAGAAGTCAAAAGCTCTTGTCACTACAAATTGGTCAAGGATAAACCAATTGAACTTGAATTTGTGAAAATTCAAGTACTTGAAATTCTGATTGGTTTTCATTTGAAAACCCTAGTAAAGAGGAATAGATGTTCCGTCAAAAGGTTTTCAAGTTCCCAAAGAAAATCACAAGATCATGAAACGATCATGTGAAGGGATCAAAAACCTAGAAAATCTAGTTAGAGGTAATGCATGAAACTTCAAAATTCTTATAAAGAATTGAAGCAAGAAGGTACTCTATCAAGAGATATTTAGACTTTAGGATAAAATTCACTCACTCCGATGTAAGTAAAAAATGGGGTGGTATGGGAAACTAGATTTTATACTCAGATTGATGTAGGAAAGATGTTATGGGACATCCAACCGTGAGATGATGATTATCTTTTAGTCCTAGATTAGATCTTCAAGTTAGGTTTGATCCTCAAGGATATTAAAACTTCGAAGAAGGAGTTTAATTCAAGAAGGATGAAAGTAGTATCTCAAGATACTTCAAGATAACTTCAAGATCAAGGAAATTGAAGATATGAAGTAAGTAACTTCTAAGATCTCCTTAGAACACTTCAAGCTTAAGTATTGTCAATCAAGAAATATTTGATAAAGTTATGAAAAAGTTGGACTTTGACTTTGAGTTGATGTTTTCAACCAAGGATTTGATTGACTAAGTCAAGCACCAAGTTTCTAGTGTAACTTGGTAAATTCACTCTTTTGACTCAAAAGAAATGCACAAGAATTGCATTCCTAGTAAGGAGTCAGAAAGACTGAATATGACTTGAACTTATTCTCAAGTGAAGCATTAATTGAATACAAAACTCATCAACAGAACCTCAGTGGGTCGACACACTGATGTTGGTTACCACACTAGTATCTTGTGGTTAGAGGATGTTTTTGGATTTTCTTTGAATCTTTTTGAGAATCTAGTTTATTTCTCTTAAAATTAAAGAAAATGCTTCAATACCCTGTTGAAAAAGATCTTTGAGAAGTTAAAGTCCTGAGTCATCTAGACTTTGACTCATAGCAAGTTTACGTATCTTCAAGTATGAATTAGTTGAACAGAGTTTTAGTTCTTTCTTTCTCCTTTCAGAATCTTTTGGATTTAATGCGGATATGGTATCTGATTCTTTTTATAAAATTCAAGGGTTAGCTGGTTAGAACCAGATAACTAAATTAAACATCCTAGACAGATGTTCTGTATAAGAACCTTTTCAATCTTCAAAAGATAATAAGTCTAAGTGGACTTAATTTTTTGAGTTTGCTTTAAGTTATAGCATAAATGATTTTCTAGATTCTAGTGTACTCTAGAATAGAGAAGTTAAGAATTCCTCATCAGATTAGCAGTTCCCAAGAACTTCTACCTCAAGTCTTTGAGAAAGTGTCCTAAGTTGGAAAATTTTCATTTTGAATTTGAATTGTTCAAGTTATAGTATGGTTGACTCAAAAAAAATGCTAAACTTTTTTCTTACAGTTTACATAGGATTTTTAAAACTCATTAGGACAAAGTAGTCCTCTAGTCAAGTGAAAAAATCAACTAACTATTGGATCAAAGTAAACCATTATACAAACATCTAAGTTAGGTATTTCAGACAACCAAACTTCAAGTTCTCCAAAACAAATTCAAGTGAATCAAGATTTCTCAAAGTCTTGCAAGGGATAAGAATCCCACCTTCGTTACTAAGTCCATGCACTAGTCATGCCCAGAAATGTACTAGTAATTTGAATCCACCTAGTTCACATGATGCCTAGATCGCACATCCAAAAACTGTGAATTAGCCAGGGATGTATTTAGATCCACCCTTATTATTCTTTCACTAGTTTGTACTTTGTCTATTTCATCAAAGTGAAAAATGAGACAGTGTTTTGAATCATTTGGGTAGGGACGCCACCATAGAGATGAGACCTGTTCTTCCAGTTTTAGAACATGACCATGTTCTTCCAGTTTTAGAACATTACCATGTTCTTCCAGTTTTAGAACATGAGGCTCGAGGGTTGCCTACAGTATGTATATAACTCTATTTTTTAGGACGAAAATATTTTCCAAGGGGGGAAGAATGTAATAAAGTAAGTCTATGATCCAAGGGTCTGGCCAGTTTAGACAGATTCGAAACCAGACACCATTTGGTCATCCATGTGTATGACCAAAGATCTCGAGTTTAGACTTACTAGGAGGTCTTGTGCTCTTGTGAACAAGTGATCCACTTATCTTAGTGTTTAACTCTCAAGGATGTGAAGGAGGAGGTCTTGGGTTCAATCCCCATGGGGGACAAGGGGAGAGTATTTTGCCCAAAGAGATCTAGAACCTTCTAGAAGCATCCACTTGAGTTAACTGAAGTTAGCTGGGACACTTGGTGCACATGCAGTTACATGGCGGACACATGGATGGTTAGTATTCACCTGCCAAAGAAGGGAGTCCCCTAGAGAGAGCTATATATAGAGGCATTTGGTTGGGAAGAGGGTCATCTCTCTATCATGTGGTGGTCGTAATTTCTAGTTCTTTTGCAACATCAATGGTTGCAAAAATGTGATCAGTATCTAAATTTTCTTTTCATTTCTTAGTCTTGTATGGATGTGTCTTTCACCAGACTAGGCTCGGGGTCTTCACAACATGTAATCAATGGCATCCATGAACTTGCTAGGATTTGGTCCATAAGCATGTGACTACTACATACTAAAAGTCATCCTCTAGACTGAACACTCTCCATTGTTTCTTATAGCCATCAGATTTTGACTGTGTAAGATGGAGATCCCTCTTCTTCTTTCTCCTCTTGTGCTTCTCACTATTGTTTCTCTCCTTCCCTTTGTTGTTGCTATTGTTCTCCTTCATCTTCTATTTTTGATCCTAGGACTACATCCTAGAGAAGTTGCTCAAAGTCAATATTGTCTAATTCATCTAATCCAATAGGGACATGGAGCTCAAAAGTTGTTGGCAGTGGTCGGGTGATCGATTGTGTCAAAGAGTTCTCATCAGTGCTTCATTGTCGGAGATGGATCGTGAAAGGTCAAACTTGTCATTCCACTAGTGGTGAAATGTCTAGAGTGAGGGTTGCACCTCATGGTTGTGTAGAGAGCATAGTTCCTCTCATCCTTTTTGAAGGGGGTGTGAAGGTCTTTTGACTCTTGAATTGCTAAATCATGTTCCAAGGTAATGCTCTCTGAATGGGTAAATCCTAAGATAGATATTTATAATAGCCCAACACCCCATTCAATATGGATTTACAGGACCATCTGCCACTCGCTATGTGCAAATGCTCTATGACCCATATTGGGAGGTTGATGGTCATGTTTGAGGTTTCTACCAAGTAAAGACTAGCCAATGTGCTTGTGTAAAATGATCCTATTCCTAGAAAGCAAAATAGTTCATGCGTATCCGAAGGGGTTCTTCATATTCTCTATAACTAGCATATCTTTCTCTGATGGCATAGGCATACCATGCATTAAGGGCTTTGTGATGTTGTGGTTCTTCATATTCTCTATAACTAGCATATCTTTCTCTGATGGCATAGGCATACCATGCATTAAGGGTTTCTCTTACTAAGTTCAAGGTGAGCTTGGACCTTTTCATCTCATTGCTATGCATCAAGGAGGGGATGATGAAGATGCTAGGTATGTCCTTCACATTACTGGGTTGTAAAGGATTGATCAAGTAATAACATCTCATGAAATCATATTTAGGTATAGGTTCATTGAAGTAGTCTTTGAGGCCTGCTTTGTGTGTGATAGGTTGAACCTCTAGTGTATTTTGGAGCTACTCAAGTTCACATGTAAAAGATTGATGTCGGTCCCATACATTGTTAAACTTGCATTGTGATTCCTATATATATGCTGCATCTCCAAGAGGTTCTGCTAGCTCATTGAACCAATGCAAATGGGGGTTCACCTTTGTTGTGTGTCCTGCAGGGGGATCTTGGATGGGAATGACTTGCAAATGTGTGAGTTCTACTAACCTTTCCATCACAAGTTTAAAGATGGGCAAGGTACTAAGGTCGACAAGCTGGGAACTTGTGCTTGCTTTAGCCATAGCTTATTGATGTAATTACAATATCAACATGATGCCCTTGATCCATGTGTGTGAAGTTAGTAATAGTGTGAGTGATGAATGTGGGATGTAGTGAGTGTGTGAGTTAATGTGTAGCCTAAATGCATACTTGGACAATGCACTTAGCTTGGTAAACTTTTAATAGTGTATAGGTGTGTTACCTGGTTGGTTTGCGTGGTAGTTTACAGTGTTTGAATATCTGAAATTCCCTTATGGGATTACAAGTTTGGCTTTTTTGTTCATGCATGATGTTAGATGATGACTTAACTTGGTTATGGGACTTTTTAGGTTCCCATTTCCAAGTTGTTCTAGGAAAGACTTTACATGGTGATTTAGTTACAAAAGCTTTGACTCTATGCTTTTGATGGGATTTGGGGTTGATGGTGACTGGCTAGACCCTAAGAGCTCATTGTGTAGCAATGTGAGCTCATAAGCAACTCTTAGGCACCCAAATTATTACATTATTGGGGTCAGCCTTCATCGATCATTTTGGCACCTAGATACTGAGTATTCTTCATGATGAAGACTTTTGTTGTTTAGCTACTTGCCACTTTGGCTTTCTCATCTACTTATTCGATAGAGATAGCAATACCAAGTAGGCAATCGGGTGCACACCCTTTCAGACATAGATTTTCTTCATGCCCAAAACTTCTTTTCTCTTGGATTTTGTTCATCTTTTCGATACACTAGTCTCTTTATGTTGTTTGACTTGCTTTTTTGGTTGAGCTTTTGTGCCTGCATTCATCTTTGGAAGAGAAGGGAAATCTGTTGGTCCTCAATCTTTGTCTTTACTGGTTGGGTCCTTCTACATACATATTTGGACACATACAACATCTTTCTCTCTAAGATTAGTCTTAGAAGAACTAAGATCATGTGATACTTAGATCATTGACCATGCAATGCTCTAATTCTACTGTAATGCATTGATTACATACCCAAACCTTAGGAAGTTGACTTCTTGGGTTTAAAGTGATTGCATGATCATAGATCAAGTCTTGACCCAAGATGAAAGACTTGGTGAGCTCTTCATTGTGGCAAATTAGAACTTTAAGTGTCATGGGGACATCTTGAATAGATATGGGAAGTTCCACCTCACCCATGCAAGGGGTTTCCACACCTCCAAATCATTCAAGATAAGCTTCAATAGGATTAATTGACAAATCCATGTCTTGATAGTAGGAATATTGAATCACACTAGTTTTTGCTCTAAATTCAATCAATGCTCTGATTGTTTTTAAGTTTCTACCTTGTCCTAGCTCTATTGAAGTAGAAGGTCATTGGCCAATGATACTAGGAGAGTGGGCTTTTTTTGGCCTAACACATTTCTATGTGATATCTATTGGCTTTAGACTCGTTGTTCCTAGGCTAGTCTATGCCTTACCTTCTCGATTTCATTCTTCTAGTACATTCCAAGGCTTTAGCTTGCACTTCTCATATCCTTTTCTCTTCTTCTTTTTGCTTTTAGCTATGGTGAGCAGCTTAGCATCTCTTTGCTCAAAGGCTCTTGATAGATTTTGACACAACACCCATTGATGTAGTTTGTAAGTACAACTCCTAAGCTGGCTAACTAGTCTACTCCACTAGTAGATATCTTATTGATGATCATGGATCCGTAGCCCTACTTCTCTACTTTATGTGCATGTTATTTCAAAATGTATACAATCTCTCACTTTCAAGCCCTTATCTTTCATGTGTGCATCAAAATAAGCTTTCTGTCTTTTCTTGGCTACATATATACCTACAATTGCTCTTAGCCTAATTTTTCCTAATTGTTCTAAATCAAATATTCTTGAGAATAGCTCATGGATGGTCCATTCATATGCATGTGCAACCTTGAGTGTAGGTACTAAGAATGCCAATGGAAGTACATCATTGTGGCCAAAAACCATCTAGAAGGGGGTGGCATTGAGTATCATTCTATAGGCAACTTGATATGCCCAAACAACATGATGAACTTGTTTGTCAGAATCCAAACACTTAGTATTGACAAGCTTGGTCCATTAGTGCATAGAATCTTGTTTGTGCTCTGAGCTTCTCCATTTGCCTATGGGTGATAGGGATTTGACATCTTGTGAATGATCATGAAATCTTGTAAAAGATATTTAATGACCTCGTTCAAGAGGTGGGTGCCCCAATCACTTACTAGTTCTATTCGCAATCCATATCTTGTGAAATGTTTTTGTATTGTTCTTCCTAGTCTCTTTCACTTCTACACATTTGGTAAGATAATCCATCGCTACGATAATATATTTAGCATGTGAAATCTTAGCTAGGGGATTGATAGGACCAACAAAGTCTATTCCACACTTTGAGAATGCACATCCTCCCATCATGGGTCTCAATGGCATCTCATCCTTACGAATTGGATATTCAGTTCTTACGAATTGGATATTCCACATAGGTATCTGCATCCATATGAAGGGTTGGCCACCAAAGACCTAAAAACAATATGGATTTGATCACTCAATCAGGTCCAAAGTGTCCATCTGCAACATCTTGGTGTGCACTCTCTAAAATCTTCATGTACTCTCTCTCATGTACAAATAGTCTCAGGTATTCCTGTATAGATTGTCTCCAATGAGTGTGTAATCTTGAGCCTCTTGCTCTAGAATTCTTTGTCGCACTAAATTCATATCTTGAGGGAAGCTTTTCCTCCTCAAAAATTCAACCAATAGATTGCTCCAAGTGATAGTTAATACAAAGTGGCATGTTGGAGAGGTGATCTATTAATACAAGTTGGACAAAAATTGAACAACCCATAGACATTTGCTTCCATTTTTTGCCAATATACACCTAATCTTTTCAAAGTCTGTAGGGTTTTTTGTTTTGCATTGTGTTGCCCTAATGCACCTAGATGTGCTAGTTGCAGCCACTTAGATTTCTCTTCTTCATCCACACAACAAGCTAAGAGTACCTGATCATTTAACTTGTATATGCTTCCTACCAGTATATGGTATCTTTGAGATTTGAAAATTTCTTCCTCCATTCTAAATACTAGATTCCTAGGTCCAAATGTAAGAATAGGCATAAGCATTTTAGCCCAATTAGGAACGACTTCCAATTTGAACAAATATGCATCAATAAGTTTTCCTAACACACCTTGTTGTGATTCTCCTTAAGTGAGTCTAGAAAGGTGGTCTGCCCTAAGGCGAGTCCAACCTTTCCATACAACTCCTTCAAAATCATAGTCCATTAGTAAGAGAAACAATCTTACCTGTCTACCTATATTGCAAGGCTTAGTTCACTAGGTAGAGTAATTCTTGATGATCGATAAAGATCTTAAACCTATTTGCAATCAAAGAGTTCCTAAATTGTTTAACCACATATACAATGCCTAATTGTTCTCTTTCCATGGTTGTATAGTTCTGTTTCACTTCATTCAACTGCCTCGTTGCATATGTGATGGGAAAGTCAATGTTCCTTTAATCTATTGGTTATGCTAGCACACATATAATAGCAAAATCAAAGCATCTACATGAACATGGAATGGCTTACTTTAATCTGGTGTCGTTAAGATTTGTGAAGACATGGATAGATATGTGCTTGAAGATGAAGTGGTGCTGCAAAATCCTTGATCTACACCAGCCAAATGAACTCCACGAGTATGTGGTGGACCCTTTTAGCTTGCCAATGGATGTTTTAGACACCCTATGTACCTTGGAAGATCAATCTCAAAAAGATAGATCAAATAGATGAGCTGGAATCAATTCAGAGGTGAAAAACTTGCCATTTTGATTCATACACTTGTCTAGTGTTTTGAATAATTCTCTGAGCACAGTGGCAATTAGCTTAATTCCTTTTGTGGAACTCTAAGTAAGTTAGAGAGCTAACTTTCAAGAGTAATCTCATCGGAAATAGTGAATCACAGAATAAGAATGAAGTTTCACAGGCTGCAATAGTACTTAGACCACTAAGCAGACAAATGCTCCTAACTCAAGATTCCAATAGGTACTGATTATGAACTTTTGTACGCTGATAATATACAGTATTTTGAATCCAATAAGCTTTGAAGCATGCAATTTGATGAAGTACACGCGGAGAACCAGCTCTAACAAGTTGACTGAAAAAATAAAAAATCTACAGAGTAGTGAATATGGACAGATAGGGTTGACTTCAACTGAACATAACTCAAGATTGAGAACTTCAATAGCAATGAAATTTTGTGAGCATATAATAGACTCTAAAAAAAATTTAACAAGTTAAATCATTGAAAATGATGCACCACACCGAGAGTAGTGATCTCTACAGGATGACTGAAAAAAATTGAGAAGCATAACAGTAAAGAGTAGACTCACAGGACCATGAAGATATGAACTTGTATGATCATAAATATGAATGTATATTGAGTTTAGAATACAATGAACTACAGATATATGTGTGTGCCTTGTATCCACACTTGATATACATATAGCTCAGCTTATGGACACCTCTAAAAGTGCGACTAAACTGCCATGTATATATAGAGAGTTTTGGAGCCAAGATTTGAATTTGAATCTTGCTCACCTAAAAGTAGTTTCCTAATTTTTAGAGATTGATTGATTCTTCAACCTCAAATACAAGAATTCGTGGCTTCTCTCTCTATTTTTATCAAGTGGACTCAACCACTTTTGATTCCTTAACTTTTACATCAAGTAAATGATCAAACAATTACAAGGGCAAGTTCACAAGTGAACTCTTAGATTTCCATACATTGTCTTCTCTTTCTACTTTTCCTAGAACTCAAGCCAATACTTAGGCTTGTAATGGATTTGTCTCAATAGCTTCCCCTCAAGCCAAGTATGCTTGAGGTCTTCAATCTTCAATAATAACCTACAATCCAATCATAGCCTTGAATTTTCAAAGTTTTGTACCATCCAATGCTTTGGTCAAAATATATGCACATTGTTGATGAGTGGACACATATTATATCTGAATCTCTTTGCTTAGAACCTTTTCTCTTACATAGTGATAATGAACTTCAATGTGTTTAGTCCTTGCATGAAAAATAGGGTTAGCAGCTAAATGAATAGAACTCATGTTGTCACCAAAAATAGTTGGAGTTCCAAACTCCAATCCAAGATATTTGAATAATCTCTTCATCCACATAGCTTCTTGTGTAGCTATTGCAAGACCTATGTATTCAACTTGAGTAGAAGAGAGAGCAACTGTGGGTTGCTTCTTGGATGACCATGAAATAAGATTTGAACCTACAAAGGTAAGATAACCTGAAGTGCTCCTTCTATCTTCTTTAGAGCTAGCCCAATGTGCATCAAAAAATAGCTTCAACCCTAAATCAGATACATAAGAATAATAAAGTCCTTCATTTATGGTTCGTTTGAGATATTTGAGTATCCTCTTATTAGCATCCATGTGTGGTTTCCTTGGTGTGTGCATGAATTGACTTAGCACACTCACACTATAGCATATATCTACCCTTGTCAATGTGGCATAGTTGAGACTACCCATAAGGCTTTGATATGATGTGATGTCCTCTATGAGTTCACCTTCTTGTGAGCTCAATTTATGGTTGACCTCCACTGGAGTACCTACAATTTTACAATCCTCCATTTCGAACTTTGCTATCATATCCTTGATATACTTCCTTTGAGTGAGAAATAAACCATGATCTTTGTAAACAACTTCCAAACATAGGAAGTAGGTCAGTGGTCCTAAATCACTTCTCTTGAATTCTTCTCTTATCTGATCTTTGGTCTTCCTCATACCATATGCATCATTTCCTGACAATATAATATCATCTACATATACACATAGGTAGATGACCTCAGAGTTACTCTTTTTAATAAAGAGTGAAGGATCTGCTTTGCTTGGTTGAAAGCCTTTGTCTTGCAAGAACGAAACAAGCCTGAAATTCCAAGCTCTTGGGGCTTGCTTGAGACCATACAATGATTTGTTAAGTTTACACACATAATCAAGATAAACTTGGTTCTCAAAACCAGGTGGTTGTGCCATATATACCTCTTTTGTTATCCAACCATTCAAGAATGCATTCTTTACATCTAGCTGAAGTATCTTCCAATTCTTGGAAGAGGCAATACTAAGCAAAACCCTAATAGTAGGCATCTTTGCCACATGAGAGAAGGTCTCCTCATAATCAATTCCTTGAGTTTGTGCAAAGCCTTTTGCTACAAGCCTTGCCTTATACCTGTTTATGGAACCATCAGAATTTGTCTTGAGTTTATAGACCCATCTTGAGCCTATTACCTTCATAGATGAAGTCTTGGGCACCAAATTCCAAGCGTTGTTTTTGTCAAGTGCTTCAATCTCTTCCTTATTGTCGAATGAGAGTATTGAAATCACGTACATGCATGTCCATGTACAAATCCATAGCTGTTTTGAATGCTTCCCACTTGTCATCTGCCTTCAAGCCATTGATGACTTGCCTTACAATTTACTCTTCATCTATTACCTCTCGAATGCTTCCCAACTGATCAGCTATGTCCTTGACCTTTGTGACAAAATCAGTCACATTTTTTTTTGGGAGCCTTCTTGAGGGTTGTGAAATGGAGCCATAGTTGATGCTTCCTAGCTTTGGTACTTGAAGAGAAGAAGGCTTCAAGTGCATCCCACACTTCCTGAGATGTCTTACAACTTCTAATGTGAGGCAACAAAAAATCTGAGATAGAGTTAAGGAGGTAAGACCTTGCAAGTGCATCCTTGGAGCACCATGTGCTCAATCTTTCTTGCTCTTCTTGTGTTGGTTGAATTTTGTTCCTAAAACTTGGCATAACTTCATCTCCAGCCACATAACCATATAAACTTCTACCTTGGAGATACGCTTCCATCCTTAATGAACAAGCTGAGTAATTACCTCTATCCAGTTTGTCAATTGATGAAGGAAATCCATCTGCCATCTTTGCTCTGATACCACTCTGAAGAGATGGATAGATATGTGCTTGAAGATGAAGTGGTGCTGCAAAATCCTTGATCTACACCAGCCAAAAGAAATCCAAGAGTATTTGCTGGGACCTTTTAGCTTTCCAATGGATATGTTAGACACCCGATGTACCTTGGAAGATCAATCTCAAAAAGATAGATCAAAATAGATGAGTTGGAATTAATTCAGAGGTGAAAATTTGTTATTTTGATTCATACATCTATCCGGTGTTTTGAAATAATTCTCTGAGCAAAGCAACAATTAGCTTAAATCCTTTTGAGGAACTCTAATTAAATTATAGAGCTAACTTTCAAGATTAATCACATTAGAAATAGTGAACCACACAATAAGAATGAAGTTTAACAAGTTATGACATCATCTCGATTTTCACGGGCTGCAATAGTACTTAGACCAGTGAGCAGAAAGATGATCATAACTCAAGATTCCACTATTCAATCATTATGAAATTTTGTATGCTGATAATATATAGTATTTTAAATCTAAAAAGCTTTGAATCATACAATTTGATGAAGTAGACGCGGAAAACCAGCTCTGAGAAGTTGACTGAAAAAAAATTGAAAATCTACAGAGTATTGGATATGGACAGATAGGGTTGACTTCAACTGAACATAACTTAAGATTAAGAACTCCAATAGCAGTGAAATTTTGTGAGGGTATGTTAGACGGCCGCCGAACAAAGGACAATTGTACTTAGACAAAGGCTTTTAATGTAGAAAGAACCCTTCTGGAAGTACGCGGTAAAGAAAGATTCGCGCAAGCCTTGTAATAAAATTCTATTTAAAGCAATGAAAAGAACGGCAGAGGGACCAGAGAAGGAGCCCCCGGTTTTGGGAGTTGCGAGTGTATTGTGAGAGTCCTGATTTGGGATTCACTCTTCTGCTGTGTGTAGGTAAGTGTTAACGAGTAGAGTGTCTTGGTTCTATACTGTTCTGCGTGCCTTATCTGTGTAACCGTCTGACTGCGTATGCGCGATACACTGCGGTGTTACGAATCGGTACTGCGATTTTGAGATTCTGTTCGATAACGAGTTAAGATATCTTTGATTATGCGTAAGGTGTTAGCGTGTTGTCTATCTGCTATTTCTTCGGTGGAATAGGTAAGCGAGAGGAATAGATATGAGTTGCTATGATTCTCCGTAAGTGACTGAGTCGGTATTATAGTCTGTGTTCAAGGGTAATGCTGGTAATGTCTAAGTACGCGTAGAATGGTAATAATGTTGCGACACGTCTTGCTGTCAGTAGATATTATGGGTTGAAGGTAGATACACGGTAAGTCTGTGAACGGACAAGAAGAATTGTGTGTTATGATCTTGTTAAGTTACTAAAAGTATTGGACTGTCATCTCGGACTACTGTTCAACTACTATGGCAGGAACAGTCTGAGAGCTCTGAGTTCCAGTACGTTGGTCTAGTTGAAGTTGTTCAGGAGCAAAACTGAGCTAAGACGTGAAAACCATAACTACGGTTGAGTGAGGAGTTGGGAAAATAGTACAGGGCCTCTGTTTAACAGACCCCTACCACTCCCAAGGACCCACATGGCTAGAGTCAGTTTATTTTGCGGTAAGATTGAGTACAGAGAAAGAGAGACTCGGAAATATCTGGTACGCAGGTGTGGAACCAGATTCTGGAGTCTCTGAAGGATTGTTGTTTTAAACTAGTAATTAACGGCTGCGGTAGGTAGTTAACGGTTGAAGTTACAATAAGCGATTATACCGTTTAACATTTGGCGCCGTCTGTGGGAAAGTGGCATCCGCTTGCCAGTTCTCTGGCCCGTTGTCTGTGGGAAAGTGGCATCGGATTGCCAGTTCTCTGGCCCGTTGCCTGTGGGAAAGTGGCATCCGCTTGCCAGTTCTCTGGCCCGTTGTCTGTGGGAAAGTGGCATCCGATTGCCAGTTCTCTGGCCCGTTGCTTGTGGGAAAGTGGCATCCGCTTGCCAGTTCTCTGGCCCGTTGCTTGTGGGAAAGTGGCAACTGATTACCAGTCTCTGCGGTAAAGTAGCATTTGATTACGAGTCACTTGTGAGACAGTGGCATTAGAGTGCTAACGGTTTGTAAGAAGCAAACATCCAGCAACATTTGCTTCACTGACAGTAGCAACAGATCCAGATTGTTGCAAACTGCTCAGATAGTATCACTGGGCAATGATACATGCCGGCCACTCGATCGGGCGAAACATATCCTAAGAATCGTCAGATTGAAGCACGAAAATCACAAAAGATAGCCTCGGGAGAAGTAGGCATAACTAGATCTGACCAAGTGGTCAAGAAAAGTGGAAACGTTACAACTGATTCCGGTCATATTCCGGTAGAACGGTCAACGCCTTCGATACATTCTGATGCTACTTCGACCCAGCCTATCGAAGATATAGCAAGTCCAGACTCTATCAAAACGCCGTTGGAACCTAGTTTAACAATATCAGATAAAGATTTAGAGTTATCCACGGTCAGAAATACGTTAGGAAAATTCGGCAAAAGTAGTAAAACAGGGCATTCTGGCCCAATTTCGGTTCATTCCGGTGAGATTCCGGTGATAGAATCACCGATCGCTGGCAAAGGTTTAGCCTTTTTTGCGGAATCATCAGCTCAACCTTCGTGTTTGGAAGAAAGATTTCGAATATTAGACATCCAGAAGGAAGGAAAGCTGTTCGAAACAGAGATCCGAAGCATCCTAAGTCGAAACAGCACACCGGAAAATGCACCATCCGGCGATACAAGTCCCGATAGTTCACCCGATCAATCCCGAGATACAGAAGGAAACCCTGAACCCTTCACAATGAGCGGGCAACACCAACAACAACAACATCAACAACAACAGCTAGGACCGCCAAGGCCGCCTCCAACAGGAGTAACCTACACGAAATTCGGTGGATTCCCAGGAGACGACCCAAACGCCCACGTACGAACTTTCGAGATAAGTTATGCAGTTCTTAACTATCCACCAGATCAGGCGTATAAGGCCATTGTTTTTCAATCTACACTGATCAATGAAGCGGCGAGATGGCTCACGGAATATGATATCAATCATTTCGGTACTTACGATGCAGTACGAGACGCCTTTTTACAGCGATTCAGACTAAAGAAGAATCCTTCTGAAATCTTTGAGTATCTACAGAACAACAGACAAAAGGTAAATTAGACCGTCCAGGAGTACGCTACCCTCTTTAGAACACATTTACGGCAGATACCACAGGCTCACGCTAATCTACCTGATGATGTCATCTCTCAATGGTTTATCAATGGATTAACCCCACAACTGAAGCAGATCATGATCATAAGATGTGTCGGAGCTATGACCTTGGATGCCGTCATTGCAATGGCTCTACAGCTAGAATCCAAGGTTGGTGGATTTTCAGAAGACTTGGAATGGTTAAAAACAAACAAAAATATGGCTGAAGATATCACCAGGCAAGTATACTGCACCACATGCAAAAATTCGGGGCATACAAGTGCCAACTGTGCACTGAACCAAGTGTTTTGTGCTATCTGCAACACTACCGGGCACACCACCGGAAACTGTGTCTACAACGCTAGAATACAAGGGACAACAACCGTCAATGCAGTCATCCAAGAACATGGCCAACCAGTAAATCACTATGTGCCTCCGCAACTGAGAAACAATCAACAAAAAGGATATCGGAACTACCGAGGACAGAGAAACAACACTTATAATGCCAACCGATGGCAGAATGGACCACCACCGGAAAACCCTGAGTTACCACCTCCACGCTGTCATTTCTGTGGCGAATTCGGCCACATTAGAAGGTTTTGTAAAGACGCAATGGAGTATGATCAAAGAAAGAAGGAACGCCAAAATCCAATGGCCAACATGGTAAAAATTACACCGATCGAGACACAGACTGCTACAGTCCAGACCCGTTCCGGTAAACAACTTCAGCCGGCAGCAGAAATCTTTGAACCAGGGATACAAGAACAACGAAGGATGTATAACAAAGCTAGTCACTGGACCACAACAGAACCACCAGTGTTCCCAGAACCTATTCCGGTGACTCAGGCTTCTTCATCAAAGGACGAAACAACACAAAAGGATGCATCAGTAGGGCCATCATCATCAGTAGAGACAACAGCAGACACTTCTGCGTCAGTAGAAACTTCAAGTCCAAAAGAACAAGACAGTCAAGCTCAACAGGCCTGGGAAATTTTGTCCAAGGCATCCATCACTCTGCCTCTAGGCCAACTTCTGGCCTTAGTGCCCGGGATCCGACAACAGTTTCAGCAACAATTCAGCCCAGTACCTTCTTGCATTCCGACGACAGCCGTAGTTCAACCGGAACCTGATGCTGCGATTGATCACGTAGTGCCCTTGATCACAGTATGGTATAAGAATCAGAAGATCACGTAGGTATTAATTGATGGAGGCTCAGGCATAAACATTGCGACCGCAGCGTTATGCAAAAAGCTAGGCTGGACCAAAATTGAACCAGTCCAATTCTTTGTTCGGATGGCGGATCAATCGAGAGTCCATCCAGTAGGACTTGTGCGGAATGTACCCTTCACTCTACAAGGTACAACTTTCAAGATGACTTTTTTCATACTAGATCTACCCGAATCCACTTTGGATTACAATCTTCTTTTCGGCCGACCTTGGCTGAAGCATGCGAAGGTAATACAGGACTGGTCTGCACAAGAGCTTACATTCAAGGATGCCCATCGTAAATATGTGGTGAAACTAGATGCTATGCAATCTTGCGAACCTCACGCCAGACCGTACTTTGCTGAACCAGTTCATATGTTAGATGGACTGTCAGATGATGAAGAAGAGCAATTTCTGAAGAGTAATGCCGATTTAATGTCTCTAGGAACTGTTGACCTACAATCCGTCATAGATAACTGGAACACGTCAGTATGTACAGTAGTAGCTATCACCGGAAAGTCGGTCCAGGAAGATACTTCCTCAACCCATGACGACGAATTACAACCACTGTTCAAGCCAACAGATGATACAAAGAAACCTCAACAATTTTATGTCCCAGAAGACCAGCTGATCACGTACAATCTAGGAGATAGAGACCACCCACGACCTGTGAAGATGAGGCAGAACTTACCGGAAACATTTAAGGAGGATTTGATTAAACTTCTTCGCGAATTCGCAGACGTCTTTGCATGGGATTACAAAGACATGAAAGGATTAGATCCGCGCATCTATCAACACAGGGTCATGTTGAAACCGGAAGTGAAACCAAAAAGACAACCCAGCTACAAAATGAACCCCCATTATGCATCACAGGTAAAAGCCGAACTTGATAGACTATTAAAAGTCGGATTCATTGTACCAATAGAACACGCTGAATGGATCTCACCCATCGTGATCGTGCCAAAGAAAAACAAGCAGTTACGAATCTGTGTGGATTACCGGAAATTAAATGCAGCAACAGTACCGGATCCTTTCCCGATCCCCTTTTTGGATACCATGCTTGATAGAGTCGCAGGTCATGAAATGTATTCATTTTTAGATGGATACAGCGGGTACAACCAGGTTAGAATGGCTGAAGAGGATATACCAAAAACTGCCTTCATTACCAATTAACGCTCCTATTTTACAACCACCGGACTGGGACAATCCGTTCCACGTTTTTGTTGACGCTTCAGATATTGCAATCGGCTGTATTCTGATGCAGCAAACAGATAAGTGGTTTCGCCCTGTTTATTACGCCAGTAGAAGACTGGCACTGGCAGAAAAGAACTATTCCACCACTGAAAGAGAATGTCTAGGATTGATCTACTCAATCAAAAAGTTCAGACATTATCTACTAGGCCGGAAATTTACCTTTCATGTGGATCATGCTGCCCTTGTTTATCTAGTAAGACAGCAGCACTTAGGAGGACGATTAGCACGATGGGTGCTACTTTTACAAGAATTCGACTATGATGTCATTCACCGACCCAGAAATGCACATGCTTTAGCAGATTTCTTATCACGCCTAGATTCCGGTGAAGCTCCGGTAGGCATAGATGACACGACTCCTGCAATTTACAATGCTGAACCACTGCCCGATGAGACTGCCAAATTACAAACACCACATACATACTATGATCAGATTCTAACTTTTCTCACCGAAGGATGCTTTCCAGCCGAGACCGCCAAGGCAGTTCGAAGGAAAATTGCGGTCTTTAGCCGCCGATTTCGGTTAATTGCTGGAGAACTATATTGTACAGATCATACCGGAATCCTACTTCGCTGTATTCCACCACATGAAGTTAACTCAGTTATCACTTTGGCTCACTCAATTCCTCCCGGTGGCCATTTTGCAGCAGACTTAACTCACCGGAAAATTCTGCAAGGAGGACTCTGGTGGCCAACTATGTACAGAGATATCTCACAGTTTGTTAAACAATGCGATGCTTAGCTGGTCAGCCTTTACAACGACATCTTTTTCCCCTGCAACCCATCTTACCATTAGAACCTTTTCAGAAATGGGGTTTAGATTTTATCGGGCCAATTACACCTCCAGCAGTATCTAGTAACAATCGATACATACTGACTTGCACAGATTACGCAACTAGATGGGCAGAAGCTTGGGCTTTGCGGTCTGCTACAGCAGTTACGGTAGCAAAATGTCTACTCACGGATGTCTTCCCACGATTTGGTTTACCACTAGAAATTGTCTCAGATCAAGGCACTCATTTTATAAACAATTTAATGAAGGCACTCACATAGTCATTCCAGGTCACACATAAATTTAGCTCTCCTTATTATCCACGTGCCAATGGATTGGCTGAAAGTACAAACAAATCACTGTTAAACATCCTCCGAAAATTGATCATGGAAGCACCGGAAAGATGGGATCAATTACTACCTGCGGTACTATGGGCATACCGAACTACATATAAGGTAACAACAGGCTTGACACCTTTCAAACTTGCTTATGGCTTAGAAGCAATCGCTCCCATGGAAGTAGTCATCCCAAGTCTGCGTGTCGCAATCACTCAGAAGATGCTACCAGAAGACTCGCTGACAGCACGCCTGGACGCACTCAGAGAACTTGATGAGCACCGATGGCTCAGTTTTTTAACTATGCGCGAAGTGCAACTAAGGCAAGCCAAGACACACGATCGATATTTGAAGACTCCAATCTTTTCGATAGGTCAGCTCGTACTCTTTTATAACGCAAAGTCGGATAGAGCAGCAGGAAAGTTCAAATTACGGTGGTTCGGCCCTTTCAAGATCTCAGCACAAGTAGGTCCGGCAACTTTTCGGTTGACTACGTTGACCGAAATTCCACTTCCAAAAGTAATTAATGGATCGAAGCTGCGGCCGTATTATCCCACTACCAGTACGCCTTAATTTATTCGGCGACGAACCACGTTTTGTATAAATTTTTGCTTTTAGCCGTCTTTTGTACAAATCTTTATGTTACCAGCCGCCCCTCCCTACCGGTCACTCAGTACGCACGCTAGCATGCAAACCGTATCATTCCCGCACCACACAATGATATTCACCCCCACACCGTGTTCTCCATATTTAACCCCCTCAGTTGCGCCAAAAACCGCTATTGTGTTTTCGTGATTGTGTGTGTTATCTCAGTATTCTGTGTTTTCTGTAAGTGTGCATTGTGAACGCCATGGAAGCGCTAGCCAACTACGCTTCTTTCCGCGAAGGTATCCCTACAGACGTAGGCGAATACCTGCGATGCAGATGGTTGGCCAACTTCGCTGAGTTGCCTTGGCACTCAGTGGAAGCCCATCCCTTCTCCGCACAAATCATCCAAGCCATTGCCCAAAGCCCCACCACCGAACGACAGTGGGTCTTCCTTTCCCTCCCACATAGATCCGTCATCACCTTCCAAGCCTTCGCCGATGCTTACCGCCTCACCCCGCAAGGCCGCGAAAATGGCCCTAGCATCCCTTTCGCCCGTATGACCGAACTCTTTCCCCACTCCTCATCAAACGAATACGCCATTCTATGCCGCCCAGAACCCGAGCGATCCGCCCTACAGTTCCTTGTAGCCATCCTCAACCTGCAAAAACGAACATATGGCATCTCTCGCCCCTTCTACTCCGCCTTAGATTTAGCTGCCCGCGAACCTGTAAATTTTGCCTCTTACTTTTTCCTTAGAATCCATAAAGAATGTGTAGCTATCGTAAAACAGCTCCAAAAGGGTTCTACCCCCCGCTCTCGCCTTCCCCACATCATCTCCTTCCTCTTCCCAACCATTCTCGCCGCACAACCCCCACCCGCAGGCCCCGCACTTCGACACGAAGAATCCGCACAACCAATCGAGGACACTGAAGAAGAAGACAAAGATATTAATCAGCTCTTCCGTACCAAGCGAATTCGGATCAGCTCCTCGGAAAGTGAAGTCCAAGGATCCACCGGAAAAGATCAGGACACCAAGCAGGACGACCAAGAGAAGACATACCATGACACCGCCACTTCAATACACAACGACACCTCGACGGAGCAACCAGACCAGCAGGATCAAGCAGAGACAGAAATAGTGTCCACAGAAAAAGAATCTGAGCAGCACCAGGATGAACAGGAATCGGCCACCAAAGCACTGGATCAACTCATCGACGCCATCAACCAGACAGAAACCATACAACAAACACTCGCCAAGGTAAACCCCTCAAATACCGTTCTCCCTATACCACCTCCTGTCAACCCCTTCCCCCCACCGGAACCACCCCGCCAACCCATCACTGAACCCGCAGCATCCTCCTCTTCCTCCCCTAACTACTCTCCGCCAAACTCCCAGCAACTACTCACCGACACATCCTCTCAACCTCGTCATCCTCCACCACCACCGCCACATAACGTTCCTCATCCAGTTATCACACCAGCTGCCCGCCCAGTTTACGGCAGCCATGGTAGACACCCTGGAAGCCGACATCGCCCCCCTCCAGGAAGAAGTTGATGCCGTAAAGACCGAGAATCATCAACTCCGGACACAGCTAGCAGAACTCCAAGCACGATTTTCGACAGAGCAGACGCTAGTACAACAACGAGATGCAGCCCTGGACCAGCTAGCTGCCAAAGACCAACTCATACACGATGCACATGAGGAAATTCGAACACTGAAGGCTGCCCTTCAAGAACAAGAAGATATCAACGTATCTCTCGAAGAATTGATCGCAGACACGAAGATTCAATTACAAGAAACCACCCAGAAGATGCAGGACCAACAGAAAGAAGCCGACCAAGTTCAAGAGCAATTACGGCGAGCCGAAGAATGTGCCGACGCGGTCAACCGCATTCTCAAACAACAATTACTACGGGAAGGCCAATACCAAAAAGATATCGCCAACGCCCGCAGAGAATGTGATGCGTATAAGAAAACTCTCAATTTCCAAACACAGCAATTTGAACGCCAAGACAACCAAATACGCAACCAGAAGGAGTGTATCAGAGAGATGCAGACCAAACTGACTGAAATAACGACAGCCCGAGATGCGGCATTAGCCAACGAATTTTATCTCCAGGAGGCTTTTCTTCAAACCCAAGCCGAAATTTTGTTAAATCAAGCCATAGCCCTCAGTGCAGTCAGAACCGACGCCCAATTATTAGAACCTACCACCTTAGTGCAAATGTTAGAAACCCTCAAAAAGAAAATTACCCGAACATTTAGGCTCGCCCGAAGTATGTACTTAGAAGGTCTAGTATCCGAACCATAGGAACTTGCGGGTTCGAGTCCACCGTGCGTGCCAGTGTTAGACGGCGGCCGAACAAAGGACAATTGTACTTAGACAGAGGCTTTTAATGTAGAAAGAACCCTTCTGGAAGTACGCGGTAAAGAAAGATTCGCGCAAGCCTTGTAATAAAATTCTATTTAAAGCAATGAAAAGAACGGCAGAGGGACTAGAGAAGGAGCCCCCGGTTTTGGGAGTTGCGAGTGTATTGTGAGAGTCCTGATTTGGGATTCACTCTTCTGCTGTGTGTAGGTAAGTGTTAACGAGTAGAGTGTCTTGGTTCTATACTGTTCTGCGTGCCTTATCTGTGTAACCGTCTGACTGCGTATGCGCGATACACTGCGGTGTTACGAATCGGTACTGCGATTTTGAGATTCTGTTCGATAACGAGTTAAGATATCTTTGATTATGCGTAAGGTGTTAGCGTGTTGTCTATCTGCTATTTCTTCGGTGGAATAGGTAAGCGAGAGGAATAGATATGAGTTGCTATGATTCTCCGTAAGTGACTGAGTCGGTATTATAGTCTGTGTTCAAGGGTAATGCTGGTAATGTCTAAGTACGCGTAGAATGGTAATAATGTTGCGACACGTCTTGCTGTCAGTAGATATTACGGGTTGAAGGTAGATACACGGTAAGTCTGTGAACGGACAAGAAGAATTGTGTGTTATGATCTTGTTAAGTTACTAAAAGTATTGGACTGTCATCTCGGACTACTGTTCAACTACTATGGCAGGAACAGTCTGGGAGCTCTGAGTTCCAGTACGTTGGTCTAGTTGAAGTTTTTTAGGAGCAAAACTGAGCTAAGACGTGAAAACCATAACTACGGTTGAGTGAGGAGTTGGGAAAATAGTACAGGGCCTCTGTTTAACAGACCCCTACCACTCCCAAGGACCCACATGGCTAGAGTCAGTTTATTTTGCGGTAAGATTGAGTACAGAGAAAGAGAGACTCGGAAATATCTGGTACGCAGGTGTGGAACCAGATTTTGGAGTCTCTGAAGGATTGTTGTTTTAAACTAGTAATTAACGGCTGCGGTAGGTAGTTAACGGTTGAAGTTACAATAAGCGATTATACCGTTTAACAGGTATATTAGACTCTAATAGAAAACTTTAGCAAGTTAACGCATTGAAAAGGATGCACCACACTCAGAGTAGTGATCTCTGCAAGATGACTGAAAAAAAACTGAGAAGCATAACAGTAAAGAGTAGACTCACACAACCATGAAGATATGAACATGTATGATCATAAATAAGAATCTATATTGATTGTAGAATACAATTAACTTACAGATACATGTGTGTGCCTTGTATCTACACTTGATATAGCATATAGCTCAGCTTATGGACACCTCTAAAAGTGCGACTAAACTACCATGTATATATAGAGAGTTTTGGAGCCAAAATTTGAATTTGAATCTTGCTCACCTAAAAGTAGTTTTCTGATTTTTAGAGATTGATTGATTCTACAACCTCCAAATCAAGAATTCGTGGCTTCTCTCTCTATTTTTATCAAGTGGACTCAACCACTTTTGATTCCTTTAACTTTTACATCAAGTAAATGATCAAACAATTACAAGGGTGAGTTCACTAGTGAACTCTTAGCTTTCCATACATTGTCTTCTCTTTCTAGTTTTCCTAGAACTCAAGCCAATACTTAGGCTTGTAATGGATTTGTTTCAACAAGATTGGGGCTGAGTACAATCATCTTCCATCCACTTAAAGTTAGCCAGAAGGTTGTATAGAGGTTTTGCAATGATAACATACATGTGGATGAAGCATCAGTAATATCGACATTGACCCATGAAAGCTTGTACTTCCTTGACTTTCTTTGGTGGAGGTAACTCATCTATAGCTCTTATCTTTTCTATTTATGTTGAGATCCCATTATTTGACACCATTTGTCCTAAGATCTTGCCTTGCCTAACAATGGAAACACATTTTTCTAGGTTCAAGCAAACTTGATATTCTCTACATTTGTCAAAGATCAGTTTGAGCTCTAGGATATGTGTTTGCCTAACATGGGAATGACACATAGATAATCCACGTAGACCTCTAATTTCTTCCTCAAGAAGTCCTTATACACATGATGCATCAACCTTTGAAAAGTACCACGTGCATTGGTGAGCCCAAATGGCATCACATGAAATGCAAAGATACCCCATTTAGTGGCAAAACCCATCTTCTGTTGATCTTCTGGGGCAATGGCTACTTGATTGTGACCAAACAATCCATCAAGGAAGCTATAAACTAACTTTCCCACTACTCATTCTAATAGATTATCAATGATAGAAAGCATATAGCTTGTATGGTAGTAGCATTAACTTTCTTCAAGTTAATGCACACACAAAATTTTTCATTCTTTTTGGGAACTGTCACAATGGGGGTTACCCATTCGGTATGCTCAATTTCATAGATGAATCATGTTCTATCAAATGATCGATTTTTCCTTTTATCTTGGCTGCATGATTATTATATTATGTGTAAGTCTATTGCATTTTGGCTTGGCCTCTAAAGTCATTGGGATCCTATGACAATAGATATCGAGATCCACTCCCTTTAGATCCTTATAGTTCCAAGAAAACATGTCTCTATACTCTCTCAACAATTCGATCAACTCGGGTTCTTCCTCTTCACTTAAATCATGTCCTATGTAAGTGCATCTCTCTTATCTATCTTCCATCATTACTATCATCGTCTTAGTCCATTCCTTATTGTCGTAGGCTTCTCTTGTGAGAGCTTCTCATTTAGGCATTTGGATCATTATTTTCCTATCTTCTATCTCATATTTCATAAAATTATCTAGCACCTAAAACAAAGATTCCTCATCTTCTTGTGTGGTTAATTTCTTCTTTCATTTCTTCTTATCCCTCTTAATGTCTACCTATGTAGTCATCTTATACTCATGATTACTTGCTTCTTGTTCTTGAGTCCTAGAATCTATCAAATAAAGGTACTCTTCTTCTAGAGCAGAAAATGGCTCCATCATGATGGATTCAATATCCTCATCACTAATTTCCCTTAGTATAGATGTACTAGGCTCACACTCTCTGACAATAAGGTCAAACATGAGGGGTTGAATCATGAATACCGAGGTGTTTGTGGGAATCAAACTCATGATCTACTAGCTAGGACTATGATGGGCTAATCATTTGCTTGAAAATACATGGTTGAGAATTCTTTCTAATCCTCCCTCCTTAGGTGTGGTTCAACCATCTCTTACCCATCATTTCTAGAGTCTAACACTCTCTTCCCCTTCTATAGATCATTGTCCTCAATGATCAATCCTTGATCTCCCATTGAATTGATGTCCTCACCCTTGCGCAATATCTTGAACCTTCTTGTTCTCAACCTTGGTCTCTTGAACCCTTTCTCTCAACCTTGGTTTCTTGAACCTTGCCTTTTCGCTTCTTGGCCACTTGCCCACAGACTTGCCTTGTTTGCAACCTTGGTGTCTTGAGCCCTTGTTCTCAACCTTAGTACCTCGAACTTGATGGAGAGTGTTAATCTCCAAAAGAACAAGTTAACCTTGAATTTAGATCACCTCTATATCAAGATTAACCTTAGACTCCACCAAACTTAGAGAACTTTCACCAATTTATCAGAAAATTGATTATTCTGAAAAATTCAGCTTCTTCAGAAAAGTCTGCTGCAGATTAATCACTCATTGACTAATCAATCCTGTAAAGTTTTTGATAAAACTTTGCACAACACTTTGCCTTAAGGTTGCGCAACTTTGCCAAGTTAAATCTCTCAAAAAGATTGAGTACACACTGAGAAATGTGTGAAACACTTTACCTATACCTGAAAGAGCTTCTCTGCAATGGCGACTTTGACACCTGCAACTTCTTAGCATTGCTTCTCCCAAAGTAAATCCCGTTTGATCAAGATCTTTTAGCCATAGATGGCTTACCTTCCAACTTAGATTTTAAGCCCTCATTTGTGTAAAACTTTACACTGTGGACTGAGCAATGATCATTTCATTGAAGATGAAATGTGCGCCAGATTTTACGACTCTTAGAACATTCTTACATATGGATGTTCCTAATCAAAATTCTCTCAGCCTGATTTCAATTAACCTCTCAAATTCTAGCCATAGATAGATTAGCTATGGACTTAGACACGTGCAGAAGGATTTCTCAAAAGATTAAACACAGAAGGAGCAGACTGCAAAACATCGGGCGCAAGTTTCTCGATTTCTTCAGAAAATTTACATACTAGTGAGGATAGATGATTCACTCACTTTCAATGTGTCTAATGACACTAATTTCTCTCTCCCTATTCTCTAATCTTCTTCTGCTCTATTTGCCCGACCTTTTCCAACATATTTATATATGAATATATACAAGTGTATGACTAAACAAAGATATAAGTCAGCTAATGTACATATGTGTACATATCTTTGGATTTTCTGAACATGTCCTTCATTCAACCATCTGACTTTGTTTTCTTCTTGACTCCTTGATTTCATTCCTCCATAATTCTTCAATTGATGATTGTCATGCACCAACAGCTCCCCCTCAATCATTAATTGAGGTTCTTCTCTATCTTCTTTACTCCAGCCATATCCTTGAATCTTTGTAGTTTTGGTCCATCTAGACTTTTTGTCATCATATCTGCAACTTGATCTTTTGTGGGAGTGTGTATGACTTCAATCTCCTTCTCAATGACCTTCTCTCTCAGAAAATGATACTGTATTTCAATATGCTTAGTTCTAGCATGAAATACAGGATTAGTTGCCAAGTATAATGAACTCATATTGTCTCCACAAATAATAGGAGTACTCTGAATCACATCAAAAACTTTCAAAAGTGTCTTTAGCCATATTACCTCTTTTGCAGCTTCCACCATACCTTTATATTCTGCTTCTGTAGATGACAAAGCAACTGTATGTTGCTTCTTGGAACACCATGAAATCAATTTGTCTCCTACATAGCACAAGTATCCATGTGTTGATCTTCTATCATCCACATTACCTGCCCAATCTGCATCACTATATATCTTCACTCTTGTATCAGAAGTAAATCCATAGTACAACCCTTCTCTGAGTGTACCCTTGATGTACCTAAGTACTCTTTGTCCTGCAATCCAATGTTCCTTTCTAGGACAATGCATAAATTGTGAAAGCACACCAACTGCATATGATAAATCAGGCCTTGTCAATGTAGCATAGATCAAGCTACCAACCAAACTTTGATAGAGTTTCATATCTTTGAACTCTTCTCCTCCAAACCTAGACAATTTATGGTTCACTTCCAAAGGTGTAGGTGCAACCCTGCAATCTTCCATTTTAAATTTGGTTAGCAAATTTTTAAGATACCTTTCTTGGGTCACATATACTCCATGTTGAGTATAAGAGATCTCCATTCCCAAGAAGAATGATAGGTTCCCCAAATCACTGATTTTAAACTCTTTCTCCATCTGCTTCTTGATCATTTGTATTCCCTTATCATCTGTTCCTGTAAGTATTATGTCATCAACATAAATACACACATAAATGAACCCATCTTCACTTGCTTTGACTAGCAAGCTACTATCTGCCTTTGATGCTTGAAATCCAAGATCATTCAAGAATTTTACAAGCCTATAATTCCAAGCCCTTGGGGCCTGCTTCAACCCATACAAAGCTCTCTTGAGCTTACACACATAATTTGGACTCACTTGATCTTTGAACCCATCTGGTTGCTCCATGTAGACTTCATCTGAAATGTAACCATTCAAGAAAGCATTTTTTACATCTAATTGAGATAACTTCCAACCTTTGCAAGCAGCAATTGCTATGAGTGTCCTGATGGTTGTCATCTTTGCCACAGGACTATAAGTCTCATCATAGTCCACTCCATATGTCTGTGCATACCCTTTCACAACAAGTCTAGCTTTGTACCTAGACACACTTCCATCTGCAAATCTTTTAGTCTTGTAAACCCACTTACAACCAATGATTTTCTGACTATTAGGTTTAGGAACCAAATCCCATGTTTGATTCTCTATCAATGCATCATACTCCTCTTGCATAGCATCTTCCCAATTCTTCTTCCCTTTGGCCTCTTCATATGTAGAAGGGTCTTCATCTGCTTTTACCAAATAAGCATAATCTTTAGTAGTTAAGAATGAAGTGTCATAGCTATACCTTGTAGGTTGCCATTTGTGCCTAGATGACCTTCTAACTTCTGCACTTTTTGAAGTTTCTGGTTCATCACATTCTGGATCAAACCTTGGCCTCTCTTCAACTTCAACCTGCACTTCATTGTTCTCACTTTCATCAAGTAATTGAATCTTTGCTTTACCTTTTCTTTGATCCACTACTTCTTCATCATCTGCATGTATATTATGTTTACCTGCATACCAAGTACCTTGCTCATCAAATGTAACATCCTTGGATACAATAAATTGCTTTGTGGATGGACTCCACAACCTGTATCCCATTTGCTTATCATCATAGCCAATGAAAACATATTTTTCTGCCTTAGGCTCCAACTTATGCCTCAATTGAGATGGCACATATGCATATGCCAAGCATCCAAATATTCTGCAATGATCTAAGGTAGGTTTCTTACCCCACCAAGCTTCATATGGTGTCATGCCCTGCAAAGCTTTACAAGGCAATCTATTGACCAAGTATGTAGCTGTATTTACAGCCTCTGCCCACAAATAATTTGGACAATTCTTCTCTTTCATCATGGACCTTGCAAACTCAACAAGAGTCCTATTTCTTCTTTCTGCTACCCCATTTTGTTGAGGAGAATATCTGCAAGTAACTTCTCTCTTTATACCTGCATTCCACAAATAATCATTGAACTCATTTGAAAAATACTCTCCCCCTCCATCTGACCTTAGTCTCTTTAATTTTTGACCTGTGATCCTTTTTGCATATGCATGATAGTGTTTAAATGTATTAAACACTTCTGACTTTTCTTTAATCACATAAATTGTGATCCACCTGGTAGCATCATCAACATATATGACATAATATCTTGAACCATTTATACTAAAGTCCTTTGAAGGACCCCACACATCTGTATGCACCAATTCAAGTCTTTCTGAATACATAAATCCATGCTTGGAATAGGATTGCTTATGAGCCTTACCTAATTGACATGCCTCACATCTGTATGTCATGTGTTGACCTGCAATGTTAGGCAATCCAAGCACTGAATCATTGTTAATCATTTCTTTAATACCTCTTTCATTAAAGTGTCCAAGTCTTTTGTGCCAAAGATCCAATTGTGACACCTTTTGCTCTCCATATGTGAACATAGCATGTCCAACATTTCCTTGTACCTTCAATGTGAAAAGCCTTCCTTCTTTCTTTCCTGCAATAATTTGTTTATACCCTTGACTAGGGTCTTCCACATAAACTCCATCATTGGTAAACCTTACCTCATATCCTTTTTCCACAATTTGACCTACACTGATCAAATTCTTTGGAATTGTGGGAACATAAAGAACCTTACTCAGAAGAGTGCTCCCATCCTTAGCTTTGACTGAACCAATTGACTTTACCTTATGCTTTGTATTATCACCTGTCTGAACTGTATGATTAATTGCATTATGATCTAGGTCAGTCATCAAAGCAATATTTCCACTCAAATGATTACTACATCCTGAATCAATATAAAACACTCTCATGTCCTCATGTGAGGTTTCACAAGTATTCATAATTAGAGTCGAGTCCTCTTTTTGATCTGATGCATAGTTGTAGTAGGTGCTATTATAGGATTGATTTTGGAAGCTTCTTCCTCCACCTCTTCCAAAAGAATTCCTACCACCTCTACCTTTGAAGTTTCCTCTCTGAAATCTACCACCTCTTGCTCTTTGATTAAAGTTTTGATAATTACCATTGTTTTGATTATTATGCCAACAATCATGAGATAGATGATTGGTCTTACCACATATCCAACAAGCTCTTGCATTATCTTTGTTGTTTCTGCCTCTTCCTCTACTTCTGCCACTTCCTTTTCCTCTTATGAAGTTTGCTTGGTTTGAAGTACCTTCTTCTTCACCTGATTGTTGCTTTCCTTTGTTAGCTTTCTTCTTGTCTTTAGAGTACATTGCATGACCTGCACTCTTATCAACATCTCCTTTGATATCATTCTCAAAAGTTAGCATATGACCTAACAATTGATTCAAATCAGGAGTAAAATGATCTAATGAAAGTTCTGTAGATAAAATGAAAGGCTTCCACTTCTCATCTCCTCTTAGCCCTGTGAGTATTTGTCTTACCAATTTGTCTTCTTCAATATCTTCATCCACTGCACCTAGAGAGTCTGCAATGTCCTTCATCTTTGTCACATAATCAGAGATTGATTGTGAGGCCTTCTTCTTAAAAGTAGTAAACTCTGCCCATAGTGAAGCTTTCCTTGATTTGGTTGTATTTTGGAAATGCTCTTCCAAAGCATTCCAAATATCACATGCACTTTCAAGTCCTCTAATGTGAGGAAGCAAATAGTCATTGACTGCCATGTAGATGATACTTCTTGCTTGAGCATCCTTCTTCATCCAATTCTTCAAATCTGCAAGCTCCTCCCTAGTTGGAACACTAGGATCTCTGAATTTTGGCTTTTCTTCATCTCCTGTGATGTATCCTATCAGATCTTTGCTCATAAGATGAGCTTCCATCCTCATAGACCATGCAGGATAGTTCTCTCTATCCAGCTTCTCAATTTCGAGACTATCTCCCATCCTTGCTTCACCTGTATTTCCAAATCTTTAACCTTTACAGATAATGAATGTACCTTTACTTCGAATGTTGCTCCTTCTGATCCTTTTGATACTCTTTGTATGTCTTCCTTCAATCTTTCTTCACACTTTAACCTTTTGCACCTTCGAGATGTAAAGATTTGTATTTCTGCAGTAGTTGGAGTCTCCTTCACTTCAATTTTGACACAACCTGCTCTGATACCACTGATGGAGAGTGTTAATCTCCAAAAGAACAAGTTAACCTTGAATTTAGATCACCTCTATATCAAGATTAACCGTAGACTCCACCAAACTTAGAGAACTTTCACCAATTTATCAGAAAATTGATTATTCTGAAAAATTCAGCTTCTTCAGAAAAGTCTGCTGCAGATTAATCACTCATTGACTAATCAATCCTGTAAAGTTTTTGATAAAACTTTGCACAACACTTCGCCTTAAGGTTGCGCAACTTTGCCAAGTTAAATATCTCAAAAAGATTGAGTACACACTGAGAAATGTGTGAAACACTTTACCTATACCTGAAAGAGCTTCTCTGCAATGGCGACTTTGACACCTGCAACTTCTTAGCACTGGTTCTCCCAAAGTAAATCCCGTTTGATCAAGATCTTTTAGCCATAGATGGCTTACCTTCCAACTTAGATTTTAAGCCCTCATTTGTGTAAAACTTTACACTGTGGACTGAGCAATGATCATTTCATTGAAGATGAAATGTGCGCCAGATTTTACGACTCTTAGAACATTCTTACATATGAATGTTCCTAATCAAAATTCTCTCAGCCTGATTTCAATTAACCTCTCAAATTCTAGCCATAGATAGATTAGCTATGGACTTAGACACGTGCAGAAGGATTTCTCAAAAGATTAAACACAGAAGGAGCAGACTGCAAAACATCGGGCGCAAGTTTCTCGATTTCTTCAGAAAATTTACATACTAGTGAGGATAGATGATTCACTCACTTTCAATGTGTCTAATGACACTAATTTCTCTCTCCCTATTCTCTAATCTTCTTCTGCTCTATTTGCCCGACCTTTTCCAACATATTTATATATGAATATATACAAGTGTATGACTAAACAAAGATATAAGTCAGCTAATGTACATATGTGTACATATCTTTGGATTTTCTGAACATGTCCTTCATTCAACCATCTGACTTTGTTTTCTTCTTGACTCCTTGATTTCATTCCTCCATAATTCTTCAATTGATGATTGTCATGCACCAACAGAACTTGGTTCTCACCCATGCTATTTATCTTGGATCTCAAATCTAGAATTCCATTGGAAAGAGTGTTTTGAGAGCTTTCCAATGGTACCTTACACATCTAAATCTGACCTAAGGATTCAGAGATACACTCTAATCTTTGTTGGGATCATCTTTGAAACCGATGCACACACCTTCCATCCAACTTGCCCAAGCCTACTTCCTAGGCTTTGATACCAATTAAGGGAATCAAATTCATGAACTACCAGCTAGGAGTATGATGGGCTTACCACTTTCCCCAAGATCCATGGTTGAGGATTACTTCCTAATGCTCCCTCTTAGGGTGTGGTTCAACCATCTCTTGTCCATCATTTCTTGAGTCTAACAATGTCATAGCCATCATCATCACAATGGGGTGTCCATTCTTCTTCATTTATTCCTATGTCCATCATGGCCAATATTTTTGCCCAACCATGGGGTTCAAATTCTTCATCTCGTAATATCATATGTGCATAGGTTGGGTCATGAATTGGTCTAGGGTTTGTGTTAGCACCTAAGTTTCTGGATTCTAATCTCTTTTCATCTTCTACCACAACTTTACACATCCATAAATGTGTATCTATGTGCATGCATGAAGAATTTGATCCTATGTAGTGCACAAATTCTATCTCATCTATTGTTTTATGGATTGGGTTCCATTGTAGGGGTGGTGTATCTCTATGAGAAGAGTCCTTGAGTTCGACTTTGGTTCCCCAATCTTGAGTTCGACTTTGGTTCCCCAATCTTGTACTATCTACAATTTCCTCATGAATGGCCTACCCAAAATCATCTCATAGACATGCATCTTTCCAAAATCCCTATGGAAAATGTATATTCAAACTCTACACCACATATAGTGAGAGTTATCCCTTCTAGTGATCCTAGGGGTTTCTCGATATGTGAGTTTGCCATTTGCAATTTCATCCTAGTCAGTCTTAGAGTTGGCTTGCCCCAAGATTTCCATAGGGAAGTGGTAGCAATAGCAACTCTTGGTCCTAAATTTAGTATGGCCTTTGTCGTATAGCCTTGATAAATGATAGGTAGATAAGTATTTCCTTCTTCTCCTTCACTCATATCTCCTATCTTGTCCATGGGTATCTCTAGAACCATCTTTCTTGGTTTTGCCTAAGAGTGCGAATTAGAAACTTTTGGTAGTTGGTTTGCTACATGCTTCCATAACTTAGTTTTAATGCCAAGCAACTCCTCTAAAGTGAGATTGAACTACACTTTATTGTTCTTCAGTGCTTGAGTGTTCCTAGGTAGAACTGATTCATACTTTGTTACCATGATTGTGGGATCTCTTATCTGAATAGGCTTAGGTTCCCAAGGGCGAATAAAGTTTGGCAATTCCTACAAAGAATTGGATTAAAATTCTAGTCCATCACTTGATTGCACATCCTCTTGCTCTACATATATAGAGGCGATGTCCTAAGGGAATTGATCATGAAAATCATTCACTTCCTCAATAGGAGGAGGGTTCTCTCTCTCTCTCTCTCTCTCTCTCTCTCTCTCTCTCTCTCTCCCTCCCTCCCTCCCTAGTCCATTTTTCCTATTGTATTTCTCTTAGGAACTCTTAGGAACTCTTGGGAACATAAGCTCCTTGGGGAGGCAATCTTATTCTTTCAGTTCCACTAATATGAGCCTCTCGCATAGCTATTATCTTAGGATTAGCTACAATTTACTCCAATCTCTCCAAAATTCCTTCAAAATGCAGCTATGGTTTAATTGAGTTTGTGTAATTGAAAGGATGACTGATATTGAACATAGCATAAGCTAGTTCTACCATTTTGGCACAAAGTTTTGTCCTTTCAATCTCTAAATCTACTTGGGGAGAATGTTTTTCTAACTCAGCCACATTTGGTCCTACTGAATTTAGGCATGATAGGCCTTGAACATCATGTCCAAACCTTTAGGATTAGGATGTGCTCCTACTCTGGGTGGTGCTAGGGGGATGGACGGTGGTATGAGTGGTGGGTTAGATGGTGGAGGCATCTGAGAGTGCATTTCAGAGCCAATTTTGACTATCTTTACTTTTGTTTCCTTAAGGCTAAACATTTGAGCAAACTCTTCTAGTTTGCTCAACTTTTTAACCCATTATCTCTTTATTCTCTTTGGTTATCCTTCCAAGGTGGCATCCTCTTCTTTTCTATGATCTCCATTTCATTAGCCTCACATTTCTTTTCTTGTTCTACACCTAGGTTCTCTTGTAGACCTTGTGCTCTTGTGACTACTTGAACAGGGGTGATGTTAGTCAAAATTCCATTGGGTTCTACTACCAAGCCAATAACATTGATTGGGGTAATGTTCTGTGCATTGGCTGGACTTTTAGGACAATTTCTAAAGAAATGTTCCTTCCCACAATGAGGACAAAAGCCTTCAATTAATATGGGTTGAGGTTGCCCTGGTGGAGGGAGTGGAAAATCATGTATAAAATGATCTATGTGATATCTGTAGCATGGTCCTCCAAGGCTTGAGTGTGAGGAGGTGATTGGATACAATCCAGAGATGAGCTGGTGTTGCAATAATCTTGCTCCACTCCTGCCAATGTGACTTCAAGATACCTTAGTAGACACCTTTAACTTCCCAATTGTCATTTAGACTCATTATTTACCTTGGAGCATCATTGCCAAATGTTTGTGCCAAAACAAATAACTTGCACATAGAGGAACTCTGAAAAGACATGCTATTTTTGGACTTGAACCTCTCAGAAAAAATGTTTAGTTCTCACTCTCTCATAAAAGTTGACCCAAGACCTTTTAGAAACATCTAATTTAAGAGCTTAGCTACCTATTCCAAGTTATTTCACTAATTTAGAGTGAGTATACACTAAGGAATGAGTTTAAGAACTCAGGGGGTGTAATTTTGACTTTTCAAGAGGAAGACAATGTGCAAACATAGGTAGCTTGTATGACTCAGAACTCATGATCTACTAAACCAAATGTAATGAGAATTGATATGTGGAAACTAAAATTATCACTCTACCTATCGCAAGTTAAAGCAAGTCAAATGCCCAAGTATATGCAGAGGAACCAATCAAACAAATTCACTAACATGAAGAGGTGGCAGCAAAGAATAGTAGGCAAAGATTATCATGAACTAATGACTCAAATTGTATGTGATAATTAATGTATGATGCAGAGCAGATGTAGTGGACTTATGCATACATATGTGAGCTCAATTTATGATCAACCATGAGGCTCAATGGCTTTCTCTTCTCTATCATTATCATGTGACTAAAAGTCACATGTGTTTATACACATAGAGAATTTTTCAAATTTGAATTTCACTCACCTAAATGTGTTCCTACACTTTAGATGTTGATTCATTTGATTCCAACCACCAATTACTCGTGGTTCGTGGTTCCTAACATCACGAGATTCCTTTGACTCATTTCCATTTACTTTTATCCATTGAGGTAAAGTCCATGACTTTTACAAGAGGTATTCATATGCACTTCCAAATGAATATGTGAGAAGCCCTTATCATTTGTTCAAGCATCTAGGCTTTCCAAATGTACAAACATTGAGGTCTCATCTATCTTAATTAGGGCCTAGGGTTTGGGTTTGTATACATCACATTCGAATATTCAGGCTCCCAATTAAGTTTTAATGGAGGGTGCTTCGTACTGATAGATCTCATCATGTTCAAGGAATCATGAGTTTAAAATGATGGTCTATCTACATGGTTTGAGTCAAAACTTTGAGCATTAGGGTCACTACTTGGAACCATGGCTCTGTTCATGTTGTCCTCTGTTGTTGCATATTTCACTAAAATAACATTGGCAAGTGGAGGTGGTTGCTAACCTAACACATGTTAGGGTCTTTGTGGTGCTTGATAAGGAGGTTGGTAAGTTTGTTATGGCAAGTAGTATGGTTTTGGTTGATACTAGTTTTGATATCTACCTAGCTATGGATAGGGCTGTTGGTAGTTTTTCCTAACTTCTTCTTTGTTGTAGGGACAATCTTGCATAGTATGATTTGTGTATTTTCTCTCAATGGTGCAATACTCGGCATTTGGATTTCCCAAATTTTGAGTCATCAAGGGGCACACATTGGCCATGTGATATCCTCTACAAGTGTAGCAATACTTCACTAAGACCATCCAAGGTTTTTGCCTACCAAGAACTCCTACGTTTTGAGCCACTTGCTCTGTTAATTCATCTATTGAGGTTGAGGTTTTGGAACTGAACAATCCAATTAATACACATTCGTACACATTTCTCTATATTTCAAGGTTCCTTCAGATATACATATGATCTTAGCTTTGCACTCAATATGCCATCTAAGAACAAGGAAACTTGCTTATCATGAGTAGGTAGCTCTAGGATTTGAAATCATTCAATATATTTCTAAACCTACATCCTAAAAACTTATAATCAAGAACTTGTATGATTCTCGTGAATGTATTGATAAACGTTGAGTTTTTTTAACATCATTGTTCAAACTTGATTATTACTTTGAAAATAATGGATGTGCATATGTCTTCGTATCATTAATACATAATCAATGATATCTCATTCTCTCTTATGCAACTGCATTTTGCTATCCTTTTATCACATGAGATGGATGCAAAAGTAAGTTTAAGATCTAGAGATCAGGCTGGTTCAGACCGATCTGAAATCAAACACGGATTGGTCATCCGTGTGTATGACCAAAGATCTCGAGTTTAGGCTTACTAGGAGCTCTTATGCTCTTGTGAACAAGTGATCCACTTAGCTTAGTGGTTAAGTCTCAAGGATGTGAAGGAGGAGGTCTTGGGTTCAATCCCCATGGTGGACATGGGGAGACTATTTTGCCCAAAGAGATCTAGAGCCTTCTAGAAGCATCCACTTGAGTTAAGTTGAGTTGACTGGGACACTTGGCGCACATGCAGTTACATGAACGACACATGGTTGGCTAGTATCCACCTGCCCAAGAAGGTAGTCCCCTGGAGAGAGCTATATATAGAGGCATTTTGGTGGGAGGAGGGTCATCTCTCTAGAACGTGGTGGTGATCATAATCGTCGTTCTCTTGCATTGGTGTCAGAGCTCAAGGTTGAGCTTCCATGGAGACCTTCAAAGTTGATGTTCTACATGAAGATTCTTCTAGATGGAGATTAGTTTTTTTTCTTTTGTTTTTATTTCTCTGGCGCTACACAAACTTCTTATAGAGACAAAAAGAGTTTTAGCAATAGAAGATGCTAGCAGGGGATTGAACTGGTAATGTCAGGAAGCAAGTTCACTGCTCCATCCACTAGAGAAAGAAGCGTTCAATTCTTCTACGCAATGTGCACAAGGTTATAAAGCACAAAAAAAGAAAAAGATAGATCGTTGTCAGCAGTTGTTCGCAAGATGGACTCGAACTCACACTACTAGAATCAAACTATCTTGGTTTAATCCACGAGAGCGAGCATGAAGTTTGTTATGATGTAATATTTTTCAATTTTACATTATTGTACTATAAGTGACCGTCCTGCAGGTTCTTTCTAGATCAAAACAAAAAAGAGATTAATTATTTTGAGTAGACGCTAAGGATGGGAATCGAACCGGTTTCCTATCTTTCAAGAGTGCTGCTCTACTCCATAATCAAGAGTTTGCCACCATGCTAAAGTCCTCTTTTAATATCCTAATAAGAGCTGTAGAATGTGTTATGCTATCGAGCAGCCAGGAATGGATCCGAAAACCCCCACAGATTGATTGACGGGCTTCAACCACTACAAATATGAAGCACCTCATTGGTTAGAGGCATTGCACATAGCTCAACCCATTCAAGATAGGCTACTACTTGACCTCGGATTTTGAAGAAAAGAGATCCCAAGGTAGCTACGAGCATGGCAAGATGCTTGGACGAGGACCTAAAAGGGTGCAAAAAAGGGCTCTTCCAAAGGATCAATGGATGGACGAAGCTATGATCAAAGCTAAGCATTTTCCAGTTTCTACTTGGCCTTAATGCTTGATTTATCTTATTTTCATTATTCTACACTTAATCCTAGATGTACATTGAAATAACCAAGATTTCAATCGATTAAGTCTAGATTAGGATAATGAAAAAATCCACTTCTCATTCCAAGCATTAGTTTGCATTAAGGAAAGACTTGGTTTTAAAAAGGATCCTTGTGCATCAAAGAATGTATTTTGGTAGTTTAATTCCATATTTCCTTTCCATTGAGTAAGCTTTTTATTGCACCACAAGGATATGTTTTTATATCATATTGCATTAGGACAAAGGAAAGGATATACATGCATCAAGATTGCATGATATACATTCTTAGTAAAAGGAAAAGTCATGCATCAAGCTCATGCATGATTTTTGCATTATTTTTTGGGCATGCAAAGAACATGCATGCATATGCATGTGAGTATATGGATTTGCATGTAGGCACATGAATTTGCATGATAGAACGGGATTTTTTTTGCAAGTAGATATGATAATGTACTCTCTTAGTATTTAGCTTACTTTATAAAGCTCATGGCTTGACATTAGGGAAGACAAAGGACTAGTTAGTTGCAAAGACGTGCTAGTTCTAGTTTGCAGCTCAAGTAATTAGTCCATTCCTTCCCAAGTTGATACTCTGCTATCAAAATCAAATACTTAATGACAATTAAGTATGTTTGAAAATCTTACTACGTATAAGTAGGCACTAGGAGAAAGTGAAGTATTAAATTTTCTTGATGACCAAGAAAACTTAATTACTTGCAAATATTTTGCAATGTATGATGACTCTATGTCCCTTAGGGAGTCATGGAGATAAGCTTATAATAAGTATAGGTGATATTTAAAATGTCATATGGATAAGATTTATTGGACTACTGAAGTTTTTTCTTTTCATCTTGATGAGTGATAAACTTCATAGAGATGAATAAACTTTATCATCACTTGAAATTCAGTGTTCAATAGTTGGATGCTAGGTTCCATGACTGTATCTCTAGTCAAGATGCAAAGCTTTCGAAAAGCATGGAAACTTTGTAAAGTACTTTTCTAAGGATGAGAAAAGTATGTTTGGTTTTGGTTAAGCTAATTAAAGCTTAAAGAAGAAACCCAAGTAATCTTTAGGAATCAAGATATTTTCCTAAAACATATATCAAAGTAGTCTTTAAGAATTAAGCTACTTCCTAAAGATAAGCCAACAAAGAAAATAGTTTGGTTAACTATTTTCTTGGATTTAAAAGACATATAATATCTTTTGGACAAGAAATAAAGCCTTAAGTCTTGATCTTGTCTAAAAGTCAAGAATCTTTTTTGACTATCATTCCAGTAAAAGAAAAAGATTCCAAGATGAATCTTTGGCTTAGTATTACTTGATTCCTTGGCAAGAATCTAAAGTTCTTGAAAGACAAAATCTCCCTAGATGTGAGACTAGAATCTTTCAAGAAAAGTTTAATAGAAGTAGTTCCAAGTAATTCCCAAAACCACAAGTATTGGTACTCAAGTCCAAATAGTGATATAACCTAAAGGTATATCAAAGATTCTTAGCGTTGGAATATGAGAAGCATCAGTATATGCTTGGACTGAAGTTTAGGAAAAGATCTCTAAAAACCCTGCAGGTAAGCAAAGAAGCTTCCGATAGTTTAGGAGATCTTAAAGATAAAGACTAAGTCTTTATTATAGTCACAAGATCAACCAGACTTGATCAAGCTTGGCCATGATTGTCCAAGAACGTGCGATTGGAACTACTTTGTAGATTGCCCAAGAATTGGCAATAAAAAATTCCTTTTGGGATATATTCATTCAAGTTCCATTTATCCAATGGGAAAATGTGAAAAGAGTAAGCTGTTCCAAGTCTGAACACAGTAAAAGAAATTCCAAGAATTTAGTCTGCAACCATGAAGACGGTATTTAAGTCTATGGAAGGTAAAACATAAGGTTTACCTATCCTTAAAGGGATTTTGGTACAAATCTAGAAAGCATGAGCAGATGCTTAGACTTAAGCAGTAGAGAGATTCCCGTTAAGTCCCGGCCGGGATAGGTACCTAAAACATTAGTAAAGAAGGAATCTAAAGACAAAGAAGTCAAAAAACTCTTGTCACTACGAATTGATGAAGAATAAACAAATTGAGCTTGAATCTAAGAAAATTCAAGTACTTGGAACTCTAATTGGTTTTCATTAGAAAACCCTAGCAAAGAAGAATTGATATTCTATCAAGAGGTTTTCAAGTTTCCAAGGCAAAGCACATGATTGTGAGAGGATCATGTGAAGGAATCAAAACCTAGAATATCTAGTTAGAGGTAATGCCTGAAACTTCAAAATTTTCATAAAGAATTGAAGCAAGAAGGTACTCAATCAAGAGATGTTTTGAGTTTAGGATAAGTATCACCCACACATTAATGTAAATATAAAATAGGGTGCTATGGGACACCAAATTTTATACTCAGATTGATGTAGGAAAGATGGTATGGGACATTGGACCGTGGGATGATAATTATCTTTTAGTCCTAGTTTGGATCTTGAAGTTAAGTTTGATCCTCAAGAGAATTAAGACTTCAAACAAGGAGTTTAATTCAAGGAGGATAAAAGTAGTATCTCAAGATACTTCAAGATAACTTCAAGATAAAGAAAACAGAAGACATAAAGTCGCTAACTTCCAAGATCTTCTTGAAACACTTCAAGCTAAAGTGTTGATGATTCAGAAATTTTTGATGAATTTCTGAAAGAGTAAGACTTTGACTTTGAACTGAATCTTTTAACAAAGGATAGATTGACTAAGTCAAGCATCAAGTTCCTAGTGTAATTGGTAAATTCACTCTTTTGACTCAAAGAAATGCACAAGAATTGCATTCCCAGTAAGGAGTCAGAAAGATTGAATGCGGCCTGAACTTAGTCTCAAGAGAAGCATTATTTGAATACTAAACTCATCAACAAAACCTCACTGAGTTGACACACTAATGTTGATAACCACACTAGTATTTTGTGATTGGATGATGTTTTTGAGTTGCTTTGAATCTTTTTGAGAATCTAGCTTATTTTTCTTAAAGATAAAGAAAATGCTTCCATACCTTATTGAAAGAGATCTTTGAAAAGATAAAGTCCTGAGTCATCTAGACTTTGACTCATATCAAGTTTACCTATGTTTGAAGTTTGAATTGGTTGTACAAAGTTTTAGTTATTTCTTTCTGCTTTCCAAATCTTTTGGAATTATCTCAGACATGGTATCTGATTCCTTTTGCAAAAGACCAGAGTTAGCCCGTTAGAATTACATAACTAAATTGAACATCCTAGATAGATGTTATGTACAAGAACCTTTTCAATCTTCAAAAGATAATAATTCTAGGTGGACTTATTTTTGCTTAATACTTTAGAATAGAGAAGTTAGGAATTGCTCAATAGATTGGCAATTCCCAAGAACTTTTAGCTAAAAACTAGTCTTTGAGAAAAGTGTCCTAAGTTGGACAAATGTCATTCCGAATTTGTATTGGGCAAGTTATAGTATGGTTGACTCAAAGCAAATGGTAAATTTCTCTTATAGTTTACATAGGATTTTTAAACTCATTAGGACAAAGTAGTCCTCTAGTCGGGTGGAAAAAAATCAAGTAACTATTGGATCCAAGTAAACCATTGTACAAACATCTAAGTTAGATGTTTGAGACAGCCAAACTTCAAGTTCTCCAAAAAAAATTCAAGTGAATTAAGAGTTCTCAAAGTCTTGCAAGGGATAAGAATCCCACCTTCATTACTAAGTCCATGCACCAGTTATGCCTAGAAATGGACTAGTAATTTGAATCCACCTAGTTCACATGTTTGTGCCTAGATCGCACATCCATAAACTGTGAATTGGCCAAGGATGTGTCTAGATCCACCCTTATTGTTCTTTCACTAGTTTGTACTTTGTCGAGTTCATCAAACTGCAAAATGAGATAGTATTTTGAATCATTTGGGTAGGGACGCCGCCACAGAGATGAGACGTTCTTCCAGTTTTAGAACATGACCATGTTCTTCCAGTTTTAGAACATGACCATGTTCTTCTAGTTTTAGAACATGACCATGTTCTTCTAGTTTTAGACTTCTAAACAAGGACCTTATACTTATAACGATGTATATTCGACCAAAATAAAAGAGGAAATAGAAAAATTGTTAGCAGTTGCATTCAATTATGAGATTGAACACAATGAATGGGTTTCTCCTTTGGTGGTTGTACCAAAGAAGAATGGGAAGCTTAGGGGTTCTATTTACTTAAAAGAGTTTAATGTCACCACTATTCAAGATAGCTATCCATTACCCATCACAGATCATCTTTTTGAAAGAGTAGCAGACAAGGAAGTGTACAACTTTCTTGATAGATTTTTTAGGCTACAATCAAGTAGCGATTGCTATTGAAGACCAACACAAAACCACTTTTTCTATAGAACGGGAAGTTTATGCATTTAGGGTTATGCCTTTTGGCTTAATTAATTCCCCTATGACTTTCCAAATATTTATGTGTCATGTCTTCAGAGAATTTCTCAAAAAAAGTAGGGAACTCTATGTGGATGACTTATGTACCCATTCATCTCAACATCGAGCTCATATACCAAAACTGCGAAGAATATTTGACAAATGCATATAATATCAAGTATGTTTGAATCCATAGAAATGTTTCTTCATGGTAAGACAAGGAAAAATATTGGGATATATAGTGTCTTAGAATGGTATTTCAACTCTTGAAGATAAGATCAAGGTAACTCTTGAATTGCCGAGACCCAATAATGTGAAAGAAGTGAAAGATTTAATGGGTCATTGTGGATATTATTGTAGATTTATTCACATGTGTGCAATAATTGAAAAATCTATTTACGGGCTTTTAATCCAATTCACTTGGGCAGATGAACCTGAGTAGGCATTTAATGAGTTGAAAGAAAGGTTGAGTTTAGCGCCAATTCTAAAAATGTCAAATTGAAATAAACCATTCCAGATACATATTGATGCATCTAATTTTTCCATTGGATGCATATTGTCACAACCAACTCAAGAAGGAAAGCTATATCACCCTATAGCCTATGCAAGTGGACAGGTAAACCAGGTAGAAAAAATTACACCACCACTAAGCTAGAAGGATTAGGGATGGTCTATGCAATGAAGAAGTTTAGACATTACCTACTAGCCAACAAATTCAAATTCTTTATTGATCACCAATCTCTATTGTTCTTGGTCAATAAAACTTGCAATACATTAAGGCTAGTTAGATGGTTTCTATTAATTATCAAATTTGATTTTGGGGTAATGTTCAAGAAGGGTAATATGCATGTTAGGGCAGACCATTTATCTTGGATGACTCAGAAAGGACCACCAACAAGAGTAGCAAACAAGCTACCAAACACCTACCTATTTAATCTCGAAGTATGTCCTAGACGGGTGGAAGAGTTAGTGCCTATACTCCCACATAGACCTCATTGTAGGACCAATGCTAACCAAGACAAGGAACTTTGGAAAATATGAAACCTCCACATTATGACACATAGCTTATATTTCAAGGATTCTAATGGAATACTCTTAAGATTTGTCAAAGATGAAGAACAAAGTAATCTAATCAAATAAGCTCACGAGATTAAATGGAGAATGAATAAAGGTATAAGTGGAACGACACAAGAATTAAAAAGATTAGGAGTGTACTGGCCAAGCATGCAAAAGGATGTACATGAATATGTAACAAATGACGGACATTCATGTTTATGCTATTCTATGATAGCCCTGAGTAGAGTAAGCCACAAGATGAATTTTTGAAATCACAAATATATCTAGAAGGAGCAAGCCTAGCTAGAGAAAGAGCCCTAGAGGAACAAAGTAAAGATTATGTAATTTTGGGAAAGCAACTATTCAAACGAGAAAAGGATAATCAAATATGAATGTGTGTTCATGAAGGAGAGTACCTTCCCATATTTGAAATGGTGCTGTTGGAGTAGCAAGAGGTCATTTTTCAGCTGAAAATACTATAAAAATGATTCTCTTTGTAGGCTCATGGTGGTCAACACTACATATGGATGTAGAGATGTACATATGAAGTTGTGATGTATGCCTACGGATGAAGTATCCAATACAAAGAGATGACATGCCATTGAGACCAATGATCAGTGATGAAGAATTGACTTTATTGGACCCATTAATCCCCCAAGAAAAGGATCTCATGCTAAGCATATAATAGTAGCAACCGACTACTTAACAAAGTGATTGGAAACCAAACCCACTAGGGAAAATGATGCCCAAACAATAGAATTCTTATTTGAAAACATTTTCAGTAGGTTTGACTACCCATCGAGATAGTTACCAATAGAGGCATGCACTTCATTAATGAATTCATTGATTCATCGATGAATGCGTTCTTAGTGACTCATAAAATATTGGCACCCTATCACCCACAAGATAATAGAAAACTAAAAGTTCAAATAAGGTATTATGCACAATCCTCACCAAGATAATCAATAATGGAAGCTCTCAATGGGATAAACACATGCACCATGCGATTTGAGCATTTTGAGTAGCTTATAAGATGGATATATGAACCACACCTTTTAATCTATTTTATAGAAAAAACACAATCTTGCCAATTGATCTCTTGATTCCTACTCTTCGAGTAGCCAAGAAATATGAATGGACAAGACATGATCTATCTAACCAATTGACCAAATCAAGTAACTACATGAAACTAGATTACAAGCTATAGCAGGCATTTATGCTACTAAGAGAATACAAAAAGCCTAATATGATGCCCACATCAAAGGTAAAGGTGTGAGAATTGGAGATCTATTGCTAGTTTACACTTTGAAACAACATGCTAAGAAACTACAACAAAGAGGATATAGACCTTTGATTATAAATCAAATTACCTCTAGTGGAGATATCAACTTAGCTAGATTGGATGGAGACATATTATCAAACTATACAAGTGGTTGCAAAATTCAAAAATACATGGAACCCATTACTGAACAAATTTTGACAACACCCTTAGGATCTCAAAACCAAGAAAGAATAAGAGGAGAGGATAAGAGAAAAGGCACAATTAAAAGCACTAGAAAGAGTTAGAAAATGGAAAGAATGGATTAGAGAACGTGATGAGAGATACATACGAGGTGAAGAACCCATTTCCATGCCAAATTATAGTGCATCAAATATCAAAACCTTCGGTTACAAAGCAAAACAACCTTATTTGAATATGGGGATCGGGGAAGAAGAATATCACCTTGTAGATTCTTTGATTGATATTGGAGCATCCTTAAGTAGTGTTCATGTTTCTTTAATTGAAATTGCAAAAGAAGAAAAAGAAGATATCTAAAATAGAATGGAAAATTGGAAGGTTCTAAGGTCTATAAGAAAAAGAAGAAACTTGAATTAGATGTCGCTCACTCCTACAAATGCATATATGATTGGCATTGGATATAACCCCATCAAATGCTTAGGGGAGGTCACTTTATCCTTACACTTAGGGAACAACATGATGCAACAAAGACTTTTGGTCTCCAAAGACTCTGACCTAATAAAGGAACTAGTCCTAGGAGAAGATTGGATGTATGAATTCGTACTTACCCTAAATCTTGCTCAAGGATATATATCTACCAAAGTAGGAAAAAGGGAATTCTTTGGTCTCTTAGATTAGAAACCTCTAAAGAAAGTTGAAATGGAAAACCTTAATGTATCCAATCAAAGTATGCATGATTTATAACCCAAACCAAAACCTCAATATAATGATTCAGTTCTTCAACCTACCTTGTATGTCAATCAAAATTCTTGTTCTACTGCGTGTGAACAACCACCTTCTCAAGAGAACATTTCAAAGAGCCATAGTGAGGTAATTCATTCTCGATAGGAGATTAGAGATTCACCTACAAGTTGGGGATAAAAAAAGATTGGCCAAAAGTCAAACATGAAAATCAAACAGATATGGACCTACGAAGATCAACTTCAGTAGTATGAATGCAAGTGGCAACCATCACAATAAAAAATCCCTAAACAAATGAAGTTGTTCAATACAAAAAGAGCACAACAAATCAACTCAAAGGCAATTCAAGTGTGGCTAAAAGAAAACAAGAGAAAATTTGGATCCCCACGAAGACATTGGAGAAAGCCAATATATGAGAAAGTAATCAGGTTTCAAACAAAGACTATTCCAAGAATTCAAGAAAATTTACGATTACCAAGGCCAAGACCTCAAGGGAGACCACATAATCAACAGAAATACATGTGGCCATGCCAACTAACATTGAAGAAAGATAGAAAGAGAGCTACAAAAGCACATCAAATATGGAGACTGAAGAAAGCTCAAACAAAACAACAGCTAGAGCAATAATGTCATGTTTGCACTCGTATTGAGCTAAATGGACTTATAGTATGCAAAAGGGCCACACTATAGGGCTTCTTTAGACTATCTAGTGGTGCACATTTCCTTCAAGGGAAATAGGTATTCACTTGTACTCTAGTTGTATAGGATTGTCACTATCCACAGCTAACTCTTTGTTTCAGCTATCACTAACCTAATTGCGAATTTTCTTTAGCAAAAAAAATCATATATATATATATATATATATATATATATATTCAAGTATGAGTAATGACAAGGCATGGATTCAACTTAAGCAAGAGGAGATGCACTTGAAGTACAGATATTGAATGCATGAGCACTATGGAACTCATTAAATTTTTCATACTCTCTCATGTCAAAACATTGGTTTGTGCAGATGGCTTCAAAGGACACTAAAGAATTGAAAAAAATCAAAATACAAGAATTACCATTGGAATGTGCAGTTAAGGCACATGGTCACTTGTTCATGGATGATGAGGTAGTTGGTGATCATCTTTTCTTGATTATAGTATGCATTATGGATCGTGACCATCAGTTCCAAATGATGAGTCAAGACTTCCATATTCTACATGATATGCCGTGAACCATCAAAACCTGGAATAAAACTCAAATAGAAGCTAGCCTGAAGCTTCCGATTTACAAGCCCAACTTTGAAAGGTGTACCCAAATAATGAACACTCTACATTCAATAGTAGATAAGCCATCAGTGCTAGAAGCAGAACTCATGGACTTGTAAGGAATTTGGAGAACCATCTGATTTATGCATGAAGTAATTAAAGGAGCATTTGGGTGAGTTAAAGATGGCATGGCGGAATTGAAGGATGAAATTCATGAAGTGAAAAAGCAAACCTTTTTTTGCATATCAATTACACAAACATAGAGAAGGAAGTGTGATTGACGCATCATCATTTCCACTTCCCAAATATGCATACATATATAGCTCCACAAAAGATTGTAGTTCAATAATTATCTCATGCAGTGAAGCAAATTCGCAATCAAATCAATTAACCTCTTATGTATGAGAAAGGCATTGAATCTAAGAAGCAATGGGGCATAAAGAAGTTCCTAAATGGTAGTAGGAGGTTGATAATTCTGATTTATCATGCTTTGGAAATTTGAGAATATCTATAGGAAATGCCATCTACATTAGAAATGGTAAAATATATTAGATACAGTACCATCCCTAAGAAAAAGAGATTCATACTACCATAGAAGAGGTGGGGACAAGTTCAACGCCTAGGATGAGAGAGTCAAAGTGGGCAAGAGACTCTGATGAAGTATTGTAGTCAAGCATATGATTCAAAGCTCCATGGATATGACAAGAACTCCTAGAAGTGGATAAAGAATACAAGCAATCTTACATGGAAAAATAGCAATTAAAAGCCTTGAGTGAGAAACTATCTGATCAATTACTAAAGACTCATGCAAATCTTGAAAAAGTAAAAGGAGAACTAACGATAACACTAGATATAATTTAAATAGTGGGGAATGAAAATGCTATGTTACATTCTAAATGTAAAGAGCTAAACCAAGAATCCAAAAGAACAACGATGGAAAAGGTAGAGCTCCAAACCAAATACATGTAGTGTGAAGCATAGAAGGTACACATCTCTACTAGGAGTAGACTCCTTGAAACACAAATAAAAGGATACATGGTAGAAGCATACACATTGAGGAAAAAAATAAAGATTTAATGACATTCTTACTTCTCAATCAAGCAACAGATGCATTGATGTTACTTGATGAAGAAATCTAGAGTCTCAAGAAGAAGCTAGATGAATTACACTACCCAACTGGGAGTTGAAAAGAAACTATGTGCATAGTGGGAAGTAAAATATGCACAAGATACTATGGAGCTGAAAAGAAATTATAATGAAGCCATCAAAAAATATATCTAACAATGTCAACAAGATGCTGATCAATTAAAAGCTAGAGCATATACTAAAGCTTTAGAATACAAAGAGTGCTCAAATGAAACACATGGGGATGCCAATATTACCAAATCCCAATCTAGCTACTAAGGTATCACTCTACCACAATGGTAAGCACCAATATGAGGAGATCCACCTCATAATTGTCAATCTACAAAGACATGAGGGTGGTATGATGACCATGAGAAAGTGAATACACAAATGCATGAGTGAGAAGCACACTAACATGTACACATGCATATAGAAGGTGAGACAAAGACAGAGAGAGCAATGGATTCTTTGATTATCCAATTTGAAGACTCAAATGGGCTTAGAAAATTATGAAATTCAAGACATAGATTTTTCTACTACTCCTCAAGCTTGAGACTCCTTGAACTGAACAACATGAAGTCTATTCTACCAAAAATTGGATTTACAAAGGACTGGAGTGATGAAAATCATTGTTTGTTGTATGCTTGATTTGGAAAAATTGATTGGCCTACTTGTTAGATCTTGTTAGTTGTATAAATTGCGGCTTTTTGTGCACTAATGTGTTTCTATTGTTTGTAGAAAAACCATTGTTTGCATGAGATTTGCAAAGAGAAATGTTGCATGGTTTTTGTTGGTATCTTCTCACAATCTCCCAATAGAATGGACCTAGTGAAATGTGATGAGGTTGCATTATATCATGGAAAAACATTTTGGCTACTTAGATATCTTGGTGTAGCAACTTTAGGAGATGTAATGTGTCGTATGGTGGCTGTTAGAATAACTTTTAAGGATTTCCTTTTTTGTTCTATTTTCATACTACAAAAGTGATAAAGTGTAAAGGCTTTGTAAGGCTCTCAGTATGAACCTGAGGATAGATGATGGTAGATTTGGAGCTCCATACAATGGATGAGCTAAGTATTATTGCCAATGAGATGGTTCGTCTGATTGAGACCACTCTTGTTTCTATATTTGTTGTAAGATGTTGGAGTGTTTATCAATTGATGGAAAGAAAAACTTATGGAACTCGGTGGACTCTTTGTCGAAGAAGCCGTGAACAAGTCCCTAGTTGGGTATTTAATCAGGGTTGAGTCTTCAGAGGATGTGGATTAGTGGCTTTCTTTAGCTCTACAAGGGATTTTATAGAGAATGTTGTTGGAGTCTACCTTGTTGGTCAGCGTGTTACAAGAAAAAAATTGCTTATGGATAAATTTACATGCATTCAAGGTGACTACAAGGCACTCATAAAAATCTAAACCCCCTAATACCTCCAATCTTGGTGTTGATGCATTTGGGTATTGCATCGATTGGGAACCCTCAATGGATGAGCTTTCAGGTTGAGAAAGGGATAATGTTATAGGACAAATGATGATTGGACAAGTGTTCATAACCGACTTGGTGTGTTGTAAACTATGAAATAAGGATGCCCCAACAGAATTTATGATAGTTATCAATACAATAATGGATGGCAGTGCCTCAGTCATGTTGCCTTTTGGGTTTTGTCGACCAAAATGGTAGACATGTGGAAGTGATGTTTATGGCTCACAAGAGGCAGATGCAAGAGGTCAGAAGTCCGTTTCATTCTCTTTTTTTTTTTTTTTTGCAGAGCACATTGAAGAGTGAACAGCTATGTCATGCTATAGAGGGACCAACTCAGAGCAGAAGAAAAGGTAACAACGGTTTTTGTATATAGGGTGGAGCTTGGAAGTCTTTCCTTCTTCTTCAGCCTCCATTTTTGTGTGATCTCGGTGGCGAGGAGGTGACAGTTCATAGAAAGGAGGAGAGAGAGCTTTGAGGGGCGGCACCTGCATTTTCGTTGTTGCTTATGGTGGCTAGAAAGAAGGTGTGCACTATAGAGGAGAGAAGATGGGATCAGAGGGTTTTTTTTTTGAAGCTTTGAGGGGGGCACCTGCATTTTCGTTGTTGCTAAAGGTGGCTAGAAATAAGGCGTGTACTATAGAGGAGAGAGGATGGGAGTAGAGGGTTTTTTTGTTGCCCTTTCGTTGTTCTTTTTCTATTGCTCTCGAGGATTGAGCAGTTGGAGATTAAAACACGACAGTCGGAGTTTCCTTCGATTCATTCTTTGCGGGGGAGGGGGATCAAAAGTGTGAAGGGAGCAGAAGTCATATTTGGAGGAGAATGACTAAGATGATTTCTAAGATGTGTTTAGAGATTGCAAAGTAATTTGCTAGTAATGCAAAATGATTTCATATGCGGTATTTTGAAAGAAATAGATTATCGGCATTGGTCTGCCATGTTGCAGCAAAATCGTTCTTTTCCATGTTGCAGCATTATCGGCCTTCAGGGATGTTCGAAATGTAAATATTCCTACATTTGAAGTTTCCCATGTTGTATTGTAGCTCAAGCGTAAGCACCACCTCCTTTACTTGTCAATCCGTGGAGACATGAGGATTGGTATGAAGACCATGAGTGAGTGAAGGCACAAGTGCATGAGTGAAAGCACACAAGCATGCACACACATACACACACATGTGCACAAGGCAAGATCAAAGAGAGCAACAATGGAAAGCTTCGAGTACAAAAGAGTTCTCTTACAAAGCTCAAATCTACCACAAGCTAACCTCAAAAATGAGCTCTCAAGCTCTTTTTATAGTTTTTTGAATAGTTTTGGCCTTGTTCAGACCTAATGTCCGTCCTAGTTAAAAATTAGGTTCCAGGGCTTATTTGTGAGCTCAAACGGAGTCTAAAGATTATGCAAATTGGTAGAATGATACTCCTAGTAGTCCTCAACCTTGAGGACTCCTCGACTTGAACAAAATGGAGTTACAAAAATATGAAACGGTATTTAAAATGGCTTTTAGTGATGAAAATCACTATTTTATAGGGATTTCTTTTGGAAATTTGCCGTACACTTCTGGGATCTCCCTACTTGCTCCTTCTTCTTGTGTGTCCACTGTTCTGATGTACTTCCATGCTTGTATTTGACCTTGAGTTCCACCACTCCCCCCATCTCGAGTCTATCGTCCATGACAGATGCTTGTTGGAGTGGGTGTTCCCTGTAGTACCTTGAGAGGTAGTGTCCGTCCTATATGAACAAGAGTCGTATATCTTCCAAATGTAGCAGGGTTGGGTGTCCTTTTCTTCATTTTGTAACTATTATTCCGTGCATTGTATTGCCTTTGCATGTGTTTCTTCCTTGGATTCCAGCATGAATGTGTCATTGTGAGCTTCCAAAAATTGTTAGTTGCGCAAAAAAGGTTGTCAATGTTGATGTTGAGAAGCTATCTACTGTGAATTGCTTCATAGCTATTGATGTTGTAAGCTTGATGTCCTCTAGATCTTCCAAAGATGATGTTCATAGTAGTCATGCCAAGTACTCATAACCCATAGTGAATGATGGGTAAGTGTGTTAGTGCATGGGTTGAAGAGAATATGTGCCTTGTGCACAGCCTTGTAATGTGGCCCTATGCATGCTTACTTGGAAAATGCATTGGAAGAAGTATGGTGCAAAAACTGGAGGTCTTGAGCTAAGCGCTCAAGGGTATGCTGACGAAGAGCTTTCCTAATCTATCACGGTTATGGTGTTGCCAAAATAATGATTCTAACCATGGTGAATTGTTGATCAATGTTTATCGCTTCGTGTTGTACACCTACCCTTGTGATGGACCATCAACTAGTCTTTCGTTGTCGATGAATGTCCTTATTGATGGTCCATTGATTAGATTCTTCCAGCGCCTGGTCCCATTCTCTCTCTTCAAAGAAACATTTGCCAAATACTGAGAATCGAATTTCTTTATATTCCTTGACAAACACAATTGGGTAACTACACCAAGCTTAGTTTCACATATTCTCTCTAGCTCACCATAAGCAAGAGTCTTCTCATCGAGTATACAGACAAGGATTTGCACGGTACCAAAAATATCCCTTGCAGATATCTCCTTGGATGCTCTCGTACATGCAATAGTTAAGCATCGCTCAAGTTGTGGACCTTCAAGCTCTTCCCTCCTACCATGGTAAGGGGGAACAACAGTTGTGGATTCCATGTTCATGCCAAATTCTCGACATCTACCAGATAAGGCAGCAATAATATCATCGGCTAGCCGAGACACACTTCTATCCAAAGTGATAAATGCCCAATCATCAACGGTTCCACTTTCAACTAAGCATGACTCATTCATGTTCCATGAGCCAAACCTGGGAACAAAAGCGCTCTCTCTCTTTTTCTTTTCTTTTTTTTGTTGGAATCAATGTCACCAAACAAGAAGAAAGATGTTCGTATCAATAAAATAATGTACATACGTCAAAGTGTCTCATGTGCCTGGGATTCTCGAATGTGTGTATGAACGGCTGTGTAATGTGGCCCTATATTAATGCATACTTTGTTGACTTGAATGGTGCAAAAGACAAGGTTATGCCAAAGGCACATGGTTGTCGCAGGTTGAGGCTTCTGATGTGACTTGGGGACATTGATGGAATCTATACTTAGAGGTGTCCATTGGACCTTGAGATGAGAATTGATCATTCCTCCTCATAGGGATCCATTTGAGAACCATGTTCAGCTGTGTAGAGATCACCTTGGGCTTCTTCATCTTTAGGTGGTTTCTTAAATTCTGTATCCCATGTGGTTGGTTCTTTGATTGTGCGGGGGCTACTAGTGCTTTTGGCTTCCATACCCATACCATTGTTGCTGGTCTTCTAACTCTTGTTGAAGAGGTGATTTGGTCTACTTTTGGTCTTGGTGTTTAGTTCTGACCCTTGCCTCGCCTTGGCTTCTTTGTTGATACTTTTCTCATGCACGAGAGCATAGGTTATTCTGTATGTAAGAGCTTCTCGGATACCCATATTCATAATTGTCCTTGTTGAGCTACAACTAATTTCTTAGGCACCCAAACTTGTCAGATACCTTCTCGTTGAGCTTGTCCTAGTTTCTTCATTCATCTTCTAGCTTGGTTGGCTTTCGTCGATGGGAATTGTGGGGGAAAGGCTGGTGGGTGTACTCCTTTTTGTACCCAAATCTGCTTCATGCCCGAAACTACTTTCTTATGGAATGGTGTCTTTGCATTTGATACAGTAGTTGTCTTGAACTCTTGTGCTTGCCTTTGTGGTGGAGCTACTCTGTTTGCATTAGTCTTTGAAGAAGAAGAGAGATCCACTCCCCTTTGAGCATGTTCTTCCATGTTTGACTCCTTCTGCATCATACAACTTTTGAGACATACAACATCTTCTATAAGATTAGTCTTAGAAAAACTAAGCGAATATGTGGCACCTCGATTTGTGAGCATGTAGTTCTCTAATTCTAACATGATGCATTGTTCATGTACCCAAACTTGAAGAAGTTGGCTTCTTAGATTTAAGTTAATTGCATGGTCGTAGATCCAGTCTTCACCCGAGACAAGTGGTTCTGTAACGTCCTCATCCACACAAAGTAGCATTTTGACTATCATTGGAACATCTTGAAGGTAGATGGGAAGCTCCACCTCACCTAAACAAGGGGTTTTCACACCTCCCAATCCTATGAGATAGGCTTCTATGGGATTGATGTTCAATTGCAAGCCTCGACAGTATGAAAGTCTAACTGCACTAGTTGCTGCACCTGAGTCAATCGGTGCTCAGATAGTCCTTACATTCTCTCTGTGTCCTTCCTATAAGGTCACAAAGGGGTGTCAGTTGATTAGTCAAGAAGTATTTATGCCTGATTTTTGGCACATGTCCATGTGATATTTTGGGGCTTTCGGGTTGACATCTAGGCCTAGTCGCCTTAACTTATTTTGCGTAATGTGCCTTCGAGCCTCTACCTACGCTTCTTCTCTAACTCTCAACTCTTCTTCTTTTCTCTTCTTAGCGGCGTTGAATCTCCTTAGCATATCCTCTCTAAGAGGTTGTTGATATAGCTTGACTCCACAGCCATAATATAGCTTGGCAAAATATCACCTTCTAGAGTGGCCAATTGAACTGCACCACTAGTGGAAATTCTATTAATGATCATGGGTCCATATTCTCTTTTTTCCAATTTGTGAGCATGCTATTTCATTGTATAAACCAACACTAGGTCACCTTCTTTCAATCCTTTATCCTTGATGTGTGCATCAAAATAAGCCTTTGTAGCATAGATGCCTGCTGCTGCTCGTAGCCTCATCTCACCTAAGTGTTCTAGATCAAAGATCCTAGAGGACAACTTGTGTCCATTCCACTCACACTCTTGTGCTACTTTTAAAGTTGGGACTAAGAAAACTAATGGTAGAACAACATTCTATCAAAAGACGATCTGAAATGGGGTGGCAGAGTACCATTTTGTAGGCAACTCAATAAGCCCAAACAACATGATGAAGTTGTTTATCCCAATCAGAGCATTTATTATTTACAAGTTTTTTCAATACATTACATAGGATCATATTTGTGCCCTTGGCTTGTCCATAAGCCTATGGATGATAGGGGACAACCTTCTTATGTATCACCAAGAATTATTGGAGAAGGTTTTCAATAGCTCCATTTAAGAAGTGCATACCTCTATTACTTACTAACTCTATTGGTAACCCATATCTACTTAACACATTCTTGAATAAGAACTTGACTGTTGTTTGAGCATCATTCTTTATCATGGCTTTGACTTCTACCCATTTTTTAAGGTAATCTATGGCGACAATAATGTACTCTGCATGGGAGTTTCTAGCTAGGGGGTTAGTAGGACCTACAAAGTCAATACCCCACTTCGAAAATGCACGTCCTTCCATCATTGGTCTCGTCTCGCCTCTCCTTATTGGATATTCTGCCCATTGGCATGTATCACATTTCTTCACATATGTATGTGCATCCATGTGAAGAGTCGGCCACCAAAGTCCTGAGAATAAAATGGTCTTGATTACTCTGTGAGGACCGAAGTGTCCACCTACAACACCACTATGTGCAATTTCTAAAATTTTCAAATAGTCTTGATTCATGAATGCACAATCTTAAGTAACCATATTTGCCTCTTCGATACATGGTCATCTCCTACTAAGGTGTAGTCCTACACCTCGTGTTCCATGGTTCGTCTTCTTGCTAGACTAGCCTCATTGGGTAGTGTTCTTGATCTCATAAATTCTACCACTAGAGTGCTTCAATCTGGAATTATGGATACGTGATAAAGGGTAGCATGCTTCACGGGGGGTTTTTCCTAGCACACTCGACAATTCTTAATCCAATACTAATCCAATACACTCCTAAACGCTTTATATTTTGCAATGTTCTTTATCCATACTAGACCAATACACTCCTAAACGCTTTATATTTTGCAATGTTCTTTTTCATGTATTTCTGTATCCATACTAGACCAATACACTCCTAAACGCTTTATATTTTGCAATGTTCTTTGTTTAGAATAGTGATTTCCTAGCAATCCTTCATGAGCTTGTTGCAACTAACTACTATGTTCATCGCCCTCGACACAAAAAGTTAGTACACCCTCTGTATCTTATTTGTAGATACTCCCTAACAATATTTGATAGTTTTGTGATTTTACAATTTCCTCTTTATTTGTTCTCACATTCTTATTTGCGGGTCCAAAGGTTAGGACAGGTACAAACTTATTTGCCCATTTAGAGACAACTTCTAAATTGAACAGATAAACGTCAAGTAGTTCATCAGACACTCCGTGGGGTGCCTCTCCTGAAGTTATGCGAGAAAGATGATCCGCCCTGAGGTGGGTCCAACCTTTCCTAACATCAACTTCAACATCATATTCCATTAGTAAGAGGAACCATCTTACTAATCCTCGAGTATTGCAAGGTTTATTGAACAAATATAATAAAGCTTGATGATTAGTGAAAAACTTGAACTTGTTGGCCAGTAGATAGTGCCTAAATTTCTTCATGACATATACAATACCTAAGCCTTCTCTCTCAGTTGTTGTATAATTTTGTTCAGCTGCATGTAGCTATCTACTAGCATATGCTATGGCAAATCTACATTTCCTTCACCTGTGGGTTGTGATAGCACGCATCCTATTGCATGATTGGATGCATCCACATGGACATGAAATGGTTTACTCCAATCACGAGTGGTCTATATTGGTGTTGTGCACAATTGTCTCTTCAGCTCATTAAAGGAATTTTTGCACTCATCGTTCCATTCAAAATTTGTCAACAAGGCATAAAGAGGTTTAGCTATGATGGCATACATGTGGATAAATGTACGGTAATATCCACAATGAGCCATAAAGGCTTGTACCTTGTAACATAATCCTGGTAGGAGATGGTTGAACCACACCCTAAGAGAGAGGATTAGGAAGTAATCCTCAACCATGGCTTTTGGGGCAAGTGGTTAGCCCATCACATTCCTAACCAAGAGGTTGTGAGTTCAATTCCTTACATTGGTATCAGAGCCTAGGAAGTAGGCTTGGGCAAAGTGGAATGACCCAATGGCCTCTAAAAAAGGCGCTTGGGCATCCTCCATGTGAAAGGGTAGGAATTGTGGAAGGCGCGCGTCGATTTCAATGATGGACCTTACAATGATTGGGGTGTATCTCCCAATCCGTAGGTCGGATTGAGGCGTGTAATATACCGTTGGAAAGCTCTCGGAACGAACTTTCCAATGAGCTAGCTTGCAATGTGTGAATTCCTTGGGAATCCTTGGATGGAACTTGATTGAGTACATCCTGCCAGTCCCATAGCTGGTCAGGGTACATCCTGCCAGGGTACATCCAGGGTACATCCTACCAGTCCCATAGCTGGTCAGGGTACATTCCCGAGGGAGTTCAAGGGGGGAAGAATGTAACATAATCCTGGTAGGAGATGGTTGAACCACACCCTAAGAGAGAGGATTAGGAAGTAATCCTCAACCATGGCTTTTGGGGCAAGTGGTTAGCCCATCACATTCCTAACCAAGAGGTTGTGAGTTCAATTCCTTACATACCTCCTTAATGTTCCTTGGCCTCGGCAACTCTGCTATGGCTCTTACTTTGTCCTCATCTGTTGATATTCCGTTCTTAGAAACAATATGACCTAAGATTTTACCTTGACGTATCATGAACACACACTTTTCTTGGTTCAAGCACACTCGATATTCTCTACACTTGTTGAAGATTTTTTTGAGCTAAGGGACGTGGTATCTTGATTCTTGGGAGTGAGCAAATAAATCATCCACATATACTTCTCAGCTCTTTCGTAAGAATTCTTTGAAGACATGACACATGAGCCTTTGAAATGTTTTAGCTGCATTAGTGAGCCCAAATGGCATCACACGAAATGCAAAAATTCCCTAGTCTATGGAAAAAGCCGTTTTGTGTTGACCTTGGGCAATGGCGACTTGATTATACCCTAAAAATCCATCAAGGAAGCTATAAAGTTCCTTGCCTCCAACCCGCTCCAATAAATATTCGGTGATTGGAAGTGGATAACTATCTCTAATCGTAGCAGCATTAACTTTTTTGGGGTTAATACACACTTGCAACTTTCCATTCTTCTTGGGCACCACTACAATGGGGGACACCCATTCGGTATGCTCAATCTCATAGATAAATCCAGCTTCAAGCAGCCTATCAATTTCTTCTTTTATTTTTGCTACATAAGTATCATTATATGTGTAGGGCTTCTATTTGGTGGGCTTGGCATCACTCGTCATGGGGATCATATGAGACCATATTGCTGGATCAAGCCCCTTTAAGTCTCTATAGTCCACACAATCACGACCCTATATTCCCTTAATAAAGCTACACGCTCTATTTCTTCTTCTACACTAAGGTCTTCTCCTATGTACGTACATCGCTCTTCATTCTTTTCAATGGTTACTACAATCTTTTTGGTCAACTTCAAATCCTAATCCCACTTGAGGGAAACTTCAAATTACTCTATCTCACGCACTCTAGAGCTCAAAAAATGGATTTTGGATGAAAAAGTTACGTCAAATCAGGCTCTTGGGGATCAAAACAAAGAAATAGGATATTTTAGAGAATCACAATTTTTCGGGAGTCAGAGGGCCAGAAAGTCACGAATTTGTGAAAGCCAAAAACCCCAAAGATTAGGCATTCCTTGCCCAAAGTATCCAAAAGGTCCTGAATTCTTACTCTTTTCTACCTTCAAGAAGTCATGAATTTCTCAAAAAATACTTGGTAGAAAGTCGCAAATTTCTCAACAAATGGATGGTAGAAAATTGCGATTTTCTCAAAGTTGCCCTCCCAAAAAGTTGTGAATCTCTCAAACTCTGAGTTACAAGAAGTCCGAATTCCCTCAAAAATGGTCTTCACAAAAAATCGCGATTTTCTCAAAATAGGATTCCAAAAATTCACGATTTCTTCAAAAAGCCGCCTTGCAAAAAGTCAGGAATTTCTAAAAAAGGATGCAAAAAATTGCGAATTTCTCAACACTTGAATCCAAAAAGTTGTGATTTTTCTCTAAGTCGATGAAAAAATTCATGATTTTTTCAAAGATTGGATGGAAAGAAAGTCACGATTTTCTCAAAAATTGGATGCACCTATTCTCGATTTCTTCAAAAGCATGGATACAAAAGGTCATGATTGTTTCAAAAATTTGGTGGCACAAATTTTTGATTCTCTATCTTAGAAAGCCAAAAAGTTGCGAATCTCTCAAAGTATGAGTTGCAAAAGTTCGCGATTTTCTCACTGGATTTTAAAAATTGGCAATTTTCTCAAAATCTTGAGTGCAAAAAGTTGTGAATTTCTCAAAAATGGCCTTGCAAACATTTGCGATTTTCAAAACTCGAGTGCAAGAGAATCGTGATTTTCTCCAACTTAGCAAACAAAAAATTTGCAATTTTCTCACTAGATTCCAAAAAGTGGCAATTTTCTCAAAATCTTGAGTGCAAAAAGTCATGATTTTTTGAGATTCAGAGAGGCAAACAGTCGCGATTTCTTCAAAACTCCAAAAACCAAAGAATCACAATTTTTCCGCACTTAACCAAAGAATGGCGATTTTCTCAAAAACTCTCTTGCAAAAGTCATGATTTTTTGGGTGATTTTAGGTGGGAAACCAAAGATTCGTGAAATTAAAATTTTTTTGAAATTTTCAAAAAGTCAGGATTTTCTCCAAAAATTAACGAATTTCTGAGAATTTCGGTAGAAACTCTAAAATGAAGTGCCGAGGCCTACGCTTCCTCTAGAGGCTCATGGAAAGCATAGAAACTCACACATACTAACACTTTACCTCTCTTTATCTCTCTAGCATAGCCAAAACTAAAAATTGCAGTCAAAATAGTGCATATACGAGCAAAAATGGAAATCTTATTGTGAAGATGAAGGTGAGAGGAGAAGAAGAAGATGATGATGATGATGGAGAAGAAAAATAAAAAAATGAATAGATAATGACTTATTGTTTACCTTCCAACATTGCAAATCCACAATCTTACCCTCACAATGCTCATGCTTGAAACTCTCTCCCCGGCAACGACGCCAAAATTTGATGTAGCTCAAACATTAGCACCACCTCCTTTACTTTTCGATCCGCGGAGACATGAGGACTCGTATGAAGACCATGAGTGAGTGAAGGCACAAGTATGTGAGTGAAAGCACATAAGCATGCACACACATACACACACACGTGCATAAGGCAAGATCAAAGAAAGGAACAATGGGAAGCTTTGATTACAAAAGATTTCTCTTAGAAAAGCTCAAATCGACCACAAGCTAAACAAAAAAATGAGCTCTCTTGCTCTTTTTATAGTTTTTTTTACTAGTTTCGGCCCTGTCTAGACCTAATGTCTGGCCTAGTTAAAAATTAGGTTCGAGGGATTATTTGAGGGCTCAATTAGAGTCTAAAAATTATGAAAATTGGTAGTTCTAATACTCCTCAAGCTCGAGGATTCCTCGGCTTGAACAAAATTGAGTTAAAAAAATATGAAAAGGTATTTAAAATGGCTTTTAGTGATGAAAATCACTAGTTTATAGGGATTTCTTTTGAAAATTTGACATACGCTTCTTGGAGCTCCCTACTTGCTCCTTCTTCTTGTGTGTCCACTTTTATGATGTACTTCCATGCTTGTTCTTGACCTAGAGTTCTATGTACCTAAGGACGAACCTAGGGACTTGTGGAGAAGGAGACTATACCTCGATCCCCCTCAAGTGCATATAGTGGGGATTCACGCTTTATTTATCAATCAGATGAGTATCTAAACCTAGCGGAGTGTATGAAGACATGCATTCAAGTGACGATCAATGCAAATGAGCTTCCCAAAGAGTGCAAACAAGGCTAAGACTATTCCAAACAAGCTTCAACTGTCAGTCATAGTGTCATGATACTTGGAGCAGCAGGCAACAATAAATTGAGCTTTTCTCTCAGCTCCAAACTTCAAATATAGCAAATAGCACATGCCTTTCAAAGCTCGTGAAGACGCATCCAAGGGTGGTATTTTCACTTGATTCTGACACTTCTGCTTCAAATTATGAGCAAAATACTGAGTCGTGGGAATGACCTTCCTAGACTTCAGCACTTCCTACACTTCTCACATACCTTGACAACAACAAACAAACATTTTCATGGATATACAACACTTCCTAACACTCTTTTCAAGCACACACATGCATACAAGCTCACAAAGAAGATGATACAGAGAGGAGAAGACACAAATTCGAAATTTTGTGCTCTTCATTCTAACAATGGCCAAAAAGTCTTTACAAAGAGTAACAAATTGACTTATATACATGTGCCCTAAAAATGGTCCTTTCACACAAGAGACCGGCACTTTATTCACTAAAAGGCTAACTTCCTACTAATTTGCATGGGTAAGCTACTAATCTCCAAGGTTATGCATCTAGACGACTCCTCTAGTGCATTTACAACGGAAAATATGTTAGAAAAATGGTTATAATACAAAAATAGAGTGTCCAAATCGGAAAAATTTTGGGACCCCTCTTTTTCTCTGCCTTTTGCACTTCTTCACTTTGCAACACTCTCCCCCTCTTTGTCTCTGTCGTCCCTTGATAGGCTTTACTTCTTGTCTGTCACTTCTTGTCCGCATGCATCTCTTGGTCAGTTCTACCTGCTTGTTAGACAAGTGTTCAGTTTTGATGGCCCCTTCTTGATTCTTCTTTTACATCCTCTGGGCCTGATGCATTCGTGTTGCCTGTTAAGTCGGGCTGCCACGCACGCCACCAGTGGAAGATATGAAGGTCTAGTTCTTCAGCCTTCGATCTGGACTTTCCAAAGATCAAGAGGTTGAAGCACCTTCTTGGGGTTCTAGAACCGCCGGATATCTTCTTGCACTTCTTCATGGATACTTCCTGGCCTTGGTTCCTCCTTCCCTCCTACGTGCTTTTCCTTGATGTGTGCCCCTGTGGGGCTCTGTGCAGAGATGGGTGTTGCACCCCTGCGGGGCTTCCTGCTAGGACATATCTTCAAATGTAATCTTTTAATGAAGCTTCTTTCTTTGTCTTCTTCTTTCTTCTTTTGTTTGGGCTCTCCCTCAACACTGCCCCCCTCCTGAACTCTGTCGTCCCTGACAGGCTTTGGAAGTCGACGAGAGTATGTTCTATACACTTTTTGCTCTGTTTCATCAAGCAGATTAGCTTCACGTATCATGAGTTGCTTCCACTGTTCTGCTTTCACACCATCATGTGGTGGCTACTGGTGGTCAGGGAAGAAGCTTAGCTCATATGCCACTAATCTGGCATTCAAGTTGGATGACATTTTCAAAAAGATTTTTGAATCAATTTCAAAAAACCCTATGAAAAAGGCTTCTTCGAAGGTCTGCATATATGTACTTGGTAAAAACATGAGCCTAGAGTAATATGCCATTAGTGTGGGTCGGCTAGGCATAACAGACAAATCAAATATGAGGATATCTGTTCCTTGATTAATACCAATGAAAATAAAAAAGGTATAAGCCGCATGCTTGAACACCTTCAATACTGTAAGTATCATGCTTAGGATTTTATTCGTCATCTTGATAGTTCGATCGGGTACTGTTGCATAACAGTGTAGCCAAAATTTGATGGTTTTTACCATGTAATCCTCCATTGTTAGATAGTTATGAGGTGGACTTGGAAGTAGCGGATAGTTCAACCACTGTTTGTTGACAACACCATTCTTTTGCATATCCAAAAATTCTCTAGCTTCTCTGCGATGTGGTGTTGGGAAAAATGAAGGATTTACCTATAATAAGTATGGTGCTGCTTGCCAGTGCACCTGCAATGTAGGATTTTTCTCCAAAAAATTTCTTCTCCATACAGGCTGTGCCGCTTGAAATTCTTCTTGAGTATAATTGAATGTGTCATCTTTAAAGTGCAACTGTTCGTCTGGATTTCTCTGTGTGATCTTCTTTATGTATTGCCTTGTTTTCTCTTTCAATAATCCGTATGGAATGTTGAAAGGCTTCATTATCGTGTCCAAGTCTTTGCCCTTTATTTTTGCTTCCTTCATTACTTTGACCACTTCATTTTCAAAATTCTGTGTCAATCAGGATACCAACAGTGCCCGTTCCTTCTGACCTATTTCTGCAGTGTATGGCATCGGATGATCGTCACATGGGTCCGCCATCTGCTCTTTTATTGGAGAATTATAAATCGAGGGAGATAGAGGATGTACTTTACCTCGTCAGTAGGATTTTCTTGTATTGGCTCTATTGGTGTCCCGATTGGTACTTTCTCTTCTACTTTAGTTTCTAATTGTACAAGGGGTTCAGTCTTCTCTTTAACTTCTTGCATAGCTGCCCTGAGTGCCTCTTTGGCTGCAAGAAACTCATTATCAATTTCTGCTTCATGATCCATGTTTTCACTGTAACTCACTGCAAGTTTTCCGTGGCAGTGTTCAGCTGTTTCTTGAGCTCATTGGTTTCTGTGATATATCTTCCTTCCCACTCTTCTCTTAGGGCTTGCTCTTGTTTCAGCAAATCTGCATATTTCTCAATCTGATCTTTCAATTCCTTCTCGTCAGTGACTGAAGTCTCTTGTTTTTCTATACGTTGGTCATACAGTAATGCCTTCATCAATTCTTTATTCCTGCTTCATAAGCTATCGTTTTCTTCCATGTACACTTTGAGCTGTGTTTCGAGTAGATTGCTTCGAGCTTTCATTCTCTCCTTGTCTGCTTCACTAGCTTCACGTTGTCTTTGTAAATCTGTTAGTTGTGTCTGGAGTTGATGATGCTGAATCATCAATGTATCACATTGCTCTTTAACTACATTTATCTCCATGTCCTTGGCAAAAATAGCTTGTTGAGCCTGGATGAGCTATGCGGACAATTGCTCACTTATTACTTGAAACTGGTTCCTTTCTCTCATGGCCTTGTCGTAATCGGCATCTGTTTCCATCAATTGTTGTTGTGTGTCCATGGCCATTTGTATCATTTGCTTGACTACTGGTTTTAAGTGAGTAACATCAACGTTTAACCATGTGGTAGGGATGTTAGGTTCTTCACCTATGGTAACATCTTTCCCTTGTGCCACATGCAATGTAGTATCATGGGGCTGCCTAATATGGAGTTGTATCCTTGGCTCAGCCTCCCTGTGGTCAATTTTACCTTGAGGTGTATCATCAGATACCTCAATCACAATTGGCTCCTTATTTTATTGTAGGCGTGAGTCCTGGTCCACTGGTGTTTGTATTTACACTTTGATAGGTGGCACTGCATCTTTATTGGTCATTTGAATTTCCTTTATGCTTATCTTTGACTGATCATTTAATTGAATCAAGTGTTCCTGTTCAGTTTGTGCTTCCAGGTGCTGTGCTTTTTTTTTTGTTGATTGTCAGGTGTGACTTCAACCTGATTTATTTCTGTCCATTCTTCGTTGTTCATTTCGGTTCATATATCAGTGTCTAAGGTGTCCTTCTCTGGGCTGGACTCTTCATTAGAGCTCGAATCTTCTAGCCCTAGTTCTTTGTATCTGGCAGTTTGTTATGGAGTATGTTCTTTATCTTTGTGTTTCTTTTCTTGGATTGCCTATCTATAATGATGCCCTTGGACATTTAAATTTACTTGCCCCCGCATATATGTGTGCGTCTCTTCTAGAGCTGCAGAGAGGTCTCTTTTCGTGATCGGTTGTTGTGTCACAGGAATATTTGGCAATATATGTATTCTCTTTGATTGTGGTGTCTCTTGAGCTTCTTCCTCTCTTAGGCGTTTAGTCCCCCTCATGGCTTTCTTTGAACTGGTTCCCACTTCTTCAACAGAGATGATTGTTTTCTTTTTCTTTGGAACCATTGCAGACTTTGCATATTTTGCTAGCTCTGTTGAAGTCGGCATCAAGTGTAAGAAGTTCTTCATATCAAGTGCCTCATAAATGAGTAATGTGAATGCCAAACTACCATTCAGAAACTTGTTCTGACCCCACTTTTTCTTTGCTTCGAATAAGCGATCCTGAATGTATGGAGTCATATTTACTTTATTTCCTACTTGCCTTAGAGTGTGAGAGTAATTGCACAACAATTTTTGAGGTGTTGTGTATCTATGCATACTCGAAAAGCAAAAATGCTGGTGCACTAAGCGAACAACGTCTTCAATATCCATTCTATTGATTTCCAAAAATGTTCTCTTTTTCGGATCATGACACTCATCTTTCACATTGGTGAGTCCATCTTGATTCCATCCAAAAGCTCTGTTGATTAGCTCATGAGTGAATTGAATTGTTTTCCATGTACCAACCTTGTCAAGTACTCTTGCTTCCGAGACTGATGCCTTATTCGATGCGGACTGTAGTGTATTCATCACTTGTGTACATCTCTGGAAATATGGCAGATATATTGGCACTCTTAGGAATGCATCAATGCCTGCTTGTGTCCAGACATCTGTCATGCGCGGTTATCCTTATACTATAGTCTGGAAATCTTGTGACATGATCGGAAAGTAGTGATCCCTATCCATGATTTTGATGGTTGCCATGAAAATAAGTTCTGACACTGGTTGATCATCAAGAAACCCATGTCCTCGCGCTTTTGTGATGGATTCCAAGGGGAGAAGCTAGACCTCTTCCTCTTGCGTAGCCTCGGAATTAGAAGATGCCATCTCCACTCAATGTATAGCAGTAATTAGTGGCAAGTTGGTATCAAGAATCATCCTTCACTTAGCCTTCATAATTTTGTGCAACACTTCGCGTGGATTGTGTCGTCCCTTCCCCGTGGGTGTGATAAAGGTAGTACCTGGGGTTTCTCAAACTTATTTTTATAATACTTTTTCTGAAAGAAAACAGAAAGGTTAGTTCATAGCCGAAGCGGTTATTGATTTATATGTTAATTTTTGGATTATGTACAAGTGCTCTCCTATTTCCCGAGAGGGAAATGTGCGTCACTATTCCAAAGTAAAAGAAGAATGTGCCGAATGCTTGGCCTTGTAATGTGGCCCTAGTATGCATACTTTGGACTTGGTTAACTCAAGATGTGTGCAACTCAAATTATTTGGTTGATGCGTACAGATTGTCTTGCCTGTCGGCATCCAAATCTGCTTTACCCCATTGGTATAGTCATTCCTAGAAAATGTAGTGCTTTTCATGTAGTGCTTTTGCTTCGTCTTCTCTTTGAATCTTTGAGTGATTTTTGTTGCATGTCGAGTTTCCTGCTCTATCCTGTAGTGGTGTATCTTCTATTGTCTTGCCTTTAGATCACAATGATTCTCCTTGTGCCTTGGCTTGTCCTTTTTGATGTTTGTCATTTGAGCACGACTTGGGAATCCATATTTGTGTTCGGGTCGGTTGGGCAGCTACCACCTTCTTCGGAATCCATACTCGAGCAATTATTTGTGGAATTGGGTGTCCATCATGACTTGGATTCTTATTCTGTTGTTGTTTCAAGTGTCGATAGTGACTCCGTTATTGAAGATACACCGTCACTTGATCTTTTCTGATCCAAGCCTGTCTTGTGTAAGGAATGGGGTATAGTCTAATGTGTGGAGGTTCGTAATAGTCGTATTGACTATTCTCTCTTGTGCTTGGTTCCTCACTGAGGTTGTTATTGGATAAAACACTAATCATGTGATTTACTGGATTAGAAGGTTGTGTGCAAGCGGAATTTGGTGTATCCTCACATGAAGTACTCGATGAAGGGGTTTCCATAGTGCTAGTGAACATAAATTCATCATCATGTTCATTTGAATGAGCTCTCGGGTCTATACCTTTGGCTTTGATCGGTCGTTCCTCTAACATGCTGAGTACTTCCCGAGGTCCTATCTTGGTCGAGATGTATCCTAGGGCCAATTGAATGGTCACTTCATATTCATATATCCAATCTTGACCTAACACGAGCTCTTCTAATAAGTCCTGATCATGACATACTACGAGTTTTTGTTCCATTGTGTTGTTTCCGAGATGTAGAGGTAAGGTAATCTCTCCTATACATTTGGTGATCTTTCCTCCTATTCCAATCAGTTGTGCCTTAGATGGGCATAATTTCTCCTTGAGTTTCTGTGTCAATGAATACTTAATACAGCTTACAACTACTCCTGTATCAATGAGAGCATCCACTAAGTGGTACTCTTCTGTTCCAGCACCCAAATTCAAATAAGGTTGCTTGATTTGCTGACCTCGATTTTGAGTGGCTCTAAAATTAGCCATCGGGATGAGTTCCTCTCCCTCTCGATATCTCTCGTCTCTCTCCCTCTCTCATCCACTCCTATCTTTTCCTGATTCGTTCTAGTGCTTCTAGTCTAGCTTCTTCTCGTATCCTTTCTTCCTCTATGCGTCTATTTTTTCCCATTATTAGTCGTGACATTATCTCTTCTGTCAATGGCTCTAAATATTTTTTCACTTGACATCCACTGATATAGGTGGGTAATACTTCCCCATCTAGAGTTGCTAAACTGATGGCTCCACTGGTAGATATACGATTGATGATTAATGGGCCATATCCTCTTTTCTGCAGTTTCTTAGCATGTTGTTTTAAAGTATAAACCAAAACTAAATCTCCTTCCTTCAAATTTTTATCTTTAATATGAGCATCAAAATATGATTTCTGTCATCTTTTCGCAGCATAAATCCCTGCTACCGCTTGTAACCTAGTTTTGTGTAACTTTTCTATTTGATCCAATTGAGTTGATAATTCATCTCCAGTCCACTCGTAAGCTGTTGCTACTCTGAGAGTGGGTACTAAGAAATCAATTGGAAAAATGGCATTCTGTCCATATACTAAGTTAAAAGGAGTAGTTCCTATGGTGGTTTTGTAGGCTACTCGGAATGCCCATAAAGCATGATGTAATTGTTTATCCCAATCAGATCTTCCATTGTTAACAATTTTAGTGAGAATTGTGCACAAGATTTTATTTGAACTTTCGGCCTGTCCATTGGCTTGTGGGTGATATGGGGCTGATTTCTTATGAATTACTAAGAATTCATTCAGTAGGGCTTCTATCACTTCATTCACAAAGTGCGTGCCTCTATCACTCACAATTTCTATTCGCAGTCCAAATCTAGTGAAAACGTTCTCAATGAGAAACTTGGCCATAGTCCTTGCATCATTTTTCTTGGTTGTTTTCACTTCAACCCACTTAGTTAAATAGTCTGTGGCTACAATTATGTACTCGGCATGGGATCCTTTAGCTGGTGGGCTAATAGGTCCTATAAAATCTATTCCCCATTTAGTAAAGGCTCTGGCACTCATCATGGGTTTTAGTGGCATTTCATCCCTTCTAATTGGATATTTCGTTCGTTGACAAGCATCACATCATTGCACATATGTGGCTGCATCCTGATGTAGAGTTGGCCACCACATTCCAGCAAAGAGAATCATTTTTGCACTTTTATCTGCAAAGAAATGTCCTCCTGCAGCTCCTGTATTTGCCATCTCTAAGACAGCAAGATACTCGTCTTCATGAATGCACATTCATAAATGATTGTCTCTTCCTTGCTTAAAGAGTTGTTTTTCTATAAGGGCATAGTCCTTGATTTGTTCTGTGAGCGCATGTTTCCTTGCTAGGGTGGCTCCTTCTGGGTACTCTTGGGTCTTCAAGAACTTTACCAGAGGCATGCTCCACCTTGGTGCCATTGTGGAGTAGCATAATGTAGAGTTCTCTTCTGGATTTCGTTCTTGACAAGTTGGGCAGGCTGATACATAATTATGTGCATCCCTCTGAAAGGTTGGCCAATATATGCCTAATCTCTTCAGTGTTTGCCATGTTCCGTTCGTATTTAAATGAGTCTTCCATTGATTTACATGTGCTTTTTGAAGCCACATTTCTTGTTCCTCTTCTTCCATGCATCTCATGAGTAATCCACTTGAATCTTGGCGATACAAACTTCCAACAATGATATGAAGGTTTTTGATCTTCCATAGGTCTTCGTTTAGATTCGGTGTGATCCCCTGTTTAGGTCCATATGTGAGTATAGGGATCAACTTTTCTACCCATTGGGGACATACTTCGAGATTAAATAGGTATGTGCCTGGCAGGTCATCCGGTACTCCTATGGGTGGTTCTCCATGTGTCATTCTTGATAAGTGATCTGCTCTAATGTGGGTATTCCCTTTCTTGACTACTACCTCAAAATCAAATTCCATCAACAGCAGAAACCAGCATACTAGTCCTCCGGTATTACACGACTTATTGACTAAGTACAGTAGGGCTTGATGATCAATGAAGAATTTGATTTTTTTTGCCAATAAGTAGTGTCAAAACTTTTTTACTGTGTACACCATCCCTAGGCCTTCTCTCTCGGTCGTGGTATAATTGCGTTCTGCTTGATTCAATTTTCTACTAGCATAGGCTATAGGGTGGTCTAACTTTCCTGTATCTGCGGGTTGAGCTAAGATGCAACCAATGGCAAACTTGGAAGCATCCACATGAATGTGAAATGGTTTCTTCCAATTAGGTACTCGAAGAATTGGTGCTGAACTCAATCGACTCTTTAATTCGTTAAAGGCCTTTTCACATTCTTTTGTCCAATTAAACTGAGACAATAGAGCATAAAGAGGTCTAGCAATTATGGCATACATGTGTATAAATCTTCGGTAGTATCCGCAATGTCCCATAAATGCTTGTACTTTTTTCACAGTCTTTGGCCTTGATAAATCCAGAATTACTTTGATTTTGTCTTCATCAGTTGAGATTCCATTCTTAGAGAAAATATGTCCTAATATCTTTCCTTGTCGAACCATGAAGTCACACTTTTCTGGATTGAGGCATACTCTATATTGTCGATATTTGGCAAAGATCTTTCCTAGTTCAAGGATATGCTCTGATCGTATAGTTGAATAAGTGCATAAAGCATCCACGTATACCTCCATACTCTTTCTCAAGAACTCCTTGAATACATGGCACATCAATCTTTGGAAAGTGGCTGGGGCATTGGTTAGACCAAAAGGCATAACCCTAAAAGCGTATACTCCCCATTCAGTGGCAAAGGCTGTTTTATGTTAGTCCTTAGGAGCAATGGCTACCTGATTATACCTTGAAAAGCCGTCTAAGAAACTATAAACTTCCTTCCCTGCCACTCTTTCCAAAATATGATCCGTGATGGGTAATGAGTAACTATCTCTTATGGTGGCAGCATTTACCTTTTTCAAATTAATGCATACCTTTAACTTGCCATTCTTTTTTGGCACGACCACCAAAGGTGACACCCATTCCGTGTGTTCGATCTCGTAAATGAACCTAGCGTCTAAGAACTTATCTATCTCTTCCTTGATTTCTGCTGAGTAAACATCGTTATATGTGTATGGTCTTTGTTTGGAAGGTTTAGCTTCAGATGTCATAGGGACTCTATGGGCACAAATAGAAGGATCTACTCCTTTCAAATCCTTATATGTCCAGGCAAAGACATCCCTGTATTCCCTTATGAGTTGTATTTACTCTTGTTCTTCCTCCATAGAGACATCTTTTCCTATAAAAGTACATCGTTCTTCTCCTTCCTCTAAGGTTACTACTATTTTCTTGGTTTGTTCTTTGCTGTCATATGCTATTCCTGGCTGTGCTTCTCGTTTTGGCATTTGAATAGCAATTCTCCTCTCTTCTACTTCATATTTCTTGAAGTGGGCACGCACTTCGAATTGATCTTGGGGCTTGTTTTCTTCATCATCTTTTTCTTTATCTAATCCAAGCTCTTCTTCTTGTGTCATTTCTTGATTTATTTCATTAGCTATGACACCTACTCCCTGAGTTCCATTTTCCGTTTCCATATGTTCATGTTCCATTTCAATGCTCTCGTAGTCCTCCTTCCATTCTTTTTCAATTACTTCTCCTTCTTCAGCCTCTTGAAGAACTACCACGTATACACTAACATCATATCCTTCCTCGTCAATGCATTCATTCATGGCTATCACTTCTTCGTTTACACACACATCTAGAGTGGCTAAAATCTCCATCCAACTGTGAGGTTCGAATTCTTCGTCTAGGAATATTTGAGGCATGTAAGCTGGACCTTGTACAGATCTAACAACTCCTTGCCTTTGCTGCCATCCTTTCCTCCTATCCTCTTCCTTTTTTGTAGTTTGGCATATCCATAGATAAGTGTCTTCGTTCATCCACGATTGGTCGCTTGAACCTATACTGTGAATCGATTGCTCATCTTCCTCCTTATGAATCTGATTCCATTGCAAGGGAGGAACATCTTGATATGTGTATGTGTGGAGATTTATTCTTGTTGTGGTTCCTTCATGTTGTAAGTATACTGCGTCCTTTCCCCAATCTTGCACTACCTTTAGCTCTCTCATGAAGGGTCTTCCAAGTATCATTTCGTAATTGCTAGCCCTTTCAAATTGACAGATCGCTAAGGTGTGCTCGAATTCAACTCCACAGGTAGTAAAGTTTACTCTTTCCAATAATCCCAAGGGTCATTCAGTGTGTCCATCTGCCATTTGTATCTTCATGCATGTTGGTCTCAAAGCTGGTTTTCCCCATTTTTCCCAGATTCCTTTAGTAGCAGTTCCTACTCCAGCTCCCGAATCTAAGATAGCTTTAGTGGTGTAATCCCTATAGGTAATTGGAAGGCAAGTGTTTCCTTCATCTCCCTCACTAAAATCTCCAACCTTGTCGACTGGGATTTTGACTCTGGTCACTTCATCAGGCATCTCCTTCTCTTCTGACTTGGTCTCCAATTGACTGGTTAGCTTCTCCTTCAAATGTGGTTTAATCTTCAAAAGTTCTTCCAAAGTCAGAGTACAAGGGATTTTTACCTTTCTAAGATGTTGGATGATGTTCGATGTTTGGATTGAGGGGTTCTGCTCTTTTTTTCTTATTGAGGGTATGTAGTATAATTCTGAATTATGTTCGTATTCTCCTCTGTAATTTGGCAAGACCTTAACACTGTCATTATCCTTGTCGCTCTTATCAAATTGTACTAATCCTTTTGAATTCAGTTCAGGTATTGAATCTTCTATTTCACCTTCTGCTTCCAGGGTGGTTCTATTCCTTCCACTTTCTTCCATCTGTCTTCTTGGACTCTTGCCCACAAGTCTTTGGGCCATTCTCCATCTACTTCGGGGACAATGGATCCTTCCCTTTTATCCTCGCAGTGATTTCCACTATGTGTCTCGCCTTCTTTTCCTTTCTCAGCATCCTTAGGGATGACACACTCTTGGAATTCCTTTTCGGAAATTGGTGAATTGGGTAGTCTACAGACAGGTTTTTCTAAGGTCTGTTGAGCTACTTCAATTAATTTCTTGCATATCTCCAACCTTTCTTTCTCTAAGTCAGCTCTAGGATATTCTTTCTCATGTTGTTCAATGGTTGGTCCCTCTCTTATTCGTGCCTGGTATGCCAGAATCCACATGGCTAACTCTTCTGGCATGGGATCTGCTAAAATCGATCCTACCTCTTCTTTGTTAGACTTTCCTTTCCGAATTTCTCCTTCCACTTCTTGTTTTCCCTTTTGATCTTGTTCATTCTTTTCATTTTCCTTCTTTTGTTGTAGTTTCTTTTCCTTTATCCTATCTCTACGGTTCTTCCATCTTTGTGTTTGTTTACTTGTAACACGTTTCTCAGGCTCTTCTGAGTCTTCAACTATTTGAGGTGTAGGTATGTTCACTTCTCTGGCAACTCGATCATCTGCTCTAGTTTTTTCTGGGGTCTCTCTAGCTTTTGCTCTTGTGATTTCTTTCAATGGTAGTGTACTCCTTATCACTTCCTGAAAACTCTATCACTTCTATCACATTGATCTGCACGTTCGAGTTAACCTTGTTGGGGTTCTTGGGGCAATCTCTGAAAAGGTGTTCTTTACCACAATCACTACAGTATTCTTCCCAGACTCGCTGTGGTGGTGGTGGGTTTGGTAATGTATGCTCTCTGATATAATGATCACCTCCGCATCTATAACATGGTCCTCTAGGTACAGGTGGTTTGTTCATAGGTCGGGGGGTATGGGTGCTCTAGGAGCTGTGTACATCAATGACACATAATCCGGCTCATATCCGTAAGAATTATCTGGTGCTTCCATGCCATATGCATATGGTTTGTACATTTGTCCATATTCTATCATAGAGCTCTCATAAGTGGAATAGTTTCCTTGACTATGGTCATAGGATGAGTCATATGGTTCATTACTAGTCAAAGGTGTGGCTGGAACTCTTGCTCTCTAAGTTTTCTTCAGGTTGAGCCATTTTCACTGGGTCAACATTCTGAGGATGGGACGGTTGTTGCCCTAACACCGGTTGTGGCTGAGTGTAACTTTGATAAGCATAAGGTTGTGGTAATGGTGCCTGTTGTTGATATGTGGGATATCTAACAGCTTCTCCTCCTTGCTCTCTCAGAGGGTATACATAAGGTCTCATAAGAGGTGGTACCGGTCTTGACTGTCTATTGTAAGGATAATTTTCTGCGCTCTGATTTGTGTATTTTTGTTCTATGCTGCAATATTGTAGAGGGCCCCGGACAGGTGGTCTATTGTAAGCATAAGCAAGTGGTGGGACTACTCCCCTCGTGCACAACTGAGAAGGATGATTACCTCCACAGTGCATACATCTTCTAAGCATGGGTACTCTCATTGGGTTGTAGGGGTAGTTCCTCTGTCCTTGAACATTCAATTTCTTTGCTACTAAGTCGGCTATTTCCTCTACATTGTTCTTAGGGTTTGATGTGCTACTGGCAGAATCTTCACTTCTTACACTACCTTGAGGTATTTTCAGATCTTCTGCTAGGTTGTCCTCTAGATCAATGCATTCTTTCATACATTCTTGCAAAGTTTGAACTCTTTTCACATATACTAGTGATCTTAATGATCCATTCACTAACCCTTCCAAAAATAAAGACACCATCTTGTTTTGAGTGGGTCTCTCTTCAATAGGGCATCTATCCACATATTGTTTGAATTTCTTGTAGCCAATCTCACTGACTCTGTAGAAGCTTGCTTAAAATTATGGATCAATGAGGAAGAGTTGTTTTTAATCCTAGATTTAGTGAATTCTTCAATTAATTCTTGATAGAATTGTTCCATGTTTTGAAAATTATTAGGATCTAACGGCTGGAACCAAGCTAAAGCTGTGTCTGTCAAAGTTAAACCAAAGGACTCATATTGGATAAAAAAAATTTTCCACTTGTTCGGCTCTGATTACTTGCTTAAATTTGGCTATATGATTGTAAGGTTCACTAGAGCCATCATAATGGTTTCTCATGCATTTGGCAACTTGAATAGGCCTTAATCTTCTTCCTACTTCAAGTGGTCTAAGTATCACCAGGAAAACTGGTCTTCCTATGGGTATACCAGGTCCTCTTACTATAGGTGGTCTATCTGGAACAGGGATTCTATTCCTTGGGTAAATAGGTGGCTGAGGCCGATAGTTAGGGTTATTTGCAGGCATAGCAAACTGCATATGGGATCTAACCAGGATTTGTGTTTGTTGTGTTTGTCCAGACTGCTGATATGAATTATCTTGAAAGGTTCCTTGAGGGTTCCGAGAAGTAGTAGCTTGATCCCTAAGAGGAAACACTGGAATGTTCTGATATTTCAACCCTGCTCTTTCTAACTTCGTTAGAGGCCAGTACCTCCTATGGTTTTTGTCCAAATATGTGATGATGGTAGGGAATTTAGGATCTTATAACTCGTAGACAGTAGCTGGGTTAGGGGCCACTTCCCATAATGAAGAGTGGGCTCTGAGGAGATGCTCCATTCCATTGATCAAATACACATCCATTAGGGAATCATCTTGGGGAACTAGGTTTCCTCTCCAAACCCTAACAACACTAGATCTCCCTCTAGGGCTGGTCACTTGCTCTTCATGTCCCTCTGCATTAAGGTTATGAGCGTTATCTTCTTCCCCTTGTTCGTTGATACTTTTTGGGTGTTCTGTAACAACATATTGAATATCCCTTTTGTCCATATAAAACCCTCCTGAATACTTAACTGCTGGCCTAGGCACTATGTAAGCAACTGAAGCTTTCTTCAGTCTGGCCAATGATTGATTTAGACCATCTAGGTAGATAGGTATCTCATGTTGATTGGTGTTCACATATTCTAATGATGTTCGATATTCACCTTCAATAATTGACATCATGCCAATCATTGGTACAGTGTTCTGCATATCCTCTGAAGCCATAGGAATTTCTTCCTCTGACTCACGAGAGGTTTCAGAATAATGTGAACGGCTACTGGGTTCGGCTACACTTCCTATAGAGGAAATCACACTTCTTCAGCTTCCTAGGGTTCTTCCAGATCTTAGGGTCATTCAATTAACAACTTCCAGTCTCACTTGGTTAATCTCCAAATCCTAGAGTTCTTTACTAGGAGTCTGGATTCTAGGGGATATGTGGTTGAAATAAGACTGACCAAGAAGTCATAACACACGATACTTCAACCTAACAAAAACCACGATACTCGATATTTGACCGGCTAGGCCTTACCACGATACTCGATACTCGAGAAGTATCACCTAAGAAATCCACAATAGTCGATACTTGACTCATTGCAAAAGGTCACGATACACGATACTTGACCAAGATGATACACGATACTCGACCTAGACGATACACGATATTAGGCACCTGAGAGGGTCACGATACACAATAACTTGATACTTGAGGAATACGATGTACGATACTTGACCAAGATTACGAGTGAATCAACGATACTCAATACTTAACTTGTATCGCGATCAGAAATCTGCGATACACGATACGCGATACTCCATGACAAAATCAACGATGCTCGATACTAGACCTTGCTTGTGCTAATCACGATACTCGATAGTCGACGCAAGAAAATGCCCGACGATACTCGATATTTCACAGGTATCGAGAAGGCTGCCTCCGCGATACACGATATCTAGCAAGTATCACGATCAGAGATCTCACGACACACGATACCCAAGGAGTATCGCGATCTGAATTTCACGATACACGATATGCGATATCTGGCGAGTATCGTGAGGACTTCTCGACGATACACGATACGTGACAAGTATCGCTAGACCCAATTCAACGATACCCGATACTTGATAGGTATCGTGAAAAGAGTTCGATACTCAGTCCCGATATCGCGATACTCGACCACAGGAGATCACGATACTCAGGTATGGCGATACCTCAACCGCGGGAGAACACGATACTTGACACTTTTTTCAATTTTTGAATGGAGTTTTTGGATTTTAAATGCATACAAGTGTTTCTCAAGCTCATCTTCCCTCTCCTCTCCATCTGTACCACCAAAAATTAACTTTCTTAACCCTGAAATACCCCCATGATACTTGCCGCAGATCGTTTTACTGAGTTGCTTGATTTAATTGGCTAAGATGAATGATAGATCAATGTGCTCACCTTGGATACTAGCCTCCAGCTATTCACTCTCCTCCACTTGCTGTGCGCAGCTCAATTCCCGACTCTCAACTCACGATACCCGACTGCAGATTTTCGCGATACTTGTTCTAGAGACAAGTGATTTGAAAAGGCAAAATTTTTTGGGTTTTATACTTTTTGAAAAGTTCTTCCTAACTAAAAAGACTCACAAGACTAGAGTTAATGGCTACTCTAACTCCCTAACTACTCCCTTTGTCCTCCTACTCTACTCACTCCACTCACTTCTCTAGACTAATAACTCACTACACACACTTCAAAAGTGAGAAGTAGTAAGTGCGGATGAGTGTGACTTACCAAAGAAGAGAAATTCGCAACTCCTCTACTCGCTTCAATGCTGAAAGCTACTTACCATCACACGAATGCCTCGGTTTGATTCGACACTCCCCGGCAATGGTGCCAAAAATGTGTGTACCTAAGGATGAACCTAGGGACTTGTGGAGAAGGAGACTATACCTCGATCCCCCTCAAGTGCATATAGTGGGGATTCACGCTTTATTTATCAATCCGATGAGTATCTAAACCTAGCCGAGTGTATGAAGACATGCATTCAAGTGATGATCAATGCAAGTGAGCTTCCCAAAGAGTGCAAACAAGGCTAAGACTATTCCAAACAAGCTTCAACTGTCAGTCATGGTGTCACGATACTTGGAGTAGCAGCCAACAATAAATTGAGCTTTTCTCTCAGCTCCGAACTCCGAATATAGGAAATAGGATATGCCTTTCGAAGCTCTTGCAAAGACGCATCCTATGGTGGTATTTTCACTCAATTTTGACACTTCTGCTTCAAGTTATGAGCAAAATACTGAGTCATGGGAATGACCTTCCTACACTTCAGCACTTCCTACACTTCTCACACACCTTAACAACAGCAAACAAACACTTCATGGATAGACAACACTTCCTAACACTCTTTTCAAGCAACACACATGCATACAAGCTCACAAAGAAGATGGTACAGAGAGAAGAAGACACAAATTCGAAATTTTGTGCTCTTGATTCTCACAATGGCCAAAAAGTCTTTACAAAGAGTCAGAAATTGATTTATATACATGTGCCCTAAAAATGATCCTTTCACACAAGAGACCGGCACTTTATTCACTAAAAGGCTAATTTCCTACTAATTTACATGGGTAAGCTACTAATCTTCAAGGGTATGCATCTAGAGGACTCCTCTAGTTCATTTACAACGGAAAATATGTTACAAAAATGGTTATAATACAAAAATAGAGTGTCCAAATCAAAAAAATTTTGGGACTCCTCTTTTTCTCTGCCTTTTGCTCTTCTTCGCTTTGCAACAAGTTCCAACATGTATTTATAGGAATGTGGTGTTGCTCATCGTATGTACAACATGATCGATGATATTTATTGGTTTTTTTGTTGCTTATTTATGTGGCTCTTGTAACTTCATGATGAGCTTGTTCAAAATACTATCCTAAGAGAGTAGAGTGCATATAGACAAGGCATGAACATACAAAGGGCATTTGGCTTCTTTTAAGGAATAGTTGATGTCATTTTTCGCATTCAAGAAACAATGCCTCATTCTATGTGTAAAAGATGAGAAATCGTGTTTTTATTGGCAGCATACGTTAACACTCTTATGCGAAACACTTTTAATATGTTAACACTAGTGTTAACATATCAGAAGTGTTTTGCATAAGAGTGTTAACACTAGTGTTGTACCAAAACAGGACACTTTAGTGTCCTTTTTTCTAGCACGTAAAAAACATCATGTATACTAATCAAATAAATTTCTAAAAAAACCTTCAAGCCCCATAAATACCTATACCAAAATTTTATATAAAAATATATATTTTTTTAAATAATATTTTTTGATAACTCAAAATATAGAAATGATTGAATATGGTAAATAAAAAGTTTTTCTATAGACCTAATGAGAAGAAAGAAATATCTCCATTAAGAAAATTTTACTCGTATTAAAATAATTTTTGTAATGTTTACTTAAACTCATATAATCATTTAATAAAAGTATTAGGAATTAGAAAAAATATGTTCATAATAAGAAATTTACTACAATATAGGGTGCTTCTTATATACCTATACACTATAGGATCCTTCTATATGATATTGATGCATTAAAACACTAAAATGTCTGGTATTTTATTTCAAAAACCATCATATAGTATCATACAAATATGCTACATGTCTTTGAACCAATTCTTTTTGTACTTATCTCACATACCACCAAAAATCTCAATATTCTATGGAATAGCCATATTCCACTGTACCGAGAACAGAAATTCATCCTAAAAATCAGTTTTTCTCAATGATATAAGATATATAATATCAATCAAAATAACTATATGAACATTATAAATTACTTTATATAGAAAAACTACCATATTAACTTTAATCATGTAGCATATGCAATATTTTCTCATATAATGACCTTTTCTTAGCATAGAAAACCTAAAGCAATGTTTAACTTGAAGAATCGGCATAGAAATTTGACTCCTAAGGTTGTTTAAAAAATATCTCTAGCTTTAAGAATCTTAAATAGTATTTTGATACTAAAAAATAAGTCATATTCATACCATCACTTTCCAAAATAATTCATAGATGATAACGATGTCATGGAACATATGAGGTTAATTTTATGCCATAAACCTAGTAAAAGGCATTAAAAATATTTAATTATGGATAGAAAAGTGTTGAAGTATATAAAATAAGAGAATTTTATTGCATTTACAATACTAAAAATTGTGAGGTCATGATTTTAGTAAAAACTAATCACTAATTGACATCACTATAATTTTTGCATGAATACTAAAATTAGTGTCATAAAATTAGTGAATAATCCTAATTTCTCTATCCTTTAGTGAAAACTATATTTTTTTAGAAATATTCAATGCTTATGCTTACATGTTGCATAGTTACATTTATGAATGGTTCCTTCTAGTAATCTAAAAATTCATCAAATAATGTCTCTTTTTCAAGACACTAAAGTGTCCAAGTACAACACTAGCGTAAACCCTAGTATTGTACTTGGACACTTTACTGTCTTGAAAAGGAGACATTATTTGATGAATCTTTGAGATTACTAGAAGGAACCATTTATAGATGTAAGTAAGAAACATGTGAGCATAAGGGTTGAATATTTTTAGAAAAATATAGTTTTAATTAAGGGATATAAAAATTAATATTTATTCACTAGTTTTATGATGCTAATTTCACTATTAGCACGAAAATTATAGTGATGTAAGTTAGTGGTTATTTTTTATTTAAAATTATGATCTTGCAATTTTTATTGGTGTAAGTGCAATAAGATCTCCTATTTTATATATGTAAACATGTTTCTATCCATAGATTCAAGACTACTTTGATAGTGAGGATGGATGAGGGGTAGTTAAGTGTCGTCACACCTTTAGACAATCGAAACGAATGTCCTAATGAAGTTGGAGATGATTATCCACAAGCTGCAGATCTGAGGGGAAGCAAAAAGGGTCTTGACCCCAAATCTGTATGCGGGAAAAGAGGGGCTACAATAGTGCTCCATGGTGTGTGCCTTGCCAATGGGAGAAGATGGAGACTAGGGGAGCAAGGTGTTCACTACCTTAGTAATGGATAGGGAGGGCTAGAATGGTGACCCACCATGAGAGGAATCGAGGAGCACTACAACATATACTTTCTACAATAGCTGCCAACCTAGAAACAAGAGAAGAGGTGGAGAGCCAAACTACAATCTGCCATGGCCAAAACGTGAATAGGGGAGCTCATGAATAAGCTCAATCCAAAATGAGGGCAAGGAAGAAAGGAAGCCACAAGGTGCCAGCAGCAGAGAGAAAGTGGGAGGGAGGATTAGTCCCTCCACCTAACACGCATGGCCTGATAATTGCCTTGATGGCCGAAAAGAACAAAAGAAGAGGGGTATTAGTTCCTCCAAGCCTACCTGTCTGACAACAAAAAATGACCCTTGCATATGGCAGTGAATGGAGAGAGAGAGAGAGAGAGAGAGAAGAATGTCCCTCCCCCCCAAATTTCAAAATGCACATCGATATTTAAGACTTTAATTTTTCCTTGTGCACGAAATGAAACGAGCAACAAATACCTTCGATTGGACAATGATAGGTTAAAAAGCATTAGTGAAATCTTCACACATTCACTTGTTCAAATTTCTTTTGGGTTTCTTGAAATGGAAAAGAGGGAGGGATAATAGACGATAACCACCCATCCCCCTTTCTAGGCATGCACTAAAAACAAGAAATGGAAGAGAGATGGAGGGTGATGCCTGAGTGAGTGTTTATAGGTGTTGTGTATATGAGAGAGTAAGAGAGAGAAGGGGGTTAGGGGATGTTTTTGTGCAACAACCAAAATGAAATAAAACTACACTGCTAAAAACAAGAAATTGGGAGCTAATGGTCCAAAGGAAGGATGAAAGCACCATGCAAGAACTCAAATCCTACACAAATTGTGCAAAAAAATTGCAACACAATACTTGACCACACGTTCTTCAGCTCTCCAAGTGATGAAAGGCCAATGTCCCCGACAACGGTGCCAAATAATGTTGAAGTTGTAGTAGTAGACCAAGACCCTCACCACCTTGCATGGAAGCAAGAAGGAAGGCTCAAGATTGACTCTCCTCTCATCCACCCCTACATCCAACATGTTCAAGTTATTGGCTATCAGCCGCTTGCTATGCCACATGCTTGAAAACATGGAGAGTAGGGAGTCAAGGATCCTAGTTCATGTGTAAAATACAAGCAAAGCAACTACTCTACTCACACAAAGGAAATACATGCATAGACACACACACACACACCTCACTCTCACACACTCACAAAGACAAAATACATAAATATAAATAGTCTTGGAGTAGAGGAGAGAATTCTTCCATTCATACGAGATATTACATGAGAGCACGTTGACAAAAAGCTCCTTTCTTTACAAAAATGAGTCTCTATATATAGGATAAGCACATTTCACCATGTGCTTCTTTGAAAAGTCAAAAAGGGAATATCTCTCTAACTAATATATCTTCTAGAAGATTCCGAAATCAAGCTTATAACAAACAAATCCCACGAAACTCCATGCGTGGGATTTTTACATGGGGAACTCCTAGATGTGCGAAAAAGGTGAAATATTAAGAGTCTTCTATAGTAAGGCATAAGGAAATATTAAAAAGTGCTCTAGGAGAGTGTTCACATGTGAGACTCTAAGTATATAGAAAGAAGGTTATTCTCATGGTCTAGGGAGGGCTTCCATGCACAATTAAAGATGTGTGCATACCCTACAACCCAACAATCATCTATGAAAGTAAGAAAGTAAAGAGAGCCACCTAATGACCTTGTGGGCATGGGACGACACACATCTATATGAATGAGATCTAAATGATGAATTGAAGAGTCAATGTTGGGAGATTCTTGTGCAGAAAGGGGTTTGAGGGTTTGTAGGAGAAGGGGGAAAGATAAGAAGAAAGATACAGATACTAGAAGCTTCTGTAGATTGATTATAAGGAGGAAAGTACAATGGTGATGTACAATATAACCCAAATGCTCTCTGTGCGAAATCCCAAAGTGTGGGCAATCAACAAAATTACAAAATACCCAAGGTTCTTGTTACGGTCGACCTTGCGCCAACCATCCACCTTCTCCAAGCTTGTACTTGTGCACACCTTGCACTTAAGCTTCCACTATGGGGAGGGATGGACACCTTCTATCGATGCGTGCACAGGTTCAATGGAACCTTGTGACCTTTGGTTGCATGGCTTAACACTTCTCTTCACACTTGTAAGTCACTCTCCTTGCACACCTTGCACTTCACTTTTCTACGTCACGGGCACTCTCTCTGAATGAATGATGTCTCTCCTCTCTCTCTTTTTCTCTAGCATAGGCTAGGATCACCAAGTCTCACCCAAAGGATGGATCCTGGTAAGATCCTTGTGGTTGAGTTGGAACAGATTTAAACCTCATATCAGAATCAGTGAAGATTGGAAGTGGGCGGCAGGCATAAGACAAAATAACTCTATTTGGTTCCCGATCCAAGGCATTAGAAATATGGAGCCTTGGAATGTCTTAAGTGCCAAGAGACTCTGGAATAATGGATTCAAACAATGGAAGCACCTCTAGAAACAGGACACGAATAGATGGGTGGACTTTGAGGACCTTGACCCTAGTGTTGCGGTCATGTATGAGAAATGGAATGTTTTATTGAGTAGACGCCATGCTTGGGACTGCTCTAAGATCCAACAACTTATGGGATAGGACACTCCGGACCTAATGGGCCTTAAATAGTATAATGGTAATCACCTCTCCAAGCTTCCATATGTCGAAGCTCGCAATGTCATTCACATCAGCCTCAATAAGAAATGGGCTCTCAACTGGATGCGACTTCGTTGGTATATGAAATTTATGTCGATCACCCTCTCATTGAAAACAAAAAGTTAGTCCTCGTATGGTAAATTTTACACCGTGGAATATGGACCAATGTAAAATCTAACAAGATGTGTGGTGTTCCGCTGCAGGCGTGAAAGTGACGGTTGGTGGATTAAGCCAACCACTGGAATTACGGCACACGCCAGGTACTTAGAGCAAGCTCAAGTATATAGGAGACTCAAAAGATTATGAGTACTTCAATTGCAAAATAATTTATCGTATCTTTAAGAGCTTTGAAACCAAATGATTCATCATTCAAAAGAATATCATCATTCATTATCTAATTCATACATAGGCAAGTCATCTCAATGGAACTTGTTATATCACAACAATCATTTCAAGCAAGATTTCGTTGATATGTAAAATACATATTTTGATTAATTGCTCAAGAAGTTGCACTCGTTCTTTTAGAATGATTCAAGAAAATTGATGAATCTTCAAGAGTTCAATATGTGCAATCATCTTAGATCTAATTCTCACATAGTTTTATGTGTGATTTCGCATAGATATTAAAGTATTTTCCCTCATATGTGTTGCTTTTAAGTAAGCCAAAAGCATCCTTTAATCTTGACAATTTGGTGGTCAAGGAAAACCAACGATAAACACGTCGTTAGCGATCTTTCATAATTTAGAACATCAAGTTAATGCCAGATCCACCATCCACGATAACTACATCCTCACCCTATTATTCTCTCCGATTCCTGTCTCACCCAAAGGATCGATCCTAGTAAGATCCTTGTGGTTGAGTTGGAACATATTCAAACCTCATATAAGAATCATTGAAGATTAGAAGTGGGCGGCAGGCATAAGACAAAATGACTCTATTTGGTTCCCGATCCAAGGCATTAGAAATATGGAGCCTTGGAATGTCTTAAGTGCCAAGAGACTCTGGAATAATGGATTCAAACAATGGAAGCATCTCTGGAAACAGGACACGAATAGATGGGTGGACTTTGAGGACCTTGACCCTAGTGTTGCGATCAGGTATGAGGAATGGAATGTTTTATTGAGTAGAAGCCATGCTTGGGACCGCTTTAAGATCCAACTACTTATGGGATAGGACACTCCGGACCTAATGGGCCTTAAATAGTATAATGGTAATCGCCTCTCCAAGCTTCCATATGTCAAAGCTCGCAATGTCATTCACATGAGTCTCAATAAGAAATGGTGTCTCAACTAGATGCGACTTCGTTGGTATATGAAATTTATGTCTATCACCCTCTCATTGAAAACAAAAAGTCGATCCTCCTATGGTAAATTTTACACTGTGGAATATGGACCAATGTAAAATCTAACAAGATGTGTGGTGTTCCGCTGCAGGCGTGAAAGTGATGGTTGGTGGATTAAGCCAACCACTGGAATTACGGCACACGCCGGGTACTTAGAGCAAGCTCAAGTATATAGGAGACTCAAAAGATTATGAGTACTTCAATTGCAAAATAATTTATCTGTAAAATACATCTTTTGATTAATTGCTCAAGAAGTTGCACTCGTTCTTTTAGAATGATTCAAGAAAATTGATGAATCTTCAAGAGTTCAATATGTGCAATCATCTTAGATCTAATTCTCACATAGTTTTATGTGAGCTTTCGCATAGATATTAAAGTATTTCCCCTCATATGTGTTGCTTTTAAGTAAGCCAAAAGCATCCTTTAATCTTGACAATTTGGTGGTCAAGGAAAACCAATGATAAACACGTCGTTAGCAATCTTTCATAATTTAGAACATCAAGTTAATGCCAGATCCACCATCCACGATAACTACATCCTCACCCTATTATTCTCTCCGATTCCTGTCTCACCCAAAGGATTGATCCTAGTAAGATCCTTGTGGTTGAGTTGGAACAGATTCAAACCTCATATCAGAATGAGTGAAGATTAGAAGTGGGCGGCAGGCATAAGACAAAATGACTCTATTTGGTTCCCGATCCAAGGCATTAGAAATATGGAGCCTTGGAATGTCTTAAGTGCCAAGAGACTCTGGAATAATGGATTCAAACAATGGAAGCATCTCTGGAAAAAGGACACGAATAGATGGGTGGACTTTGAGGACCTTGACCCTAGTGTTGCGGTCAGGTGTGAGGAATGGAATGTTTTATTGAGTAGAAGCCATGCTTGGGACCGCTTTAAGATCCAAGTACTTATGGGATAGGACACTCCGGACCTAATGGGCCTTAAATAGTATAATGGTAATCGCCTCTCCAAGCTTCCATATGTCGAAGCTCTCAATGTCATTCACATGAGTCTCAATAAGAAATGGTGTCTCAACTAGATGCGACTTCGTTGGTATATGAAATTTATGTCTATCACCCTCTCATTGAAAACAAAAAGTCGATCCTCCTATGGTAAATTTTACACTGTGGAATATGGACCAATGTAAAATCTAACAAGATGTGTGGTGTTCTGCTGCAGGCGTGAAAGTGATGGTTGGTGGATTAAGCCAACCACTGGAATTATGGCACACGCCGGGTACTTAGAGCAAGCTCAGGTATTTAGGAGACTCAAAAGATTATGAGTACTTCAATTGCAAAATAATTTATCGTATCTTTAAGAGCTTTGAAACCAAATGATTCATCATTCATTATCAAATTCATACATAGGCAAGTCATCTCAATGAAACTTGTTATATCACAACAATCATTTCAAGCAAGATTTGTTGATATGTAAAATACATCTTTTGATTAATTGCTCAAGAAGTTGCACTCGTTCTTTTAGAATGATTCAAGAAAATTGATGAATCTTCAAGAGTTCAATATGTGCAATCATCTTAGATCTAATTCTCACATAGTTTTATGTGAGCTTTCACATAGATATTAAAGTATTTCCCCTCATATGTGTTGCTTTTAAGTAAGCCAAAAGCATCCTTTAATCTTGACAATTTGGTGGTCAAGGAAAACCAATGATAAACACGTCGTTAGCAATCTTTCATAATTTAGAACATCAAGTTAATGCGAGATCCGCCATCCACGATAACTACATCCTCACCCTATTATTCTCTCTGATTCCTGTCTCACCCAAAGGATCGATCCTGGTAAGATCCTTGTGGTTGAGTTGGAACAGATTCAAACCTCATATCAGAATCACTGAAGATTAGAAGTGGGCGGTAGGCATAAGACAAAATGACTCTATTTGGTTCCCGATCCAAGGCATTAGAAATATGGAGCCTTGGAATTTCTTAAGTGCCAAGAGACTCTGGAATAATGGATTCAAACAATGGAAGCATCTCTGGAAACAGGACACGAATAGATGGGTGGACTTTGAGCACCTTGACCCTAGTGTTGCGGTCAGGTATGAGGAATGGAATGTTTTATTGAGTAGAAGCCGTGCTTGGGACCGCTTTAAGATCCAACTACTTATGGGATAGGACACTCCGGACCCAATGGGCCTTAAATAGTATAATGGTAATCGCCTCTCCAAGCTTCCATATGTCAAAGCTCGTAATGTCATTCACATAAGTCTCAATAAGAAATGGTGTCTCAACTAGATGCGACTTCGTTGGTATATGAAATTTATGTCTATCACCCTCTCATTGAAAACAAAAAGTCGATCCTCCTATGGTAAATTTTACACTGTGGAATATGGACCAATGTAAAATCTAACAAGATGTGTGGTCTTCCGCTGCAGGTGTGAAAGTGATGGTTGGTGGATTAAGCCAACCACTGGAATTACGGCACACGCCGGGTACTTAGAGCAAGCTCAGGTATATAGGAGACTCAAAAGATTATGAGTACTTCAATTGCAAAATAATTTATCGTATCTTTAAGAGCTTTGAAACCAAATGATTCATCATTCAAAAGAATATCATCATTCATTATCTAATTCATACATAGGCAAGTCATCTCAATGAAACTTGTTATATCACAACAATCATTTCAAGTAAGATTTTGTTGATATGTAAAATACATCTTTTGATTAATTGCTCAAGAAGTTGCACTCGTTCTTTTAGAATGATTCAAGAAAATTGATGAATCTTCAAGAGTTCAATATGTGCAATCATCTTAGATCTAATTCTCACATAGTTTTATGTGAGCTTTCGCATAGATAATAAAGTATTTTCCCTCATATGTGTTGCTTTTAAGTAAGCCAAAAGCATCCTTTAATCTTGACAATTTGGTGGTGAAGGAAAACCAACGATACACATGTCGTTAGCGATCTTTCACAATTTAGAACAACATCTCAAATCAACCATAATAGTGAGATTACGCTCAAACTTAATTTATGATATGGTTTTAAACTTACTTTGGCACTACAGAATGATATAATATTTAAATCAAAACTCTATCCACATTAACTACCATGCGTATGTTTTAGGCAATTCATAGTCTCCTTTTCTTTACACGATGATCGAAAAGTAAATCAATTGCAAACAATTTATTTCAGAACATATCATAAGCTTAAGGCATTAGCTAAGTTAATGGAATACATTTAAACTCGATGGTCATATGAAAACAAACGAAGCATATAGAGATAAAGTGATGTCCTCTTTTGCTTCATAGACTTCCTCTCTACTTGAGTTTGGAAAAATTCCATAGCAAGAAGATGGGCCTTTTGCATGGAGCCAAGCCAACATGTTTTTTTCTTCATATAAATTTGCTTTTGCATACAGGTGTGCCTCTAGGTTACCCAACAATACATCTTCCATACAAATACCAATTGTCTGCATTGTGCTGGTATGTCTTTGATTGACTGGTCCTTCTTCTAAAAATATCTGTTGCAACTCTTTCCCCTCTTGCTTTACCCACATAGTGTCCTTACCCAAGTCATGTAGTACATTGGCATGCCTTAACCAAGGTCTCCCAATTAACAAGAGGAAACTTCCTTCTACCTGGGACAACCTTGGAACAACAAAGTCCAAGTTAAAGATGGTACCTTGTATCTCGACTAGGACTCCACGAACCACTCCCATCGGACTTACTATGCATTGGTCTACCAATGTTAGAGTGAAGTTGGCAGGTCTTGAGGGTTGTAGTCCAATCTTTTTCATGGTATGTTCAGGCATCAAGTTAATGCCAGATCCACCATCCACGATAACTACATCCTCACCCTATTATTCTCTCCGATTCCAGTCTCACCCAAAGGATCGATCCTGGTAAGATCCTTGTGGTTGAGTTGGAACAGATTCAAACCTCATATCAGAATCACTGAAGATTGGAAGTGGGCAGCAGGCATAAGACAAAATGGCTCTATTTGGTTCCCGATCCAAGGCATTAGAAATATGGAGCCTTGGAATGTCTTAAGTGCCAAGAGACTCTGGAGTAATGGATTCAAACAATGGAAGCACCTCTGGAAACAGGACACAAATAGATGGGTGGACTTTGAGGACCTTGACCCTAGTGTTGTGGTCATGTATGAGGAATGGAATGTTTTATTGAGTAGACGCCATGCTTGGGACCGCTCTAAGATCCAACTACTTATGGGATAGGACACTCCGGACCTAATGGGCCTTAAATAGTATAATGGTGATCGCCTCTCCAAGCTTCCATATGTCGAAGCTCGCAATGTCATTCACATCAGTCTCAATAAGCAATGGTGTCTCAACTGGATGCGACTTCGTTGGTATATGAAATTTATGTCGATCACCCTCTCATTGAAAACAAAAAGTCAGTCCTCCTATGGTAAATTTTACACCGTGGAGTATGGACCAATGTAAAATCTAACAAGATGTGTGGTGTTCCGCTGCAGGCGTGAAAGTGACAGTTGGTGGATTAAGCCAACCTCTGAAATTATGGCACACGCCAGGTACTTAGAGCAAGCTTAGGTATATAGGAGACTCAAAAGATTATGAGTACTTCAATTGCAAAATAATTTATCGTATCTTTAAGAGCTTTGAAACCAAATGATTCATCATTCAAAAGAATAGCATCATTCATTATCTAATTCATACATAGGCAAGTCATCTCAATGAAACTTGTTATATCACAACAATCATTTCAAGCAGATTTTGTTGATATGTAAAATACATCTTTTGATTAATTGCTCAAGAAGTTGCACTCGTTCTTTTAGAATGATTCAAGAAAATTAATGAATCTTCAAGAGTTCAATATGTGCAATCATCTTAGATCTAATTCTCACATAGTTTTATGTGAGCTTTCGCATAGATAATAAAGTATTTTCCCTCATATGTGTTGCTTTTAAGTAAGCCAAAAGAATCCTTTAATCTTGACAATTTGGTGGTCAAGGAAAACCAACGATACACATGTCGTTAGCGATCTTTCACAATTTAGATCAACATCTCAAATCAACCATAATAGTGAGATTACGCTCAAGCTTAATTTATGATATGGTTTTAAACTTACTTTGGCACTACAGAATGATATAATATTTAAATCAAAACTCTATCCACATTAACTACCATGCGTATGTTTTAGGCAATTCATAGTCTCCTTTTCTTTACACGATGATCGAAAAGTAAATCAATTGCAAACAATTTATTTCAGGACATATCATAAGCTTAAGGCATTAGCTAAGTTAATGGAATACATTTAAACTCGATGGTCATATGAAAACAAACGAAGCATATAGAGATAAAGTGATTAAATGAGATCTGAGAGAGAATTTGACTAAAGAAAGAAGAATGTCTAAAGAAACAAGAATGTTGATTATAGGGAAATTTGTTTCCTAAAGGTCTTGATGATAAGATAAGGGTTTTGCTTAAAACTATGCTGAGTTTTACCTTACAGAGAGTTTTCAGTTGATTTCAAAGGAATTGATTATAGTCTTAATGACGATTTGAATGTTAAGAATCGATCGAAATCACTTTCTGTTTCCTCAAGTGACATGCAACCTTTGTACACATATAAAGAGTCATGCTCACAATATAATCAAAATCTTCAATAATTTGAACGCAGATCCTACAGTTTGGTTTGTTTTGAGAAATCTAGAAAGTACACCTAAATGAAATCTTCTAGATCGTTGGCTTCTAATTATTCAACTTCCTTTAACAGGGTATTGACTTGTGAAGATTCATTCGTTTATAACAGAAATAGCAATAAATGCAGAATTCACATATCACTTGTTTTAATATTAAACATAGAACATGTCAGCACAGAACAAGTCCATTAGCGCAAGGAACCAATATGTGAATTGAATAGTTATATGAATGTATATGGAAAATGTCTGAAGACACGAACAACAAGAACAACACGACGAAGGAAGAATGAAAGCTGGAACATGATTTAAACAATAAGGAGAGGTAAAATCAAAGTGATTCAGACAAGATAATCAGAAGATCAATGGTTGACAAAGAGTAAAACTAACCTGCTTCATTAAAATCGGCTTCAAACTGTTGAAATAAAGTATCAGCACCATCAGCATATTTCTCAACAGAAAGATTATGTTGTATTTGATAAGTCCTGCACTTGCTTCGATCGTTCTGCTCTCTGCTCTTTAAGTAGAAACGTGCTAAGTTTTAGAAGAGAAATGCTAAGAGATCAATGCTATCAAAGACTTCTCTTTAACGCTATCAATTATCTTCGTCTATGATAAAAGTGCGTAGTAGAAAATATAAAACAGAAAAGCGATGCGCAATAAAATAATGGAGATACAATGATAAACGCCGTCAGAAGATTCTCACAAATCATCAGTCTCGATTGGCAATTCATAAGGCTTCTGCTCTGTTGCACTAACAGAGATGCCCCCAGCTCCTTCCCTTATGCGCCATAATAATCCCCTTTTTTTTATCTGATCGCTCCAAATTTCCACGAACATAACTTTTGCACTTCTTTTTGTAGTGTCCGTCCTTTTTCCTCAGCTTTTGTATCTCTATAATTAGAGATCTTAAATTATCCACACACTGCCTTCAATGTCGAGAATATCTTCTAGATCTCACAGCGTTCCATGAAACTCTTTTGATCATAGCCGCAGGTGAGAACAGCACTCTCCTTCAGCGTATGTCACCAAGCAAATCCCCTTTGATAATTATTATGGTCTTCTTTGATGCCCTATATTTTATCGCCATCTACTTTTTTATGAACCAAACACACCATCACGCGTCCCCTATTATTGCTCTCCGTGATCAGATCAGTTCCATGGAATCATCATCATGGCTTTCTCTCCGCACGCATTTTGCCATCTTTTTTCATGTATGGCTCAGCATGCCTCTCCTTTTTCTTCTTTTGATATGTTGCTGCATCATGTCTTCAATATTGCTATCCATAACTTTCTCACAATTCATATGTAAATATAAAGGAATGGAATATCCACATAGGAGAGAGAATCTCTTCAACACCACCTTGGTGCAAGCGATCTTGTCGTACCAAAGAGGATATTGGCCACCTACTCTTTGCTTTCCCTAAATCCCTTCGGTTATGGAGGGTCCTTGGTGGGTCTATGGGACTCCAAGAACATATTAGTTGGAAGCAAGCCCTTATTGGTGAAGAAATCGGTTGCTCTACGGCATTGTGGAATGCAATCAGGGGAGAGATCCTTTGGAAGATTTGGCGGGAAAGATGCACTCACAACTTTGGCAATACCCCCAAGGAGTGGTTGCTCGAGAAGTATCTATTCCTTCTTCGAAAAAGAAATGCTAACTATAAGAACCCCCCCCCCCTTCAAGCATCACAAAGAGCTATAGTATGTCAACAATAAGATTAAAACCAAGTGGGCGCTGCACGATGGGGATGCGAGGTTTATCAACCTCCTCTATAACTTCATGTAAGGATTGCAAGGTCTTCCATGAAGGCTCAGAAAGAAAATTAGACTTCAAAGACATATCAGTTAGAAGCAAGCTCTACTGGGAGAAGCGATTCGTTACTTCACGTCTCTCTAGAACACCATCAGAGGGAAGGTCCTATGGAAGATCTACCAGGAATGATGTGTTCACAACTTTGGTGACTCCCTTAAAGATTGGTCGGTTGAGAAATCACTATTCCTCCTTGGAAAAGGGATTGCTAATTGTAAGAAACCCCGTTTAGGCATCATCAAGTGCTCCTTTTGATCAACAACAAGCTTAAACCCATGTGGGCCCCCCATGCCGGTGATTTACCTCTGTGTAATGCCATGTAAACTCTGTAAAAGCTATCCCCACTTTGTGGGATTCAGTGGATCCCATGGGCACTAGTCCCCTTCTCTTGTACCTTTATTTTGATCAATTCAAGTCTCGGAGAGTAGGCTAAGGCCGAAATTCCTTCATTTAAAAAAGAAAACTCCTTGAAACTCATGACCTTTGATAGAGACTGTTAGTCGAGGGCTCTTATAATTTGTGAGAGGTGCTTCACCTACAATTTTATCTTTATGCAGAACAACAGTCTTTGCCACTAAACTTGTTGTGGAAGCCTCATCAATTATCTGCAAGAGTTCTGACCTGAATTTCCCATCCATCTTTATAAAAATAAAAAATACTGACCTCTTTTTTCATGGACTTGAGTAGTCTTGAAGCTTTTGATCCCTTAAGAGCATGGGCTCCAATTGACTTATCAAATGCCTCATGAGCCTTGTTGAATGCATTTCCAATCGCATCAGTGATACCTATGAGATTTTCTTTCTACCTTATATATGCACATGTGTTGGCTTCATCATCAGATGTCTCTTTGTCTTTGTTCAACCCATTAATCCTTGATTCTTGACCTATATCCCATTGAGCCTTCCCCGTGCTTCTTGTCTGCACTGTAAAAGATTCAATTTCTTCTAACTGCACCACTCTGGTAGTGTTGGTGCATTTCAAGCCTTCACACATTGGCTTGGAACCTTGGAAGATTTGGCTTGGACCTCTTGAAGGATATATTTATGAGAAGCAAGAACCATAGGAACCTAGTCCTATGTGTTATTACCTTTTACTCATTTGTAAAAGTCTAAATGACTTGGCATTTACTTGTATCACACCTAATTGATTAGTCGTGGAATTTGGATGGTGTGATTGGAGAGAATATCTCCTTACATTTAGTGGAGTGATCATAGGAGATTTGAATTTGAATTCAAATTCAAATCTCAACTCATACTCTATAAAAGCTACAATCAAAAAGTCGCGGGTGTCCTTCACCATTCCCGAGGCTTTTACCATTGATCATTGAGTGTGTGAGTGCTACACCATAGCCTACACATCTCCAACTCATTAGGCTACATCTATCAAGCCAATGAGATTGTACATTCATGTGAATTAATAGAAAGACTTACATTCATCATTTCTGGTTTTCTCTGAGTCACCTTCTCCAAGTCTGTCAACTTCAAAGGAGCATATCTCAGGATCTACTGAACCAAATCAAGTGATTCAAAGCACATTGGATTCAGCTCAAAGTCTACTATACAGCTACAAAATTTCAAGGCCATTGGATCAATCATTACAGAGAAATCTGAGTCGAGGTGCTCACTGGTCTGTGTCTGCAGAGTTCCTAAAAAGTCGGGGGTAATCATAATTTTGCTAAACTTATTTCTCAGTGTATGGTTTATCAATTTGAGTGATTCCACTTGAAATTGGTAGCTTATTAAGGTACTTTAATACCCCCAAAAGGAATTGTTTCAATTTCAAGTGTGCTGGTCACACTGAGCATAACACTGAGCAGGTATCATTACAGAATTAGAAAGTTCTCAAGACTAGTGAAGTGCAAACTCATCTGTTTTGTTCTAATCATTAGTCAAATCATTTTCAAAGTACACATAGCATATTTTGGTATCATTTGGAAGCTCAAGGAGTCTACTAAGCATATCTGGAATCAAAGGAGGGCTGGTGTGAAGCAGGTTTAGCAGCACCAACTCATTTCTTGAGTGCATCCAACCATCACTCCCAATAGTGGTATCAGAGCAAATAAGATAAACATGGGTGATGGATTCCCTTCATTCATTGACAAATTGGACAGGAACAACTACCAAGCTTGGTCATTGAGAATGAAGACCTATCTACAAGGCAGAAGCTTATTTGGATACATATCAGGAGATGAGGAATTGCCCTCATTCAAGACTAGAGGACTACGCACAAAGGATGAACATGAAAGACTCAACCAATGGTGTGCAAAAGATGCTTTGGCAAGGTCATACCTTCTTAACTCTATTTCTTATTTTCTTTTACCTCATGTAAGGAATTGCAAAACTTCCCAAGAGACTTGGGAAACCTTGTCAACATATTTTTCATCAAGCACAAGGGCCAGAAAGAATCAACTATGGATTGAATTCACCACCCTTAGGAAGCAATCAAAGCAATCAGTTTCAGATTTTGTCACTAAGGTCAAAGACATTGCAGACCAACTTGCAAGTGTTGGAGAGGAGATTGAGGAAGAGCAAATAGTCAGACAAGTAATCAATGGACTAAAGGCAAATGACAAATGGGAGAGCTTTACCACAGCAATGGACTTATACATGGACATCCAAGCACCTGATCTAACAACTCTGATTGGACAACTCTTTACACATGAAGCAAAGATTACAAAGAATGGAGAGCAATCAAAAGGTAACAACCCCTCTGCTCTTTATACTAATAAGAAGGTAAAAGATAAGGGTAAAAGTAAGAAGGTTGATGAAGAAGGCTCTACCTCCCAGGCAAACTATGCAGGGAGAGGTAGATCTTCAAGAGGTAGAGGCAGAGGAGGTAAGTCAGGTAGGGGGAGACCCTACAACTCATCACCATGCAACATTTGTGGATTGTCCAATCATACCACAGATGAATGCTACAAGAACTACAAGAATCAGAGAGGAAGAGGCTACTCAAGAGGTGGATACTCTCAAGGGAGAGGCAGATTCCACCAACATCAAAGCTACAATGGATACAACAATCAATACAACAACAACTACAATCACAACCACAATGGTAACTACCAAGGTGGATTCAGAAACAAAAGAGACTACAACAACTACACAGAGGAGCAAGATGACTCCTTATTGATCATGAATATGACTTCTAAGTCAGGTATCAATGATGATCACTTATTCTATATTGATTCAGGTTGCTCTAATCATGTAGCTGGCAATGTGGCATTACTTTCTGATTTGGAAGAACCCAAAGGCAAGCATCAAGTGCAGACAGGTGATGACACTAAACATTCAGTTGTTAAAGTAGGCAATGTCAAAACTAGTGATGGTAATCAGAATCTATTGAGCAGAGTTTTGTATGTTCCAACAATCACCAAGAACCTAATGAGTGTAGGTCAGATTGTGGAAAAAGGTTTGCAGGTCAGGTTCACACAACATGGAGCATATGTGGAGGATCCAAGACATGGATTCAGAAGGATAGCTAAGGGAGAGAAATCAGGTAGATTGTTTACTTTTGAGCTAGAAGACACCAAGAACATTGCTTTGTATAATTACAAGGATCAAACACTTTCAGAGTTAGAGATATGGCACAAGAGGTTAGGTCACATTGGTGAGAGGACCTTAAAGCAAATGAGTAGGGATCAATGTGTGCTTGGGATACCTACTGTATCCAAGCAACACATGATATACAAGTGTGGGGCTTGTCAATTTGGTAAGTCACACAGATTGCCTTATACCAAGAAAGGTTTCATGCATGAAGATTATCTGGAATTGGTGCATACAGATGTTTCGGGACCTAGCAAGGAACCATCCATATCTGGATCAAGGTATTATGTGTCCTTCATTGATGACTATAGCAGGTGGACTGTCTTATACTACATGAAACATAAAGATGAAGTATTTAATTGTTTCAAAAAGTATCTTGCACTAGTTGAAAATCAAACAGGTAGACATTTGAAGAAGCTAAGGTCAGATGGTGGTGGAGAATACTTCTCAAATGAATTTGAAGATTTCTTGCAGGAAAGAGGCATCAAGAGAGAGATCACTACAAGGTACTCACCTGAACAAAATGGGGTAGCTGAAAGAAGGAATAGACTTATAGTAGAAACAGCAAGGTCTATGCTTAATGAGAAAAAATTGCCAAACTATCTTTGGGCAAAGAGTGTATCTACTGCCACATACCTAATTAACAGGTTGCCATCAAAGTCACTTGATGGAATGACACCCTATGAGGCTTGGCATGGTAAGAGACCCTCTCTGGATCATTGCAAAATCTTTGGTTGTGTAGCATATGTGCATATTCCCTCACAAGTAAGGGGAAAGCTAGATCCTAAGGCTGAAAAATGTATCTTCATTGGTTATGATTTGAACCAAAAGGGATAGAGATTCTACAACCCAACAAACAAAGGCTTCAAGGTAAGCAGAGATGTCATTTTTGATGAGAATGACTCATGGCATGAGAATGAATGCAGGAAAGTGAGTCTACCCTATGATATGGAAGAAGATTTCCCAAAGCTCACCAAGGAGGAATCAATTCAGAAAGAAGATTCAAGCTCAAATGATGAGGATACAATAAACCTTGAGGAATTCAAGGCATGGAAGTCCAAAGTGAAGATAAAGATGAAACAACTAGAAGATAAACCAGAATCCTCAACTCAAGCAATGAGGAGATCTCAGAGAGAAAAGAAGAAGCCTATCAGATTTGGGTATGACACATCACTTGTAACTAAACATTCTGTATATCTTGCAAAGGATTTGTTGAATGAAGAACCAGGTACCTATGAAGAAGCAATCACCAAACAAGAATGGAAAGAAGCTATGGATGAAGAAATGGAAGCTCTCAAGGAGAGTGACACTTTGGACTTGGTACCCAAGAAGGACTCTATGAAGGTGATAGGATCGAGATGGATCTACAAGCTAAAGAGGAATTCAGATGGAACAATAAACAGATACAAAGCTAGGTTGGTAGCCAAGGGTTTTGCACAAACCCAAGGCATTGATTATGAGGAGACATTTTCTCCTGTGGCTAAGATGCCAACTATCAGAATTTTGGTGAGTGTAGCTGCATCCAAAAATTGGAACATGTACCAATTGGATGTGAAGAATGCATTCTTGAATGGATGGATATCTGAAGAAGTCTACATGTCACAACCACCTGGCTATGAAGACCCCAATAAGGTAAATCATGTTTGTAAATTGAAGAAGGCTCTATATGGTTTGAAGCAGGCACCTAGGGCATGGAATTACAGGTTGACAACCTATCTCCAAGATCAAGGTTTTGTAATGAGTACGGCAGACACTTCTCTGTTTATAAAGAGAAGTAGTACAGAGGTAATATATTTATGTGTCTATGTTGATGACATCATTATTACAGGAAATGATGTTCAGGGAATTAGACATATCAAAGGACAGATGATGAAGGAATTCAAGATCAATGAAGTATGTACAGGATATGGTCAAGAAGTTCGGTTTGCAGGATGCTAAAGTATCTACTACTCCAATGGAGGTCAACCTAAAGCTAAGTGCTCATGAAGGGGAAGAAATACAAGACATCACAGGATATCAAAGTATGGTAGGTAGTTTGAATTATGCTACCTTGACAAGAATTGACATAGCATATGGAGTTAGTGTGCTTAGTCAATTCATGCACAAACCAAGGGTACCTCACCTAGAGGCAACAAAGAAGATCTTGAAGTATCTGAAGGGAACTCAAAGTCATGGTTTGTACTTTCCTTATACATCAGATATTGACATTAAAGTGTACTCAGATGCAGATTGGGCAGGATGCAAGGATGATAGGAGGAGCACATCTGGTTATATTTGTTTTGCAGGAGATAAGCCTATTTCTTGGTCAGCCAAGAAACAACCTACAGTGGCATTGTCATCCACTGAAGCAGAGTATAGAGGGCTAGCCAATGCCACTCAAGAAGCTATCTGGTTGAAGCTTCTATATACAGAGTTAGGCCTATATACAAGGCCTCCAATTATCTTTGGAGATAACACTAGCTCTCTTCACCTTGTAGCTAATCCAATATATCATGCCAGAACCAAACACATAGAGGTTCATTACCACTATGTGAGGGAGAAGTTACTTAGCAAAGATATTCAATTGACATATGTGTCTACTAATATGCAATGTGCAGATTTGCTCACTAAAGCATTGGATGGAAACAAGCTATGCAGATTTAAATCCATGATTGGATTGCAGGATGTGATTGAAGACTAAAGATGTAGAAGATGAAGACTTAAGCCAAAGTGTTTGGCTTGAGGGGAAGCTGTTGGTGCATTTCAAGCCTTCACACATTGGCTTGGAACCTTGGAAGATTTGGCTTGGACCTCTTGAAGGATATATTTATGAGAAGCAAGAACCATAGGAACCTAGTCCTATGTGTTATTACCTTTTACTCATTTGTAAAAGTCTAAATGACTTGGCATTTACTTGTATCACACCTAATTGATTAGTCGTGGAATTTGGATGGTGTGATTGGAGAGAATATCTCCTTACATTTAGTGGAGTGATCATAGGAGATTTGAATTTGAATTCAAATTCAAATCTCAACTCATACTCTATAAAAGCTACAATCAAAAAGTCGCGGGTGTCCTTCACCATTCCCGAGGCTTTTACCATTGATCATTGAGTGTGTGAGTGCTACACCATAGCCTACACATCTCCAACTCATTAGGCTACATCTATCAAGCCAATGAGATTGTACATTCATGTGAATTAATAGAAAGACTTACATTCATCATTTCTGGTTTTCTCTGAGTTACCTTCTCCAAGTCTGTCAACTTCAAAGGAGCATATCTCAGGATCTACTGAACCAAATCAAGTGATTCAAAGAACATTGGATTCAGCTCAAAGACTACTATACACCTACAAAATTTCAAGGCCATTGGATCAATCATTACAGAGAAAGCTCAGTCGAGGTGCTCACTGGTCTGTGTCTGCAGAGTTCCTAAAAAGTCGGGGGTAATCATAATTTTGCTAAACTTATTTCTCAGTGTATGGTTTATCAATTTGAGTGATTTCACTTGAAATTGGTAGCTTATTAAGGTGCTTTAATACCCCCAAAAGGAATTGTTTCAATTTCAAGTGTGCTGGTCACACTGAGCATAACACTGAACAGGGATCATTACAAAATTAGAAAGTTTTCAAGACTAGTGAAGTGCAAACTCATCTGTTTTGTTCTAATCATTAGTCAAATCATTTTCAAAGTACACATAGCATATTTTGGTATCATTTGGAAGCTCAAGGAGTCTACTAAGCATATCTGGAATCAAAGGAGGGCTGGTGTGAAGCAGGTTTAGCAGCACCAACTCATTTCTTGAGTGCATCCAACCATCACTCCCAACAGGTAGATGGTGATGGCACATTGACTTGTTCCAAAACTTCTTCTTTGCTGACAACAATCATTTGAATGTGTGGCCCAGATGAAGATGCCTGGTTCTTAGGACACCAAAGGGTAAAATGATCCCTAGCCTTTGGGCAATTCCTACAAGGGGGGCATTTTCTAGTAGAGTACACCTACTTTGGTAATGCCCACATTCTCCACATCTGAAACAGATAATTGGCCTCCTTGGCCCATTTCCAAAGTTATCCCTGTGTCTAGGGTTGTAATTAATACCTTGATTAGGTGTAGCTGCCATCACATTATCTACTGGTTGGGCTCCTCCTTGTGTCCAATATGTTGTTGCCGGCATACCTATTGACTGACATTCTTGGGTCTCATGGCCAGCTTTCGTGCATAGTTGGCAAGTTACACTTAGAAGCGGACTCTCACTTACCACATGACCCTGCTTGCTGCACATGGTGCACCATAGTCCACTTTTGATGCCGCCCCCCTTGAGTTCCTGTAATTCCTGTCAAAGTTCCTCTTTCTTTTGTAGTTTGAGGGCCTCGATTTCTCGCCTTAACAAGGTTACTACATTTTCTTCTTCCTTTTGAGGTTTACTTCTTTTTAAGTTCTCTAGTTCTTTCCTTAATTGAATCACTGGATCCTCAATTTCTGCAGAATAGGGTAGTTGAGAAGAACTTTCTCCATATTGTTGTCTTATTTGTTCCATTCGTGTAGCTGTATTGATGAACTCTTCTATGGAGGCTATTAGCAACACTAATTCCTTAAATTTGCATTGTGTGGTCACTCGAAGTGGTTTAGCTAACCATTTCTTAATAAAGAAATCATGTGGAAAATCTGGCAACTTAGACATTAGTGCCTTGGCCCTAGTTACAAACTCTGGAAACGTTTCACAAGGACCTAGTCTCAAGTTTCCTAACTCCTCTATGATTATCTCTATAGTGTTCCCATGTTGGAATTGAGTTTTGAATGCCTCTTTCATTAAATCCGAAGTGGTGAAATGGTTTTCAGCAAACTGACTGAACCATTTATCTGCTAACGCTTCTAATGTAGCAGGAAAGAGAATAAAAAAAGCATCCTCTCTTCCCATCAAATCTCTTCTTTTGCATAATGCTAAGAATTTCCTAATGTTCTTGTCTAGATCTTGCTAAGCTAAGCCTTTGAAAGAAGGAAATTTTATATTTAATCTAGAAAGTAGAGTCTCCAAATCTACCTAACGTGTCATGCTCTTTACTGACGATGTTGAAGACAATGGACTGGGGGATCTTCTAGCAGCCTTCCTTCTTGTTGCTTTGCAAGTGATCCTCAATGTTTGAGACCACGTTGTGATCATGAGTTGTTCATAATCCTCTTAGAATGAGATAATTAATAAGAAGATTTACCTCTTAACCCAATGAAGTAGTACTGTAGCACTATTGGCACTTGAATAATGCTTCTCCCACACTGCAATATTGCTCCTCCTATGCTCTAACCTCCTTAGGTCTCAGCGGGCATGCCAAATTTTGTTGAGGGATTCTTATGCACAAAGGGGTTTGAGGGTTTGTAGGAGAAGGGGGAAAGATAAGAAGAAAGATACAAACACTCAAAGCTTCTATAGATTGATTATAAGGAGAAAACTACAATAGTGATGTACAATACAACCCAAAGGTTCTCTGTGCGAAATCCCAAAGTGTGCACAATCAACAAAATTACAAAATACCCAAGGTTCTTGTTGCAGCTGACCTTGCGCCAGACCTCCACCTTCTCCAAGCTTGTACTTGTGCACACCTTGCACTTAAGCTTCCACTAGGGGAAGGGATGGACACCTTCTGTTGATGCACGCACAACTTCAATGGAAGCTTGTGACCTGTGGTTGCATGGCTTAGCACTTCTCTTCACACTTCTAAGTGCACTTCACTTCTCTGCGTCGCGTGCACTCTCTCTGAATGAATGATGTCTCTCCTCTCTCTCTTGCTCTAGCATAGGCTAGGATCACCTTCATTAGTCCTCCAAGACTAATGTCTTGCCTCGATTGAGTATCGGTTCACGTACGCTCCTAACTGCTAGAGTATCTTGGTGCTCACTTCGATGTCCCAAGATTGTCTCCAAAAGTGGGCAGCCAACGAATCCTTGTTTTGTCATGTGGTGACTTTATAGTAAAACAGAAATTTTAATTGGGGGGCCATACTTTTACTTCTGCGTACGCTGCCGCTTCACATACCTTCACATTTTCCTTTTAATTCTTCAAATGTGCACCTAAGAGAGGGCTCACCTGAACCTTCCAAAACTCTTTAAAAACATTTTGAACCTTAGAGAAATTACAAAAATACCTCTACAACTTGCAACCAACTTTCTGCAATTATACCCTTTATGAGAATTAATTATGCATTACCTATGCACCTTGATATCTTTGAAGACCTTGACTTCACCCATGTTTACTTTGACCTTGAACATGTTGGCTTTGACTACTTTGACTTTGACCCATTGACTTTGAACAATGTGAATTTTATGGGCTATAGTCAATGTGTATCTTGCGCACATTCCTAGTTTGCTTTCCATATTGACAATGCTCACAAGATGGAAAATGAGAGAGAGATTACACAAGTAAGTAGCAAGAAAGAGAAAGATTTCCCATTCCACTAAGAGATATACGACCCAAATGGCCATGCCAAATACAAGCCATAGGCTGTTCAGTAACAACTAATAAGTGTTCTTTCTATGATGCAAATAAAGGATAAAGTGAGCCAATTTAGCTTCCTTTTCAATAACCATATTGCCCTTTGATATCCAAAAGGATTGAGCATGGAATACCACCTTATAACCAAGGTCATCAAGTTGACCAAGTGACATCAAACTGCATGAGAATTGAGGTACATGTTCTACATTATGCATAGTAAATTTTGAACCATCAATGAACTGCACAACCACATCTCCAATCTCGACAATGTCACACACTAATAAGAATCACCAAGTCTCACAATACCAAGGGACTTTGCTGCATAAGTAGAGAACCAATCTCTATGTGGTATCACATGGAAAGAAGCACCAAAATCTAGCAAGCATGTGTGGGAAAGGGAATCTGCCATAAGAGCCTCAGTAGTCATTGTATTGTGAAGTGTCAACACATCAACATCATCAAAAATAGCATTGATTTCTTCAATCTCCATAGTCAAAGTAGACGGTGCAGGTAGCTCTTTAACATGCCCATCAACATGTTGCCCTTTACCTTTAGGATACTTTAATGTATAGCATTCTTTCTTCATGTGCCCTTTCTTATGACAATAATGGCATTTGATATCCCTCTTCCTTGATTTACTTCTACTCTTATTTCATTGACCATTCTTTTCCTTGTTCTTACTCCTACCACATTCTTTTCTTCATAAGAATCATGAACATTATATGCATCTCCACTCTGAGTGCCAACCATATATTTCTATGAATCTCCTCACTCAAGAGTGCTCCACATATGTCATCATAAACCACCAAGTACGCTATTGCTGGTAGTAATGCAAAATGTATCTCATGATGATGGCAAGGTGCATAACAACAAGACTACTTTCATTCATTATCCGTGTCCATTTTTTGAGCCTCTAATTGAGAGAATATTGCATTAATCTAATTAAGATGAGTAACAATAGTATCTATGTCCTTCATTCGAAGGTCATATAACTTTCTTGTCAGGTAAACTTTATTTGATGACATTTCTTTTTCATATGTATTGCATGAATTCTTCCAAAGCTCCTGTGCACTTTCACAGTACAATATTGTAAAGTAAACATTATCTCTTGAGTCTTCATGCTATTGGAGATGCATTTGATGATGTCCTCTATTAGCAGGCTGTTGGATGCCTGATTTACTTATGCATTGCTTGGCCAGACATTCAGTTTGCTATCTCATAGATGAACAGGTTTATGCATTGTCCAGGTGTTAAGCATTGGCAAGCGATTAAGTGCATCTTTCGCTACTTGAATGGAACTCATATACTTGGGTTGTTTTATACCCAGAGGGATCACTACCGCCAGATTTGCATGTTTTTTCTGACTCAGACTCGGCTGGTTTCTATGACACTCATGTGTCCACTATTGGCTTTTGCTTCATGCTTGGTAGCTCATGTATATCTTGGTTGAGCAAGAAGCAACCTACTGTGGCCAATTCTAGTTGTGAGGCTGAGTATAGGGTAGCTTTCAGAGCGACTGTTGAGTGTGTGTGGCTCAAACGCCTTTTGGCTGATTTGGGTGTTGGTCAATCTTCTGCCACCACCATCTTCACTGATAGTTAGAGCACATTGGGAGTTGCGAGGAACCCTGTGTTCCATGCTCGCACTAAGCACATTGAGGTGCATTATCATTATGTTAGGGAGAGGTTCTCTGTTGGGGATATCAGCTTGGCATATGTGCCCACATAGGAGAACATTGCAGACCTTTTCACAAAGGCTCTTCCTAGGGAGAAGTTTGAAGCTTTCCACAAAGCTTTGGGCTTACTTCCTTTTGTGGAGTGATTTCCACATAGCTTGACACTTCCTTATACATGAGTGCCAGCTACTTGTTCACTTCATCACTCCCTGGGGGGATTTGTTGATATATTTAGGTAGTGATGTGTGTGAGCACTCTAGGACCATCGGGGCACTTTTTTCCCTCTTTAGGAGGTTTTTTTCCCTAGGCTTGTATATACATCTATTGCGCTAATGGGTTACCTATCTTTGTACATTCTCTAGTAATACATTCAGTATTGTATGTTGTGCTCCAAGCTTCTTCTTCTTCCTTGTGTTGTTCATGTGCTTCTGCAAACATCTAACTCCAACATTCTATACCAAGCATGTGGTGCTTGTTTCAAACCATATAAGGAATTTTTCAACCTACACACTTGGTTTTCATGCCCTTTCTACACAAAGCCATGGGGCTGAGAAACATACACTTCTTCATGCAAGTCATCATTTGGAAATGTAGTTTTAATGTCCAATTGATGTACATTCCAACCATGATGAGCTGCAAGTGCACAAATACTACAAACAGTAGTGATTTGACATGTAGGTGCAAACGTCTCATCAAAATCAATGCCTCTTTCATGCACATAACACTTTACAACAAGCCTAGCCTTATATCTTTCAACTCTTCCATCAGGCTTACCCTTCGGCATGGATACCCACTTAGTGCCAATGGCCTTCTTGCTAGGAGGCAAGTCGCATAAAGACCAAGTACCATTCTTCATTATAGCATCATATTCAGATTGCATAGCAACCATCCATTTTTTTTTTATTTTGTGCTTCATCAAACAAAACAAGCATATTCTCATCATAGAGACTAGATGCGACCATAGCATAGCAATCTGATGCAAAAGAGGCACTATGAGAGCCTGAAGGAGTACAATATGCCTTCAAATCTTTGATCTTTGTCAGAAAACTATCCATGGAATCTCCTTCATTCATGTGCCCACTCTCCAACTGTTTTTAGAGGTAAGCAACACGAGCCTCATTCTTTGCCTGGTATAATGTGGTTATTGTATCCCAGGCATCCTTTTCTATTCTACAAGAGCAAATGTGATGAATAATGGCACATTTGATAGACAAGGGTATCAATGCATGTGCCTGAGCATCTCTGCCATTCCAATGAATTTTCTTTGCGGTAGATGCAATAAGAACCATAGCATGAATAGGAATCTGTAGAATATCACCATCTTTAACATCTTCTCCATCAGCTTCAGTAACTACAGTTGTAGGTGTAATAGGATGTTTTTCAGCACCCTCCATAATATTCCACAATATGTTTGCGACCAATAAATGATGCATCATAAGCCCAAAATGGGCAATTGGTATTGTCCAATTTATCCTCAATAACCAACATACAAAATACATCACTGCTTTCATCCATGGCCACTAACTAAAATACCCTCATGCAAAAAAAATTATTGTATTTGAAAAAGTTGAATAGAATTACCTTGATGATTTCTCCTAACCTGTAGCAGACTTCAAGATGCGTATACTAGCAAACCAAAACCTGTATATATCTTTGGCACAAAAAGACAAAACTTCTTGCACAAGCATTATGATAGTGCATTCGGAGGCCAAAACAAGCTCAGATCGCTATTTCCTAATCACCCTGAGTATGCTCACCAAATTTTGTGTGACTCTGAGACTGTGACCGAATAGATGTTTGTGATGCCCAAAATGAAGCGGCGACCTGCTCTGATACCAATTGGCGGAGTTAGACATCTGTGGAAGCACATGAACAACACAAGGAAGAAGAAGAAGCTTGGAGACATGAACAACACAAGGAAGAAGAAGAAGCTTGGAGCACAACACACAATACTGAATGTATTACCAATAGAATGTACAAAACATGAGTGATCCATTAAGGTTATATGTTGGACTCAATATCATATGCTCCAATAGTTCTTATTCCATGTGAACCTGAAACTTCATAGTGTGAAACCACTTAATTCAAAAACAAGATAAATAGCAATGATGAGTTTTATTTAAAACTCATGAAAAGCCAATAAAAGTGATCTTTACGCATAAAGCAACAACATGCTTTATTGATCGCTGCAAATCATGTGCTATGTTTTTTATTGGTTGCTACGTTTTTTATGGATAGCCACGTTGCTTGCTTAGACTACGTTTTGCGTTATTTGTGGAAATCGTAGTTTTTGCTTTGTTCATGGAGACTTATACTATATAAGGAGCATGGTGGGCACACACTTGATAATCACTCAAAGTTAGAAGGAGGTCTTCTTGAAGAGAGAGTGTTCACACACTCTTGAGGAGGTGAAGTTTTGGTGAAGGAGAGGCTACTCTCTTGGAACAAGAAGTCTTCTACAAGGTGGTGGTAACTATCTTTTTTGAGTAACCTTATATTTTGTTTTTAGGGTGTCTCTACCATAATCTCAAAATTAGGGCTGATTGATTTACGATTTTGTTACACTATTTTGTGAGAATAAGGTTAGCTTCGTTGTTCATTCACGTCACACACTTAGATTATTTCAACATAATCTAAATTTTGTATCATCATCTTCTTGGATATTCTTCCATTAGTGAGTGCACCACTTCATATACTTCATATGGTTGAGTGGTACTCCCATGTTGTAATTTGGACATCTATTTTTTAGTGAGTAAGCATTCAACTTACGTTCTTATCCTTGTCTCAAGATCTTTCTTTCTACCTCTCACTTATCATCTTAATTCATTAAGTTTGTATGCTCAAAAGGTTTTAGTTTGGAACGATCTTGGGGCCCCAAATTCCAACACTTGCTATCACAACATAATTGACATACACACTTAGTTAAGATGAATGAGATTAGAATTGAGATTGAAGACAAGTTAGATGGATCTTCTAATTATCCCATGTGGAGTTTCATGATGATGAATATTTTAGTGACAAAGGATTTATGGAGTATCATCAATGGATGCTTAACAAGATCCAGATGAGAAGATGAAGAAGGAGCTACAACAACTTCAAGAGGTACTGGAATTACTATTACAGAACCAACTGAAGAAGAGGTAACCACTTCGACATCCAAAGTCATAGGTAGGTATTTACCTATAGTTCCTCCTACTGAAGATCAGGCAAGGTGGGATGCTAGAGATGCTTTAGCACTTTCATTCATAGCAATGAGTGTCAAAAAGCATATTCTACCATAGATCAGATCTTCTAGAAGCTCTAGACAAGCTTGGTTGAAGCTTGAGAATCTTTTTTAGAGTAGAAATCCTGCTAGGAAAGCTCACTTGAGGAGAGAGCTGGAAAATACAAGGATGAAGGCTGGTGAGTCAATTCAAACCCACATTACGAGACTCATTGACTTGAGACATCAACTTCTAAATGTAGGAGTTGAGATATCAGATGAAGAAATAGTAAATACGCTAATTAATTCACTTCCTATTTGATTAAATGTGCAATCTCTTTTGCTGTCGAACGCTACTCTCATGAACCACACGAGGCAATTCTTTGCTACACACAGAGAAAGCTTATGAGGGATTTTCTCATTAGCCATAGAGGCAATCATTTGCTCTCTCCTCCCAGCCACGCCCGAGTAGTCCTCTTCTAAAATACTCAGTCATGAGAAAATCCCTCATAATCTTTCTCTCTAATGTTATAAAAATGCAACTATCTGATGCCATGTGGCAAAACTTGCCACCTCATCTTAGAGGTGTTCCCATTCAACACCCATAATATGACATTTCCTTCCCCTTGAAAACATTTTTTTCCTCGAAAATGTAGATGAAATGTCCGTAATGGAAGAAGAAAGTGCTCGGACTCCCCTCAACCCCATGCACTCAATGTACATGGTCATCTTTGTGTGTTGTTTTCCCATATCCTTCCCCTTAAGAAGCCTCATGAAAGATCATCTCAAAGGTGGGGAAACCGTCTAAGTGGTGCCTACTATCTCCCATGTACACTCAACTTCTAAACTATCACTCCCATGACATAAAACATCATCCAAATGACCTAAGTCCAACGCCATGAATGATGAGTCCTTTTCTCCCTGCCCATAGAAGAAGAGTGCTCAAAGGGAAGTCATTTCCACCGTCCCATACCAGTGAAAATTTCTTCCAATTCACAGTGTCATACCTACACTAAACCGAATATATATTCCTTACACATGTAATGGAATATGCAGGTGGACTCTAATGAATCCCATATCCTAAAATCATGTAGGTGGACTCAAGTGAGTCCCATGTCCTCGAACTAGTTAGTTTGGTTCTAGTCAGTATGTGACAATGGATATCCCTTTCTGTTCCAAACCAACTTGTTCCTAGGTACAAAGACTAGGTCTAAGTACCTCTCTGTAGATCCCAATATACATATATGTATTGGGTACCCCAACTACTTCTGACTAAGGGATCTATGCTCTAAGTCATAGAGCTAGTGCCATACCTCTGGCCTTTCTAACCATCACTCGAATCACATAAGCAACCCTTGATGTTGTCTCATGAAACCCATTTGTATGATCCCATCTAATTGGTTTCCTTAGTAGTGTAGCAGAAACGCTTCACTACTTGGTCAAGTGATGTGCATGAGTGAAACTAGTCACTCTTTGGGTATTCCTGATAATACCCCATAGTCTCCTATTCATACTGTGAGACTCTCATGAAGAAAAATAAATCTTTGCTAGCTTGGAGATTATCAAACTGTATCTCCCGTGCGTCTATGCAACTTCCTATAACCTATAGGATTGCTTGTGCACATTCCTAATGGTGAAGGTATATGTCCTTCCCCTTAGCAATCCTATGGTCTAAATCCAAAAGGATTATGTGTAGGGATCCTGTTACTACTGAAGTTGCCTTATGTATAATATTCCGATGGTACTAAGTTCATCAAATACATGCTTACACGCATGTCTACATCTTATTGATGTTTGCAGAAGAGGCATGTTACCATGCGATAACATTCTTACCTAAAGGAAAGTGCGTATATAACACCATGCGGTAGGAAACATTTTGACAGCATTTCCCCAGGAAATGGAATCCCAAAAAAATTTAACAATAAGCTCAGTGGCACACAGGCCACCCAACAACATAGGGCTTGACCGGCCCATGGCATGCACGCCATAAACTCATATATGGACTCCATAACCTGCAAAAACATAAAAGCAATTGCTAGCAACCATTCTCTGTGTTGCATAGTCATATAGTTCCTGTAATCCTCTTTCCTGCAAACAATCAAAAGTGTACTTCTCACCTGTCGATCCATACTTTAGAATTTAAAAAATGATCAACATTTGATGTATGCAATCCAATTTATGCATGTACATATAGAACATGCCATAACATAAAGTAAAATGCCTGACGCATAAAGCATACGTCCTTGAATGATTTGGTATTCGAATGCATGCATCCCATCCTTCTCGATGAGCATTGAGACCTCTGCACCTTCCTCCTCAGGTCCTAACATAAGCTTTGAGGTGTCCAAAAACATCGGATCACTTCCCAAAACATAAAGCATGGTCAAATGATTACTAGAATAATGCGAAATTTACTCAAAGATGCATTTATAATCTCTATTTAGACCTGTAAAAACCATTTTAGGACTGAAAACAATAAAAAACTGAAATATTTAGCATATGCAAAGAGCTCTAAGTGAAATTACTCAAATCGCCTTCCCGGTTTGAAAGATATGGCTCCCGGAAGGTAGTCGCCAAAGACTGTTAAGAGTTTCCAGAGCTGTAGAGACCTACAAAAATACTTATTTTCCAAAATTTCTTTTCAGATACTGAAAGTAGACCTTGTGATCTTCTAAATGAGCCATAGCACGTCAAATTAGGAGTTTTCTAGCCCAAGATATGGCCATTCCAAGCGGGACATGCCAAACTAGTGGACTATTGGAGGGGCTGGAAAAAGTGTGAAAATGTGACTTTTGGGATGCCCAAAAGCATTTTTCCATCACGTAAATCCTAAAATTCTCTCCATAACCTCAGAGAGTGGTATATGAAGATGCTTACGCTTATTTTCACCTTTCCAAATCCTCCCTAATTGCATGCTAATTTTGCTCCCCAAAAGAGGCCTAAATCAAGATTTTTACTTTTATGCAAAAACTTAAATGGGAGCTTTTGGCAAGCTCCTAATCCACTCCAAATGTGGATTTTTCTTGAATTTTCTTATTTTCCATGCTAATACATACATCATCCTTCATGTATGTATAAATACTCCATGGAAAGCCTCTCAAATGGTCTCTTTTCTTACTCCCAAAAGTGGAGTTTGATAAAAATTAGCATCTGAATTTTTTTCAAAAAGTGCGGGAAAGGGGTCTTTGAGGAAGAAAAATTCCTCCTTAACATATTACTTTGATGAATCTAATGATTCACCTAAGAAGTCCATACACCATACTCTCAGTATATATACTTTTTCCCATCCATCCATAGCTATCACATCTCTTTTTTCCTCTTCCAAAATAGGAATTTCTTAGATTCAGGTTCTGAAATTTTTTCTCAAACTGTGATGGAAGGGGGTTTTGTGGAGCTCCAAACTCCCATCATACTGAGGTATCTTTTGGATTTCTTGATCTTACATGGAAGTCAATACACTATACTATATGTGTGCATGATTATTTCCATAAATCTGTGATAAATCCCTCTTCTTTTCCCCTTCCCAAAATGGCTACTTATCCAAAATAGCTCCTAAAATTTATGTAAAAATCATAAAAATAGGCTACTTTGGAGGTGCCTAAAGCTTAGCCTTTATTATATTTTGAGGGAATGCTTGACTCTAGGTGAGAATACGTATCTCATACTCTCCATACACGTGGTCTCCCTCCAAGATCTTGGCTCCCTAATGCTTCATAGCTTCTCGCAAATAGACCCTTTCAAAATTGAAACGATAATACCTGTGATTAACGTGAAGCTCTAGGCTCTTTCAATTTGGAACCAAGACATCCGACAAGTCATGGAAAGGATGCTCTTTGTTTGTGGACTCTTCAAATGCAGTAGGTGCATCCAATTTGCATCTCTCTTGTATGTTCTCTATCTTCATTTGAAGATGCCTTCCTAGAACATTCTTCATCTACTCCTCCATAGTTGCACATAGTCTCACGGACATCCAAGATTGAGGATGGATACATAACCCAAGAAGCCTTTTGCATGCTAGCAAAGTGTGGTTGGTAGCTTCGACACCCAAAAACTCTGACATATCATATGACAATACTATTATAAAGGCATCAAAGGAGCCTTCGGCTGATGGCTAGGTCATTTGCCTTTCATCCAGCAGACGAGGGTTCAAGTCTCATCTCACACGCATGCGGAAGTGGCCTTGGAATGCCGCTCTGACACCAACTATTATATGTGTAATCTCTTTTGTTGTTGAACGCTACTCTCATGAGCCAAGCGAGGCAATCCTTTGCTACACACAGAGATTCGTTTGTTGTTCTCCTCCCAGCCACACCCGAGCAATCCTCTTCTAAAATACTCACTCATGAGAAAATCCCTCATAAGCTTTCTCCCTAATAATATAAAAATGCATCTATCTGATGCCATGTGGCAAAACTTGCCACCTCATCTTAGAGGTGTTCCCATTCAACACCCATAATATGACATATTTCATAGCGATCTTTCATAACCACTCTTACCCTTACCACAAGAGATAGAGAGGTTACATTTGAACAATTAGAATTCTTGTTACTTCAAGATGAAGATCACTTGAAGGGAATGGAAGAGAATGAAGAAGCACTTTCATCTTCATCAAAGGGTAATAAAAAGAAGAATAAGAAAGAAAAACAATCCAAGAAGGAAATTAGGTCCCTCTCACCTTCTACTTCAGATTCTATATCTACTACATCTAAATAGAAGTCTTCTAAGAAGAAGGAAGTAATATGTTTTACTGCAAGAAACTTGGACATTTAAAAGCAACATGTTATAAAAGGATTGCAACAGAAAAGAAAAAGGCATGAGGTAATGTTGTAGAAGATGATAAAATAGGGAAACCTCAAGGTGATTTTTATGCCTCTATCACTATTGAGGAAGTAGCTTTTGATGAGGCAGCGTTACAAGTTCTTTCAGCAAGTCCTTGGATATTTAACTCAGGTGTTACAAAGCATATGACAGGTTGCAGAGATGTGTTTTCTTCCCTTTCTTATTCTACACGTAGAAGAGTTACTATTGCAGATGACAATGATTTGGATGTTGTGGGAATAGGTACAGTAACCCTAAAGTCAAGAGAAGGTGGCAATTTTTAGACTTCAAATGTTTTATACGTACCTAAAATGAAGAAGAATCTGCTATCTATATCTGCATTTTTAGGTGATGGTTTTAAAGTTGTATTTGATAGAGATCTTTGTAAGATCTTATCACACAAAGATGACAAGTGTATATTGCAACGTGAGCATAGAGGAGGGATCTTTGTTTTGTCAAAAATCAGTCAGGCATATGCGATCAAATCTTCGTCACCGGTGGAAGATATGAAGCTATGGCATGAAAGATTTGGACGTATTAGTTTTGGAGCTCTCAAGAGTATCAAAGACAAAGGTAAGGTTGAGAGTTTACCCTCATTCAAGCTACCAATTATTTTAGATATATGTGAAGGATGTCTTGAAGGTAAGATGCATAAACCAGCTTTCAAGAAACATGGTCATATTACAGCTACCAAAATTGCAGATTATTCATTCATATGTGAATGGACCTATGATAGCAAACTCTATTTAGGGCTTCAGGTATTTTGCTCTATTCGTGGATGATTTTATGAGATACTCATGGATCTATGGTCTTAAGTTGAAGTCAGAAGTCTTTCCTATGTTCAAAAAGTGTATAGATCTGGTTAAAAATCAAAGTTAGGAAACTATCCAGATTCTCAGAAGTGATATAGGTGGAGAAAACTTGTCAAATGAGTTCTAAACATTTCTTGATGAGAAAGGTATTACTCGACACCTTATTATTGCTTATACTCCTCAACAGAATGTTGTTGCAGAAAGAAAGAATAGAGTACTTGTTGAAATGATGCAAAGCATGATGGCATCCAAGAAGCTTTCATCGAAATTCTGGTTTGATGTGGTACATATAGCTAACCAAACTTTGAACAGGTCATCTACAAAAGCTTTAAATGTAATCACACCGTATGAAGCTTATTATGGTAGAAAACCTAATGTGAGTTACTTCAGTGTGTTTGGATCACTTTCTTATGTACATATTGAGAAAAAGGACCGACGCAAACTAAATGTAAAAGCAAAGAAAGCTGTTTTTATTTGATATCCTGTTGAGAGTAAAGGATACAGGTTTTATGTTCCAGAGATAGGTGAAGTTATTCTTTCATGTAATGTTTATATGTTGAAAATAAGGTTTATGATAAAGAATTTTAGAGTTCATTAATAAAAATGACTATGGATTTTTTAGAAAGATTCTGGATATACATGTTCAGCCATATCAAGAGGGAGTTAAAATTCCTAGGATTCAAGAAAGAGTTGAAGAAAGAGGAATTTCACAACCTTCTACAGAGTCCGTTGCACATGAGACTTTGGTTCGAGAAATGGAACTTAAAGTTCCAAAAAGTCCTAGTACCTTGGGAGGACAAGTTCCAGAACCAGTGGAAGCTAAAAATTCAGAAAGAGTTTCACCACTATTGAATGATATACCTACGTGGTTATATCAGACTTGGAAAGATAGTGGTATAAAGACCTTTTCTAGAAGAACAAGGAGTCAGACTAGACAACAACAACAAGATCATAGAAGAACAAGAAGTTAGACTAGACAACAACAACAAAGAGATCATGCAAGTTTTGCTGAAGACTTTGAGATCCCTGATATTTTGGAACTTACTACAATTGAGGATGAACCTACATGTGTTAAAGATACACTTAACATTCCTATTTGGAGTAAAGATATGCAAGAAGAGATTGATTCTATTCATAAGAATCAAACTTGGTAGCTATGTGAGTTACCAGAGGGAAAGAAGGCTATAGGTGTAAAATGGATCTTCAAAATCAAAATAAAAGTAGATGGTACTATTGATAGATACAAGGCTAGGTTAGTTGTCAAAGGATATGCACAACAAAAAGGTATTGATTATGATGAGACATTTGCTCCTACGTCTAGGATGACTGTTATTAGGTCAATACTTGCTTTAGCAGCACATTTTGGTTGACATATATATCAACTTGACATTAAAACTGCTTTTCTAAATGGTGATTTACATGAGGATGTGTATATTCACTAGCCAAAAGGTTTTGAAGAGATAGGTAAAGAACACTTAGTGTGTAAGCTTATAAAAGCTTTACATGGATTAAAAAATAGGTATGATGATTATAGAAATCATTTATGTGGATGATATTATAGTCACAGGTCCCAGAGATGAAGGTTTGCAAATGTTCAAAGAACAATTGAAGCAAACATTTGATGTGAATGATTTAGGCATTTTGCATTATTATCTTGGGATTGAGTTTATGTTTCAAGATGAGTGTATCTATATGACACAACATAAGTACATTGAGAAACTTTTGGAGTTCAGATGAGTGATTCTAAACCTATGCAAACACCTATGGATTAGAACATGTATTTACAAATGGTAGCAGATGTAGAGACATTTGTAGCTACTCTATATAGTTAAGCAGTTGGATGCTTGATATATCTTTGTAATACACGTCCTTATATACAGTTTGCAGTTTCTCAAGTATCAAGGTTCATGCAAAATCCGATAGTGTTACATTGGAAAGCAGTAAAGCTGATCTTTCAATATTTGAAGGGAACTTCAAATTTTACTATGGTATTTTTGAAATCTAGACATTTGTTACTAAAAGGATTTTCAGATTCTCATTAGGCAGGTGATAGAGACACACGAAGAAGTACTAGTGGATTTTGTTTTTATCTTGGAGATTGTCTTATCTCATGGCTTTCAAAGAGACAACCCACTATTTCCACTTCATTGTGTGAAGCTGAATATCGTGCAACATTTACTACTACTCTAGAGCCAGTATGGTTGCAGAAGATTTTTAGTTATCTTGATGTGAAAGTATATGAACCCATTCAGATATTTTCAGATAGCCAGAGTGCTATAGCTATAACAAAGAATCAAGTCCATGATGCAAGGACAAAGCATATAGTAGTACACTAGCACTATATTCGAGAGCAGATAGCTAAGAAGCACATTGAGCTGGTTTATGTTCCTTCTAGTGAGAATGTTGTAGATATTTTTACCAAAGCATTGACTAGAGACAATCATGAGAAGATTTGGAGGTTATTGAAGCTTGTACCAATATGACATTGAAGGAGGGATTGTTGGAGTCAATATCATATGGTCCAATAGTTCTTATTCCATGTGAACCTCAAACTTCATAGTGTGAAACCACTTAATTCAAAAGCAAGATTAATAGCAATGATGAGTTTTATTTAGAACTCATGAAAAGCCAACAAAAGTGATCTTTATGCATAAAGCAAAAGAATGCTTTATTGATCGCTACAAATCATGTGCTACATTTTTTATTGGTTGCTATGTTTTTTATGGATCGCCACGTTGCTTGCTTAGTCTACATTTTGCTTTATTTGTGGGAATCGTAGTTTTTGCTTTATTCAAGGAGATTTATACTATATAAGGAGCATGGTGGGCACACACTTCATAATCACTCAAAGCTAGAAGGAGGTCTTCTTGAAGAAAGAGTGTTCACACACTCTTGAGGAGGTGAAGTTTTGGTGAAGGAGAGGCTACTCTCTTAGAGCAAGAAGTCTTCTACAAGGTGGTGGTAACTATCTTTTGTGAGTTAACCTTATATTTTGTTTTTAAGCTGTCTCTACCCTAATCTCAAAATTAGGGTTGATTTACAATTTTGTTACACTATTTTGTGAGAATAAGGTTAGCTTTGTTGCTCATTCACTTCACACACTTAGATTATTTCAACATAATCTAAATTTTGTATCATCCTCTTCTTGGATATTCTTCCAATAGTGAGTGTACCACTTCATATTGTTGAGTAGTACTCCCATGTTGTAATTTGGACATCTATTTTTTAGTGTGTAAGCATCCAACTTACATTCCCTATCCTTGTCTCAAGATCTCGCTTTCTATCTCTCACTTATCATCTTAATTAATTAAGTGTGTATGCTCAAAAGGTTTTAGTTTCGAACAATCGTGGGGCCCCAAATTCCAACATTATAAACGTATCTAAAAAAATTTTGGAACAACAAGCTTTCATTATGCTTGAAGTGGACATGGTCTTCATCAAATTGATCATTGGAATGATGCCACATATACTCCTTGTAGAGTTTTATTTGTATTGATTTGTTGTATTGAGAGATTGATCATAGGATCACCCTCTTATGTAAGTTGCAAAGCATTTAATTTTGTAAAAGGGAAAAGTAAAAGGCCTAGAAGCCATGAGCTAGAAGTGGTTGGGAATGATTCTCAATCAATCAATCAAAAGGTAGATGTGATTTCAAAATTTCCCTATTCTTAGATTGTAGGAAAAGATGCCAATCAATCTAAACTTACAAATTTGCCTAATTTCGAATTCAAATCCTTAAAGAAAAGGCCTATCCATGTACTCAAGAGTCTATATAAAGACTCCACAGCATTTTTACACTAAGTAACATGAGACTTGAAGCAATACATATACTTCTTGTTCATTGCTTGGTGTCACTTTAGTTTACTACTCCTTCTTCCTCAGATTCAGCCAATGTGCAAAGAGTGCTTCTCTCTTGAAAGAGCTCCAAATCCAATGATTAAGGTCTCATTGGAAAGGTATTATGGTCTAGTTTATTCTTATAAAGTTTCATACCATTTGATTCATTAATTTTAGAGACTTTGAAGATTTTCAATCTCAAGGTCATTCTCTCAAACTCCTGAAATTTTAGGATGGCACTAGTTCAGTATTAAGGTGATCGCTCCTTGTATAGTTCATATAAATCAAGGCTTTTATGAATTCTAGCAGGCCAACCCTATGTATGAAACTCCCTTAAGAGGAAGGTTTCCAATTTTTTCTTTTTTGGCTGCTCTCAGTGTTTGAAGTCACAACTTCTATCCATATTTCGAAGGTTTTTGCGAGCTAGTCATGGTGCAAGTTATCTGTTTTCCATCGACTTCTTCTTGTTGATATTCCAAAGTATCTATTGGGTTTTATTATACTAACACAAGCTTCGAAGACCTAGTTTACATATCAAAAGAGTTAGGGCTGGTCCTATGCTGGTTTGCTAGACCAACTTCACCACTTGACAACTCATCTTTCTAAGCCTCTCCTAGCTTCTCCAACTTCTTTCAGTGGTATCATAGCAACTTCATGATGGGAGATGGCTTTCCATCAATGATTGAGAAGCTTGATAGAAAAAATTATGCTACTTGGAAAATAAAAATGGAGGCTTATTTGCAAGGAAGAAACCTATATGGGATTCTATCAGGTGATGAAGCAATGCCTATTCCAAGATCCAAGGGAGGACCTACTCAAGAGGAAACAAATAGGTTCACACTTTGGTGTGCAAGGGATGCTCAAGCAAGGTCATACATACTCAACTCTATCTCTCATTTTCTATGATCACATATTAGAGGATGCAAGACATCTCAAGAGACTTGGGATGCTCGAAAGACTTTCTTTCTACTAGTACAAAGGCAAGGAAGAACCATCTTTGGAATGAGTTCAACCCAATGAAGAAGAGTCCAAAAAAAACCACCACTAAGCTTGTTACAAAGATCAAGGAGGTTGCTGATCAATTGGCATCCATTGGAGAGCTGATTGAAGAAGATTCCATCATGAGGCAAATTCTCAATGGGATTAGAGGTGACAAGCTATGAAAATCTTTCACCATAGCCTATGATCTCATCATGGATGTGCAAACTCGAGACTTCAACATCTTTCTTGGATAACTCTTCAATCAAGAGGCCAACAATAGCATAAAAGAAGGCATCTCCTATCATGGTAATTTAACTAGTGCTCTATATGTAGATAAGAAGGAGAAGAATCTAAAAGGCAAGTAGAAGGAAGAAGATGAAGAGGAGACTTCCCAAGCCAACTTTGCAGGCATGAGGAAACGGAAGAAGAAAGAACCAAAGCATAACAAGAACAAAGGCCAGAATGTTCAACCTTGTTCCATTTGTGATAAGGCCAACCACACCTCTCAAAATTTTTGGTTCAATGGGAAGACCTAGAAAGGAAGTGGAAGAGGTGGATATGGCAACAATAGAGGCAAAGTTGGACACAACTTCAACAATAACAATAGAGGCCATAACAGAAGGGAATATAATAATTATTCTGAAGATCAACAACATGAAGACTCATTGCTCTTGATGAATCTTAGACAGAAGGAAGGTAAAGAGGATGATCATTTATTTTACATAGATTCAGGATGTTCAAATCATGTTGCAGGCAACATAGCACTCTTATCTGATTTGGAAAGTCCAAAGCATAGACATGAAGTTCAAATATGAGATGATACAAAGCATAGTCTAGAGAAGATTGTAATGTCAAAGCTTCCAATGGCAGGACAAATATTCTTAGCAAGGTACTATGTTCCCACTATCACTAGAAACCTGATAAGTGTAGGAAAAATAGTTGAAGAAGGCTTGCAAGTTAGGTTCACCCAACATGGAGCTTTTGTGGAAGATCCATGTGAAGGCTTCAAGAAGATAGCCAAAGGTGAGAAGCATGGTAGGCTCTTTACTTTTGAAATAGGAGAAACCAAAAACATAGCTCTATTCAACTTTGGGTCTCAAACCCTAAGTGAGTTTGAAGTGTCATAAGAGGCTAGCTCATGTGAATATAAGAACCTTGAAAGATATATGCAGAGATCAAAGTGTTCTAGGACTCCCAAACATATCAAAGCAACACATGATCAATAGATGTGATGCATGTCAGATTGGGAAGGCACAAAGACAACCATTCAGCCACAAAGGCTACATCCACAACAACTTACTGGACTTGGTACATATTGTTGATATATTTAGGTAGTGATGTGTATGAACACTCTAGGACCGTCGGGGCACTTTTTTTCCTCTTTAGGAGGTTTTTTTTCCCCAGGCTTGTATATATGCCTATTCCCCTAATGGACTACTTATCTTTGTACATTCTCTAGTAATATATTGAGTATTGTGTGTTATGCTCCAAGCTTCTACTTCTTCCTTATGCTGTTCACGTGCTTGTGCAGACGTCTAACTCCAATAATTGGTATCAAAGTAGCCTCAGATTCACATAAAATTTGGTGTGCATACTCAGGGTGCCAAAATCGCGATTTGAGCTTGTTTCGGCCTCCGAACTCACTATTGTAGCACTTGTGCAGGCTATTTCATCTATTTGTGCCAAAGGTATATACTACTTTCGGTTCGCCAGTATAAGCATCTCAAAGTCTGCTATAGGTTTAGTAGAACTCGTCTGGGCAGTTTTGTTGAACTTTTTGAGATATAGCCAATTTTTTGCATCAAGGTATTGTAGTCATCGGCCATGGCTGAAAGTAGTGATGTATTTCGTATGTTGGCTATTGAGGATAGGTTGGATGGTACCACTACCTGTTGCGGACTTATATGATGCGACATGTATTGGTTGTAAAAGGACTATGGAACATTGTGCAGGGTGTCAAAAAACATCCTATCACACTTGCAACTATTACAATTGCAGGTTTTGAAGCTGATGTAGAAGGTGTCAAACATGATGATATTTTGCATATTCATGTTGGTGTTGCGGTTTCTGCAGCACCTACTGCAGAGAAAATTCGTTGGGATGGCAGAGATGCTCATGCACATGCATTGATAGCTTTGTCTATCAAACATGCCATTCCTCATATTCGCTCTTGGAGAACAGCTAAGGATGCTTGGGATACACTTACCACATTGTACCAAGCTAGGAATGAGGCTCATGTTGCTTACCTCCGAAAAGATTTGGAGAGTGAGCACATGAATCAAGGTGATTCCATGGGCAGTTTCCTAACAAAGATGAAAGACTTGAAGGAACAATTGATTTCTGTTGATGAGGTTATATGAGATGCTCACTTGTGCTGACCGTTTTGAATGGTCTTCCTGATTCATATTAGAGTTTTGCTTCTACTCTTTGGTTGATGATGAAAGGAAATCCAAATGCCTTATCATTTGATGAGTTAGTCTTTGTTCTATTGGAGGAAGATGAGTCCAAGAAAATCAGGTCCATAATGTGAGTTGCAGATCAAGCTTTCCTGGCTAGTCAGAAGGGCAAAGGAAAATGGAGCTCTTCAACTAATAAGCAAAAATCTCCTAATTCTACACAATCGAAGAGGGAAGACAAACATGAAAAGAAATCAGAAAAGTAGAAATTTTTTTCCAAGTACTGTAAAGGAAATGATCATATCATAAAGAACTATCCTAAACCGGCTACAAAAGAGGCAAAGAAAAAAGAGGAAGGAATGGTTTTTGCAGAGGCCTCTACTCCAAAAACAAAGTCTGCTAATCTTGTGCAAGAAGAAGAATGGGCGTTTACTATTGTTTGCAATTTTGACCCATCTTCTCATGAGAAGTTCATTTCTTCAGTAGACTTAGATGTCTGGTACTTTGATAGTGGGGCGACCAAACATATTACCTCGAAGTGCAATTTTTTCTCTTCACTCGAGCGTGGCCCTATAGAGAATACTGTTACATGTGCCAAAAACTCCTCTTATCCTGTTATGGGAATTAGTAAGATCATTTTGACTACTGGTGATGGTAATTCTTTCACTTTGTCAGATGCTTTGTTTGTGCAAGGGATCAAGAAAAATCTATTATCAGTTTCTGCATTAGCCAAGATTGGCTTGGTTGTGAAATTTGTTGATGACAGGTGTACAGTTCATGATTGTACTTAATATGTGTCCCACTAAAGCGCTATAGTCTATCACTCCATATGAGGCTTAGCATGATTGCAAGCCATCTGTTGCTCATCTGTGTGTTTTTGGTTGTTTGGCATATGCATTAGTGCCTGAACAACATCGCAAAAAATTGGATAATAAAGCAATAAAATGTATTTTTTTTGGGTACAGTTCTGAAAGTAAAGGCTATCGTCTCTATCATCTATAGAATAAATGCATTCTGGTTAGCCCTGACGTTGTTTTTGGGGAAGATGCTATTCAACCATTGCTTTAAGGTAGTAAGGAGACATCTGTTAGCTCCAAAGACATGTATGATACTTTGCTGCCTCTTTTTACAAGTGGACAGTCTAGTGTTGGTCCTAATGAGGCAACTTCTCAACCTTTGCAGGTCTCATGTGATGATGTAGATCATCCCATTTCTAATGCAGATTTACATGATGCACTTGTTGATGAGAGAGCTGACATTGAGGAGGCAAAAACTATGCCAAACTGGCTGGTGCAGACTTCATTAGCAAATGCAACTACTCCTTCAAATCTTTGATCTTTGTCAAAAAATTGTCCATAGAATCTTCTTCATTCATATGCTCACTCTCCAATGTTTTTTGGATGTAAGCAACACGAGCCCCATTTCTTTCCTGGTACAAAATGGTAAGTGTATCCCAAGCACAATTTGCTATTTTGGAAGAGTGTATATGAGGAATAATGGCATGTTTGATAGACAAGGCTATCAATGCATTTGCCTGAGCATCTCTACCATCTCAATGAAGTTCCTCTACAATGGGTGCAACAAGAATTGTAGCATGAACATAAAACTAAATATCATCATCTTCAATGCCATCTACATCACCTTGAATGACCCTATTTGCAAGTGTAGTAGGTCATCTTTCAACACCCTACACAATCTTCCATGTTCCTTTTGAAACCAATACATGATCCATCATATATGCCCATAATGGGTAATTGGTACCATCCAACTTATCCTCAACAACCAACATACAAAATACATCATTCCCTTCAGCCATGGCATATAACTAAAATACCCTCATGAAAGAAAATGATCGTATCTCAAAAAGTTGAACATAACTACCCTCTCAAGCTCTATTAAATCTTTAGCTAACTCTGAGGCACTTGTATTAGCAAACCAAAACCTGTATATATGTTTAGCACAAAAAGGGAAAAATTCCTGCATTGGAATTGTGATAGTGCATTTGGAGGCCAAAATGAGCTGAGACCAAAATTTTGGCTGATCTGCTTCTATGTTGAGTTGATTGGTTGAGTCATTCGATCCTTTCATACCCATTGTAGACAAGTATTATAGGGATGTGATGTTCGGATAGTACAAGTCCATGTGGGCTTTCCTCTTATAGTGTAGACACATTGGGAAGTAATGTCCTCAGTCTCTTGCTTAGGCTCATTCCTCATGGGCAAGGTGGTCACACCATCATGCAAAACTTTCTTATTTGCAGGCAATTCTAGATTAGGGCATTCTTGGGATAAATACTCTTTATTGTTTCATTTTCTTTTCCTCCTTTAGGTTATCTTCTTTTGATTTGATGACCTTATGGATTTGAGACGGCCTTTCTTCTAGCAAAGTAAAGATTTCTTTATGCCCTAGTTTGGTTGATATGCATCCTTGTGCAAGATGTATGCTCACTTCATTCTCAATAATCTAGTCTTGCCCTAGGATCAAATGTTCAATCGCGTCTTCATCTTTGCATACCAAAACTTTTTGCTCCATAAAGAAATTTTCTAAGTGAAGGGATGTGTGGTTAACAACACTCATATACAGCTTAGGACCGCTCTTGAGTCAATTAGGGCATCCACTAGTTGATACTCCGTGTTTCCAATTCCTAGGTTTAAGTATGGTTGGGAGATGTTAAAGCTCATATTACTTATATTGTTGACTTGTTAGTTGTCCATGGGTATAGGTTCCTCTCCCTATAGACATCGTTCATCCCTTTGCCGTATCCACTCTATTCATCTCTTGATATGCTCTAAAGCTTCCTGGCATGCTTCTTCTCTAACCCTCTCTTCTTCCTTCTTTCAATTATGTGCTCCTAAGAGTCATGCTAACATTTGATCTGTTAATGGCTCCATATATCGTTTCACTCTACATCCGCTTATGTAGTTGGGAAGTACATCTCCATCTAATGTGGCTAGATTTACTACTCTGCTTGTTGAGATTCAATTTATCAATAATGGTCTGTATCCGCATTGCTGCAATTTGTTGGCATGTTGCTTCAATGTATATATGAGGACCAAATCTCCTTCCTTTAAGCCTTTGTCTTTAATATGTGCATCATAATATGCTTTTTGCCTTCGTTTAGCAGCATAAATTCTCACAACTACTTGTAGGCTTGTTTCTTGTAGTTTCTCAATTTTGGTCTAATTTCTTGGATAGTTCATGGCTTCTCCACTCATACTGTTGTGCTATACATAGAGTAGGTACTAAAAATTCAATTGGTAAGATTGCATTCTATTCGTAGGCTAAATTAAAAGGAGTACTTCCAATGGCTCTCTTGCAAGCCACTCAGAAAGCCCAAATTGCATGATGCAATTGTTTGTCCCAATCTGACCTTCCGTTTTTTTTACTATCTTTGTCAACATGATACATAACACTTTATCGGAACTTTCTGCCTGACTATTGGCCTGAGGGTGATAGTAGGCTGATTTCTTATGAATTACTAGGAATTCGTTCATCAAGGATTCTATTAGTTCATTGATGAAGTGTGTTCCCCTATCACTCACTATCTCTATAGGTAGTCCAAAGCGAGTAAAGACATTCTCAAAGAGAAACTTCATTGTAGTTTGCGCATCACTCTTTCTTGTTGCTTTTTATTCTACCCATTTTGTTATATAATCTGTTGCCACTATTATATAGTCCACATGTGATCCTTTAGCTAGAGGGTTAATAGGTCCTAAGAAATCAATGGCCCATTTTGAGAAGGCTCTCACACAAACCATGGGTCTTAGATGTTGGTGCAAATGCCAAGCCTTCACACTTGGCTAGGCATTGTAAGGATTTATGTGCAACTTCTGAAGATTTACATGAACCATGGCTTATGGATTCTTATCTTTAACCTTTTGTAAAAGTCAATTGACTTGGAAGAATCTTGTAATTCCACTAAATTCATGGAGTTAGATAGAATGAGAAGCTGTGACTTCACTTAGAGAGAATGTCTCCTAGAATAAGGAATCACTTTTATTGAGAGCCAAATTTGAATTCAAATTCAAATTTGAAGGTAGCATCTATAAAAACACTTTGAAATCTCGCGGCCAATATACTCTCACTTAGAGAGGTATACATTTGATCATTAGCAGAGGTTGATAGCACACTTCATTGCTCACTCACCTCACAATCATTTGGCATTATTCATTTGCCAATGATGTTGTAAATTCATGTTTCATAATACATATACATCATTAAGTATATCTATTGGGCTCTCCGTCATTGTCACTCAAAATAGTGTTCTTGTTTTGCTCATATCTCAGTCATTACTCCATCATTTTCAATGTTCTATAGATCATTGGAGCAAGCTCAAAGTCTGCTACATGCTAACAAAAATTGAAGGCATTCCATTCAGCCAATTGGGAGGAAAGCATCTCGAAGTGGTCACTAGTAATTTTCTAGAAAGGTCCTAAAAAGTCGAGAGTAATGCTTTACTTGATAAATTGATTGCTCTGTGTATAGTCAATCATTTTAAGTGATTCCACTTGAAATAATCATCTCTTTAAGCTAATTAGATATCCCCAGAAGAAATTTTTCTAATTTCTATTGTGCTGGGAATACTGAGCTTAAGAAGCAGTAGGTGTGTGAACCAAAATAACAAGTTTTTAATGACTTGTGACTTGTGAAGTTATTTGTTTTGGATTAATCCTTACATGGATCAACTCCAAAGTACATATGCACTTATTTAGTGTCATTGGAAAGTAAAAAGGGCCTACAACTGAACTCTGAAGTAACAAAGGGCAGGTACAAAGCAAGGATTAGCAGTACCAACTCATTTCTTGGAGTGTTCATCCATCTTTCCAAACAGTGGTATCAGAGCAACTTGAGGTAAAATGGGAGATGGTTTTCCTTCTTTTATTGATAAATTGGACAGGAACAACTACCAAGCATGGTCCTTAAGGATGAAGACATACTTGCAAGGAAGGGGTCTCGATGTACATATGAAGAGATGAGGAGATGCCTATTTTGAGAAGCAAGGGACAACCTACAAGAGAGGAGCATGAAAGACTCAATTCATGGTGTGCCAAAGATGCATTAGCAAGGTCATATTTACTTAACTCTATTTTTTATTTCCTTCTTTCACACATTAGGAACTATAAGATATCCCAAGAGACTTGGGAAACATTGTCTTCATATTTTTCTTCCAACACAAGGGCTAGGAAGAACCAATTGTGGATTGAATTTACCACTCAAAGGAAGCAACCCAAGAAATGCATTTCAGAGTATATGACTAAAGTTAAGGATGTGGGTAACCAATTGGCAAGCATAGGAGAGCAGATTGAAGAGGATCAGATAGTAAGACAAGTAATCAATGTCATCAAGGCACATGACAAATGGGAAAGCTTCACAACTGCCATGGACTTGTACATGGACATGCACTTACCACACTCATGGGGAAACTCTTTACCCAAGAAGCCACTGCTTGGTTTGCATGGATGAGAATTGTGGGGGTAGGGTCAGTGGTTGCTCTCTTTTTTGTACCGAGATCTGCTTCATGCCCATAACTACTTTCTTGTTGAATGGTGTCTCTCTATTCGATATGCAGTTGTCTTGAATTGTTGTACTTGCCTTTGTGGTGGAACTACTATGACTGCATCAGTCTTTGAAGAGGAAGAGAGATCCACTCCCCTTCGAACATGTTCTTCCACGATTGACTCCTTCTGCATCACAGAGCTTTTGACACATACAACACCTTCTTCTATATGATTAGTCTTAGAAGAACTAAGAGAATGTGTGACACTTGGATTTGTGAGCATGCAGTTCTCTAATTCTAATGTAGTGCATTGTTCGCGTATAACCCAAACTTGAAGAATTTGACTTCTTAGGTTCAAGTTGACTGCATGGTCATAAATCCAATCTTGACCCAAGACAAGTGGTTTTGTAAGGTCCTCATCGTGACATACTAGCATTTTGACTTTCATTGTAACATCTTGAAGGTAGATGGGAAGTTCCACCTCACCCAAACAAGGGGTTTCCACACCTCCCAATCCTATGAGATAGGCTTCTATTGGATTGGTGTTCAATTGCAAGTCCTGTTAGTATGAAAGTCTAACTGCACTAGTTGTTGCACCTGAGTCAATCAATGCTCTCATGGTCCTCACATTCTCTCCATGTCCTACCTCTATGGTCACAAAGGGACATCGGTCGATTATTCGAGAAGTAACTATGCCCAATTTTTGGCACATGTACATGTGATATTCTAGGGCCTTCAGGTTGACATCTAGGCCTAGTCACCTTAACTTATTTTTCCTAATGGGCTCTTTGGCCTCTGCCTGTGCTTCTCTTACCCTTAACTCTTCATCTTTTCGCTTCTTAGGAGTGTTGAGTCTCATTAGCATATCCTCTATAAGAGGTTCTTGATATAGCTTGACTCTACATCCACTAATATAGTTTGGCAAGATATCACCTTCTAGCATGGCCAATTAAACCGCACCACTCGTGGAAATTCTATTTATGATCATAGGTCTATATCCTCTTTTTTCCAACTTACGGGCATGTTGCTTTAGTGTGTAAACCGACACTAGGTCTCCCTCTTTCAATCCTTTATCCTTGATCTGTGCATCAAAGTATGCATTTTTCCTTTTCTTTGCAGCATAGATGCCTGTTGCTGCTCATAGTCGCGTCTCACCTAAGTGTTCTAGATCGAAGATCCTAGAGAACAACTCATGTCCAGTCCACTCATGCTCTTGTGCTACATTTAAAACAGGGATTAGGAAACCTAATGGTAGCATAACATTCTGTCCGAAGACCATCTAAAATGGGGTGGCATTGAGTACTATTTTATAGGCAACCCGGTAAGTCCAAACAGCATGATGAAGCTCTTTATCCCAATCAGAGCGTTTATTATTTACAAGTTTGGTCAATACATTACATAGAATTGTATTTGTGCTCTTGGCTTGTCCATTAGCTTGTGGATGATAGGGGGCACACTTCTTATGTATCACCAGGAATTCTTGGAGAAGATTGTCAATGACTTCATTCAAGAAGTGTGTACCTCTATCACTAACTAACTCTATTGGTAAACCATATCTGGTGAACACATTCTCAAATAAAAACTTAGCCGTAGTTTGAGCATCATTCTTTGTTGTGGCTTTCACTTCTACCCACTTGGTAAGATAATCTGTGGCTACAATAATGTACTTTGCATGGGAGTTTCTAGTTATGTTAATAGGACCTACAAAGTCTATACCCCACTTCAAAAATGCACGTCCTCCCATCATTGTTCTCAAAGGCATCTCATCTTTTCTTATCGGATATTGTGCATGTTGGCATGTGTCACATCTCTTCACATATATGTGCATCCATATGGAGTGGACCACCAAAGTCCTGAGAATAGAATGGTCTTGATTACTCTGTCAGGCCCAAAGTGTCCATGCGTAGCACCACTATGTTTAGTTGCAAAGAAGACTCTATCTCTGTGCATTCTGGAAGTTAACCTGATCCATCATGGCTGCATGAAGATATGTGAAGAGATGGATAGGTATGTGCTTGAAGATGAAGAGGTGTTGCAAAATCCTTGATCTACACCAGCCAAATGAACTCCAGGAGTATATGGTGGGCCTTTTTAGCTTGCCAATGGATGTATTAGACACCCTATGTACCTTGGAAGATCACTCTCAAAAAGATAGATCAAAACAGATAAGTTGGAGTTAGCTCAGAGGTGAAAACTTGCTATTCTTGGTTCATACACCTGTCCAGTGTTTTACATAATTCTCTGATCACAGCATTAATTAGCTCAATTCCTCTTGGGGAAGTCTAGGCAACTTAAAGAGCTAACTTTCAAGAGTAATCTCATCAAAAATAATGAACCACACACTGAGAATGAGTTTTAACAAGTGATGACATCATCCCGATTTTCACGGGCTGTTACAGAAATAGACCAGTGAGCAGAAAAATCAACATAACTCAAAATGCAGAAATCCAATGATTATGAAAATTGTAGGTTATACTAGACAGTAAGCTGAATCCAACAAGCTTTAAATCAGTGAATTTGGATAAGTAACCACTGAGAAACACCTCTGACAAGATGAGTGAAAAAGTCAGGTACCTGACAGAGAAGTGAAGATGAACAGACCCTGTTGACTTCAAATGAACATAACTGAAGATTACAACATCCAAATGACATGAAAATTTGTGAGCATATAGTAGACTTATAGAGCTAACTTTACCAAGTTAAATCACTGAAAATGATGCACCAAGCTCAGAGAAAACATCTCTGCAAGCGGACTAAGAAAACTGAGAGTAATGGCAGTGAGTAGTACACTTCACAAGAACATGGAAAGATGAAACCAAATAATCATGAAAATGAAAGTATATTGCTTGTACAATACAATGACTTACTGATACATATGTGTGCCTTGTAATCACACCTTGATATGGCATAAAGCTCAGCTCTTGGAGGTCTTCACATAGGTCTCTCTAACCACGACTAAAACTGCCATCTATTTATAGTTGAGTTTGGGAGGCTAACTTCCCTCAATCACTCTCCAATCAATCAATGATTGATTTGATTCTCTACCTACCACAAATCACAAATTTGTGGCTCCTCTTTCCATTCTTGATCAAGTGGACTCAACCACTTAAGATTCTCTTACTTTTACATTAAGTAAACTCTTCAAAAGTTACAAGAGGTAGTTCACAAGTGAACTTTACATAGTCTTCTTTTTAAAGCTTCTTCTAAGAATTTGTGAGACTCAAGCCAATACTTAGGCTTGTCATAGACTTGCTCCAACAGCTCCCCCTCAAGCCAAGTATGCTTGAGGTCTTCAATCTTCCAAGATTACCTGCAAACCAATCATAGCCTTGAATTTGCAAAGCTTTGTACCATCCAATGCTTTGGTTAGAATATCTGCACATTGTTGATGAGTGGACACATATGATATTTGAATCTCTTTGCTTAGAACCTTCTCTCGTACATAGTGATAATGAACTTCAATATGTTTATTCCTTGCATGAAAAATAGGATTAGCAGCCAAGTGAATAGAACTCATATTGTCACCAAAAATAGTTGGAGTTCCAAACTCCAATCCAAGATCTTTGAATAATGTCTTCATCCACATAGCTTCTTGTGTAGCTATAGCAAGACCTCTATATTCAGCTTCAGTAGAAGAGAGAGCAACTGTGGGTTGCTTCTTGGATGACCATGAAATAAGCTTTGAACCTGCAAAGGTAAGATAACCTGACGTGCTCCTTCTATCTTCCTTGGAGCCAGCCCAATCTGCATCAGAAAATAGCTTCAAACCTAAATCAGATACATAAGGATAATAAAGTCCTTCATTTATGGTTCCTTTGAGATACTTGAGAATCCTTTTGGCAGCATCCATATGTGGTTTCCTTGGTGTGTGCATAAATTGACTTAGCACACTCACACTGTAACATATATCTACTCTTGTCAATGTGGCATAGTTGAGACTACCCACTAGACTTTGATATGATGTGATGTCCTCTATGAGTTCACCTTCATGTGAGCTCAATTTGTGATTGACCTCCATTGGAGTACCTGCAATCTTACAATCTTGCATCTTGAATTTTGCCAACATGTCCTTAATGTACTTCCTTTGAGTGAGAAACAAACCATGATCTTTGTAGACAACTTCCAAACCTAGGAAGTAGGTAAGTGAACCCAAATCACTTATCTTGAACTCTTCTCTCATCTGATCTTTGATCTTCTTCATACCATCTGCATCATTTCCTGTCAATATAATATCATCTACATATACACATAGATAGATGACCTCAGAATTACTCTTTTTAATAAAGAGTGAAGGATCTGCTTTGCTTGGTTGAAAGCCTTTGTCCTGCAAGAATGAAACAAGCCTGAAATTCCAAGCTCTTGGAGCTTGCTTGAGACCATACAATGCTTTGTTAAGTTTACACACATAATCAGGATAAACTTGGTTCTCAAAACCAGGTGGTTGTGCCATATATACCTCTTCTGTTATCCAACCATTCAAGAATGCATTCTTTACATCTAGTTGAAGTATCTTCCAATTCTTGGAAGAGGCAATACTAAGCAAAACCCTAATAGTAGGCATCTTTGCCACAGGAGAGAAGGTCTCCTCATAATCAATTCCCTGAGTTTGTGCAAAGCCTTTTGCTACAAGCCTTGCCTTATACCTATTAATTGAACCATCAGAATTCTTCTTGAGTTTATAGACCCATCTTGAGCCTATTACCTTCATGGATGAAGTCTTGGGCACCAAATCCCAAGTGTTGTTTTCCTCAAGTGCTTCAATCCGACTTCCTTCATTGCATGCTTCCATTCTGTTTTTGCTTTGGCCTCTTCAAATGATGATGGCTCCTCTTGGTTTATGTCCTGTGCTATGTAGATAGAATGTTTAGTTACTAATGAGGTGTCAAACCCATACCTTTCTGGTTTTTTCTTTTCCCTCATAGATCTTCTTAGGCCATGATGTGATGATTCTGCCTCATGTCCAAGTTCCTGCAATTTTGCTTTACCTTTAGACTTCCATGCTTTGATCTTTTCCATGTGAGATTCTTCATCATCCTCTGAGGTGTCTTGTTCTTCAATCTTTGATTGTTCTCTACCAAGCTTTGGAAAATCTTCTTCAAGATCATATGGTAAATTGATCTTCCTGCATGAATCTTCATACCATGAAATGTTCTCATCAAAAACTACATCTCTGCTTACCAAGAATTCTTTGTTGGTAGGGTTGTATAACCTGTAGCCCTTTTGATTGTTGTCATATCCAATAAATACACACCTTTCTGCCTTTGGATCCATCTTGCCTCTAACCTGTGAAGGAACATGAGCAAAAGCAATACATCCAAAAATTTTACAATGATCTAAGCTTGGTCTTCTTCCATTCCAAGCCTCATATGGAGTCATCCCATCAAGGGATTTTGAAGGCAACCTGTTAATCAAGTAAGTGGCTGTAGATACAGCCTCAGCTCATAAGTAATTAGGTAAATGCTTTTCATTTAACATAGACCTTGCAGCTTCAACAATTGTCCTATTCCTCCTTTCTGCCACTCCATTTTGCTCAGGAGTGTACCTTGTAGTTACCTCTCTTTTGATTCCTCTTTCTTGAAGAAAAGAATCAAAATCATGGGAGAAGTATTCTCCCCCTCCATCTGACCTTAGCCTTTTTAGTGATTTACCTGTTTGATTCTCCACAAGAGCCAAATATCTTTTGAAACATGAAAAAACTTCATCTTTGTGTTTCATAAAGAATAGGATAGTCCATCTGCTGCAATCATCAATAAAGGAAACATAATACCTTGATCCAGATATTGAAGCTTCCTTGCTAGGTCCCCATACATCTGTATGAACCAACTCCAAGAGATCTCCATGCATATAACCTTTCTTCATGAATGGTAACCTGTGAGACTTTCCAAATTGACATGCACTACACTTATAAATCATATGTTGTTTTGACAAATTAGGAAGTCCAAGTACACTTTGGTCCCTGCAGATTTGCTTTAATGACCTTTCACCAATATGTGCTAACCTTTTGTGCCATACTTCCAATTCTGTGAGTGTCTGACTACCATAATTAAAGAGAGCAATGTTTCTAGTGTCATGTAATTCAAATGTGAACAATCTACCTGTCTTTTCACCTTTTGCAATTCTTCTGAATCCTTGACTTGGATCTTCAACAAATGCTCCTGCTTTTGTGAACCTGACTTGCAACCCTTTCTCTACTATCTGCCCAACACTTATCAAATTCTTTGTAATGGTAGGGACATAGAGTACCTTACTGAGTAGGTTGATGTTTCCATCAGGTGCTTTGACATTGCCTATTTTCTCCACAGGATGTTTTGTATCATCTCTTGTTTGTACCTCATGCTTATTCCTTGGATCTTCTAAATCTGATAGGAGTGCCACATTTCCTGCCACATGATTTGAACAACCTGAATCTATGTAGAAAACATGCTCATCAGATTTACCTTGTGGCATAGCCATGTTCATGATCAATAATGAATCCTCTTTGTTTGAGTCTTCTGTGTAGTTATTGTAGTCTCTCCTTCCTTTGTAGCCTCCTTGATAGTTTGAATGATTGTAGTTGTTGTAGTTGCCATGGTAGTTGTTGAACCTTCCTCTTGAGTAGCCATAACTTCCTCTATTGTATCCTTTGCCTCTTTGATTCCTAGAATTCCTAAAGCAATTTTCAGTTGTATGATTAGTTAATCCACAAATAGAACATGAGTTGGAGTCTTGGGATCTCCCCCTGCCTTGTCTACCTCCTCTTCCTCTACCTCTGCCATGTCTTCCTCTACCTACATAGTTAGCTTGATATGTACCTGCTTCATCATCCACTTTCTTTGCCTTTCCTTTGTTATCTTTAGACTTGCTTTTATCCGTGTATAAAGCTGAAGATTGATTACCTTTAGAGCTTTCTCCATTTTTGATAAGCTTTGCCTCTTGCGTAAGTATTTGTCCAATGAGTGTGTTGAAATCAGGTACATGCATGTCCATGTACAAATCCATAGCTGTGGTGAATGCTTTCCACTTATCATCTGCCTTCAAGCCATTGATGACCTGCCTTACAATTTGCTCTTCATCTATTACCTCTCCAATGCTTCCCAACTGATCTGCTATGTCCTTGAGCTTTGTGACAAAATCAGTCACATTTTGTTTGGGAGCCTTCTTGAGAGTTGTGAACTCCAGCCATAGTTGATGCTTCCTAGCTTTGGTACTTGAAGAAAAGAAAGCTTCAAGTGCATCCCACACTTCCTGAGATGTCTTACAACTTCTAATGTGAGGCAACAAAAAATCTGAGATAGAGTTGAGGAGATAAGACCTTGCAAATGCATCCTTGGAGCACCATGTGCTCAATCTTTCTTGCTCTTCTTGTGTTGGTTGACTTTTGTTCCTGAAACTTGGCATAACTTCATCTCCAGCCACATAACCATATAAACTTCTACCTTGGAGATAGGCTTCCATTCTTAATGACCAAGCTGAGTAGTTACCTCTGTCTAATTTGTCAATTGATGAAGGAAATCCATCTGCCATGTTGTCCAACCTTGCTCTGATACCACTGTGAAGAGATGGATAGGTATGTGCTTGAAGATGAAGAGGTGTTGCAAAATCCTTGATCTACACCAGCCAAATGAACTCCAGGAGTATATGGTGGGCCCTTTTAGCTTGCCAATGGATGTATTAGACACCCTATGTACCTTGGAAGATCACTCTCAAAAAGATAGATCAAAACAGATAAGTTGGAGTTAGCTCAGAGGTGAAAACTTGTTATTCTTGGTTCATACACCTGTCGAGTGTTTTACATAATTCTCTGATCACAGCAACAATTAGCTCAATTCCTCTTGGGGAATCTAGGCAACTTAAAGAGCTAACTTTCAAGAGTAATCTCATCAAAAATAATGAACCACACACTGAGAATGAGTTTTAACAAGTGATGACATCATCCCGATTTTCACGGGCTGCTACAGAAATAGACCAGTGAGCAGAAAAATCAACATAACTCAAAATGTAGAAATCCAATGATTATGAAAATTGTATGGTTATACTAGACAGTAAGCTGAATCCAACAAGCTTTAAATCACTGAATTTGGATAAGTAACCACTAAGAAACACCTCTGACAAGATGAGTGAAAAAGTCGGGTACCTGACAGAGAAGTGAAGATGAACAGACCCTGTTGACTTCAAATGAACATAACTGAAGATTGCAACATCCAAATGACATGAAAATTTGTGAGCATATAGTAGACTTATAGAGCTAACTTTACCAAGTTAAATCACTGAAAATGATGCACCAAGCTCAGAGAAAACATCTCTGCAAGTTGACTGAGAAAACTGAGAGTAATGGCAGTGAGTAGTACACTTCACAAGAACATGGAAAGATGAAACCAAATAATCATGAAAATGAAAGTATATTGCTTGTACAATACAATGACTTACTGATACATATGTGTGCCTTGTAATCACACCTTGACATGGCATAAAGCTCAGCTCTTGGAGGTCTTCACATAGGTCTCTCTAACCACGACTAAAACTGCCATCTATTTATAGTTGAGTTTGGGAGGCTAACTTCCCTCAATCACTCTCCAATCAATCAATGATTGATTTGATTCTCTACCTACCACAAATCACGAATTCGTGGCTCCTCTTTCCATTCTTGATCAAGTGGACTCAACCACTTAAGATTCTCTTACTTTTACATTAAGTAAACTCTTCAAAAGTTACAAGAGGTAGTTCACAAGTGAACTTTACATAGTCTTCTTTTTAAAGCTTCTTCTAAGACTTTGTGAGACTCAAGCCAATACTTAGGCTTGTCATAGACTTGCTCCAACAAGATACTCACTTGTGGATGTGCAAGGTCGTAGAGGAAGAGGAAAAACGCCTTAAGGCGAGAGAAGAAGGAACTTCTCAAGGAGTAAGACTAGTTAAAGACCCAGCCTATACACGGATGATCTTTCCCGATGAGGAATTTGAGCATCATGGTTGGACAGAGATCTAAGCTAGCATGGACATTGATGTCAATGAGGAAGAGTGGACACCTCATTGTGATGAGGAGGGTTATGATATTTTAGTTTTCATGTGTCAGACCTTGCTAGAAGAATGTGATCCTAGTGAGGTCATAGGAGTAGAAGAGAATGACGAGGATCTAGAGTACATTGTGATGGATAGTTGCTTTAACTTAGAGATGCACTATCTAGAAGATGTAAGAGTGTTTACCCAAAAAGAAGAAGAACCTCTCACAAGCATTAAAACAGTAAATTCAAAGGAAGAAAGTGAAGGTAGTCAAAAGAAAAAGAAAAGAAAATCGGTGAAACAAGAAGAGGAGGAATCATTGTTCAAAGTACCAGCAAACTTCAAGAAATATGAAGTTGAAGACTGAAATATTTTGGTACAAATGCCTAAGAGAGAGGCCACCACAAGAGAACCATATGATAATAAAGAAAAGACCAAGAAAATTGTAGTCACTATTGAAGGGAATGAAGAGAGATGTACTTACATAGGAGATGACCTAAGTGCAAAAGAAGAAATGGAGCTCGAAGCTCTATTAAGGGAATATAGGGACGTGTTTGCATGGCACTATAGAGATTTAAAGGGAGTAGATATGAAAATCTGCTCTCATACTATCCCCATGACTGCTGATGCCAAACCCGCCAAACACAAGCATGTTCAAGAGCAAAGGAGCATAAGAGAAGAGCCCCAAATTTTTCAAAATAATGGGCATAATTTTTCTTCTTCAAGGTCTTCAAGAATTCCCTCCAGCCATGTAAATGCACTAGAGGAGTCCTCTAGTTGCATAATCCCAATTTGTTGTAAAATATCCCTTGTAAATTAGTAGGAAATTCACTTTTCTAGTAATAAAGTGCCGGTCTCTTGTGTGAAAGGACCAAATTTAGGGCACATGTATATAAATCACTTGGTGACTCTTTGTAAGAACTTTTTGTCATAAGTTTTAGGTTTAGGGTTAGTAGGAAGGAAGAGAAAGAGGAGTTAGGGTTAGGTTAGACGGAGAGGAGAAATGAAGAGAGGTGAAGTAGGAGTAGGCCAAGATCACCAAATCCAAAAAATCATCTAAAATTAGCAAGATTCAAATTCTGTCAAAAAAGGTATAAAAACCAAAAAATTGGCTCATTTGACACTTCACTGTGTTCTGGTATTGCCCGAGAGCAGCGACTGGTATCGTGCGCATAGTATCGTGCAGAGCAGGCCTTCCAAGCTAGTTTGTGAGCTCAAGGTGCAAGAAAGACAATCTAAGGGTAAGGTTCCACAAAGATTATCTACTGAAAACACAATAAAAATGCATAAACAAGAGATTAAAGGCATGTGTGGTATCGCGGGGGGGGGGGATAATTGTTATTTGAATTTCCTTTGTGAGGAGCAAGGGCCTAGGAGTGAAGAGGTGTGTGAGGAGAGCAAGGGGGTGCAAAAATTTGTGAAATTTTAGGCTTTTTGGCTTGAGTATCGCGATCGGTTGAGATTTGGTATCACGATACCAAAACTCCCTTGTATCGCGATACTCGCCGTAGTATCGTATCACTGGGTATCAGTCCTGGTATCGCGATACCATTGTCGTATCGTGTCACCAGACTGGTATCGCGATCACACTATACTACAGTGGTATCGTATCGCTACCTAATATGGTATCGTATCGCCCACGTGCCATCTCGTATCCCGATACCATCTCAATATCGTATCGTCCACTTGCCTGAGTAATATCGCGATACCATCGTCAGAATCGTATCGCCTTGGTTCTCTAGTATCGTATCGTGAGGACCGGGATATCGTATCGTTCCTGATCGTAGTATCGTATCGTTGACCCTAGCAGTATCGTATCGCCGCTTGTTCTGGTATCGTATCATCTCCTTATCGGGGATCGTATCGCGATACCAAATTAGTATCGCATCGCCGGTGTGTCTGGTATCATATCGCAGCCAAGTCCCGTATCGTATCGTTTGCTACCCAAGTATCGTATCGCCTCTATTGTGTGGTATCGTATCGTAGGACTTCCAATATTGTATCGTGACCGAAATCAGTATCGTATCGTCGCTGATGCTCTGGTATCGTATCAGGAGGATTGTTGGTATCGTATCGTAGCAATTGTCAAGTATCGTGTCACCTGTGGAAGACAGTATCGTATCGTGTTGACTTCAAGTATCGTATCGTGGCCATAGTGATATTGCCCAGTGCAATATTGCCTGCAAGTGGTATCGGCTAGAGTGTTTGAAGCACTTTGTCAGGTAACTAGAGGCATTGGAAGAGCTACTCAAGGAGAATCTCTGAGACTTATAGAGAGACTTAGGAGGGTGAATGAACTTGAGGTCAGGGAGAGTGCTAAGTAGCCGAAGAAGTGTCGTATCCTCAGTGGGAAGTGCTGCCCAGGTCAGTCACCACTCCGTCTACTCAGAGACCTCTAGTGATTCCGAGGAGGAAATACCCATGGCTTCGGAAGACATGCAGGGTCCAACACCAACTAGGAATTTCATGTCTACTGTTGAGGGAGATTATCGTACTTCCTTACAGTATGTGTCGACCAATGCCCAGGAGATCCCCATCTACCTGGATGGCTTAAATAGATCTGTGGCTAGGATGGTAACTTCCATGAATGCCACTATCGTACCCCGACCTGCTATCAAGTACGAGGGAGGAGCGTATGTAGACAAAATTGGCCATATCTACATTGTGACTGAATTTCCTAAGAGGATCAATGAAAGGGGGGAGTTCGGGGACCCAGAAAACTCAGGAAGAACACACCCTAAAGAGTTAGTAACCACACCTAGGGGCAGGTCCCAAGTATCACGAGTCTTGAGAAGAGATCTGATACCTCAAGAAGACTACTTGTTGGAAGTCTATATGATTCATGGATCAGACTTATTGCTTCAAACAGACTTACCTTCTCCAGGGAGAGAAGAAAGCCCCATGACATTTTATGAGCTATAAGACCCAGATGATGAAACTAGACTCACATACTTGGACAAAGATCAAAGGAGATATTGGCCCGTGAGTGTCTTAGACAGGGCTCGGCTGAGATACATGGGTGCGCCTGTATTTCCACAGAGAGATCAGGCAACCACCTCACAAAATCCTTTTGGAAATCAACAAGAGACAGAACATACCAGATCAGGACAGACCAGCCAATGAAGTGTGCCCAACCGTACTCATGTACAATTTGCAACTCCAGGAGTGCAAACACACAATCAGACCCACGCAGGGGTAGGTAATCAGTACAGACCACCAGTCAGACCACGACCACTGGTAGGAGGACAGCCTGGGATACCTCCAATAAGACCGGCTGTCCCAGTCTTCCCTGTGATGCCCAGACCGCCTGAACCAATGAGAAGACTGAGACCTATCCAAGTGGCAAAGTGTGTAAGAAATCACTACGATGGATTGGGGGAACCCTATGATCACATTGCAGAATTTAAACAAGTTCTAAGGGCAGAGCAAGTAGATGACTTCTTTGTGCAGTATGAGTCTTTTGGACTCACCCTCACAGGGACGGCTCTAACTTGGTTCCAACCCTTGAATCCCAATCAATTTGGAAACATGGAACAATTTTTTCAAGAATTCATTAGGGAATTCACGAAGAGAGGAATTAAACACAATTCTACGTCTTTAATCTACAACTTTAAACAAAACCCTAAAGAAACTGTGAAGACCGCGGCCAGAAGATTCAATCGGTATGTGGATAGATGCCCAATTGTCGAGAGACCCACACAACAAAAAATGATTTCATTGTTTTTGGATGGACTTACAAACGGAACTTTAAGAACGCTAGTGTACGTGAAGAGGTTACAAACTTTGAGTGAGTGCCTTCAAGAGTGCATTGATTTGGAGGATAACCTAGCCGAGGATCTCAAAAGTACACCCAGCCTCACTAAATCAAAAGATTCAAAAGGCACCATCACATCCAACTCCAGTAACATGGAGGAATTAGTGGAGCTATTAGCAAAGAAACTAGGAGTTCAGGGGCAAAGAGCTTACCAACACCCAGCTCAAAGAGTGCCTATGCTACGGAGATGTAACTTATGTGGAGGAGATCACCCCTCACACTTGTGTGTACGAGGAGCGGCTGGTGCACAACCTATGTATCCATATAACAGGCAGCAACAACAAGGGACTTCTTTGTACTGCCACATAGAACAAAAATACACCAACCATGCTACTGAGAACTGTCCTTTCAATAGGCAAGCACACCCTTTCCAACCACCGCAGTATCGGCCATATGGATATCCACCTAGGGAGCCGGGCAGAGAGATAACAAGATACAACCCGTATCCAACACCAGCAAGAGCATTAAGGCCATATGAACAGGTGCCATATCCACCACCACAACCAGTGCTAGGACCCCAACTATCGCAACCTCAGCAAGTAGTACCGGTGAAGTATGCTCAACCGAAAGAAAACTTGGAGAGAGCCATAGTACCAGCATCGACAATGACCAATGTAGAATCAACAAACCCTGGATATGAACCGCCACTAGGAGATTACCACCCATACGAAGCCAACATGTTAGAATATGAATCTGCATATGATGCGGCTTATTATGGATATGAAGGCTATGATCAGACTTATGGAGCAGAGACGGCCACCTTAATGTATACGGCTCCTAAAGCACAACCAACCATGAGACCACCCATTAGACCACCTATACAGAGAGGAACATGCTATAGATGCGGAGGAGACCATTTCATTAGAGAATGCCCTCGACCTTACAACCCTCCACCACCTAGGATTTGGGAAGGATATTGTAGTGATTGCGGAAAGGAACATCTTTTCAGAGACTGCCCCAAAAATCCGACCAAAACCCAAGATACTGCACTAATCAACGTGATTGAGGTAATAGAAGGATCTGGAAGTGATAAGGAGTACGCTGTGCCGCTAAAGGCCATTACTAGAGCCCAAACGAAGCAACAAAAAGGAAAACAACCAGAAGAGAAACGAGAGAGCAATAAAACAGTAAGCCCTAAAATTCAAGTAGTCGAGGATTCTGAGGACCCACGTGAGAATTCCCAGAACACAAAAGTACAAAAATGGAAGGAAAGACGAGAAAAAATCAAAGATAAATGGGCAAGAAATAAGAGTCAAGACAGTAAGAAACAAACCAAAGACTTGAATGAGCATAAAGAACAAAGGACTCAGAAGGATATCCCTGAGCCACCACATACTCAAGAGGTAGAGAAGCCAGGATCAATTCTAGCTGACCCAAAGCCAGACGACTTAGACATGTGGTTGAAAGCTTACCAAGCTAGAATTAAAATGGGCCCAAATATAGAGCAACATGAAAAACTCTACCCTCAAGGGGAATTAGAAAAAGAAAGACTGGTGATATGCAGAAAGCTTATAGAGGTAGCACAAGCAACCCTAGAAAAGACTATCCCAATTCTACCAGAGACAAGGATTGCACATAGTCTATACGAAGAATGCATCAAATCCAAGGATAAGGAACCTAGAAAGGAAGATGACCAAGGTGAACGAATAAAATCACAAGATGAACGTGTGTCAATGATACCAGACCTAGAGGCAGATTGGCCCAAAGACTTATGGAATAGAATCCGAGAAGAGCAATGGAAGAAGAATGGAGTCAGTCCACCTCCTTTTGATGAAATAGATGTGGAAGATTGTCAACTCCATCCCAACCTGGAGGAAGTATATGAGGAAGTATCAAGAGTCGATAGAGGTAGAGAGGAAACCCTGAGCATTTCAACATTGCCTAATTACATGGGAGAATACGAAAGGGAGTCTATAATAATACGAGCACCCACAGTACATGGGAAGGGAAAAGGAACCTCAGAAGAGAGTTCACACAATCTAACAGAACTAAAGAAAACAAAAGTGCAATGCAAATTGACGGTGGAAGAGTTACTTCAACTTAAACCACAATTATGGAGGCAATTAGCAAACCAATTAGAACCACAGCCAGAGAAAGGAGAAACAAAAGGAAACGAAAAAGAAAGAAAATCTACAATACAAATCCTAGTTGATAAAGTGGAGGAGTTTAGTGAAGGAGACGAAGGTAATACGTGTCTACCTATCACCCACAATGGGTACATGACCAAGGCTATCCTAGATACGGGAGCCGGGGTAGGAATTGCCACCAAGGAGATCTGGGAAGAATGGGGAAAACCTGCCTTACGACCCACACGCATGAAGCTCCAATTAGCAGACGATCATGTGGAAAGACCCTTAGGAATATTGGAACGAATCAAACTAACCACCTGTGGAGTAGAATTTGAACACACATTAGCCATTTGTAAGTTCGAGAAAGTTAACAACTATGAAATGATATTAGGACGACCCTTCATGAGACAAATGCGGGTAGTACAAGATTGGGGAAGAGATTCGTTATACCTGCAACATCAAGGAAACACCACCAAGATAAATCTGCACACGTTTGCCTATCGAGATGTCCCTCCACTACAATGGAATCCAGTACATAGGGAAGAAGATGACCTATGTAAGATGCAACGTTGATTTTCCACCTGGAAAAAAAAAAGATGTGTAGGTAATAATGAAATTTTATGTTTAGGATATTTTGATCATGTCTGCAAAATTTTGTAGCAATAAGTTTTTACATTCTCTGTCTAGAAAGTTGTCGCATGAAATTTGTATGTTAATTTTGAACATGAAGATGAAGGAATTTGAAAAAGTGTTGTATGAGAGAAAGGTAGAGTATTCTTAGTAGAAAAACTTTACCTGATTGATTTTTTTGTAGTTCCTATGTTTTATGTCTCATTTGGTTCCATGAAATTAGGTTAATGAAGAGATTTTTCATGTTTTTTCATCTCTCTAGAATTTTTGATTTTGCAGGGCCCAAAAGTGATATCTGGAAGCAGATTTGGACCTGAGGCGTCTCTAACATTATTGTACAGATTTCAGAACTGAATATTTTTGTCTCTCACAAGCTCAACCTCATTCCTCACTGTTTTTGAGTTACAGGGTTTTGAAAAGTGCCGTTTTCCAACACTTAAAAAAAAAAAAAAGAGAAGCCTTCATTCATTCATCTTATTCAGGTTCGTGGATTTAGAAAACGCACATGGGTATATGGGTTATTTTTGGGTGATTGACGTGTGTGAGTGTGTTGCAGGGATTACCTCTATTTTTGTAAGTACGATTCTTGATGGTGGACATGAAAAGTAGATGCATGGGTGGTCCGGAAGTCTTGCATGAGACATGCGAAAAGACGCTATCTTGGAGCATGGAGATTCTAAAAGTGCGGGTCTAGGAAGGCGTGATTGGTCGTGCGCTGGCGAAAGGCGGAGATCCCAAAAAGACGAAGACTGAGAGATAGAAAAGGATGATGGTCGTACAGTCATTACGATCATTTTTCGGCTTCTCGAATTGCGATTGAGATTGAGATTGAGATTGTGATTGGGATTGAGATTGAGATTGAGATTGTGATTGTGATTGAGATTGGGATTGAGATCAGCTCGGGGGTGGTCGGGTGGATGAGGCTTCACATTGAAGCAATCTGATAGATTTTGTAACGCAGATCATATCTACTTGTAAATCTGCACAGATAATAAAATTCTCTCTCTTCTTGTTCTGCGTATACTCTGTTTGCCTTCTTTATATCTTGTGGTGTCGAAACCCATTATTCTGTGTGAGATTGTGACTCAAGTTTAGGAGACTTGTTACAAGTGGTATCAGAGCAGAGTTGGATTCCGGGACAAGATGCAGGCTTTGAAGAAGAAGATGGAAGAACAAGAGGAGCTTATCCGTAGATTGAATGCAGAATTACATAAAGAAAGATCCAACAAACAAAAAGAGGCTACTGCAAATGCTTTCATGGACCTCAATGCTGAAGGTGGTAATGGTGTGGGCACATCAAATGCACGTAGAGCTAGACGGCAATGTGAACCTGAAGAGGACGATGATGCAGGTGAATCTGCACTCAAGCAAGTGTTCAAAAGAGCAAAATTAAATGAATTTGATGGTGAGAAGAAAACTGGAGAGGATCTTGAAGCATGGATTGAGGAACTTGAAGATTTCTTTGACCTGCGCGTATTTAGTGAGGAATCAAAAGCAAAGGTGGCAATTCTGAATCTGCAAGGAGTCGCAAAACTGTGGTGGAAATCTTATATACAGACAAGAACACGTGAAGGTCCGATCCTCTGGAAAGAATTTCGAGAGCAAGCAAAGAATCGTTATTGTTCTCCACATTATCGGATGGAAAAGAAAATGGAATTCTACTCTTTCAAGCAGCATGAGGATGATAGATATAACTTGTCTGTTGAAGAATGTAAGGAGAAATTTTTGCGTTTACATAAGTATGCACTAGAAGTTTCTGGAGATGCGCTGAAAAGCAAGTTTATTGAGGGTTTGCGGGAAGAGCTTCGCTATCAAGTAAAGGAGTCCGGATGTGTAGATTTTCTTGATGCGGTTGCAAAAGCAGAAAACTTTGAGAAGATGGAGAAGTTTACCACGAAAAAGGCATTCAAATAAGGTTTATCTCAACAGGACATCAACCCCCAAGACCTATTTCAATAAATCAAAATGGACAGAGATCGACTAACTCTACTAACGGTCAAGGAGGAAGACCAAAGCCGAAGCAAACGGATACACCTAAGAAGCAAGAAGTTATGCACTAGCAACGTGATTCTGATTTCCTAGAGCGGGCTAAGAGGCTGGGACTTTGTTTTCGATGTGGAGAACAAGGACATCGCACTTTTGAATGTCCAAACAAGGCCATCAACCGTTCTATGCAAGCGAAGATAGCTCATCTACAAGAAGAAAACATGACAATTGAGGAAGCGGATGATCAAGGTAAGTGTTCTAGCCCTAGACTTCAATGCATGAAAACTTCTTCTCATTCAAGGTCATCGGTGATTAGGATTATGGGGGACATATCCTCACGTAAGGTTAGTTTCTTGATTGATTTGGGTAGTACAAATTGTTTCCTTTCACTTAAGATGGCAGAAGCTTTAGGGTTGCATATTGAGATGCAGACTAAAAGACCTATGCAGATGGCTAATGGTAGGATACACTATACTCGAGTTTGTATTGAGAATCTTGATTTTATGTTAGGAGAACATAAGTTTTTGGGTACCTTCCATGTAATTGAAATGAGAGAATGTGATGTAATCATCGGAATGGACTGGTTAGTTCATAACAGTGTCGTGATTGATTGTGAAAGCGGGATCCTTACTTTGAAAATAGAAGGGAAGTAACATCGTCTTGCAGGCAAGTGTAATTCAAGTTTTTCTCCTATTTTTGCAATAAAGTTGATTAGGGGTATTTGACAGGGTTGTGAGACATATTTGGTTTATGTGCATGACCTTCAAGAGAAGAAGAAAAAAGAGGAAATACCGGAATATGTTAAAAAACTTTTAGATGAGTATGCAGATGTATTTCCTGGTGATCTACCGGGCATGCCTCCTCCTAGGAAAATTGACCATGCTATAGACCTTTATCCAGGAAGTGAGCCTTATTCTAGAGCACCTTATAGGTTCAATATTGATGAATTGAAAGAGTTGAAGCTCCAATTGGATGATCTATTGAAGAAGGAGTTGATAAGACCTAGTGTTTCACCTTAGGGAGCACCTGTTTTGTTTCAGAAAAAGAAAGATGGTTCATACAGACTTTGTATTGACTACAGGGGATTGAACAAGAAAACCATTAAGAACAAGTATCCACTACCACACATAGATGAACTGCTGAGTCAATTGAGTGGTGCCACAGTATTCACTAAAATTGACTTAAGATCAGGATATCATCAAATTAGAGTAAAGTCTGAGGACATACCCAAAACTGCTTTTAGAACACGATATGGTCATTACGAGTTCACAGTTTTGCCTTTTAGATTAACAAATGCTCCTGCAACATTTATGTGTTTGATGAATAATGTGTTTCATGAGTATCTCAATGAATTTATA